>OY728145.1:25482155-26139799 GCA_963277665.1 Viscum album | reverse complement strand
GCCCCCCTACCCCCTCCCCCAACAGCCCCCTGGATAGCCCGCCCACCCCCACCTGGACAACCCCCCCCCCCCCCACCACTGGATAGCCCCCCCTCCTTGGACAACCCATACCCCCTCCCCCACCTGGATAGCCCCCTAGGACAGCCCACCCCCTCCCTAGACAGCCCACACCCCCCCTCCCCTGCACCCCCCCCCCCCCCACCACCTGGATAGCCCCCCCACCTAGACAGCCCACACCCCCCCCCCACCTGGACACCCCCCCCCACCTGGACAGCCCCCCCCCCCCCCCCCCCCCCCCCACCTAGACAGCCCACCCCCACCCCCCACCTGGACAGCCACCCCCCCCCCCCACCCACCTGGACATTCCCCCCACACACCTAGACAGCATGCCCCCCCCCACCTGGACAGCCCACCCTGGACACCCCACACCCCCCTCCCCCACCTGGACACCCCACCCTGACCCCCCCTTGACATCCCATGCCCCTCCTTAGGGAAGACCATACCCCCCTCCCCCACACCCCTATAGCCCCCCTACTCACCCTGTAGCCCCCCCTACCCCCTGGACAACCCACCCCCACCTGGATATCCCCCCACACCTAGACATCCCCCCTAAACCTCCTGCAACCCCCTTATGGTATTTTTATTTAAAATCGTTTTATTCATTAAGAAATCCAAACTATCATGCATTATCAATTTCACTAAACAAAAAACATAAAACCCTACTAAACATAATATATAAAACCCCACTAAACAAAAAACATAAAATAAACCCTTTACCCCACTAAAAAAACATAAAACAAACCCTTTACCCCCTGCACTAAACAAACCCCACTAGACAGACCATTTACAATGTATGAAGTGTAGAACAAAAAAACATAAAACAAACAAAGGGTTCAGTACTCCAATAGAAATAACTTTAATTTAGCCAAAATTAAACATCAAACATAAAATAAAAAGAGGAAGCACACTAAAACTAAGTAACACTTACTAATTTGAAGTGTAGAAATAAAAAAAAATTGATTGAAGAAGGATCTTAGGCTGGAAGGTGTTTCGCGACTGAGAAGAATTCGGGAGGAGGTCTGTATTAGGTCTACAATCGAGACGACTGGGAGCTGGGGCGCTGGGTATTTGGGGGAAAACTTTCTCAAAGGTTTTTAAAAAATTTTGTAAAAGCTTCTCTTAACCAATGGTTTATCAATACCATTCGTATACCTTAGAGAAAATAGTTTTTTCCCAATGGTTTTAGCAAATCATTGGGAAATATTAGGAATATATACACATTTCCAATAGTTTGAACAAACTGTTGGAAAATGTTGCTTCTTTTACACTATTGAAACGGTTTCCTCAAACTGTTGTTATAGTACCATTGGGAAAAACACCAAGTTCTAGTAGTGAATTATTTTATTACCAGACCGACCTTGGTCTACTCGAACTCCACTTCTATTTATTGAACACCTGAATAAATAAATAAATAATTCATTCTCTTAAATAAATATTTTATTTACAAACTAGTAAATAAATATTTATTGAATGTTAAATAAAATAAATAAATATATTTTATTTAATTTATGCAATCATTTTAACTTGAATAAAATTATTCCACGATCTTGAGAATAATATTTATTTCATTAATTAAATTCAAATAGAATTTAACCGAGACCACCAAAAACACTTAGTGTGTGACCCTCTAGGATTCTTTCTCGTTGGCATTAGGTAGGCTTGCCTAAAGTCTAAGATTATTGTCTAGCAACGTGTCAAGGCACCCAAGATAAAGAAAATAAAGTTGCAACAATAACATCCACATACGAACATTCACTATGTAATATAATCCCTTTGTCGCAATATCTCATCAAGAAGGTTTCATGATTGTTTCATCAACTTTTATGCTTGATACATTGTTCTTTGACTACTTGAAATAAACTTGTCGTTACAGCATGGCCATGGAATTTTGCATGAAGGTTCTATTTCAATCAAAGGGTCAAGATATCATCTTCCATAAATGGAAGGGACAAATCTTTCCTTGACTTATACATTAATAACATGTCACTTTGTGATGCAACCAATGTACCCTACTTCCCGCCAACTGTCTGCATGACGGTTTTCTTTCAATAAATCAAAGTGTGTAAGTCGTGACACGTATTAATGATAATCTTAAAGTCTAAGGATCATTACACATGCTCGCAGATAGAAATATCTGATGACACCAAAACATGCAGAATTCCTACTAGTGGGTCTATTCCTCATAATCTCCTATCTTGGAGATTACCAAGTACGACTTCATGAGAGGAAGTCTCATCTGCTTATGAGTACTCACACCTGACGGTCTACATGCTATGTGTCCCATCATAGCATGTCATCCAACCGAAGAACTATATTTAAGAATATTGTTATAGGCATTTCAAGGTTCTCATCATAGTGGGGAACTACCATGACCTTATCAATGCAATAAATACTCTAGGACATTATTACATCATAGTCATGTAGAATAATGAACAATATGTAATAATACATTAAATATTCATGTAATCAAAGTAAAACTAGTTGGTTTTAGGACACCAACTCTTACAATAACAACCTTATCACTTCGAAAAAAAATATCTAATCAACCCTAACATGTCATATTAACCTAGAAAATTTGTGTATGGAATCAAAACTTTTAAATTCTATTTATTTTAATATTTATAATATAAACTATTTTAATATTTCATTAAGAAGGTAATTATTGCATCATCATTGTGTCATAAATAATTTAATTATTTAATCTCTAAAAATTATAAATAAAATAAAATTGTGTAGGAAATATTTTTTATCTTTTTAATAAATATTTATAATCGAATTTATCTTATGTATAACCCTATATTAAATTTTTTTTAGTTAATAAACTTTGAATTTAACACTTTTAACTCTTCTTTAAATAAAATAATAATAAATGTCCTAATCTAATCCAAGTGGACCTAAAGGATCATATTTTATTCCTAAGGTTGTTTTTTGTCAAATTACACATATACAATAGAATTATTACATGTGTTATGGTAATCATAACATCATTTTTACCTTTAATTACCCTATTTACTTTTAACTGTGGTAAATAAAAATCAAAAGTTACTATTCACCAAAAATTATTTTCATCTTATTGAACCACATTTTACTTATTGATGTTAACCATGTCTCTTGTATTTTTGAAATTCAATTCACATAAGTGGTAAAATTAAGTTTTATGCAAATTTGCAAATGCTCCTAGAAGGTGGGTAAAGGACGGTAAAAAATTCAATAAAATTTTATACATCTAATTTTATTATAAAATGACTCCAATGAATTACATTGAACATATATAAGTATTATATATCTATTTTTAATTAAAATAAATTAAAATAAAATAAATAATTATTTAAATAAAAAGTCGGTTTTAAACAATAACGTAGTGTTTTCACTATTCATCAAAAATTGAATGTTTTCAGAAAAATACCAAAAATTTAACCTAAGATAATTTTGATATTCTGAATTAAAAAATGAATTATATTTTACCAAATTAAAAACATAGAAGTTTCATTAATTAATTTAAAATTAATTCTTTTTGTCAAAACCGAAAAGCGGATTTTTAAAAAGTAAAAACTATCAAAAGATTGACATGTGTTTATGTCAAATTTAAATGTGAAATTACTTATAATGACCTACATTGTATTAAATGATAAAAATATAATATAATTATACTTCTAAACCATTAAAATTTATAATTTAACACTACAATTTATTTTTATTAAAAAAGTTGTTTTTAATTAAAATTTAGTATTTTTCAGTATTCATCAAAATATGAAAGTTATCAGAAAAGTACCAAAAATTTATCCAAAATAAATTTTTATGTATTGATTCTAATTAATAATTTAATTTCATTAAATTTTATATATAAAAGTTTGAAATGTTGGTTTTAAAAAGGGTTTTCCATTAAAAGGTGATAAATTGCATTTTTTGAAAAATACTTCTTTTATCTGAAAAAATGAATTTGTTCTTATATTATGTCTAAGAAAAACATAATAATAATTCTAAAATTATATGGAGTATATAAAATTCAAAATTCAGTTAATATTATTCATAATCGCTTTTTAAATGACTAGTTTGGTAAGTTGTGGTGCGCTCGAACTCGGTGTTGCATGTAGCACAAGCTATTGAATTACTTTAAAGAAAATAACTTACTATGAAATCTTGGGGTGTTACATTATCCCCCCATTTTGGAAATTTCATCCTCTTGATTTTAAAATTGGGCTTGGGAACTTAATTGAAAGTCCTGAATTGGAAAAGGAGTCAATAAAACTATCACTTTAAAAGAAAGAAAGAGAAGTACAAAGGTCACCCGAGATAACCCATACTAGGATTCCATGTAGGAAAACATGGATATGGAAGATAAACTAAGTGTCAAGTTCTGATGGAGAGTGATAGAAAACATGATAAAGATAAAGTTAACAATAAGAAACCCACAAACTTGTGATGGGATAAATGGTCATTAGTTTACCAGTAGGAAAAGTAAACGGATAACATTTTTTGTTTTAAGTTCCATTTAATAAAGTTAAGGAATTTATTTATGAGATTGAATAAGAACATAAAGAGATATAATTACTTTTTAAGTAGAGTTTCATCCTTTAATAAATTTCTACCACTAACTCATCTTTTTTTTAAATGATGAGTATTCAAGATGACTTGGTCACACCTGAAGGGCTAGAATCAACTTCTAGAGAATCACATGATCCACAAAGTATAAACTATATATTTACCTTGACTTTAGAGATTAACCAAAACCAAAATGTTTAGTACAAGATCAGATAATCCCCAAAAATTATAATCCTTTAGAGAAAGAAATATTAATCTTAATTTCTAAAATTAAACCAACAATACCCAAAGTTCAATAAATACCATTTAATAAAAAATTGTCCTTAAAATCCTTCAATATAATCCAAACTAATATTGAAACCCAAAACTTAGAAGAATTTTATTACGTAGTCTTCCACATTAAATTGTATCTCCAAATAACATTGATTACTCTTAAATTCACATACTTAAAAGTAATTAACCTAATCACATATTATCTATGATAGGTTAAACATTTCCATAAATAACCCAAATCACTATAAATCCACAATAAAAACATAGATAAAAATCCACCATTACTCCTCAAATGAAATCTCATAGTATTCTATTTTCCTTAGGTATATAGTGTTCCCAACAGAGCGAATGTCTTCCAAAATAACATTTATCACTTAATCACCAAATCATTTTTCTATACTAAGGATATCCATTTGATAATACATAAGATCCCAAATCAACTTATTATTTATTAATAAAAACATTTAACTAAAAAGAATTAGTCATACTAACCAGGGACTTCACGTAGTCCATTGGTAGGCGATAAATCCCAATCGCACTCTGGTTGTGGGTTCAATTCCCACAGCTTTGTCCAACATGACGGGTTGTCACGTGGTCTGCGTGTTGTCCTTTTTCAAAAAATATATTTTATTATATTACCAAAATGAGATAAATTCCTCAAAATAACCATAATATAATTTCACCGCAAATGTTATCTCATACCTCACATTTTCATCCCAAAATTTAATAACTTGTAATTGCCTCAAATTCAAGGATCGTATAAACCCAAATGGTTATTTATAACTATATCAACAATAGAAAAGATAATTCTTTCTAAAATATCATTTTCACATAACAAACTTTAAGGTTACACATACAAGAGAAAAGTATTCCAAAGTAATCCCATTGACAAAGAGCACTAATACTTTTAAACATTTTTCCTTTCATTTATTTCCACATAGGTTCTTCCTTGACCAAGAGGTTATCCTATATAATAGGGAATTCACTTGGGTAATTCCTAGGTCCCCTACATTTATGGAAAATGACTGTAAATTTATTCTTGGGATCTTTTTTATTTTCTTCCATAGTACTCTTCATTTTTCCTCAGCAATTCTTTACTTTATGTCATTCTTTCCCACACATAAAGAATTTCTTTGTTCCATTGATACGCTTTCCTAGCTGTCTCCTTCCACATTTCCTACATGATGGAAATTGAGATTTCTTTTCTCCATGGTCTCCAATGTTGGAGCTCTTATCATTCACCGCCTTTCTCTTCTTTGTTGTGTCTGGGAGTTGGTTAATATATATGTTGTTGATCATATTTTTGGAAAACTTATTTGGCATGAACATGATATATTTTACACTTATCAAAATTCCATTTATTTTCTCATTTTCACCATTATTCCCACCTTGTACATCATGTTCAATGTTCCTATGAATTCCTTGGAATCCGGCCATTAACTAACACAAGAAATCATAGTGTGAGTCATAAAATCATTTAGAGAATATCATAACACCTTATTTTCAATATTAAACACCTTAGGATCAACCAAGTTTATTTATTCTCATCTTATATTAAAATCATTCAAATCGTTTTGTAAAGAAAATGTGAATTATCCTAAGCATATCCCCTAGGAGTGTCATAACCAAGAGTGAAGCAAGGCCCATTATCATGTACCAGGATACCCCGGGTCAAGCCCGGAACTCTTTGTCGGAGTTTTCACTCCTAGTTACATTTGTTCCAGAGCCGCCTCTACCTACTCGTATCTAAAAAGAGATGTATTGCTTGGAAAACCCACATAATATTTACATTACCAAATTTTTTTGATGTTCTTGTATACTAATCATCAATTTCTATCTTAGGGTAATGTTTCCTAATCAGATTTTTTTCTAAATCTATCTTCCAAGGTTTGTATTAAATTTCCTCTGATACCAACTGTAACGCCCTGACCCCAATTACCCAGAATCGATGCATTATTACATAACATTGGCATGATACAAGGAATCATGTCTCGAAAGACCGATCAGTTTAGTAGCCTTGGAAGTACTAGATACATACATAAGTTTTACATTACATCATGAAATAAAAAAAATAACATTGTGTCCCTTTGAACACTATTATATACCTTAGCCTATTCCTATAGGTTAATCTTAATATACTTCTTTGCATCTTGGGAAAAATAAAACATAATAAATGGGTGATCTCAAATAATATGTAAGGATAACAATATAGTAGAAACTGTTATAAATAAGAATAAACCTTTAAGGCAATGTATAAGACTAGAACACAAGCCTTTTAAACTTAAACTTCAGTATAATATGTCAAAGATAAATCAAATAACGACATTTACTTATTCACATGGATATTCTGGTAGTCGAATAATCACATGTAATATCAATATCCAATTTCATAATGATGGAATTTATAATGTCAGACTTCATAACCACATAGTCCAAGCCTTGTGCCAAGACTACAAATAAGATTTTGTCAAGGACTTATTCCAAGACACTATTTTGTCTCATGAGACCTACCGATGCATCGAGGATTTATAGTGGGATCCACCCGTCACTTACTAAGTCCAATTCATTTCTCATATGAAAAGGTTAAAATATAATCTAAACATTCATATTAAAACTAGCATATAAAATGTCAATATTTTAACTACAAACCATGAACGGTATATAAATAGCACATCCACAGTCAAACATAACTCATTAAATACAATATGGAAGATTTTATTATAATAAATTAACCTGAATCAAGAATAATGAAGGATATTGACATAGATGAAAATAATCATCAAAAAAAATTGAGAGAAATATCCCCCTTTTTCTTGAAAACATTTAAAAGTCTTACTATTTATCAAGAAGCTGTTTAAAATAGATTTTTGAATCAAAGTGTATCATACCACTTTGAAACTTTTAAAAGGAATTTAAATTTAAAAACATTAATGTTCATATAAATAAAACCTTAAAACCATTTTTAAAACATGGACATTAATGAGAAAGATTTAGAAGAACAAATTTTTGAAACATTTAAAATGATATTTTAGTTGGAGTTCCTAACCAAATGAGAGACGCTTGAATACAAATAATTGAGGTGATAAAAAATTTATAATATCATGAGAATAAAGGGATTCATGATATACTATGTCAAATTACAGTATATATACCAAATAAAATTAAATTGGCACATAACAACAAATAAGTCTCAATGGAATGTAAGTTGAGATAAATTCCTTTATAAAGATTATATCCTTAGGTTAAGGATAAATAAATGACATAATTATGTGTGAAAAATATAAATAAACTCAATATGATTGGATATTCAGTATAAATCAATCATAGGACATTCACACATATTCTTGTAAAAACAACACCAATGACTTGGATGTTTAACTCAATGAATACAAATTGAGTTAAAATTACTCTTACCAAGTTTATATCAATGACTTAAGAATTTATAAATGGATTGATTTTGTGCATAAAAATTATATCCACACAAAGGAGAGTTTAAATTACTACATAAGTAAATAAATAGTGATTTTACACATAATCTTGGAGTAAAGTAATCAATGAAGTTTGCGTAAAATCGAATGAGTGGAAATTTGAAATTTGAAATTCCCTTGCCAATTTGGTAACTTATAAAACATACACCCCATGAAAGAAGGATCATCCAATTATGATTTAAATACCCATAAATTAAATTATATTATGCAAACAATAAAATAATGGGTAGTATATACACCACACAAAAGGTAATAGTGGCAAATATAGCATGAATCTCACGGGAATAAAAGTGAGATGAAAACCTCTTACCACTTTGTAATCAATCGAGTCGTATGAACAAAATTTAATAACCACCAAATAAATCATAGAATACCATGAATATAAAGAGAATCATGATAATATATATATCAAATGGCATTACACGATACACCACATGCAATAAATAAGTGGAAAATAATGGAAATCTTGCGGAATTAAAAGTGAGATAAGAAACCCCTTACCTTGTACTTTTCCTTAGTATAGGGTAGTTTAACCTACTCTATAATAGTTAAATAATTTTTATTAAATTATACAAGAACCAAATACATATATATGATATCATATATGATCTTCTAATGTTTCTTTGTTAATGATATTTCAGTAGTATCATTGTTTTAGTTGTTAACTGATTCATTTTCCTTTATATGTTTTGTTACATAAGTCATGTTTTTTATGTATATGATGTATTTTATTCATATCCAGAATGATATTAAGTTATTAAACATTTTTTTTAATCATAAAATGAAAATTTTTCTTGAATTATTATGATGGGGAATGAATCTCATCACGTTCGTGGAGATGGTAAGCCGTACGTACGCACGAGCGACAATATCATTATATTGATGGTGAAATCGTATGTAATTGGATGTTATATCATATATACAGAATAATTAACATGTTATATTTATTATTTACATCAGTTATACTCATTATTATACCCATCTAAATAATTAAGTGTTTGAAAAACAAACTACACCACGACGTGGAGACGGTAATCCATACGTACGCACGTATGGTGACTTTGTCATTTATAGGATGGATAGAATAACTAATATGGTTGTATCATATTTATAATAACATCACACTATGTATAAGGTACTATATTTATTATTTTTATATGGAAACAAAAAAAATAGGAAATGGAAGAAGATAAGAACATGAAAGATGGTGGTGAAATTATTACCTCTTCATTGGGTGTTTCCTTTTGAGTTGATCAAAATGGCTCCTTAGGTTGGATTTATGATGAAATTAAGGAATATAGTTTGAATTGAGGGAATTTGGGAAGATATTTGGGCAGGTTTTGGCCGAGAAAAATGGATTCGGAGGTTTGAAATTAAGATAAGTGGAAGTACCTTTTATAAGAGATGTGAGGGTCACTTTAAGAAAACCTTGAAATATTATTTTATAATAAAATAATTTTCGGTTTATAATTGCTCAAAAATGATATATTTATAAGATAAGGTGGGTATGGGTCTAAATACTCTAAACAAATAGGTTTTATACAAGTTTATGTTACCATTTTAACCTTATCTTTTAGATTTAACTCTTAGTTAAATAGTTTAACTTTTACTGTGTCTTCTTGTTTTCTTACACTATATGGTTAATAAACTTACTCTAAACTTCCTATATAACCTCACGTGGTTAATTAATGACATATATAATATTATTTAATCCATTTTTCGGAACCTTATATTTTTAGGAATATTATATCAACTAATAATATAGTATTTTCTTTAAAAACTAATTTATGTCAATTTTGACACTATTTGGTATTTTGTTTTTGTGAAAGTCATAAAAACATTTTAACTTGGAAAAAAATTATCTAATAAACCATAACATGTCATATTAACCTATAAAATTTTTTTATGGCCTCAAAAATTTTAAATTCTATTTATTTTAATATTTATAATATAAATTATTTTAATATTTCATTAAGAAGGTAATTACTGCATCATCATTGTGTCATAAATAAATTTAATTATTTAATCTCTAAAAAATATAAATAAAATACCATTATGTATTAAATCTTCTTATCTTTCTAATGAATATTTATAGTCTAATTTATCTTATGTATAACCTTATATAAAAAATGGTTTAGTTAATAAACATTGAATTTGACATTTTTAACTCTTCTTTAAATAAAATAATAATAAATGTCCTAATCTAATCCAAGTGGACCTAAAGGATCATATTTTATTCTTAAGGTTTTTGTGGTCGAATTACAATTTTCCAATAGAATTAGGATATGTTTTAGGGTAATTATAATATCATTTTTACCTTTAACTGCCCTATTTACTTTTAACCGTGGTAAATAAAAATCAAAGGTTACTATTCACTAAAAAATTATTTTCATATTATTGAACCAAATTTTACTTACTAATATTAGTAGTGTCTCTTATATTTTTTAAATTAAATTCACATAAGTGGTAAAATTAAGTTTTATGCAAATTTGCAAATGCTCCTAAAAGGTGGGTAAAAGACGATAAAAAGTTCAATAAAATTTTATATATCTAATTTTATTATAAAATGACTCCAATTAATTAAATTAAAATTATATAGGTAATATATATCTATTTTTATTTAAAATAATTTTAAATAAAATAAATAAATATTTAAATAAAAATTCGGTTTTAAACTATAATGTAGTGTTTTTCACTATTCATCAAAAATTGAATGTTTTCAGAAAAATACCAAAAATCTACCCTAAGCTAATTTTGATATTATGAATTCAAAAATGAATTATATTTTACCAAATTCAAAACATAGAAGTTTAATTAATTAATTTAAAATTAATTCCTGTTGTCAAAACCAAAAAGCGGGTTTTTAAAAAGTAAAATCTATCAAAAGATTGACATGTGTGTATGTCAAATTTAAATGTGAAATTACTTATAATGACCTGAATTGTATTAAATGGTAAAAATATAATATAATTATACTTCCAAACCATTCAAATTTATAATTTAACACTATAAATTATTTCGATTAAAAAATTCATTTTCAATTAAAATTTGGTATTTTTCAGTATTCATCAAAATATGAAAGTTATCAGAAAAGTACCAAAAATTTATCCAAAATAAATTTTTATGTCCCAATTATAAATAAGAATTTAATTTTATTAAATAAATATATAAAAGTGTCGAATATTGGTTTTAAAAAGGGGTTTCTATTTTAAGGTGGTAAAATTGCATTTTTTGAAAAATACTTCTTTTATCTAAAAAATGAATTTGTTCTTATATTATGTCTAAGAAACAAATAATATGGATTCTATAATTATATGGAGTATATAAAATTAAAAATTCAGTTAATATTATTCATAAACTCTTTTTTAAGGGCAAGTTTGGTAAGTCGTGGTGCGCTCGAACTCGGTGTTGTGTGTAGCACAAGCTATTGAATTACTTTAAAGAAAATAACTTACTATGAAATCTTGGGGTGTTACAAGAGTTGTCATGAAGATAATGAAAGAGATGTGACATATTAAAAACATCATTTATTTGGATCATTTGCAGGGGAAGTTCTACCCCATACGTCACGGCTCCAACACGAGCCAACACCTCGAAAGGCCCAACAAATCAGGGAGAAAGCTTACTCCCATGACCAAACCTTCACTGCCCATGATGGGGAGTCACCTTCAGAAACATGTGATCCCCAACACCAAACTCTAGAGGTCTCCTCCTATTATTGGCATAGGATTTATGGTGTTTCTGCATGGCCTTCATCCTCTCATGAATCACCTGGACCATCTCTCTTGTATTTTATACTAGTTCTGACCTGAGAATTTCTGACTCTCTGACCCCAGTCCAGCATAATAGAAAACAGAAAGGTTATCCATACAAGGATTCAAATGGAGTCATACTGATGATGGATTAAAAACTATTATTTTAATAAAACTCAACCAAGGGAATGTTCCTCATCCACGAACCTCCAAAATCCAGGACACAAGAGCACAACATTTCTTCAAGAGTCTAGATGGTCTGCTCTGTCTGACCGTCCAGCTGTGAATGAAAAGAAGTGTTAAGTCATGGTTGATAACTAAAAGCATGTTGGAGACCTCTCCACACCCTAGAGGTAAAAAGAAGATCCCAATCAAAAATTACCATCCTCAGGACTCCATGTATTCTCATCACCTCTTCCAAATATGTTGGGAAAAACCCCCTCAAGGTATCATTGGAGCATTTTTGAGGTGATTGTGTTTGTTGACAAAGTGGACCTCCATGTTGTGTTTATTGACAAAGCAGACCACGATGCTCAATTTATTGACAAAGGGGGTTTACATGGTGATTTTTCGAGTTCAAGAAAAGTTTTTGAAAATTCATGATTAATTGAAGAACCTCAACAAAGGAATGGATGATCTAGAGGTGGAATAAAAAGAGTAGATACAAGGTGGTGTTTTTTTTGTAGTGTTTGCCAAATTTTTGGGCCTCAAAATCAAAAAATGGAGAAAATTGTTTTTGGAAAATGGACTTGGGTGTCGGTGTCTTGGAGGCTTGGAAACTTATGTTCCATATGTTTTTCAAGATCATAACATCAAAATATGGAAAAGAAAAGAGGGGCACCCAAGTTTTGTTTTGGGCGCACAAGGTGACTAAGGCGACAGAGACTAGGCTGACTGGACTTGCGCGCCAGGACGAGACTTGCGCGCCGGTGCTCAGGGTGGTCAAAATGTCTATAAATAGAGGTATACCCCTCCTCATTTCTTATAGAGTTTAAAACTTAGAGAAAATTGGAGCTCTAATCATGCAAGTGGTGGTGTGGGCGCGCAAGTATAAAGATATTTAGAAGTTGTGTGCCAGTTGATAGTTGCATGCCAATATTGGTTCAGGTGTAAAAGGGTGTGAGTCGCCCAAGTTTTGGGTTGAATAAGGGTGTGTTACGCAAGTGGTTTTGTGAGACCTATGCGCCAGGCTTGGATAAGCGTGTCAGTCATTCTAGGGTTGTGCGAAAGTTGGAAGATTGCCTAGTACGTTCAGTGCAAAGTGAGATTCATCTATGGGTGAAATTTGGGCGTCAACAGAGCATCTACATATAGAGAAAGATGCATTCATTTGTGATAATTAAAGGACCTACAAGTCCACAAACTGTGATTGGATCCCTTCTAGAGAAGTGAGACAAGGAAAAGGAAGCAGGTGATCCTCTCCACCGGCAGCGATCCAGAGAGAGAGAAACAGATAGTGACCCTTGGGAAAGCTATGAGCTAACCCTAAAATTTATAAAGGCATTGATCCTTGGTATAGAAGTGATCTAGCCTGAACATTATAAATTGGAAGTGATCTTTAGTGGATTTGGTGCATCGGCACATTATTATTGTATGCTCCTTGGACGTAGCCCAGTGAGGGTGAACCAAGTAAAAATATTTGTGTCATTCTGCTTGGTTTCATACATTGCATTCAAAGAATAATCATCAAATAAATAAGGGAAGAATAATATCAACAGTAAAACATAATTGAAAACAAAGTGACCATTATAATAAAGAGTTCAAGATCCAATGGGGTAGGGATAATTTTCAAAAGAATACTCATATCCTGACTCACCCCCCCTAACAATTGATATAAAAGGGATAGGTTGCTTTTATCAGATTTGTTTACTCTGACTTGGTGTAGTCAATTGGTGTGGTTAAATCAGTCTGCTCTTATCTTAGTGTTCCATGGAAAAGGGTAGAACTTAAAAGAAGAAGCATAAATCTGGTGAAATTACTCAGAGTAGAAGTGTCTATGGAAAGAGTGTGATTCAGCTGAAGGAATAAAGTAGTGAACAGAATAATGATTTGGATAAATCATGTAGTGAAAATACTTACTCATTCAATGATGTAGAAGGAATGAGTGAAGAACCTGATATTCCAAGTTATGTTGGAACTACTGATGATGAAGAAACTCCCTGAAGGAAAAAAATTGGAAGTTGTCCATGAAATAAAGGAATTGGATCAGAAGTTGGATGGAAATATTAAATCTAAATATATCCAGATCCAAGTAATGAAAATTGAGGTTAACAAGCTAAGAGGATTAAATCAAAGGATTATTGACGTGGCCACTGATCTGAGGGAGAATAATTATTCTCAATCGGAAGAACTACAAAAGTTGTCTGTAATGAGAGAAAAATGTAAAGCTGGAAATAAGGGAAAGAATATGAACTCAGATAACATTCAAAATTTGAAAGCCAGAAATGATGATCTTGTTGCATAGCTAACTGAACTAGTTCAGATGAATCAAAGGGTACAATAAGAGAATGCATCTTCTTCTGATTATTTTGTTTAGGAAAAATTAAAATTAAAGGAGAAAAGTGATATGATAGATAATCTCACACGAGAACTAGAAGATGAAATGAGTAGTGAGAAGAATCTCGAGAGATAAATCAATTCTCAACTTGAAGCAAGGGGTATGAAGATTCAAAAGTTGGAAGAAGAGCTTGATTTAGGGGAGAAAGAAGTGGATAAATCCAATACTAAAGGAAAGACTAAAATGAAGGATACCTTGCACTTATTATTTGATTATCCTTTGGAAAGTGATGATAAAATGAAAAACAAATATTCTATTTCTGAAGAGAAACAATAGCATATTTTCTTATCTCAAAGACCATAGATTTTGGGAAAAACTGGTGTTGGGTTTGATGAATCCCCTCTCGTGCATGACAAAAAGAGAGTCGTGAATAGTTATAGAAATGAAAAAAAATCTTGTAGGTGATGGAGACAGAACTAAGAGGACATTTATAGGAAGTAATGATAGTATGTGTTATTTCGGTGGGACTCATGGTCATACATCATGCTTTTTTCTAGAGGCTCGATAATACATTTCATGATGTGAAGATAGAAACTATACTAAATCTAAGAATAAGAAGAATTTTCATGAGAAATCAGTGATAATATTCTCTCATAGGAAAACATTTATCAGATGTTATTATTGTGGAATAATGGGACACACTATGAGTATGTGTCGGGAAGCTCATGACCTCAATATCAGAAGAATAACTGAAGTTGCATCAATATCTCGGATGATAAATGATTAAATGAGGTATTCCTTTGATGGAAGATGTTTTTTATGTTCTCATTATATGAATTTGTAAAGACATTGTAGTAAGAAGAAAGCAGGAAAGGAAAAGGGACTCAAAAGGAGATTCTCGATTCTAGTGATTCATAATGAGAAATTATACACTAGGAGACAAAGTGGTAAGTTGAAGAATAGGCTTAGATACTTAGGAAAATCACAAGGAGAGTAAAGGTGTATCAGTCACCTCTTATGTCACACTTAAAACATCTCACTCAGAAGAATGTATGTTTAGTAAGAAGAATGTATGTTTAGTGGAGGACCTACCACCAGAGCAGAATAGTGTGGTGACTCATATATTTGATAAAAGAAATATGAACAAAGAATTCATTTTAAAATTTTCATGTCTTATGCCACAGCGAGAAGTGGAGGAAAGAGGAAGATCCCTGCAATGGTGGAAGAAGCAAGGGAAGATGAAAATCAGATAGATTCCTACCTAGAGAAGGAATCAAGGGAAGTGGCATATTGGTGGAACATCAAAGACAAAAATGTGTACCAGTGGGCTTAAACCCCAAATTGTGAGAAAGGAAAAGCCTGCATAATCTATATATCAGAAAAAGGATCAGCATGTGGGCAATGAATGCTTAGTCATATGGTCAGAACAGTTGAAGTTGACCAGCTAATTGGATCAAGCAAGGAAGGAGTGTGATGCTCTACAAGAAAGAATCAAAGGGTTAACCCATCAGGATCAACTACAATCCTCATCTTGAGAATTCCATAAGATCCCCTCTACCTATGGGTTTAAATTCTACTAAATGATGTTCAAATATTCTAGGTTTTTGGGTAGATATGATCCAAGGGGAAGTGGCATCAAAAGATGCAAATTAGTGATGTGATGTGATCCAGAATGTCAACTGATTCAGATCAGTTACCAGGGCTAAAGAAGAAATCTGAAATAATCTCATGAAAGGATTTAATGTTATATGGATACATGAGATAGGTCTTCTTAGTGGATCATTGAAAAGTGCCACATGAGAATAAATGATGCAGGAGAAGGAGAATGATTGTGGGTCAAAACATTGGTCCCAACAACAGGAAGAGTTGCACATCATAGAGGGAGATCTCTATCTCCTAATTAGATTCAAGAGACTCAGGGGGGGAGTAAAAGTGGAAGATGCTGATTCAAAATAAGATATAGATGATGAATAAGAAGAAGTCAAGTCTATATCTATGAAGAATCCAAGGAGTTGAACTAAAATTGACCGACAGAATATCATTGGGGATCAGTCAGCTCCAGTTCAGAAAACAAGAATGGAATCTCTAAAGCAGACATCTTTCCTACCTCAGGTAGAGCCAAAGTTTTTTTCTGATGTAGCTAAAGATGAAAACTGGGTTCAGGTTATGAATGAATAGATGGATCAGATTGAGAAGAATCAGACATGGGAGATTGTTTTGAGGCCAGCAAATAAGAATGTCATCGGAACTAAATGGATCTTTCACAACAAGATGAATGAATATGGAATAGTGATTTGAAACAAAGCACGACTAGTGTTCCAAGAATAATTCTAAATAGAGGGTATAGATGATGATGAGAAGTTTTCACTAGTTGCAAGGCTAGAGAAAATCAGATTATTCCTATCCATTGTAGTGCAATGAAAGTTAAAAGTTTTTTAGATGGACGTCAAATATGAATTTTTGAATGGGGTTTTGTAGGAACAAGTTTATATCAATCATCCATGTGTTCTTCTCATTCATGATTATGAGAATAAGTTTTGTCAGCTGAAGAAGGCATTATATGCGTTGAAACAAGCACCAAGAGCATGGTATTCAAGGATTGATTAGTATTTGAAGAAGCTTGGTTTCCAGCGTTGTGGATTTGATTAAAATCTCTATTTCAACAATGATAGTAATCAAAGAATGATGGTGCTGGTTTATGTCGATGACATAATATATGGCAGATCAGATTAAGCACAGTGTAGATAGTTTTCCAAATTCTTGAAACATGAGTTCGAAATGTCTGTGATTGGTGAGCTGGCATTCTTCCTTGGTTTACAGGTAACATAAGGAAGGAATGGCACATTTATCTCTCAATCCAAATATGACAAGGAGGTTATGAGAAGATTTGGGATGGAAGATTCCAATGAAATGAATACTCTGGTTGCTACTCGAATGAAACTATCAAAAGATGATGAAGGCAAGGTGGTTAATATCACAGAATACAGGAAAATTATTTGAAGTTTACTGTAGTTGACCATGACAAGCCCTGACATTGTATTTACTACATTCCAAACAGCGAAATATCAAAGTAATCTCAAGGAAAGCCACATGCTTGCAGTAAAAAGAATAATTCGTTATATCAAAGGAACTGTGGATTTCAGTTTGATGTATAATAACAAATCTCAACAAGAGCTATTGGGATATACAGATGTAGATTGGTCTGGTTCAACAAATGACAGGAAATCAACATTAGGAGGTGCAATCTATCTTGGTGGGTTATGTATTTCTTGGATAAGAAAGAAGGAAGATTTCATTTCATTGAGCACTGCAGAAGCTGAGTATATTGTAGCCACTCAAGCATGCATATAATTATTATGGATAAAGCAGCAGCTTGATGATATGGGCATTCAAGTGAAGTCTCTAATTGGAATCCAGTGTAATAACTCAAGTTCTATAAATCACAGTAAAAAGCTAATCCATCACTCAAGGACAAAGCACATTGAGATAAAGTATCATTTTGTTAAGGAGAAGGTTGAGCAGGGAATCGTGAAGTTGGAGTATGTGCCTACAGAGATACAGGTTGCATACATTCTAAAAAAATTCTAACCCAAGGAATCTTTTGAAAGGCATTGACTGGATCTGGGAGTTCAATCAACTCCCCATACTTGAAAAAGTGTGGATGTGGCACCCCCTATCTTTGAGGTATGGTGTGTTTTTCTTACTGTACTAATCTGTGTTCTCTACTCTATTGCAGACCACAAAAGAGTGACCTTTGGGTTCGTTGATAAAGGGGAAGAAAAAGAGTGACTCCTATAGGGGGATAAACTGTGGCTAGAGAAGGAAGACACTGTCTTTTTCAAAGACATGGGGAGAAGCTGACAGGTGGTGCAGTGAGATAGGGGGAGTTTATCAAGATAGGTGAAGAATTTGATAGGGGGAGCATCAAGTTGATAGTATGTGTTGTTCAAAGTGCTCAGCCGGAGCTTATATTGGACAACACAAGAATCCAATAAGTGAAGAAGGAGATTATAAAATTTGATGATACTAGAAGTGATCGATCAAAGACTAGATATCATGATAGCTGAGGATCGTGATAAAAGTAGAAGAGTAGCATTGGAGTGGTGTTAGAATTATTCTAGTCATCAGTAATCAGTATCAGTTTGGTATCAATAATTGGTGTTAGAAATGAAGTGATTCATTGAGGAAATTTTAATTTACTCTGGTTTCTCATACCAATCATTTCTCATGTGGTCTTAGAGTATGTGTTGAGTGAATCCTTGATCGCTATTAGAATCGCAAGAGGGAAATGGTGGCTGAAGTGTTAACGCAGTACCTTTTTATGAGAATATTTTTCAACAAACCCAAAGGTGGATATTTTTTGGAAAATCCCTCAAGGTATCATTGGAGAATTTTTGAGGTGATTGTTTTTGTTGACAAAGTAGTCCTCCATGTTGTGTTTGTTCACAAAGCAGACCACGATGCTCAATTTGTTGAAAAAGGGGGTTTACATAGTGATTTTTCGAGTTCAAGAGAAGTTTTTGACCATCCATGATTGATTAAAGAACCTAGACAAAGGAATGGATGATCTAGAGGTGGCACAAAAAGAGTAGATACAAGGTGGTGTCGTTTTACAGTCTTTGCCAAATTTTTGGGCCTCAAAATCGACAAATGGGGAAAATTGTTTTTGGAAAAGGGACTTGCACTACAGTGTGTTGGAGGCTTGGAAACTTGTGTGCCAAATGTTTTTCAAGATTAGAACAACAAAATACAGAAAAGAAAAGAGGGGTACCCAAGTTTTGTTTTGGGCATGCAAGGTGACTAAGGCGACAGAGACTAGGGCGGCTGGACTTGCATGCTAGGAGGAGACTTGCGCATCGGTGCTCAGTGTGGTAAAAATTTATATAATTAGAGGTCCACCCATCGTCATTTCTTATAGGGCTCAACACTTAGAGAAAATTAGAGCTCCAGTCCTGTAGGTGGTTTGGTTGCGTAAGTTGTGTTGTGGGCGCGCAAGTATAATGATATTCAAAAGTTGCACTCCAGTTGATAGTTGTGTTCCAATATTGGATTGGGTGTAAAAGGGTGTGAGTTGCCCAAGTTTTGGGTTGAAGAAGGGTGTATTGCGCAAGTGGTTTAGTGAGACCTGCGCACCAGGCTTGGAGAAGCATGCCAGTCATTCTAGGGCTACGCGAAAGTTGGAAGATTTCCAGGTACCTTTAGTGAAAAGTGAGATTCATCTACAGGTTAAAGTTGGACATCAATAGAGCATCTACATACATAGAAAGATGCATTCATTTTTGATAATGAAGGGACCTATAAGTCCATAAACTTTGAGTGGATCCTTTCCAGAGCAGTAATCAAAGGAAGAAGAAGAAGGTGATCCTCTCCACCAGTAGGGAGCCAGAGAGAGAGAAATAAGGAGTGACCCTTGGGAAATATGTGAGATAACCCTAAAATTTGTAAAGGTATTGAGCCTTGGTATAGAATTGATCTAGCCCAAACATTTTAAATTGGTAGCGAGATTTAGTGGATTTGGTACATCGGCACATCGGCATTGTATGGTCTTTGGACGTAGCCCAATGAGGGTAAACCAAGTAAAAATACATGTGTCAGTCTGCTTGGTTTCCTATATTGCATTCAAAGCATCATCATCAGATAAATAAGGGAATAATAAGATCAACAGTAAAATATAAGTGCAAACAAAGTGACCCTTATAATAAAATGTTCAAGATCCAATGGGGTAGGGATAATTTTCGAAATAATACCCATACCCTAATTCACACCCCCCCCCATTAGGGTATTTAAGCCCCTTTTGGTCCTAAAAATATTATCTCGACAAAACCTCCATTGATATTGACTTATTGATCGCTATAAAGTGGGATGATTTAGTGAAATGATCCACTACCGCCCATATGGCATCATAGCCTCCCTGATCTCAAGGTGAACTAGTAACAAAGTACATAAAGATGTATTCCCACTTCCACTGAGGAACATATAACAGCTGGAGAAAACCACTGGGAACACAGTGCTCAGTTTTCACCTTCTAGTAGATCAAACATCGGGACACAAACTCCACAACTACGCACTTCAACCCAGGCCACTAAAATTGACCTATCAAGGATTGGTACATCTTCATCACTCCAGGATATACCACTAAGGGTGAACTATGAAACTCTCTAAGAACCATATAATACATCGTCAAAGGAATGAAAATACTTCCCTGAAACAACACTCAGTGTTTTTCATCTTCAGACCAACCATCAAGGTCCTCACCACAAACAAATCGGTCTCTCCAGAACTCCACCTCAAGATCCCCCAACTAGGATTCCTCCACCAACTACACCAAATATGACCGCACCATCATCTGAAAAAAGATAATATATTCCCCCAACTTCTCTTATATCTAGATTTAATGCCAAATTTTCTTCCATTACTCTCCAGGAATCACCAGATTCACACACTACATCACTACATGACTTCATGCTCAACGCATCGGGCACAATATTTCCTTTTATAGGTGTATAAAAAATCTCAAAGTCGTAATCCTATAATAACTCCATCCACTAATGCTAACATAGGTTCAAGTCGTGATGAGAGAAAACATACCCTAGGCTCTTATGATTAGTGAAGACCACAAAGCACTCATTGGTGAGGTAATGTCTCCATAACTTTCGGGAAAACACCATTGCTGCCAACTCAAGATCATGGGTGGAATAGTTATGCTCATGGGGACATAACTACTGAGACCCATAAGAAACAAATGATCTCTACTACATCAGAACTCATCCCAAACCCAGACACAAAGGATCACAGAAAACCTAGAACTGAACTCCTTCTATTGGCAGACAAAGAACTGGATCACTGACCAACTTCTACTTCAGATACTCAAAATCTGCCTGACACTGATTAGTCTATAAGAACACATGATCCTTTCTAGTCAATGTTGTTAGAGGAGTTGAAACCTGAGAGAAATTGGCCATGAACCTCCTATAATATCCTATAAAACCAAGGAAATTTCATACCTCTACCACTATCTTGGGGGCTTCCCAAGACACAACTACTTCTATCATTGATGGATCCATAGCTATTCCCTATTGGGATATAACATGCCCTAATAAATGGACTTATTGATCCCAAAAATCACACTTTGGAAACTTCCCAAATAAATTATCATGGTAAAGAACTCCCAGAATGACACACAGATGCTCTGCATGCTCTTCCTCATACATTGAGTACACAAGGATGTCATCAATGAAAACCACTACAAACTTATCCAAGAACTCATAGAACATAGTATTCATTAACCCCATGAACATAACCATAGAATTCGTCACACCGAATGGCATCACAGTGAACTCATAATGCCCATGATGACAATGGAAATCAGTCTTCAGGATATCCCCATCCTTCAAATGCATCTGATGATACTCTGACCACAAATTAATCTTCAAGAACCAACTTTCATCCTTCAATTTATCGAATAAATCATCAATTCATAGAATAGGATAGATGTTCTTCATTTTCACTTGGTTCAAGCGATAATAATCGATACAAAACCACAAACTACCATCATCATTCTTTACAAACAAAACTGGTGCACCCCGTGGTGATACACTCGATCAAACAAAAACACACTACAATAGACCATCAAGATATATATGTAGCTCCCACAACTTAGAAGGTTTCATCATATACGAAGACATTGATATAGGAGACACGCCTAACTATAGATCGATCCCAAAATCGATCTCTCGTCGAGGGGGTAACGCTACAACCTCTTCTGAAAAGACATCAAGATACTCTTTCATGACCCTAGGAAACACCAACTGATGAACTTATGATAAACTCAGTATTAGATCATCCATCAAGGGTGATAAGTAAGGAACACGTCTATGACCCATTTGAGGGTCTCACTCCCCAACAAACACTACTGGCTCTCCATCAGCATCAAAGAACACAAACTACCTCCTGAAGAAATCCATGATATCCTGAACTGAATACAACCAATCAATTTTGAGGATGGAATCATATGGTTGTATCTGTAAACATAGGAAATCTTAAAAATAGTGGTGTTACCCCATAACTACCTCATAGTATCCATATACTTCAAACAAATCAGCTCAACCTCCATCTAGCGTAGTCAATGCCAAGGGCACTGGAAGCCTCTCTACATTAAGTCCCAAAGCATGGACAAGTGCAGGTGATATAAAGGAGTGCATTGATCCTAAATCAAACAAGGCATGAACCCAAGTATAAAACAAGACAAGGGTACCATGAATGACATCTAGTCCACCTAGCACTGGCAGCGCTAAAGCATGAAGCTGACTATGACCTACGACATGGCCTCTATGACCCTATTAATGACCACCTCCATGGACACACTCTGATATCTAGGGACTGAGAGCATCTTGGGGCTATCTTATGCCTGCCTCACCTGCTCTTTATTGATCCCAAACTAGAGCAACCTGTTGCTACTACCTCGGTTAGAACTACCTCAATGGAGGAACCTGAAGAGGAATAACTGGCGCACTCTGACTTTTTAGAAAGGTCGGGCAAACTCCCCATTTATGACCACTACCTCCATAATAAAAACATGTTTTTGATACCTTTTCATAGGCTTGAGATCTGTTTCCCCCAGATAAATGAGATGATGAGGGTCAGTACCTACTATCGACTGACTGAAAGCTCTTCTTCCCTAAAAAACAGGAACCCCGTATCACAACTCTACTTCATGAGGAATCCTAACGACTCCCCTTTCATGATGATCCGATTATATATACCATCCTATCGATGACCTATGCTCTTTCCAGTACCTCGAGATATGACTTCGGTATAAACAGGTGACTTGGCACTGGATATATGGATGCAAATCCTCCTCAAAATGCCTTTCTCTGGCCTCCTCATCTGGAAACAGGTCTGAAGCATATCACAAAAGGTTCCTAAAATGGATTCCAAACTCTTGCACACTGAAGCTCCCCTGTTTAAGGGTAACCGGATCCTAGTGACTAGCAGTATTTGCGATTGAAGAATGAAACTTGGCTCTAAAATGGTCTCAGAACTCCTCCCATGAGACTTCCAACTCCTCGCAATATCCATGGAATAAGAACCACCACTACCTCATGGCCCCATGTAGCATCGTCATAGCCAACGATACCCAGTTCTCCTTTAGATCATGGATTGAATTGAAAACTATCTCAACCTCCTCTAACTAGTCTTATATGACTGCATATGAAACGAATCCCTCATACTTATCCAGACTCTGGAACTGAAATGATCAGAGTGTCCTCCTCTAAGTGTCATCATCATCGACCTCTACTCTGTGGTGATCTATTGGCACAACCTGCTAAACATCTTATGCATGAACCTGATGTGGACATCAACCTGGAGCCATTCCTGCAAAAAAACAATTAGAGATCCTAAACCTAGAATATGAAAGACTTTAAAATTAATTAATTATTTTATTTTATTCATTTTAGGTTAAATTTTCCCAAGGTCTACTCATTCAAACATAGGCACAAAGAATAATGATGCATGATCCTTTCCTAGGTATCTACCCTGTAACCAGTATCACATTATTTAGTATCCATTGTAAGCTTAAAAGTTTGTGCATCAGATCACAGGGGGGGCTAAAATACTCATGTCTCAGCCAGTCTCCCATGTTTATAGCACTTTCTAAATTTAGCTGACATTGTTTCCCTACCAACCCATGTATCCTCACCTGTGCCTAACTCCAAACTCCATCATATCCCTCAACCAGACCTCTGATACCACTATGTCATGATCCCCTCCCCACAAAGTGTACCCCTCCTAGGCCGGAAATGGGATAAGAGAGATAGTGACACTCAAGTCTTACCTCCAGTAGGCCTTGGGTTAGTGACTAGCACTGAGGGTATAGTGAACACAAAAATGTGAAGAATTTCCCTCTAAGAGAACACATGCGAAAGAAAGAGATAATATAGACACCAGCCAAATCCTTCTCAAACTACAATATAAAAGAAATTCAAAGTGAAGATATGTAATTTCATGCAAGAAATACTACAATTGAAAGGGAAAACTACAAGTACTAAAAGAAATTAAAGATGTCAGCGACCATGAATCCTAAATAGCTCTTACAACCCACAAGTTAGTAGTAACCAGCCTGATCTCCAACCTGCTCCAAATGACCTAAAAATAGTTAATATATATGTGGGGTGAGTATAACAGTATACTCAGTAGGATCCTCCCTAAAACTCTCATGAAAAAGTAAAGAAATCATGCTAAAGTATAGTGAACAAAAAGTGAAACTAACTCATCTCCTAAATAGGTATACTAAGTTTCCAGACTCACCATGGCTATTCTCGCCAAGTATCACATACAAGAGAATGTAATATAATAAAGAATATCAAGGTTACCCTGCTACCAATTACCCACTAGTTTTTCACTTTACCCTAACGTCGCATGTCCTGAGTATCTCTCTCCAAAAAAGCTAGCCCATGAACACCTAGGTGAAGCACCACAACATGCACCTCATGCGTCAACATGTGCCTCGTGCATCACACCACCATGTCCATGTAACCAAAGTAAGCGAGTAGTTTCTAGGATCCACCACAGCTCGTATAACATGTATCATACATCGGGTATTATACATTAATCCATCACAACCCATACACTGAGTAAGGATCTTCAAGCCATCACAGCTTATACATGTTATAACTATAGTAGTCTATAGGAAACTATATCCATAATACATGTGTGTGAAATAACCATAATCCATTAAAACCCTCTACACACATATATAGTGAAAACTAATCATTGTGCATACCAACACAATTAAGTACCAAGATAAGATAGTGGGGTCAAGGGGGTAGTCATTCATCCATACTCCCACCAGGATATTGGGGAAAACACCCCCCCCCCCAGAGCTCAGAATCCCCAGGGTTTTAGTTTCCCTAATTGATAGGGTGGAGTAGAATATATCAACACAAAATTGTATGATATAATATAGCTCACAACCACACTATGGGAATAACCTAGTCTTAGAATCAACTTCATCTAACATCTCTCAGACTTCCAACTGCCACTACTAAGACTAGATATCCTATAATCACAAAACCATTTAGAGAGATACATTAAGTTACTTTATCCCATGTTATCAATTTCACTTTACGTTAATTAAATATATAAACATTAAATAACCATTAACATTTCCATATTTCATTTTATTAGTATCACATCAAAGTCCCATGCTCTCTAGGCATAACCAAACCAAGTCCATGGTTTATCAAAATTATAACCTCAGCATTGTATCCCAGCAAGCTCCAACCCCATGGGTTAAACATTTATTCATTTCCTTAATAATCATTTCCACTTTCCATATTTCTAGGTATTATAGGAAAACATTCTAAGCTAACAAATATAAGGGGCTCAACATGATGAGTAGATGAACTACCCATTGAGTCTTTTCCACCTATAATAGGAGCATATACTCATACAACCATGAGAATCTAAACATGAAAATCACATGGCATACCCCATGAGTATTTTCCTCCCTTGGAAGGAGAGTAAGAAAAACTATCTACCTCAAGCAATGGGGAATGTAATGTAGATAAAAAAACAACAGATTCAATAGGCATCCAACTTTCATATCAACGGGTAAGCCTAGATTTAACCCATTCCATCATCTATGGTGTCCTCCCCGACACCACATGCATAAATCAATACATCTCAACACTCTAGAAATTAACTACTACCACAACAATTGGGCCTCCCTGCCCCACGTACCACAACGGTCCTCCAGGATCAGCCATTGAGGGATCACGTTACATCTAGGCCTCCCTACCCCACATACCACATGTCTCGTATCTAGAGTACATTACAAGAATCAGGAACAAACATAGTAATGGGGATCTTAGCCCTAAAACAAGGAATTCATCCATCACACACAACCATCTCTCATGGATCCAAAAAACAAGTAACTTGGCCTTTATAATCAAGCAGTAATCTTAGGCCCTACAAAGCATTATCTTTATCACACAATCGATTCTTATTAAATATTGAATTAACTGATTCATTATTAATAAGTTCTAACTACAGGAAACTTAAACAACAAGCTATCACAAGATATCAAAAAATAATTAAAAAATTAATTTAACGTGCCTTTAATTCTTTTATTAACAAGCATCAACATGATTCAGGTTCATTAACTAATTAAATTAAACATTCACATCTGTATCAATTTGATTAACATCAAATTATAACAATGACAACCGAATTTATTAAACATGCATATTTAAACCTTTATCAATTACTTATCAATTAATTTAGGCTTTATGTTCCTTACCAATTTCCATCAAGAACAACATTTCTAAACCAATAAAGGCATAAATATCACACTATCTAGAAAATCAAGAGACAAACTATCATCACGGTATAAAGCAACAACATTTCTATGTGATCGATACCAATTCTTTAATCTGGTTCAAGTATTTATTTAGGAAAATTTCATTATGATCCAAGGGGTTAAAACATGATAGCTCTATGATTTCATGTAAATAAATATAGAAGCAATGAATCCATTACCTCAAAAGGTCGCTGATGTTCTTCACATGAGAATAGATCAACGCAACAGATCCCAATCACTTCTCCCGCAATTACTGCATCCACCTGAGGACTCTACAGTATAACCACATCAACCAACAACCAATAAAACTTCATTTGAAACATGGAGATCACAATCCATCATATGGAAAAGAGAAACGGGAGGAAATGGATTGAAGAAACTACAATAATAGAGGTAGATCATACCTTATATTGAAGATGGATCAAAGGAAGGAAGTGGGGAATCGATTCGGGATGAAGGAATCCCCAGAACATTGAAGAAGGGGTTTTTAGGTCGTCTGGATTCAGGAGAGAGTTGTTATAGTCATAGGGTTTAACAAACCTGAGCAGCTAGAAAACACTTAAAACATTACAGTCGTGGGGCATTACACAATGTGTAATCCCCTTTCACATCATGTAATGCCTTGAGGTTAGTTTTTTTTGAAAAAAACCATCACCCTTAGATTTTATTTTATTTTTTTGAACCCCAAAATATTACACGGTGTGAAACCCTCTTTCACATTGTGAAATATTTCTACATGGTTTGAAACCCACTTTCACACCGTGAAAGATTCCTACTTCGATCTCTCAGTACCCAAACACCTCTATACTTATTTTGAGCCTCCTCTGAGCTCCACAAGCCTCAAAAACACACAAAGGGTTGATCCACATGGATCTGGGACCTTAAAAAATATCTTATTACTCAACTACAATAGTTTTTTTTAGATCAACTAATTCCACAATGTCCATTCTATAAAGTTTCTTTGATATTGTTCTTTTATCAGGGATTAAATAAATGGTAAACTCAACTTCACTCTCTAGGGGGTGTCCAGGTAATTTCTCAAGCAATACATCAATGTATTCCTTTATAATTGTTACATCCTCAATTTAAAGATTACTTTCCTCATCCCTAGATGTTTTTTCTATTACTACCTAATAATTTCATTCAGTAGAGCTACTGGGGGTAGATCTAGATAAGAATCAAATGATGAAATTTCTGCTCTAAAGATAATGAATTCTATATCTTCCTCACAAATCATAATTTCCTTTTTTTTTGTAAAACATTTTTGCATCATATTTTGAAAGGCAATACATACTGAGGATTGTATCAAATTCAATCATAGTTATAATGATAAGGTCATAAAATAAAGCATGTTTATGTTTCATAAAGGGGATTTTCCAACACATTTTTGTTCCAATGATACTTCCCTTGGGAGTTTTGACTAACAACTCCTTTATTAAATAAAAAAGGAAATGACTAATTTTCTTGGAAAAATAGGTAGATATAAAAGAGTGCGATAATAAATAATCAAATAAAGCATTGGATAAATTTAAAGATAATATTAATGTACCTTCCACCACATCATTGGGCACTTCTACTTCAGTTGTGGTGATCACATAAGCCCGACCATCTCCCTATGGCCTCTTCTGTGATATATTTCCCTGATGATTATAAAATTGATTTGAATAATTATATATTTCTTTATAGTTGAATCATTGAACATAATTGATTTTTTTCTTTCCCTTATATCCATTAGCTCGATGACCCTTTTCTCTACACTTATAATAAACTCACATGCCTTTCAAACATTTCCCAGGATGATTCTTTCCATAATTTTTACATAATGGGAATTTCTTAATTCCCCTATTATTCTTTGATGCTTTACCTTTTTCATGGTTATCAAAAGAACTATTATTCTCTTGATTTTCCTTAAACATATATAATCTAGAAAATTTCTTCTCCATTTTGATGGCACTTAATAATATTTCACCATATGATGAAAATGTTTGAGAAGTAAGTGCCCTTATGAGACTTGTCTTAAGACCTTCAAAGAAATGATAAGACTTGTTTTTAAAATCACGTATGTAATTTTAGCATACCTTTCTAGTCTTATGAAGGTATCATCATACTCTTCAACACTCTATTATTCCTTTTTCTTCAAGTTAAGGAATTTTCTATTCACTTTAGTTCATTGCTCACAAGGGAAATATTTGTCAAAGAATGTTTCTTTAAAAAATTCCCATTCCATGGGTTCTATTTCATCTTCCTCCCTAGTATTTTGGATCAAAGACCACCATTTATCAATATCTCCCTTGAGACAATATACTACCAGTACTACCTTTTCATTTTTATTGTATCCCAATGCTAGAAATATCTTTTCAAGGGACTTGATCCATTACTCAACTACCACTAGATTAGTAGTCCCACTGAAAGATGGTGGATTTTTCCACATGAAATGATCTAACATAGGTGTAGTATGTTTATTAATCATAACCAGAGTAAGTTTTACTAATATTTTCATGATATTATTTTCTCTAACACTAGTTGTGTTGACTTACTCAGTGGTGAAATCCCTACATTGTTTGCGGGTATTGATTCCCTTTCTTCTATAGGCGCCATCACTAAATAATGATACACATTGATTTAGCTCATAATCATAATGATTATTAGGAAAAATAACTATAAAGAGTTATTATAATTATCATGTTTATTTAACATCTAGTTCTCAAGGTTTCAAGTAAACCTACTTTAATGTCAATTGTAACAACTCCGACCCCAGTAGCCCAAAGTCAGTGGTAATTTTATTATAATGGCATAGATATAAGAGATCACATCACCAAGGATTTATCATTTTGGTAGTCTTTAAGAACTAGATACATACATGGTTCCCTTATTACATCGGTAATTAAACATAGAACATAACAAAGGAAAATAAACTACTTCATTAACACTTATTCAAAGATTTTGTCTTCATAACCTGGGGAAGGAAAATGAATAAAAGGGTGAACTCAAATGATCAGTAAGGGTTACATAGATTATAAACATGAATAAATAATAATTTAAGCACAATAAATAAGGAATAATAAATGTGACAAGTTAAATAACTGAAAAAACACATTCCATTTAATCAGTAAACTGAGAATGAAAATGCATCCATAGATTTTGTTATAGTGAAAATCTCATGGATAGTAATAACTGAATACTTAATGAAGGATATGATTAATGATTAGACATCATGTATCTAGAACATGAAACACTACCATCAAGACCTTTCACAAGATGGTTTAAGACTTTGGGTAGAAACTTGTCTGATTCTTCTTGGAAACAAACGTGAAGGGTTTGTTGCCAACTGTTTTGTCTCATGAGACTTGTTGATGCATCGAGGGGATATATAATGTTGGGACCCACCCATAACTACAATTCCAAAGAATTATTCATACATAGATTTAATTTATGAACAATTTTACTTATCAAAATATTTGTATTGAGTAAAGGATATGGATTTATCAATATTTCTCCTGGTAATCAAATAACTTTCAAAGTAAACATCGTATGTAAAAATGATATATGGTTTAGGAAAATCATATATATGCTATAAATAATATGGATATTTAAGAGAAACTTAATTTAAAATGAAAAATGATCTCAAAGGGGTAGTAGATAAACCACATAAAAATGATTAGGTGCACAATACCAAGTAATTCTCAATGAAATGAAAATTGAGACACAGTCCCGTACCACTTGTGGTCAGTCGAATCGTATGCCCCATAAAATTAATAATCATAAAATGAAAATTTTAATTCCATGAATATAAATATATTCATGATATGATATATAAAAGGGATGGTACACCATACAAAAAGGAATAAGTGGTGAATAAGGCATATATCTCACAGAAATAAAAGTGAGATGGGAAAACTCATACCTTATATCTGAAAGCATATGGAACTTATACTTAATGTCCTAGATAATCAAATTAGATTCATTAATAATTTAATTAAGAACCTATTAAAAATATATTTTATCTAATTTAATTTTATTAAGTTCATTTATGGTCATTCCAGTGAGTTATAATGTTTAATTTCGTTATTCTGTGAGTGTTCGTTTCATGGTTTTATGGTTGGTTCCCTTGTGTATAATTATGGGAGTTCTTGTAAAATGGAAGAAAAACTATAGAATTGAAATTATTTGGTATTAATGAATTTTAATAAGTTTAAATGATATCATATATCATTTTTTTATATGTTATTAGGATGATTATTTAGATAAAATGTTGATGAAAATGTTTTAATTTATTTTGGCAGTTTTTATGGCCATCACAAACTTGTGTCATTTTATTTAATATTATGGTTATATATTGGTTCCATAACATGATATAACTTATAATATGTATATTAAAATATTATTTAACCATAATTATAGTTTTATGACCATCCTTGAAGGTGGTAATGGAAAATTAAAACTCATCATCCATGAAGGCGGTGAATCGACATGTCATGGAAAATGTTTTCATTTTTAGAATAAAAGGATAAGAGAAGAGATTTGATGATTGATATTCCATTAACACAATAAAATTAAAATATATATATAATATTGGATTTATAATTCCACTTTTTATATGGGGGTTAGGATATGATAAGGAGAGAAAAGAAATTAAAAGAGAAAGAGTGAGGATTTTACCTCTTGAATGTCGTCTCCTTGAGAGCCTCCTTAAGACACTTGGATTTGATCTTTTGGTAAAACCGAAACATCTTGAAAATAGGGAAGAGTCTTGGGAATGGAATTGAGTAGAATTTAGACAATATTAAAGGCTTAAAAGGTGTGAGGATAAGGGGTGGTGAGTCTTGGGAAGAGGTGTGCTTTTTATTATTTCATTCATTAGTTTATTATTTTGGATTAAGCCTGTCAATAGTGTTGATTTTTGTGACTAAGTACAGTAAATATTGCATGTGAGTTCAAACTAATGGTTTATTACATCATCAATGACTCAAAAATTTATGTATTTAACTTAAAATGTTAAATACCGTAAATTACCATATTTCACTATTCACCAAAAATTCAACTATTTTAGAAAAATCTCAAAAATTCACCCTAACCATTTTTTAATATGTAGATTTCAAAAATGGATTTAATTTTATGAAAATAATTTTCTAAATATGAGAAATTTAATTTATAATTAAAATCATTATTTATTCAAAAAATATTGATTTTAATATTATAACCGATTTTACAACACTTTGAAAAATTAATTATGGTCTCATAAAATTATTTTATAATTATAATACAAAAAAATATTAATTCATGAATTTATTTTATGAAAATAAATTTTCTTTTAAATCATTATATTAATTATAAAAATGTAAATAAAAATTTACATCTCATAAAAAATATCAACACTTAATTTATTATTTTTAAAACATTTATTTACTTATTCCATGATATAAATATATCATATTTTCATTTATAAGATACCTAAATTTTATTTATACTCTCATAGGTGAGTTTATTATTCTAATGGCCACATTACTATTCCTAATGGTCATATTACTATTCCAATGGTCTTGTTAATATTTAATAGTATATCATGGTTCATTTGATTGCAGTGTTGCGTGCAACATAAGCTATCGAATAAATTAGATTTATTAAAAAAGATGCATACCATAAAATTTTGGGTGTTATAATATCAGGAATTGGTCACCGATCTATTTTCCCTATCCTGGCCTGCATCCATGAAGTTTGCATGGGTACCCAATGGTGACCCATGTAGGGTGTTAGTACAACTCGATAAGCCACCACTAACAGTGTTTTAAGCATTTCCAATTTGAGTAATAGTGCATGAAGATATATGAAAGCTAAAAGGAAATTATAGAAACATGGAAACATTTACAGGGAAAAATATATAAATGAAGGGTGCTGACCTCAAGATCTAAGGGGATCACCTAGGTCAACCATACCTACTTCGTCCAATGTTGGATATCTCTATACTTATACCCTTGTGAAAATAACCAATAGGGAATGTCATGTCCTACCCCCAATCCCACCCACATGCATTATGTGTAACTATGCATCTCTCCATCAGGAATCAAGGAACCAATCATCTCACCCTCAAGAATCACATAAACATGCACCTCACTCTTAGGCACTAAACAACCACACATCTTGCTTTCAAGCATTAAGTAGCCATGTATATCTCTATTAGGCATCAAACAACCATATGTCTCACCCTCAAACATCAAGTAACCATGAATCTCACCCTCATACATCAATTAATCATGCATATCACCCTTAAGCATCATATAACTATGCATCTCATATAAAAAAATCCATATTAACAAGTAACTTATTAACCAGTTCATCTCATTATTAGCTAACATGTTAATTGCCCCTTTTTAATCTTAAGCATTGTGGATAAACAAGCAGCATGGTGGTTCATCAAGTTCTTTAGAAGCACCAAACTAGTGGTCACAATACTGCTCCAATAATCTGTACACCCCTTATGAGGCACGAGGTCTAGGCTCACATCATCTTCGGATCAATAGGGACTCATAGACAATCTAATGAAGCAATCTAGGGCCCTAAAGAGGGTCTTGAGATAAAATAAGCCATGTGCATGGTACATCAATGCATTCACATAGCATGCATACACTATAAGATAAAGTAAGACTCTGTTAAATGTTAAAATACCACATACCTCAAGCACATATGAAGAAGATCGCATGAATCAAGCATTCAGACCACGCGTAACAATAACTTCCCAAAAAATGACCACCAGACCAAAAAACAAATAGAAAGATTGAAAGTTGACACTGGAGAAGCTGAGGAATCCCTAGAGGACCTTTAAAGTTCATCAAACACAAATTGAGGTTGAAAAGGAGTGTTAAAAACATTAAAATGGTCGGAGGAGGAAATTAATGGGCTGCCCCCACTTAAAAATCCTGACAGACCCCTCCGGTCGGCCACTACAATCTCACTGACTATCCGGGGAATTATTTCAGTCCACTGACTAGTTTGTGGCACTACAACATCTCCCCTACCGCTTTCTACTACTAGACTTAAGAAATTTCTCCCTTCTGAGCCCCCAGATCACCTATCGGGAACCTTTTAGACCAGGAATGATGCTCTATTGTGGAAACTTAGATGACTCAAAAGAAAATTAAAAGAGCGAAGTGTAGGTTTTGAGCATAGTGGAAGCATGTGATGAGCCATGCCTAACTTTTTTTTTTATCATGGTCAATGATAAATCCAATATTTACAAAATAATAAATGTCATGATCAATAGAATTGAATCAAAGAAAACAGACAAGGGATAGAACATCAGAACCAAGCATAAGTTCATCACGTATTATTTATAATTAATTTAAACAATTAAAATAACTACCTTGTGAGAATTATTTCTTCATTTATAGACCTGACAACATATCTGCATTGTATCATCGTTGTGTTGTAGGAATCGAGAGAAGATTCCCTCTAGCAGTCTGAACATCACTGTAGGATTCTCTGGGTGCTAGCCTGATAGATCTTATCACTTGTATCGTTCTCCTTTGACTACTTTGATAATCACTTCCAAAGCATTCTCCTTGATTTCTCTATACTCGAGAGTGAGAGATGGAGGAATATGGCTCTCTGTTCTTAGTTCATTCTTAGAGAGGGAGATCTATAGGGCTTGAGAGGATTCTCTCTGGTTGTCATTGTGTACAAAAAAAATGAATTGGCTCTATTGAAAAATAATATAATTGGGTTTAAATACTGTTAGGGTTTAGAAATAAATATTTTCACAATTTCCCTTTAATATTTATTTAATACCTTGAGTAACCTCATATCTAAAATAATAATATATTTATTATTTCCTTGACATTCATTTAACTTGAGAATTAAATTAAATATTATTTAATTAAATAATATTCAATGTATATTATTTCTCACCAGGCCTAAAAACTCAGTCCTCCATTCCTACATAATATTTATCAGACCTTGAATAATTAATATTTATTTAATGAATAAATATTAGTTCATTATTCTCCAATAAATAAATAAATATTATTTTCACTAAATAGCAAATAAATATTTATTAAATATTCCATACACATTATATTCTCTCGAATAAATAGTGACAAAATATATGGGATCAAGCATACATGAATAATTATTAAAACATGTGTAGGAATAATATTTATTCATCTTGTTAAATAATAAATAATAATATATTATTTAACTAAGATTCTGGACACACTTTTTGTGTGACCCTCTAGGACTCTTTCTCAGTAGAATTAGGCTAAGTAGACTAAAGTCCAAGGTTAGCATCTAGAAATATGCCAAGGCACCCATAAAGAAAGAATTTAATGCTGCAATGAAATAATCACTCATATAGATGCTTATTGTGTAATATAATCTATTTATTATGATATTTATAATCAAGCAGGTTGCACACTGGTGTCATTATGTTATGTTCTTGATGTCTCTTTATTTGACTTTCTAGAAATTGAACTTGCCTATAGAACACCATGTCCAAAGATTTATTTAGGTGATATCATTTCTATCAAAGGGCTCGAGATATAAACTCCCGTTAAAGAATGGAAGGGACAAATCATTTCTCACGTTATTCATTAATTCAATATTAATCATGATGCGCCCAACCTATCCTACCTCTCCACGAAGATATGTCATCACAATTTTCATCAATACATCAAAGTACGCAACTCATAATACTCATTAATAATAATATTAAAGTCTAAGTATTAATAAACACATCCTTATATAGGAACATACAGTGACACATATAAATGTGGATTTCCTACTGGCAGGTCTCGTTCTCATAATATCCTACACTGGATATCGCTAAGGGAGTATACCATGAGAAGGTGTCTCAAAGTCTTATTAGTCTCCACCCATGATAGCCTATATCATTTATGTCCCTCAAATGATATCATCTGGCTATAAAACATATATTTAAGAATAGTTTCATAGCACTTTTAGGTTATCATAATAGTGGGGAACTACTATGACCTTTTAGTGAGACAACTACTCTTATGACATTATCACATACTATGTTATGCAAAAGAACAATCATGATGTGATAAGGTGTTTATTAATATTTAGAACTATGAATACTGGTAATCATAAAGTACACAAAAGTTGATTCTAGGGTATCAACTCCAACAGACTCCCACTTGCACACGGCTAAAAACCTTCAGTCTGCTAGCTCTCACATGATACTCATGCTTCTACTGATATGGGCCTTTAGTCAAGGGGTCCACCACATTCTCTTCTTTGGGTACTCTGCTTACTCTAACTTCACCCATTTAATAAAAATCCCTCAATAGGTGATACTTCCATAGTATATGTTTTTTCTGTTGGTGTGACCTTGACTCTTTTACAAGAGTCACTACTATAGTATTATCACAATAAAATGTGATAGGATCTTTATTATTGGGTACCACATCAAAATGTTATAAAAATTATTGTATCCAAATGGATTCCTTGGTTGTATCAAAAGCCACTATATAATTGAACTTCACTATAGAATCAGCGATGACTAGCTACTTGGAACTATTCCAACTCACAACACATCCATTGAGACATAAAACATATCTTGACTGTGACTTCATATCATTCTAATTTGTTTCAAAACTAGCATCAGTATAACCCTTGATAATCAGATCCCCATCTCCTCCATACACCAGGAACATATCCTTAGTTCTTCTCAGATACTTAAGGATGGCCTTAACAGCAGACCAATGTTGTTCTCCTGGATCACCTTGACGTATGAATACCATGCTAAATGCATAGGCAACATCAATTCTAATACATAACATGGCATACATGATTGATCCAATCACTAAAGCATATGAGATCTTACTCATTCTCTCTTTCTCCTATTGTGTCTGATGACACATTTTCTTACAAATATTTAAACCATGTGACACTGGAACCAATCCCCTCTTGGATTGTTTCTTACTAAATCTATTTAGTATCTGGTCAATATATGTACTTTGACTTAGTCCAAGAAGCCTCTTGGATTTATCAAAAATGATCTTGATCCCTAAAATATAAGTTTCTTCACCTAATTCCTTCATAGAGAAACACTCGTTTAACATACCTTAACAAACCATAAGATCGGTATGTCATTTCTAATAAGTATTATATCATCAATATATACTACTAGGATAATGACCAAATTCCCACTAAACCTCTTATAAACACATGGTTCACATTTGTTCTTAATGAAACCGAATTCTTTTATAGCTTCATAGAATTGAATGTTCCATGACCTAAATGCTTTATTTAATCCATAAATGGATATCTGCAACTTGAAAATTCTTTTGGCATCACCTAGAGTCACATACCCTTTTGGTTATGTCATATAGACATCTTACTGAAGTTTTCCATTAAGGAATGAAATTTTGACATCTATCTTCCAAATTTCATAGTCATGGTAAGATTCTATAGTAAGTAGAATTCTAATGTATTTAAATATGAAAATTGGTGAAAAGTTTTCATCATAATCAATTCCTTGACACTTTTAAACTCTTTATCCACTAGCCTTACTTTATAGGTATTTAATTTACCTTCCATTTCAATTTTTTCTCTTGAATACCCATTTTCACCATATGGGATTTACATCAACTGGCGCATCGACCAAAACCCAAACATGGTTCTGATACATGGAATCCATTTCAAAACTCATAGTTTTTTACCATCTTGTAGCTTCTAAGCTCTCTAATTCCTCTTTGTAGTAGATAGGCTCATCATTATAAACCAATAATAAATCACCATACTCAGTGACTAGAAACTCTCTTGTTATCTTACCTCTCTTGTGCTCATATGTCATACTTATGTTTTAGGAACTACTTCTTCCACGTGGATCTATGGAATCTGTTAATATACCAAATCTTATGTATCTTGAACATCAACTTCATTGAAGTCAATATTTCTCCTACTATCCTTTTTGAGGATGTGCTCCCTCTCAAGAAAGATAGCTTGTATAGCGACATACACTTCTCTTGTCTGAGGGGTTGTATAGGTAGTATCCTTTTGTTTACTTGGGATACCCAATAAAGATACATTTTGTTCCATAAGGTGCTAGTTTGTTTCTTGAGAAGGCCTTAACAAATGTCTCGCAACCTCATACATGTGTATGCAATAAAACAATTTTCTTTCCACTCCATAACTTGAAGGGAATTTCATTTTATGCTTTAGTTGGTACTCAGTTTAATGTGTATGCCACAGTTTATAATGCATATCCCCAAAAGGATAATGAAAAATCTGTATGTATCATCATCAACCTTACCATGTTTAACAAGGTATGGTTCCTCCTTTCACTAACACCATTCCATTGTGGTGTGTAAGGTGGATTTATTTGATATAGAATCCCAAACTCCCATAAAAAGGTATATAAACTCTTGGTTAAGATATCCACCACCTCGATCTGATCGAATCTTCTTTATCTTATTTCCAAAATGATTCTCTACTTTATTCTTAAATTACTTGAATTTCTCAAAGGACTCTAAATTATACCTAATCAAGTAGACATAACCATACACTACTGTAATTGGATGTTTTTCCAATGGATATATACCAATTGTTTCTTCAAACTGTTGGTATATTGTAAAAAAAGGAAACATTTTCCAATGGCTTGTTCAAACCGTTGGCAATTTGTTAATATAGTTTAGATTTCCCAACAGTTTGACAAAACCATTGGGAAATATTTAGTTCCTATAAGATATACCAATGGTTTTAATAAACTGCTAGTAAAGAGAGGCTTTCCCAATTATTTTTAAAAACCGTTGGGAAAGTTTTCCCCCAAATACCCAGCACCCCAGCTCCCACTCGGCCCGATTGCAAACCCTAATCCAAAGCTCCTCCCAAAGTTTTCTTATCCATGAAACTCCTTCTAGCCATATATTCATCTTCAATCAATCAATTTTTTATTTCTACACTTCAAATTAGTAAGTGTTACCTTAGTTTTAATGTTCTCTCTATATTTTTCTCTATTTTCTATTTTTATTTGGGATAAATTAGAGTTCCTATGGTCTGTGGAGTTGTGAACCCTTTGATTTGTTTTCTATTTTTTGTTATACACTTGAAACATGGTAAAGGGTTTGTTTATTGGGGTGATATGGTAGTTTATGTGGACTTTAGTTTAGTCAAAAATTGAATTTGGATTTTGTATTTATAGTTTTTCTTCAAGGAATAATGGGAAGGGTATTGATATTGAGGATGAATTGGCTGCTGTTTGGGTGATGGATTGGAATTTTGAACACCCCCCACCCCCACCCCCTTGGACACCTCCCACCCCCGGGACAGCCCCCCCCCCCCCCACACCCACCCCATGGACACCCCCTCCATTGGACATCCCCCACCCCCCCTGCACCCACCTAGACACCCCCACCCCTTGGATAGATCCCTCCCCCCCCACCCCTCTGGACACCCCCACCCCACCCTCTCTGGACACCCCTCACCCCCCATGGACACCCCCCCACCCTTGGACACCCCCCCCCCCCGCACCCTTTGGACAACCCCTCCCCCCCACCCCCTGGACACCCCCACCCCCTGGACATCCCCACCCCCACCCTCCCTGGACACCCCTCACCCCCCATGGATAGCCGCCCCACCCCCTTGGACAACCCCCCCCCCCCCCCCACACACACACACACACACACCACCACCACCCCCACCACCCCTAGACACCCCCACCCCCTGGACACCCTCCACCCTCTTGGACAGCCCCCCCCCCCCCCCCACCCCCTTAGACAACCCCCTAGACACCACCACCCCTCCTAGACACCACCGCACCTCCTAAGTGTTTAGCCCACTTTTTAAATTGGAATTAATAATGTAGTTGATTTCCCCTTTCCCCAATGACATTTCCTAAGTGACCCATAGAGCCTTATAAATTGAATTTGTCATGTTTTGATAAATTTAATTTGTCATGTTTTGATAAATTGAATTTGTCATGTTTTTATAAATTGAATTTGTCATATTTTGATAAATTGAATTTGTCATGTTTTGATAAATTGAATTTGTAATGTTTTGATAAATTGAATTTGTCATGTTTTGATAAATTGAATGGGTTTTTTGGAATGAAATGGATAATGAATTATGGTTTGACTTTCTTAATGAATATAATGGTTTTAAATAAAATTACTCTAAGGGGGGCTGCAAGAGGGGTAGGGGGATTTCCAGGTGTGGGGGTTTTTTAGGTGGGGGTGGGTTATCCAAGGGGTAGGGGGTTGTAGGAGGGGTAGGGGGTGCTACAAGGGTGTGGGGAGGGGGTATGGGCTGCCCAAGGAGGGGTGTGGGCTATCCAGGGGGGGGCAGAGTGGGGTGTCCAGGTGGGGGAGGGGTGTGGGATGTCCTGGGGGGTGGGCTGTCCAGGGGGTGGGGGTGGGCACTATTGTCAAAGGTGCGTGCCTCAGCACTCCTTGGCGTGAGGTGCGGTGAGGCACACCTGGTCTGCCTCACCATCGGTGAGGCGAGACAACCTCACCGAGGCACGCCTTTGGCGTGTGCCTCGTTCACCTACTTGAGAGGCACTATATCGTGAGGCTCGAAAAAGGCGCACTAGTAGCCCATGAAATCGGGAGGAATAAGGTATCGGAGATCGTGCTTAGAGGGGTGGTAGAAATCAAGGGCCTGATGGAAATCAGGAGTGCCGGTGGAAATAAGGGGTGCGATGGAAATCATGGGTAGGAGGAAATTGGGTAAATTGAGGGAAATCATGGGGGAGCCAATGGAAATCGTGGGTGCAAGCAATAGAGATCGTTCTTAGAGGGGCTGATGGAAATTGGGGATATTTTCTCAAAAGTGAGTTGTGCATCCCTAAATATAACATAACATTTAATATATTAATAAAATAATAACTAAATCAAACACTATAAAAATATAACCATCTCTCGACCAAAATCAAGAAAGGAATAACATTAAACACATTTAACATAACACGATGATTTTGATATTTAGGTTCTAAAACTCATTTAACATAGCAGAGAATAGCAGAAACGCATTTAACATTACAGAAGACATATAACATAACATGATGATTTTAATGTTTAGGTTCTCAATGATTTATTATTTGATTATGATTTGGTTAAAAATTATTAGCATGTATTTTAATTTGTATTATTTTGATTGAATTTAATTTTTTTAATTTAAAATATTTTTGAAAATTGTATATATTTAATTATGTGCACTTGAGACTTAATTGTGTCTCACGTCGCGCCTCGCGCCGCATCCCCAAGCGGCCTTTGCACATTATTTCACTACGTGCCTTTGACAACACTGAGGGTGGGTTGTCCATGGGGGTGGGGGCTATCTAGGTGGGGGTGGGGGTGGGCTGTCCAGGTGGGGGTGGGGTGGGGGTGGGATTTCCAGGTGGGGGGCTGTCCAGGAGGGTGGGGCTGCAGGGGAGGGGCGTGGGCTATCCAGGGAGGGGGTGGGATATCCGGGGGGCTATCCAAGTGGGGGAGGGGGTATGGTCTATCCAAGGAGGGGGGGTTGTCTAGTGGGGGTGGGAGTGTGGGTTGTCCAGGTGGGGTGGGGGGCTATCTAGGGGGGCTGTCAGGGGGTGTTGTAGGGGAGGGGGGATGTGGGCTATCCAGGGAGGGGGTGGGTTGTCCAGGGGCGGTGGTGGGTGGGCTATCTAGGTGTGGGAGGGGTGTGGGATGTCAAGGTGGGTGGGCTATCCAATGGGGTGGGGTGGGATGTCCAGGTGGGGGAGGGGTGTGGGTTGTCTAGGGAGGGGTGGGTGGGCTGTCCAGGTGTGGTGGGGGTGTCTAGGTGGGGTGGGGGGCTATTCGGGTGGGGGCTGCAGGGGGGTAGGGGGCTGCAGGGGTGTGGGGGTGGCCTATCCAGGGAGGGGGGGTTTCCACTCCGATACTATACAAAAAAAGGAATCACATATAACCAATGTATAGTTGCTTTCACACGTTAATACTTTTCTTGAAGTTCCATACCAACACTCACTCTTACCCTTCCAAGAAGAAGTGATCTCTGAAAATAAATCCCACTCAGGTTCTTATCCACTATCCATATTGATCTCATAAAAATTTAACATTCATACAAATCCATATCACCTAATGATATAACAAGTCTCATACTACTATGAGTAGTGTCCCATCGAAACATGGATCATAAAATCCGATCCACGTATGATATTTGGTGGCGTGTTTACAATTGGGTGTGTTGTGATTTATATGTATGATATTCATGGTTTACACCAATAGTCTTCTCGGTCATCTATAATAGGCTTGAAATCATGCTACAATTGGATAGAGATTGGATTTTACGACCCTAGTTTGGGGGTGGACACCACCACCACCTTGGACAGCTCTGCCACCCCCGTGGACAGTCCGCCCACCCCCTGGACACCTCGTACCCCCTAGACAGCCCCTCTACCCCCGTGACAGTCCTCCCACCCACCATGTACCCCCTGGATAGCCCCGCCACCCCCCTAGACAGCCTGGCCACCCCCTGGACACCTCATACCCCTTGGACAGCCCCCCACCCACCCTTGGAAATCCCACACCCCCTGGACACCCCTCAACCCCCTTATACAGCCCCGCCACCCCCGTAGATAGCCCGCCCACCCCCCTGGACACCCCATACCCCCCTGGACAGCCCCCCACCCCTGTGGATACCCCCCTGGACACCCGCAAACCACCCCTCGAACACCCCCCATCCCCTCATACACCCCCACCCCATAGAACACCCCACCCCCCCCCCCTAGAACCCCCCCCCCCCCACCCACCCACCCCCCACCCCCCGGACACCCCCGACCCCACTGGAAAACCCCGCCACCACTGTAGACATCCCGCCCACCCCCTGTGGATAGCCCACCCACCCCCTGGACACCTCGTACCCCTTGGACAGCCCCTCCACCCCCATGGATAGTCTACCCACCCCCTGAACACCTCATACCCCCTGGACACCCTCGACCCCCCTGGATAGCCCCGCCACCCCCGTGGACATCCCGCCCACCCCCTGGACACCCTATACCCCCTGGACATCCCCCACCCCTATGGATAGCCCGCCCACCTGGACACCCCGACCCCCCTAGATAGCCCTCCACCCCCTAGACACCTCTGACCCCCCTGGATAGCCCCGTCACCCCCCGGGACACCCCGTACCCCCTGGACATCCCCACCCCCTTGGGTAGTGTATGTGATCACTCAAATAATCTACTAAAATATAAAATTTCTTCGATCTAAAATTTACTCAACTCCTGAATAATTCTCCTCCACAAGTGTACATGATCTTGTACGCTCATGTATAGTTATTCAAAGATATTTTGTTATAAATATAGTATTTTTTGTCTTTTATATTATGATTCTCATATAGAGTAGTGTGTCAGTTATGGTTTCATATAAAGTGAACAATTCTCATTTACTTAAATATATTTTCGATGAAACTTCAATCTTATGGAATTGCTTTTGACAAAAATACATATAATAATTTTTTTTTTACAGAATAGATAGAAGTTGGATATATGAAACTGATCAGATTTCAAGCGATTTTCAAAATAATTTGGAGAGCTTTTTAGATTTTTCATTTCACAATGCTTCAGATAATGGTCACATACACTGACCCTGTTACAATTGTGTTGGAAGACCTTGGTTGAACCGTGAAGAAGTCAGCTACCACATAACCAAATATGGTTTTCAAGAAAACTATTCTGTGTGGTATCACAATGGGGAGAAAATGAAATCTCAAATTTCTGATGATCCAAATGAGAGGACTGGATTGAAGAATTTGTTATATGATCAGTTTTTGTTTATTTGTCATCATGAAAAAGAAAGGATTCCAACCCAAGAAGATTTTGATATGAGCACACATGACGCGTCTAATGAAAATGATGATGTTATCAGGGTGAAAAAATTGAATGATGCTGCCACAACTCTAGTATATCGACAATGCAGTAAAATGAAAAAGGTATAATTTTTAATCCGATTGTTTCATGGGAAAACTATGTATGGGATTTCTAATACTTCCATCGATTACATTCTTACCTTCTTGAAGGACTTACTTCCAGATGATGTAGATATTCCCTCAAACCACTATATGGCATGGAAGTTTGTTGAGGAACTTGGATTTTCAAGAAACAAAATTCATGTTTTCCTGAAATATTTCAGTTTATTCTGGGAGGAAACTACTGAATGAAATGATTGTATAAAATGTGGCACATCCCGTTGGAAGCCAAAAGCTGATGGAACAGTATCTTGTGTTCCATAGAAAGTAATGTGGCACTTTCCATTGATCCTCGGACTCTAGAATCATTTTATGTCTAATTAAATATCAATAAAAATGTGATGGCATGATACCGAGAGAAAAAAGACTAATGATAAGTTGGTTCACCCTGCAGATGGATTTTGTAACATCCGAGGTAAATAAAGAATATGAAATTTTCATATTTATTAATATTTTTAAATTAATTATTAATTTTACTTTAAAGGGGATGCTATGTTTTATGGCATACTCGATACACAACAACGGGTTTCTTTTAAATCTTACGTTGCACACAACATTGGGTCATACTGAAAAATAATAATAATATATTATTATTTTAAATGGTAGTTAACGCCTAGCCATTGTATTGGTGAGAATGAACAGAACTAACTACAATATGATTATACATGTTTGTTAAATTTTTTTACATTTATCCAATAAAAGTTAGAGGCTTAAAATGTGAATATATCTAATTTGAAGCATAATTTACTTTAAAAGGTTGATTTACCCCCTTGTGATGGAGAATCCTCTTTAAATCAAGTTTTGGTCACTTTTATATGTTCTATTTGAAAAAATAAAATTCTTCTTTAGAATTATGACATAAAAAAATCACTTTGGGTAAATTTTTGGTATTTTTCTGATTAAATTCATTTTTTGATGAATAGTGAAAAATATTGTATTTTAATTCAAATCTGCTTTTTAATCTAATTTATTTATATGGTCAGATTATCTTTTTAATTAGTTTTAAATTGTAATAAGATTATATTTTTACCATTTAATCCAATTTTGGTCATTTTAATTAATCTTACATTGAATTTGGACATAAACAAGTGTCAATCTTTTAATAGTTATTGTTTCTTAAAAACACGCTATTTGTTTTGACAACATGAATTAATTTTATATTAATTAATGCAACTTATATGTTTTTAATTTGATAAAATAGACATCATTTTTGAATTTGGAATATCAAATATATCTTAAGCTGAATTTTTGGAATTTTTCTGAAAAACTTCAATTTTTGATGAATAGTGAAACCACTTAGTAGTAGTTAAAAAACTGACTTTTCATTTAAATGAAATTTTACCGCTTCTGTGAATTGAATTTTGAAAATATGACATACATGATTGTTATTAGTAAGTAAAATTTGGTTCAATAATATGAAAATAATTTTTGGTGAATAGTAACTTTTGACTTTTATTTACCGCGATTAAAGGTAAATAGGGTGATTCTAGGTAAAAAGAATATTATAATAATAAAAAATTACCTTAAAACTTATCCTATCATTATTAGACGAGTCATGGAAAACCATGGGCATCCTTGGGTAGATTTCGGAACCCCATGGATCCACTTGGGAGTGATAACGACACTTTAGATTAATTATTTTAAAGTAAAGACAAAAATGACATAAACAAATATCTTTTAGTACATTAATTTTTACATGGGGTAATATAAGTCATCATTTTTACTATAAATATCATTTGGAAAGATAAAAATATTTCCTACATCATGGTATTTTTTTATAATTTTTAGACATTAAATAAATTAAATTATTTATGACACAATAATGATGTAGTGTTTACCTCATTAATAAATGATTTAAATAAATAAGGTTATAAAGATTAAAATAATATCCAAAACCTTTCCAATTATTATTGGATGATTTTATTTCTACCATGAGTCATCTTATATTAGACTTTAATAAGTTTTTTACATTTAGAAACCGAAAATCATTATGTAATAAAATAATATTTTCTCACTTTCCTAAAGAGCCCCTCATCCCCCTTATAAAAAACCCTCACCTCTAACCCATTACTCACACCTATAAAGACCCTTATCTCCTCCAAACCTACCCAAATAAGCTCTCAAGATCCATATATTCCACCTAGAAGCCTTACCTTAGGCATAAGGCACTTCAAGAAGTCCTTTTGTTTCAAACCAAAGGTAGTTACCTGAATTAAAGGTAACGGTTTCTCTTAAATTATTTTGTTTTATTTTGTTTTATTTTACTTCTCCAACCCCATAAACTCTTTTTATTACTTCATTTTATAACAAAACCAGTATCCTCAATAAACTAGGTTGTTTTTATGAGAATTTTTTGAACTACACTTACACACACCTTCGTCTAATTAGTAAAGAACATACTGTTTCTGTAGAAGGTGAACTACTGCCTCACAAAACGATGATTATTCAAATATCTCCAACCGCCTCTCATGGTGGACATTATGATTGAACTGTATTTATATATGATATATATTATATTTATATTGTTTTTATGCTTCTGTATTTTTTATTTATAGAATACCTTTATGGTTTCCATAGTGGGTAAATACGATAATCTCATTTGAGGAAGTGTGAACTACCGCCCCCTCAAAGTGATATCACTCGTTCATGCCTTATGTGGAACGTATAAAGGGTAGAGTTAATGAAATTATATATGATATTATACTATAATTAAAATATACCTATGTATCATTATGTTTCCATTCCATTACAATACGAAATAGAAATGGAAGTAGCGTTCATGCGTACGTACGGCTTACCGTCTCCATGAACGGTGCATTTCATTTCTTAGCTCCAAATCTTATATACTATTATAAACACATGTATATACTGGATATATATGATATATATGATATCTAAATCATAAATATCATTCTGGATATAATGAAATTTTGACCACATGAACAACTTGTAATTATAAGAAGTCCATTTTTTACTCAAATACCAAATATCGACAAAACGACCATTATTAACTTAAATGATTACATAATGTTTATAACACGGTAATTAGTGATATAAAAGGAATAATAAACTTTAAAATTGTTCTTAATAAATTATAAATTAACTTAAGTTTATTATTCAGTAAGAACAAGGAACAAACAAGTCAATTCAGACACGAGGTAAGGGGTTTCTTATCTCACTTTTAATTCCATGAGATTTCCATTGTTCGACACTTATTTATTGCATGTGGTGTATTATATATTTCCATTTGATATATATTATCATAATTCTATATATATTCATGGTATTTTGTGATTCATTTTGTGGTTATTAACTTTTGGTCATACGACTCGATTCATTACATGTGATAAGGGATTTCTTATCTCACTTTTATTCCCATGAGATTCATGCTATATTTGTCATTGTTTCCTTTGTGTGGTGTATGTACTGCCCATGATTTGTACTCTTTGTGTAATATAATTTCATTTATGGGTATTTACATCTTCATTGAATGATTATTATTTCATGTGGTGTCTGTTTCGTAAGTTACCAAATCGGTAAGGGAACTTTTTAACCCAAATTTCATTCCTTGGGTTAATCTTCTAATTCATAATTATGTCATGATATGATTATGTGTGGAATCACTTTTTGTTTTTTTATGTTGTAATTTCCACTCCCCTTTGTTTTGATATACTTTTGATACACATAATCACTCCATTGATAAATTCTCAAGTCATCGATATGAACTTGATAAGAGTAATTTTAACTCAATTTCCATTCATTAAGTTAAACATCCAAGTCATTGGTTTTGTCTTAAAAAGAACATGTGTGAATGCCCTATGATTGATTTACACTAAATATCCAATAATATTGAGTGTATTTATATTTGTCACACATAATTATGTAATTTATTTATCCTTAATCTAAGTATACTATCTTTATAAGGGATTTCGTTTCAAATTACATTCCATTGAGACTTCATTGTTGTTATGCACCAATTCACTTTTATATGGTGTATATACTATCATTTGGCATATTATATCATGAATCCCTTTATTCTCATGATATTATAAATTTTTTATTGAATTTTATTCCTCAATTATTTGTATTCAAGCATATCTCTTTTGGTTAGGAACTCTTTAACTAAAATATTATTTTAAAGATTTATTCTTATAAATATTTCTCATTAATGTCCATGTTTTCAAAATGGTTTTTCATATTTATTTATATGGACATTAATGTTTTAAAATTTTAATTCCTTTAAAAGCTTCAAAGTGGTATGGGACACTTTGATTCAAAAATCTATTTATTAAATGTTTTAAATGGTTTTGAAAATGGTTTTGGTAAAGCATTGATTTCGTCAATATCTTGAAATGATATATTGTGATTGCAATGTGGAAATGTTATATTTCCTTCATGCTTGTTTTATGTGTTGTGATTTATAATGGTACTTGGAAATTTGATAGGTGGTTACGTGATAAACCAAATGATGGGTGGTGCTGTGATAAACCAGGACGGGTGGTTACGTTATAACCTCCAATGCATTGGGTATGGAAGTCGGCCGTATGGCTATTCCATTTAGTGATATGTGTGGAAGTCGACTGTAAGGTTATTCCATTTAAGTATGTTTATGTCCCAAGTTACCTTTATATGTTATGTGTTCTTTATATGGGTTTTATGGTAATATTTTGGTTACAAAAGGGTGAGCAATGATCTTTTATTCAGTAAAGAGTATTTATTACTTCATAAAAGTGAAAAGTATTACATATGATAAAGTATTCATGGTTTACTTGTTGTTTTGAAAAAACAACATTTTTCCTTCTTTGTGTATCCCTTACTGATCTTTTTGCTCATCCCAAGTTTTTGAAATGTTTTTCACAGGACATGAAGTGTAATAGGGACAAGGATGTGATCAAGGAAAAGTCATGATGTCTAAAACATGTAACTGGACATGTTTCTTTTTAGGAGTTTATATTTTATGAAAAATTGATACTGGGTAGTAGTGTCTAGTTATAATATTCAAGTTGTTATGTAATAGTTATGGCCTAATTCTCTAAAACTCTAAACCTGAAAATATCCTCAATGTGAATTCTTGACATAATTCAAGATTATGTAATGCTTATGGTCGGGTCCTTATATATTTGCATGGAAGAGATTTGATACTCGATATCCTAATTTTTTAGCTGGCGTGCGTATTGTGAGGTTGGGTCTTTCATGTGACGATTTTAATCTATTTGGGTAGATGCTTACGTCGCACAACACATGGTCGGACAACCCAACCCCCCGTGCACAATCCCCCCACCCCCGTGGACAGCCTTCCCACCCCCGTGGATAGCCCCCCTCCCCACCCCTGTGGATGGCCTGCCCACCCCCCTGGACACCCCTACCCCCTGGACAGCCCCGCCCACCCCCTGGACAGCCCGCCCACCCCCTGGACATCCCCTCCCCCCGTGGACATCCCCTCCCCTGTAGACAGTCCCCACCCCCATGGATAGCCTGCCCATCCCCCTTGGACACCCCCTCCCCCTAGATAGCCCTGCCACCCCCGTGGACAGCCCGCCCACCCCCTGGACACCTCGTACCCCCCTGGACAACCTCGCCCACCCCCCTGGACAGCCTGCCCACCCCCTGGACAGCCCCTCCCCCCATGGACAGACCCCACCCCCATGGACAGCCCGCCCAACCCCCTTTGACACCCCCTACCCCCCTGTATAGCCTCGTCACCCCCGTGGACAGTCCGCCCACACCCCTGGACACCTCGTACCCCCTAGACAGTCCCGCCCACCCCCTGGACAGCCCGCCCGCCCCCTAGATAGCCCCTCCCATCATGGACAGCCTCTCCCCCCATGGACAGCCCCCACCCCTGTGGATAGCCCGCCCACCCCCCTTGGACACCCCTACCCCATGGACACCCCTACCCCCTAGACAGCCCCACCACCCCCGTGGACAGCCCGCCCACCCCCTGGACACCTCGTACCCCCCTGGACAGCCCCGCCCACCCCCCTGGATAGCCTGCCCACCCCCTGAACACCTTGTACCCCCTGGACAGCCCCCCACTAAGGGTATAATTTTGGCCTAGCGGCCCAAAAGCCTGACAGGCCCATCCCGGAAGCTCGAGCGGCCCGGCCTGGCAAAGCCCGCGTTGGGCCGGGCTCAGGTCGTAGGTTCATCGGGTCGGGCCTGGACCTATCCAAGAAGGCTTGTGGGCCAAACCGAGTCGGCCCGAAAAAGCCCAGCCCGCTAGCCTGTGCGAAGCCCAGCTACTGTAAAAAATTTAACAGGAAGCTGTTGGTAGGGAGATTCAATCCCCCTACCTCAAGCTTCCAAGGCTGCACCTGGACCAAGCGCTGCGCCTATTATATTATCACCAGAATTTATATATATCATTATATATTAACAAAAAATAATATATATATTATATATTATATATTATATATTATATATTATATATTATATATTATATATTTAATAATGTCTGTATATATATATACATATAATTATTATTGTATATAATTATAATGTGTGTGTGTGTGTGTCTACAACGATATATAATTATATATATAATAATGTATATATATAAACAAAGCCATTAATAATATATATCAATTAAGTGTGGCTTTTAAAAATCCATTAATAATATATATATATATAAATGATTAAATATAATATATATATTAACAAATCTATTAATATATATATATATATATCAATGATTTAATATTATATAGATATATATATATATAATAACTTGTTGTATATTAATAAAAAAAATAACACACTCACCTAATGATGTTCCTGAACGTCCCGCAACCTCATTAATTTTTTTAAGTATGTTGCAACTTGCATATATTTTATATACTATACATTTATAAATCTATTTAGAAAAAAAATTAACCCACCCACTACAGTGCACCCCCAACCCCTAATTATTATTTTTAAAATTTTCTCATATTAAATATATATATATATCAATCATTTAACATTATATATATATATATATAATAACTTATTATATATTAAAAAATAACACACTCACCCAATGATGTTGCGCACACCCCCCAACCTCGTTAATTTTTTTAAAATATGATGAAACTTGCATATTATATATATATAAACAAATCCATTAATAATATATATATCAATGATATGATAATATATATATATATATATATATATTAATAATATATATCAATTAAGTGTGGCTTTTAAAAATCCATTAATAATATGTGTGTGTGTGTGTGTCAATGATTTAATATTATATATATAATAATTTATTTTATATTGACAAAAAAATAACACACTCACCTAATGATGTTTGTGCACGTCCCACAACCTCATTAATTTTTTTAAATATGTTGCAACTTCATATATTATATATAAATCTATTTTGAAAAAAAATTAACCCACCCACTACGGCGCACCTTCCAACCCCTAATTATTTTTTTACAATTTTCTCATATTATATATATAATAACTTATTATATATTAACAAAAAATAACTACTCACCCAATGATGTTCGTACACCCCCAAACTCATTAATTTTTTTTAAATATGATGAAACTTGAATATATTATATATACTATATATACATATATAAATCTATTTAGAAAAAAATTAACTCACCCACTACTCCGCACCCCCTAAGGCTATAATTTTGGCCCGGCCCGAATAGGATCAGGCCGGGCTGGGCCTACCTTGCAAAAAAAATTAAAAATCGTTTAAAAAAATGTTTTAAATTAAACAAACGCTTAAAAATAATTTTCATAAATAAGTTAAAAAATAAATGTAAAAAAACGTTTTAAATAAATGATAAAAAAACGTTTAAATAACAACGCTTTAAACCCACTACCCACTGCTGCGCACCCCCCAATCCCTAATTAATATATTTTTTTTAATTTTCACATAATATATATAAATTCATAGACATATATAAATCGATTTAGAAAAAAATAACAAATCCACCCACTGTAAAATGTTAATAAAAAAATGTTTTTACATAAAACATGTTAAATGTTTTAAAAAAATACATGTAAAAAACATGCGTTCAAAAAAACATTTTAATTAAACATCTAAAAATAAATGTAAAAACATTTTAAACAAGTTTTAAAAATAGTTTAAAAAGGTTTAAATAAAAATGTTTTAAACAAATGTTTAAAAAGAGTTTTTAAAATAAACACTTAAAATAATTTTTTTAAAACAAACACTTCAAAAATACTTTTTACATTAAAATATGAAAAATGTTAAATGTTTTAAAAAAATACTTGTAAACAGCATGCATTTAAAAAAAATTAATTTTTTTAAAATTAATCATTAAAAAAATGTAAAAAAACATTTTAAATAGATGTTAACAAATGGTTAAAATAAAAACTTTTAAATAAAAAAACAAATTCTTAAAAAAATATAAATAAGTTAAAAAATTAAATGTAATTTTTTTTTTAAATAAATGTTAAAAAAAACATTTAAAAAATAAGGTTTTAAACTCACCCACTGTTGCACACCCCCCAAAACCCCTCATTAATTTTTTTTTTTGCAATTTGAAAATAATATATATAGATTCATAATATATAAATCAATTTAGACAAAAAAACATATCCATCCACTGTAAAATGTTAATAAAAAATAAAATAAACATTTTTACAAAAAACATCCGTTTAAAAATAAATGTAATTTTTTTTAAATAAATTTTAATAAAATGTTTAAATAAAAACATTTAAACAAGTTTTAAAACAAACAATTGCTTTGAAAATAATAAAGGCCCACCATGGCCCGACTCGAAAAAGCCCAGCCCGGCCCAAAAAAGCCCGGCCCGAACCGATGCTTTGGGCTGGCCCGAGGCCAGGCTCAGGCCGCCTCATGGGGATGTTAAGGTCGGGCTGGGCTGGCCCGAATAGTGGCCAGCGGCCCGATTTTTTGCATGTCAGGCTCGGCCCGACCCAGGCCGAAATTACACCCTTACCCCCCACCCCTTGGAAAGTCCCCCCACCCACCCCCTAGACACCCTCGACCCTCCTGAATAGCCATGTCACCCCCGTGGACAGCCCGCCCACCCCCCTAGACAGCCCCTCCCCCCGTGGACACACCCCCCCCCCACCCCCGTGGACAGCCCGCCCACCCCCTGGACACCCCCTACCCCCCTGGATCGCCCTACCACCCCTGTGGATAGCCGACCCACCCCATGGACACCCCGAACCCTCCTGGACAGACCCACCCACCCCCTGGACACCCTGTTCCCCCTGGACAGCCCCCACCCCCACCCCCACCCCCATGGACAACCCTCCCACCCCCGTGGACAGTCCGCCTACCCCTATAGATAGCTTGTACCCCCTAGACAACCCTTCCACCCTCGTGGATATCCCCCCACCCCCTAGACACCTCGTACCCCATGGACAGCCCCCCCCCCCACCCCCGTGGACAGCCCACCCACCCCCTGGACACCCCCTACCCACCTACCCCCAAGATAGCCCCACCACCCCTATGTATAGCCCTGCCACCCCCGTGGACAGCCCGCCTACCCCCCTGGACAGTCGGCCCACCCCCTGGACAGCTCGCCCGCCCCCCAGGACACCCCCCTCCCCGTGGGCTGCCCCTCCCCCCGTGGACAGCTCACCCATCCCAGTGGACAACCCGCCCACCCACATGGACAGCTCGCCCACCCCCCTTGGACACCCATGACCCCCGTGGACAGCCCCGCCACCCCCGTGGATAGCCCCGCCACCCCCGTAGACAGCCCCGCCCACCCCCGTGGACAGCCCCGTCCACCCCCTGGATAGCCCACCCGCCCCCTGGATAGCCCGCCCACACCCCTGGAGAGCCCGCCCACCCCCTTGGATAGCCCCTCCCCCTTTGGATAGCCCCCCACCCCCGTGGACAGCCCGCCCAACCCCCTTGGACACCCCCTACCTCCCAGGACTACCCCTCCACCCCCGTAGACAGCCCACCCACCCCCCTGGACACCCCGTACCCCTGGGTAGCCCTGCCAACCCCCTCAACAGCCCTGCCCACCCCCTGGATAGATCACCCACCCCTGGACACCTTGCACCCCCTGGACATCCCCCCACCCCCTAGAAATCCCCCCACCCCCACCCCCTGGACACCCCAACCCCCTAGACAGCCCCGCCACTCCCGTGGACATCCCATCAACCCCCTGGACAACCCCCCCCCCCCCCCCAACCCCAATGGATAGCTCTCCCACCCCCCTGGACACCCCTACCCCCTAGACAGCCCCGCCACCCTCGTGGACAGCCGGTCCACCCCCTGGACACCCTGTACCCCTGGACAGCCCTACTCATCCCCCATGGACACCTCATCCCCCCGGACACCCCCCCCCCTCCCCCCCAGCCCCACGGACAACCCGCCCACCCCCGTGGAGAGCCTGCCCACCCCCACTAGTAGAATACTAACCTATACCAACGGTTTGGAACCGTTGGTATAGGCCTCCAAACCGTTGGTATAGCCTATACCAACGGTTTGGAGAACCGTTGCGAAGTAAGCCGTTGGGATAGGTCTATACCAACGGTTTTCCCAAAACCGTTGGTATAGACCTATCCCAACGGTTTACAAAACCGTTGGTATAAGTAATATGAAAATCTATTCCAACGGATATAAAACCGTTGGTAAATGTATTTCAAAAAAAACATGTGCTGGGATTTGATCCCACGACCCCTTGTTTATAATCGAACGACTTAACCACTAAGCTAACATCACTTTTGGAAACATAATTTCATAAATATATATATGTATTATCATAATTATTTAAAATTTAGATTTATATAATGTTCTCGGGTAGCAGACCTGGAAGAAATGAAAGAAGCTATCCCAACGGTTCTCAAAACCGTTGGGATAGGTGGAAATTTGCAGGGGTGAATGTTGGATTTGGGGCTGAGTTTTCCCAACGGTTCTCTCAAACCGTTGGGAAAGGGGGGGGGTCTTTCCCAACGGTTTGGGAGAACCGTTGGGAAAGGGGCCTCAAAACACCCCTTTCCCAACGGTTTGGAAGAACCGTTGGGAAAGGGTGTATATAAGTGTTGGGAAAGATCCGATTTCCAGTAGTTCCCCTTGGGAACCCCGTACCCCCTGAACAACCCTACCACCCTCATGGATAGCCCACCCACCCCCATAGACACCCTGGACACCCCCCCCCTATGGACAGTCTGCCCACCCCCGTGGACAGCCCACCCACCCCCTGGACACCCCCTCCCCCCCGTGGACAGCCCCCACCCCCATGGACAGCCCACCCACCCCCTGGACACCCCCTCCCCCCCGTGGACAGCCCCCCCCCCCCCCCACCCCCGTGGACAACCCACCCACCCCCTGGACACCCCCTACCCCCTGGACAGCCCCTCCACCCCCGTGGACAGCCAGCCCACCCCCTAGACACCTCTTACCCCCCTAGACACCCCACCCACCCACCCACCCCCATGGACAGCCCCCCTGGACACCCCCTACCCCACTGCATAGCCCCTCCACCCCTGTAGACAGCCCCTCCACCCCCGTGGATAGCCCGCCCACCTCCTAGACACCTTGTACCCCCTGGACAGCCCTGCCACCCCTGTGGACAGCCCGCCCACCCCCCTGGACACCCCCTACCCCCTGGATAGCCCCCCACCCCCATGGACACCCCGCCCACCCACCCCCCCCCCCCCCCCCCCGCCCATCCCCTCCCCCGTGGACATCCCCCCACCCCCGTGGACAGCCCACCCACTCCCCTGGACACCCCATACCCCCCTGTACAGTCCCCCACCCCCGTGGATAGCCCTCCCACCCCCTGGATAGCCCCCCACCCCCCTGGACCCCACCCTCGTGGACACCCCCCACCCCACCCCCTGAACACCACCCCACCACCTAGACACCCCCACCCCCTTGTACGGCCCCCACCCCACCTGGACACCACCCCACCACCTGTACACCCCTCCACCCCCATAGTCAGATGCTCAAAATGTAACTCTGACTATCATGGGCTCTCTGAAATGTGAGTGTCCTCTCACTATTATGAGATGTTTGCACCAAAGAAATTGAAATGGGTTAGTTGGAAGAGTAGTTGTCATGTGAAGATTTAAATGGGGAAAACTATATTGTGGTACATGTCATGGTTGGAATAATCTATTGTTTTTATGTGCTATTTCAGGTGTTTTTTTTGTTCTATTTTAAGTGTTGTTTGTAGGTGTGTTTGCAGGTGTATGCAATGGAGGGGATGGGTGGCTGTTGTGCTGGCTGTTGTGATGTTTTCAGGAAATACACTATGCCAACAGTTTAAAACCATTGGTAAAGTGTATTTTGAGAATAGTTTTACCAATGGTTTGAATAAACTGTTGGTAATACACTACACCAACAGTTCAAAACCGTTGGTAAAGTGTATTTCCAAAATATTTTTACCAACGGTTTTAAAGAACCATTGGTAATACTATATACCAACGGTTTCTAAACTATTGGTAAACTATATGTAAACTATAAATCCCAATGGTTTATTAACCATTGGTATAAATATATACCAACGGTTTCTATAAAACTATTGGCATACTGAAGGTTACACTTCCATATACCAATGGTTTGAGAATAATCGTTGGTATAGGCATTTCACAACAGCTTACTAACCAACAGTTTGAAAAACCCTTGGTATATAGTATACCAAAAATTTTGATGCCTATACCAACAGTTTTAAACCGTTGGTATATATTGTATTTCCAGTAGTGATATCTACTCAAGTCATCAGTAAAATTTATAAAGTTATAATAACCAACTCTAGATTTTACTAGAAATGGTCCACACACATTAGTGTGTACCGATCTTATAATCTTTATAGCTCTTTCACCCTGTATACCAAATGGAAGTTTAGTAATTTTTTGTAAATAAGCATGAAATCCTTCAAGTGGTTTTATCTTAGATGGGTCTAAATAACCATCTTAATAGAGATTTGTTAAATGGTTCTTGTTTACATAACCAAGACGGTGATGTCATAGCTGGGTGTTATATGAGTCATGTGAACATGATTTGTTATCTATTTTCAATACCTGGTTTTCATAATTTAATATGTAAAGACCGTTATTTAAATGTGTTATACCATAACATATGTTGTATTTATAAAAGAAACAACTTTTATTTCCAAACTTAAAAATAAACTCATTTGTATCTAGGCATGATACATAAATTATGTTCTTGGTAACTGTTGGTACATAATAATAATCCTTTAAAACCAAAATCATTCTCATTATCAATGAAAGGTGGTAGTCACTAATAGCAAGAGCAGCCAACCTCGCACCGTTTTCATCTCGTAGATCCACCTCTCCTCTAGAAATATTTTTGAATCTACTTAGTTTTTATATTTGGATACAGATGTGAGCACCACAAGTTGTATCTAATACCCAAGGTGTAGATATTGAAATATTACACTCAGTAACGAATACACCTTTAGGTTCCCCTTACTTTTCGGTGCAGTTATTCTTCCAGTGGTCTTGCTTGCCACATGCAAAACATATTGCCTCTTTTTCCCTGCCTTGCCTTTGTGTCTTCCTCTACTTGGAAGGACGATGCTCAGGAGCTTTAGACTTGTTGTGAGTCTTGGTCCCCTTTTCATTGTTCTTCATTTTCTTATTCACCATAAGGAATACAAGTTTGTCACGCCCCATGTCCTTATCCACTTAGTGAATCAAAGTAAGAAGTTCTGAAAGACTCTTCTCATTATTAATCATATTGTAATTAAAAATAAAACTAGATAAGGTCTTTGGTAGTGATGAAAGTATGATATCAATGTGTAAATTATCCAAGAATTTAATCCCTAAGATGTCTAAGCATTAAATGTATCTAATAAGCTTGACTACATGAGGTTTAGTTGTCATAGACTCTCCAAGATTAGTTTTAAACAAAGCATTAGAGATCTTATATCTCTCTTTTCTCACCTTTTCTTGATAGAGATCCCAGAGGTGAGACATCATGCTATATACATTCATGTATTAATGTTGCTTCAAAATCTCATTGGTCATAGATGATAGCATGAAACACTGAAAATTGATAGTATCATTCATATGATTCTCATAGAAAGATAACTCTTCATCACTCGCCTCATTTCCAAGAGCTTTAGGAATAGGTTCTTCCAACACATATAATTTCCTTTCACGGTGAAGGATAATACGTAAGCACATTTTCCACTCTTATAAATTTGTGCCGATGAGAAGGTTATCCTTATCAAGTATGGATTATAGTGATATATTTGAAGTCATTTTTATTGTTGTTTTTATAAATAAGATGAGAAAAATTTTAGTATTTTATCTGATAAAATTTTGATAGATAAATAAATATTATATTTATTAATATTCTACTATTTTATCAAAACCCAATATCCCTCACCATTGGTGTCATGACCCATCCCAGTGGGGCCCACGCTGTGACTCCCGAAGCCCGCCCCCAATAGGCCAGGGGCTGGTGACTAGCACTGAGTAGGCATATTACTAACATGGGAGTCATTTCCTAAGTACCTGTACTCACACACACATCTCCAAGCCCACAAATGCTGAAATGTAAAAAAACACAGAGGAACAAAATGCATACATACACTAAACCCAACCAATAGAGTGCAACGGAAAGTAAATTACTGAAAGTAAACTGGCCCAGAATACAAGCCCACTAAAACAAGAGTTTGAAAACTGCAAAGTCCAACCTGTAAACACAAAAGGTACTGGGAATATTGCTCGTAGCCGTAGGAACGCCTCGACCTGTAGGGAACTCAGAAATCTTGATCTTGTCCTGGTCCGCCCTGGACTCCATCAAAAGGTTGCTTGTCTGCACAAGACACAGCATGTGCAGTCAAATCCCGTTTAGGGGTGAGTATAACAATACTCAGTAGAGGACCCCGAAAACAACAAATAAGTACACAAAGTAAAGGTATAGTTATCTATTCACAGTGTATGTCTACAGAACATATAACATAAACTAGATATACTCAAAACCCAGACCCGTAGTCTAGAGACAAGTCGCACAACCACATACCCCCGCTAGGGGTTTAGTTTGAAGATTCCACGAAGCACTCATTCTGGGAGAACACACTCCACGAGTCTTATAGCTCTGATGACATCTGTCTGAGAAGTATTGTTCATTGGGAAACATCACGATAGGTTGTTACACTCATTACGAGAGACACACTCCTGAGTGAGAAGGTTATGATAGATATATTCACTCATTATGGTAGACACACTCCTGAGTGGTTAAGGTCACGATACACAGATCAGGATCACTGCCAGGGTCATGGCGGATACCATGACTCGTCCGGATTTCACCTGCTAGGTAGAGGATCGACGCCCAGTGGTGTTGGTCACGTTGATGCTGGACTCTACCTATGGTCAAGAATGGATAGAGGATCTCAATCCAGGCCTCTCAGATAAATGCCTGACTCTGTCATAGAATGTCCTACTGAAGGGATCATACTCATGTAAAAGGAAATGATGTCTAACCTTCAGGGGAACGAGAAGAAGGGGCACTAAACCAAAAAAAATATGTCAAGGTTACGGTGAACAAGAGGACCATGTCATTTTCTAAAAAGTACTCAGTGTGTAGAAAAGTGACACGCCATGTTGTCTGACCCTGGGTACTGCCCGTGTACAACGGCCCATGTTGTAAGTATGATCATGTAGAAAACTGAGTACACGGTGTGTAGTACGATGTACATGCCGTGTCCGAGTGACTGGGGTTGGCTCTATGTACACTAGCCATGTTCCCATACACGGTCATCAACCTGTGTACTCCAACCTATGTAATCAGTACACAGGGTGACCTGCGTTACTGGCCTCACCTGGCCGTATGATGGAGTACACGGTCATGCACCCCATCTTGTGTCTGTGTACCCCCTCGATACATGCCAAGTTCTGCGTAGCCACCTCTGCCATGCTGTACACGTTGTGTTCTGAAGCCGTGTAGATCATCCCATGTCTTTTTACTTCCCATAATACATTCCGTGCTTTAAGGAAATTCTAACATGTTGTGTGAACAGGGTCACACGCCGTGTGATTCCTCTCTGGACCCCAAAACCCTAGCCACCACTTCCAGTACTACACGGCGTGTTCTTAGGAAGTACACGTCATGTATTCTGTAAATTTCCAGAAACACGGGCCCCCATCATCGCGCCTCCAGTGATGCCCCATTCATCAATCTAGCCGTTTGATTGCTGCGAAACTTTGGAATCCAGGTCGCCCCGACATCCCGAGGTCATTTCCATTATTTTCGATCCTCCGATTGGCTCTTAAAACAAGTTTTGATCTTCCCACGTGAAGAACGCTCGAAGAACGGTCTCTTCCGTTCTGAGCTGATTCGTCGTCTGTCATGGTTGTCGCACCTCCTTAGGGTCGTTGCAATGTTGGGCCTCCAGTGTGGGATCGTTGCGTCACAAAACAGACGCGTAAAGATCTGTTGTTCATCGCCCCGTGAAGAATGTGAAGAACGCGCGAGAAGAAAAGAGTAAGAAAAAACCCATAGAACAAATTTTAGGAATGAACCTCCACTTTCATTCTTCACGGTGTTGATCTGCTCCTGTTAAAAGGCTTAAATGAAGCAGAAATCAACAACAATAATCTGTTGGGCGGAGAAGTGATGGCAAGAGGGGGGGTGAATTGCCTTTTAAAAAATAATTAACAATTTAAAATCAAAGTAAAAGTGCAGCGGAAATAAAAGAGGCAAGACACGCAACTTGATAACGGAGTTCGGCTTAAACCCAAGCCTACGTCTCTGCTCCCAACTCAACCGTTGAGAGATTTACTACCGCTTGCTTTTCAATGGTTTTAGCAAGAAACCCACTAGACTTTAAGGTAGTCTAGAACCTATTACAGCTTGCTTTTAATGGTTGTGCAAGAACCCACTTGCCTTTAATGATTGAGCAAGAACCCACTAGACTTCTTACAGGTGAAGGCTAGCTCACCTATGACTCAAGCCTTTTAAAGGGAAGACTTGACTAACCTCTTCACACCTTGAAGGTGGTGTGAAAACCCAAAAGAAAGGAGGATGAGAGAAATGGAGGTTTGTAGGCACAAACCCAAAATAAAGCTCAAAATGATAAATAATGAAAAACCGTAATGGGAGAAGCCTTGGGAGCCAAAGGATTGATTGGAGTTGATGAAGGGCGCTCCCAAGCTTCTATGGTGGTGCTCCTTGGTTGTGGAATTGAGTTGGAGCAAGTGGATGTTCCTTGGAGGAATGCGCCGGAGGTTCGCCAAATGATCAAAAATGTTCCCGTGGGCTTCCGTATGTTTCCGGGGCTTCCTAGTCCTTTATTTATAGAGGGGGAACCCTCAAATGGCCTTTGGGGGTCTTCGGAGCCGTTGGAGAGGCCTTCGGAGCCGTTGGGAGTCAAGTGGACAAGCCTGGTCAAAGCCCAACGGCTAGTTTGACTGGCTCCACCGGCTGACCGGTGCTTGGCCACCGGTTGGCCGGTGCTTTGAAAAAGGGAGAGGGCTCGGGCTCAGGCACCACCGGCTAGCCGGTGAGGAGGCCACCGGTTGGCCAGTGCTGAGGCAGTGGCTGACACTATTCTGTCTGGGTTCCACCGGCTGGCCGGTGCTGGGACACCGGTTGGTCGGTGGTCTGGACAGAGGGATGCCTTCGGTCCAGGCTCCATCGGCTGGCCGGTGGTCATCCACCGGTTGGCCGGTGGACTGAAAATCAGTCCACTTTGGGTCCTTCTTGGCCCAATTCCTTGGCAACCTTTTGCCTATCAACAAAAACACTTAAAACAAGATTAGATAAATAAGAGAGTGATTGTGATCATGAAAATTAAACCACGAGGGGTACGAGAGGTACAACAATCTCCCCCTATTTTGATGATCACAATCACCAAAACAAGCAATGTAAAAGACTGAAATTAGAGGCATGCTTTAAAGGATAAATTGAAAAGTAAACTAAAGCATGAGAGAAAGATTTTTCCCCCAATCAACCAAGAATTTCTCCCCCTTTGTGATTATCAAAATAGCACGGGGCATAAAACTTGATTGAGGGATTGGATGAAAAAAAACAAGATAGAGATTTTAAAACCAATTGAAATTTTTGAAATTTGAATTGAAAGTTTTGAATTGAAAGATTTTGAATTGAAAGATTTTTGAATTGAAGATTTTGAAATAAAAGTGCAAAAAGGCTTAAACGATCCTAACTCCCCCTAAATAAAAACAACAAATCACCGGGGAGTGGTTTTTGAAACCGAGACAAATTTTGGCCCGGAGAGACTCACTAAAAGGGATTTTTCAATCCAAACTTGTCTTGTGGCGGGTCTTCTACTATAAAATTCATCATTAAAGAAAATAGTTTTGGGTCTTCCATACCGGGCATTTTTGCAATTGCACTCATAGATTAAGTGCCCGGGTTTTTTGCAATAATTACAAAATTTATTTTGAGAGCTCCCCCTTACAAAAATAGTTGGAGCATGGGAAGAGGAAGCTTGCTTGGAATAGCCAAGCCCTTCGGTGGTTCTAGATATGCGTTGGGAACCAAGCAATTTGGTCAAATTTTGTTCACCTTGGGTGAACTTGGCAAGAGATTCCCTTAAATCTTTGATTGTTGATTCCATAGAATCAACATCGGGAAGGTTTTGGATCTTGAGGGACAACTCCTCCTTTTCTTTGAGAAGTTGTTCCTTTTCGGAAGAGAGTTTTTTGAAATTCTTTTTTAAAGCAACAAATTTGGAAGAAAGTTCGTGAAAACCTTCCTCCAATTGATCTCTCGCATGTTGGAGATCCTCATAAGACAAATGATTAAAATAATTTGAAGAACTAGAGGATGAGGAGTCGGAAGAGGTTACCTCATGAAATGCCATTAGGCATTTTTTACCGTTGTCACTTGAGGAGGAGGAGGAGGAGGATGTGGAGCTATCACTCCATGTGGCCTTGAAAGCCTTTTTCTTTTCCTTTTGCTTGTCCTTTTTCTTGTTGAGTGGACAATCGGGCTTGTAATGGCCTTTCTTTCCACACCCATAACATGTTACCTCAGGCTCGGATTTTTCGTTGGGTTGAGCCTTGCGGGATTTCTTCTTCTTGTGCTTCTTCATGAATTTGTGCATTTTGCGGGCAAGATTCTCCATTTCTGAATCGCCGCTTGAAGAGGAAGACGATGAGGAGGAGGAGCTTTCTTATTTTTGAACTTTGAAGGCGATGTTTTTTGGAACTTTGATTGGTTTGACTTCCTTTTCAGCTTGCCTCCTCATGGTAATTTCGTAGGTCATGAGGGATCTGATGAGCTCTTCGACCGGCATGTGCTTGATGTCTTTTTCTTCTTGAATTGCCGTGACTTTCGGTGCCCATGAGCTTGGTAAGATCCAAAGGATCTTCTTGACCATCATTTCTGCAGAAACATCATCTCCAAGAGATTTTATTCCATTGCAAACATCAGTAAAATGAGTAAACATTTCAGAAATTGATTCATGTGGGTGCATGGTAAAAGACTCAAAATCTTGACGGAACATATCCAATCGAGTATCCTTGACTTTGTTGGTCCCCTCATGGGTAACCTCCAAAAGTTTCCAGATTTCATGTGATGAGGTGCATGTAGAAACTTGATTGAATTCATTACGATCAAGGCCGCAATGTAGAGCGTTCATGGCTTTTCCATCAAGCTCGAAATTTTTAATATCGGCTTGGGTCCATTTGGATTCATCGGGAGAAGAGAGAGTGTAACCATGCATGACAATTTTATAAATAGGATAACCTATACTTCTAAGAAAAGTGGTCATGCGGGTTTTCCAATAAGTATAGTCGGTTCCATCAAAAAATGGAGCACGACCCAAAGAATAGCCTTCGAGGGCGAAAGAAGTTGAAGCCATCATAAAGGATCTTGAATTTGAAACCGGTTAGGGTATTACTCAAATTTTGCCTCTGATACCAAATGTTGGGCGGAGAAGTGATGGCAAGAGGGGGGGTGAATTTCCTTTTAAAAAATAATTAACAATTTAAAATCAAAGTAAAACTGCAGCGGAAATAAAAGAGGCAAGACACGCAACTTGATAACGGAGTTCGGCTTAAACCCAAGCCTACGTCTCCGCTCCCAACTCAACCGTTGAGAGATTTACTACCGCTTGCTTTTCAATGGTTTTAGCAAGAAACCCACTAGACTTTAAGGTAGTCTAGAACCTATTACAGCTTGCTTTTAATGGTTGTGCAAGAACCCACTTGCCTTTAATGGTTGAGCAAGAACCCACTAGCCTTCTTACAGGTGAAGGCTAGCTCACCTATGACTCAAGCCATTTAAAGGGGAGACTTGACTAACCTCTTCACACCTTGAAGGTGGTGTGAAAACCCAAAAGAAAGGAGGATGAGAGAAATGGAGGTTTGTAGGCACAAACCCAAAATAAAGCTCAAAATGATAAATAATGAAAAACTGTAATGGGAGAAGCCTTGGGCGCCAAAGGATTGATTGGAGTTGATGAAGGGCGCTCCCAAGCTTCTATGGTGGTGCTCCTTGGTTGTGGAATTGAGTTGGAGCAAGTGGAGGTTCCTTGGAGGAATGCGCTGGAGGTTCGCCAAATGATCAAAAATGTTCCCGTGGGCTTCCTTATGTTTCCAGGGCTTCCTAGTCCTTTATTTATAGAGGGGGAACCCTCAAATGGCCTTTGGGGGTCTTCGGAGCCGTTGGAGAGTCCTTCGGAGCCGTTGGGAGTCAAGTGGACAAGCCTGGTCAAAGCCCAACGGCTAGTTTGACTGGCTCCACCGGCTGACCGGTGCTTGGCCACCGGTTGGCCGGTGCTTTGAAAAAGGGAGAGGGCTCGGGCTCAGGCACCACCGGCTGGCCGGTGAGGAGGCCACCGGTTGGCCGGTGCTGAGGCAGTGGCTGACACTATTCTGTCTGGGTTCCACCGGCTGGCTGGTGCTGGGACACCGGTTGGCCGGTGGTCTGGACAGAGGGATGCCTTCTGTCCAGGCTCCATCGGCTGGTCGGTGGTCATCCACCGGTTGGCCAGTGGACTGAAAATCAGTCCACTTTGGGTCCTTCTTGGCCCAATTCCTTGGAAACCTTTTGTCTATCAACAAAAACACTTAAAACAAGATTAGATAAATAAGAGAGTGATTGTGATCATGAAAATTAAACCACGAGGGGTACGAGAGGTACAACATAATCAACGTGGATTAATTCCCCATAATCATCCCAAAGAAAATCCCTCCCGCAAGAACGTACGAATTTGAGGATCAACATGTCCGTGGTTGATCCGCGTTCGTCGTTTAAATTTAAAAATGGGGGAAAAGGAATAAAATAACAACTACTACATTTAAGAAGGGATCGATCATTAACAAAAGGGTTGTGCTGCCATCGTCATCGAGATCCTTCAACTTCGTTGGTGTAGCGAATCTCAACTTCGATCCGTCGTCGTTCGTCGCTGAGAGTTTTCTCCAACGCTCCACGGATTCTCTAGAGATTTCTCTCAATCATCACCCACGAGAAATATTCAATTATCCAAATAAAAAGGGAAATGTATTTGACATCCCAATACGTTGTGGCATTAATGAGTCAGAATTTCTTTTTCTGAGTCATTATGACACGTCATTAATTAAAGAAATAGGTTCCCTATCGCCGCACTAAAATGGATGTTTCCATAAAAGAAATAAAATAAACTTTCAAATTTATTTTATTTTATTTTACTTAAAATGTCTGAAAATTAACTTTTTCCCTCGACCCACACCGGTTGAGGTTAGGCTCATTCTTAGGTAAAGTAGTCATCCCAAACGCAACGGTGCCCTTGGATTTTTAATCTGGGCGTCCATTTGGAAACTTCCACAGTCACACACAAGTGCCGACTCACTTAACTTAAAAAAATCAAACCACCATTCTGGGCTCACGTGGCCTCGGAATGGTGTGCCGTTTTTGTACCCGGTCACAAAATAATTCTATATAATATTTAAAAATAATACATGGAAAATCCGAGACATTACATTATCCCCACCTTGGGGCTTTACATCCCCAAAAATCCAAAACAAAGGCTACTCAAAAAGATGTGGGTACTGGGCACAGATCAGGGCCTCCTGCTCCCACGTGCTCTCATGAAGATTCTCGTGCTGCCACTGGACGTGCACCAAGGTAATCGTTCACCCACGAAGGCTCTTCTCCTGCCGATCCTCGATCTCCACTGGTTACTCAGCAAAGGTCACTCCATCCTCAATTTCCAGATCGCCCCCAGTCGATGATGTGCGATGTGTCATGCACGCACCTCCTCAGCTGTGACACGTGGAAGACATCATGTAACCGATGCAACTATGGCGATAAAGCTTGGTGGTACGCCACCTCACTAACTCTGCACAGTATCTGGAAAGGTCCGATGAACCTCGGAGAGAGCTTTCCACCTCGGCCAAATCTCTGTAACCCCCATCGAGGTGAGACCCAAATAAAGACGTGGTCTCCCTCTTCGAACTCCAGAGGTCTCCATCGTCTGTCAGCATAAAACTTCTGCCAGCTCTGTGCAGTCTTCATCTTCTCCCGGATGACCTGAAACTTCTCGGTGGTAGCTCAAACCAACTCTAGACCCATGAGTGCTGACTCTCCGGGGTCGGTCTATCAAAGCGGTGACTGACAGGGTCTCCCATACAAGGCCTAAAACAGTGTCATACCAATGGTGGAGTGGTAGCTGTTTTTGTACGGAAACTCCACTAGTGGTAGGTGGTCCTTCCAACTATGACCAAAGTCCAAGACACTGGCTTGCAACATATCCTCCAGAACCTGAATGGTCCTCTCTGTCTGACCATCTGTCTGGGGATGAAACGTTGTGCTCAAGAGTAGTTGAGTACCAAAAGCCTCCTGCAATCCCTTCCACAACCGGGATGTGAAACGGGAATCTCGGTCCGAGACTATTGTCGAGGGGAATCCATGAATCCGAACTATCTCTTGCACGTAGAGGCGTCCCAAGATCTCTACGGAACTCTGCTCCCTGATAGCTAGGAAGTGGGCTAACTTGGTGAGTCGGTCAATGATCACCCAGATGGAATCATGCCCCTTGGACATCTGTGGTAAGTTTGTCATGAATTCCATCGATATTCCATCCCACTTCCACTATGGAACTTCCAGGGGTGAGCTAATCCTACTGGAACATGGTGCTCGTCCTTCACCTGCTGGCATGTAAGGCATCAATAAACGAACTCTGTTATTGCCTTCTTCATGCCTGAACACCAAAACTATTGTCAGAGATCCGGGTACATCTTTGCCACTCCAGGATGTACTTCCAAGGGGGATGTATGAAACTCCCGCAGGACCTCCTCCTGGAACGCCACCGGTACAACAGTGCATCCTCTGAAAATAAGTATGTGCTCCCCACCTTGTGAATATCCATCAAGAGCATGTCCTGTGGATAACTGAGCACGTAAAGCCACACAATCGATATCTCCTAGCTGCGCCTCCCTAACCCACTGTAAGAGTGTAGGGACGACAACCATCGATTGTAGGTAGGCTACATATTCTCTATCCATGAAGGATAATTGTAACGTGGCTAACTGCTCTATTGCCTCACTCAACAGCTATGAGCACTACCTTCTACTCAGAGCATCCACAACCTTGTTCCCCTTCCCAGAAGTATAGATGATCTCAAAATAATAGTCCTGGAGGAACTCTAGCCAATGCCTCTGTCTCAGATTCAGATCTTTCTTTGAAAAGATGTACCTGAGGCTCTGGTGGTTAGAGTAGATAATAAATTGCGCGCCCATAAGGTAGTGTCACCACATCATCAATGCAAAGACTACCGTAGCCAACTCGAGATCATGGGTCACATAATTATGCTCCTGTGGTCAAATCTAGTGCAAACTATAAGCAATCACTACCTGCCTCTGCATTAGGACACAGCCAATCCCAGTCCCTGACGCGTCGTAGAAAACTATGTACTTGACACCCTCCTTCGGCAATCTCAAGACTGGGGTGCTTGTCAAACTCTGTCTCAACTGCTCGAAAGCCTTCTGGAACTTCTCTATCCACATGAAGGGTTTCCCCTTCCTGGTCAAGGCTTTCATCGGTGATGATATCCAGGAGAAATCAAGAATCAATCACCGGTAATATCCTTCCAACCCAAGGAAGCTCTGCACCTCCATCACGCTCTGAGGTGGCTCCCATGCTAACATAGATTCCACCTTAGCTGGGTCTATAGATACTCCATCTGCTGAGATGAAATGTCCTAGAAAGTGGACCTCCTGAATCCAGAACTAGCACTTTGAAGCTGGTGCTCCCGAAGTACATCTAGAACCATCCGCAGGTGTCTCGCATGCTCCTATTCTGACATCGAGTACACAAGGATGTCGTTGATAAAGACCACTATGAACCGGTCCAAGTACGGCTGAAAGATCCGGTTTATCAATCCCATGAACACTGCAGGGGAATTCGTCATGCTGAAAGTCATCACCGAGTACTCATAGTGACTTTAGCGGCATCTGAAAGCCGTCTTCGATATATCCTCGTACCGCACTCATAGCCAGTGATAGCCTGATCGAAGGTCAACCTTCGAGAACCACTATGCCCCTCTTAGCTGATCGAAGAGGTCATCGATCCTTGGTAGTGTATACTTGTTCTTCACTGTCACCCGGTTCAGGCACCGAAAATCCACACACAACCTCAGACTCCCGCCTGCCTTCTTGGTAAACAAGATTGGGGTCGCCCAGGGTGAAACGCTGGGTCTCACGAAACCCTTGCTCTAAAATTCCTCCAACTGCACCCTCAACTCATGAAGCTCTATGGGAGCCATCCGATACACTGATGAGGAAATAGGTGTCATCCCGGGGTGTAAGTCGATGCAGAAGTCGATTTCCTGGCGGGGAGGTAACCCTGGAATATATTCGGGAAAGATGACCTCATACTCTGCCACTACTGCAGGGAACTGGGAGCTCACAACATCCACTACTCTGAGGGCAAGGCTATCCAACTCATGAGAGATTGGTTGTACCCTCCTATGCATAAGCTCATTCTGCACCGCCTGGGTTTCCCTTTCTCCGACAAAGGAAAACCTCATTCCATCACGGCGGACACACCACACTCTTCACCTAAAACAGTCAATCTGGGCATGGACCGAAGATAACCAATCTATACCAAGAATGACGTCGTAAGGCCTCGATGCTACCACCAAGAGGTTCTAACCGAAACTCTCGCCTCCAAGGGTAAGATCACACTGTCTACAAAGGTGCATGATCATCGAGTCTCCTCCCGTAGGTGTCTCCAAGCATAAGGATCGAGTCAACGGTTCTACCGGAATCTCGAGGTTTCGTACAAGACATGTGGCTATGAAGGATTGACTGGAACCTATGTCTATAAGTATGTAATATAAGGTATAAAAGACACATATCATACCTCGAATCATCCCTAGAGCCCCTAGGTCATATTCCTCGACCGCATGCAGTTGTCCCCGTCCTTGTCCCCCAGCTCCCTGAGCCTGCTGCAGACCTCCTAGGGGTGGTGGTGGAAGTAAGTTGAAGCATCTGCCACCATCTGTAGCTCTCCCTACTCCTATGCCACGTCCGCCGCCTGGCGGGTCTATTTACTCCACTCTCTACCTCTGCCTCAGTGGTCTATCCACCGCTTCCTTGTCAGCAGCTCGATGGTTCAGGCAATCTCTTGAAAGATGTCTCCTACCGTTGCACACGTAGCATCGTTTCTCCCTAGGGTGACTGGATCCACACTGAGAGCCCTGGATTGTCGATCCTATGCCCTAGGTCCTCCTATGATGTCTCCTGCTTCCAGATCCCTATGTCTGACGCTGGATCCTTACTGTCGGTGTCTCTACACCTGTCTGCCTACTGCTGACTGTCGTCGGCTGTCTCTACTCCGTCAAGAAGCTCTCGATCACCAATGCCCACTCAAGCACTCTAGAATAAGTCGATATGCATAGAGGCACAACACTATCTTGTATGTATCACCGTAGACCACGCTCAAAGGTCCGAGCTCTGAAGTACTGATCCTTGACCATATCTATCGAGTATTGGGCGAGGTTGGTGAACCTCGATGAATAGTCAGCAACTGTCATACTGCTCTGTTGGAGCTAGAGAAGATCCTGGATGCATACTAATTTCAGGGTAACCAGAGAGAACTCCTCCCTGAAGAGTCACTCAAACTCCTTCCACGAAAGAGTCTCATTGTCGTGAGTCTGTGTGGTCATACTCCACCATCGTCCTGTCGAACCTTGAAGAAGGCTCACTCCTAGGATCACCATCTGGTCTGTTGGTGCCCTCACTAGATAGAAAACTTTGTTCACCGCCTCAAGCGAGTCCTCAGCCGCCTGAGGATCGGGCTCGCCTCGGAACCTAAGGGGTCTCTATCTTTATAAATCATGGAGCGTGCTAAGACTACGCTCCTCCTCAATCGATATTGCGGGTACCACAGGCTGCTCCATGGGTGGAGACATAATTGGTGCACCACCTGGTGGAAACGCCTGGGGAACCGGTCCCTATATCGAAGCCTTGTCACTAAGGGGGTCATCCTTATGATTTCTCTAATGAATCCTAGCGGGTATGCATCGCGGAGGCATCCTGTAAGGAAACAAGATGTACCATGGTCAACGAGTATATCTGAATAGCTGACACAAAGGAAATGGAATACACAACCCATTCCTATATGATGCATGTGCCATTATTTTACTTCCCCGCAACTAGTGTTTCCATGTACCGAGTCAAAAATCAGGTTATCAGAGTCCTGGTGTATGGATATGTCGGTCACCGCACCAACACTGGAGTCTCTGGCCTGAAATCCGAACTTGAAACACTTAAGACTATTTCCCCAAACCAATCTCACAGACCCTTGGTCCTAAGGTAGAACCGACCACCTATGATACCACTCTGTCACGAACCATCCCAGTGGGGCCCACGCCGCAACTCCCCAAGCCCGCCCCCAATAGGCCAGGGGCTGGTAACTAGCACCGAGTAGGCATATTACTAACATGGGAGGAATTGCCTAAGTACTTGTACACACACACACATCTCCAAGCCCATAAATACTGAAATGTAAAAAAACACTAAGGAACAAAATGCATGCATACACTAAACCCAACCAACAGAGTGAAATAGAAAGTAAAGTACTGAAAGTAAACTGGTCCAGAATACAATCCCACCAAAACAAGAGTCTGAAAACTGCAAAGTCCAACCTGTAAACACAAATGGTACCGGGACTGCTGCTCGTAGCTGTAGGAACGCCTCGGCCTGTAGGGAACTCAGAAAGCTCGGTCCTATCCTGGTCTACCTTGGACTCCTTCAAAAGGATTATCGTCTGCACAAGACACATCACGTGCGATCAAAGCCCATGCAGGGGTGAGTGTAACAATACTCAGTAGAGGACCCCAAAAACCAAAAAGTAGTACACAAAGTAAAGGTACAGTTAGCTATGCACAGTGTATGTCTATAGAACATATAGAACATTCCAGATATACTCAAAACCCAGATCCGTAGTCTAGAGATAAGTCACACAACTGCATACCCCCCCTTAGGGGTTCAGTTCGAAGATTTCATGAAGCACTCGTTCCATGAGAACACACTCCACGAGTCTTATATCTCTAATGAAGTCCGTCTGAGAAGTACTGTTCATTGGTAAATGTCACGAGAGGTAGTTACACTCATTATGGGAGGCACACTTCTGAGTGAGAAGGTTACAATAGATAGATGCACTCATTACGGGAGACACACTCCTGAGTGGGTAAGGTCATGATACACAGATGAGGATCACTGCTAGGGCCATGGCAGATATCACGACTCATCTGGGATTCACCTGCTAGGTAGAGGATCGACGCCTGGTGGAGTTGGTCACGTCGATGTCGGACTATACCTAGGGTCAAGAATGGATAGAGGATCTCGATCTGGGCCTCTCAGATAGATTCTTGACTCTATCACAGAATGTCCTACTGAAGGGATCATACTCCTGTAGAAGGAAACGAAGCCTGACCTTCAGGGGAACGAGAAGAAGGGGAACTAACCCAAACAAAAGATGTCCAGTTTAAGGTGAACAAGAAGACTATGTCGTTTTCTAAATAGTACACGGTATGTAGAAAAGTTACACGCCGCGTTTTCTGACCCCAGGTACTACTCGTGTACAATGTCGCATGTCGTAAGGCTGATCGTGTAGAAAACTAAGTACATAGTGTGTCGTACGATGTACACGTTGTGTCCGAATGACTGGGGTTGGCTCTGTGTACGCTGACCATATGCCTGTACACGGTCATTAACCCATGTACTCTAACCCGTGTAATCGGTACATGGGGTGACCTGAATTACTGGTTTTACCTAGCTGTGTGATGGAGTACATGGTCATGTACTCCATCCCGTGTCTGTGTACCCCCTGGATACACGTCGAGTCCCGCATATCCGCCTCTGCCATGATATACACACCGTGTTTTGAAGCAGTGTAGATCATCCCGTGTTTGTGTACTTACCAAAATACACATTGAGATTTGAGGAAAGTCTAACAAGCCGTGTGATTCCTCTCTGGCCCCCAAAACCCTAGCCGCTTCCACTAGTACTACATGGAGTGTTCTTAGTAAGTACACTTCGTGTATTCTGGAAATTTCCAGAAACGCAGATCTCCACCGTCGCACCTCTAGTGATGCCTCATTCGTCGATCTGGCCATCTGATTGCCACGAAACTCCGGAATCCTAGTCACCCCGACGTCCTGAGGTTGTTTACATTGTTTTAGATCCTTCAATCGGCTCCAAAAACAAGTTTTGATCTTCCCGCGTGAAGAACGCTCAAAGAACAGTCTCTTCTATTCCGAACCGATTTGTCATCCGTCATGAATGTCGCCCCTCTGTAGGGTCTTTGCGATGTTGGGTATCCATTTTGGGATCTTTTCATTGCAAAACAGACGTGCAACGATCCATCGCCCCATGAATAATGTGAATAACGTGTGAGAATAAAAGGGGAAGGAAAAACCCATAGAACAAATTTGAGGAACGAACCTCCATCATCGTTCGTCATGACATTGATTTTCTCCCATTAATAGGCTTAAATAGAGTAGAAATCAACAACAATAATCAATGTGGATTAATTCCCCATAATCATCCCAAATAAAATCCCTCCCGCAAGAATGTAAGAATCTGCGGATCAACATGTTCATGGTTGATCCGCGTTCGTTGTTTAAATTTAAAAATGGGGGAAAGGGAATAAAATAACAACCCATGCCTTTAAGAAAGGATCGATCGTTGATGAAAGGATCGTATTTTCATCGTTGTTGAGATCCTTCAACTTTGTTGGCACAGGTAATCTCAACTTTGATCTGTCGTCATTCGTCGCTGAGAGTTTGCTCCAATGCTCCACGGATTCTCCAGAGATTTCTCTCAATCATCTCCCACAAGAAATATTAAATTATCCAAATAAAAAGGGAAATGTATTTGAAATCCCAATAGGTTGTGGCATTAATGAGTCAGTGTTGTTGTTTCTGAGTCATTATGACATGTCATTAATTAAATAAATAGTTTTCCCATCGCCGCACTGCAGCGGATGTTTCCATAAAAGAAATAAAATAAACTTGCGAATTTATTTTATTTTATAATACTTAAAACATCCCAAAATTAACTTTTTCCCTCGACCCATGCCGGTTGAGGTTAGGCTCATTCTTAGGTAAAGTCGTTGTCTCGGACGCAACGGTGCCCTTGGATTTTTAATTCGGGCATCCGTTTGGAAAATTCCACAGTCGCGCACAAGTGTCGACTCACTTAACTTAAAAAAAATCAAACCACCATTCTGGGCTCACTAGGCCTCAGAATGATGTTCCATTTTAATGCCCGGTCTCAAAATAATTCTATATAATATTTACAAATAATACACGGAAAATTTGAGACATTACATTCACCCCACCTTGGGGCTTTATGTCCCCAAAAAGCCCAAACAAAGGCTACTCAAAAAGATGTGGGTATTGAGCATGAATCTAGGCCTCCCACTCCCACGTGCTCTCCTGAAGATTCCCATGCTGCCACAGGATGCACACCAAGGGAATCCTTCTCCCACAAAGGATCCTCTCCTGCCAATCCTCAATCTCCACCTAGTACTCAACAAAGGTCACTCCATCCTAAATGTCCAGCTCGCCCTAGTCGATGACGTGCGATGGGTCATGCACATACCTCCTCAGCTGCGCCACGTGGAAGACATCATGTACCTGATGTAACTGTGGTGGTAGAGCTAGGTCGTAATCCACCTCGCCAACTCTGCACAGTATCTAGAAAGGTCTGATGAACCTCGGAGATAGCTTGCCGCCTCGGCCAAATCTATGTAACCCTCGTCGAGGTGAGGCCCGAAGAAAGATGTGGTCTCCCTCTTCTAACTCCAGAGGTCTCCATCGTCTGTTAGCATAATACTTATGTTGGATCTGTGCAGTCTTCATCCGCTCCCGGATGACTTGCAACTTCTTAGTGGTAGCTCGCACCAACTCTGGAACCATGAGTGCTGAATCTCCGGGGTCAGTCCAGCAAAGAGGTGACTAGTAGGGTGTCCCATACAAGGCCTCGAATGGTGTCATACCAATGGTGGAGTGGTATCTATTGTTGTACGAAAACTCCACTAGTGGTAGGTGGTCCTCCCAACTGCGACCAAAGTCCAAGACATAGGCTCGCAACATATCCTCTAGAACCTGAATGGTCCTCTTCGTCTAACCATCTGTCTAGGGATGAAACATTGTGCTCAAGCGTAGCTGAGTCCCAAAAGCCTCCTGCAATACCTTCTACAACTGAGATGTGAAACGGGAATCTAGGTCTGAGACTATTGTTGAGGGGACTCCATGAAGCCGAACTATCTTCTGCAAATAGAGGCGTCCCAAGCTCTCTACAGAACTCTGCTCCCTGATAGCTAGGAAGTGGGCTGACTTGGTGAGTCGGTCAACGATCACCCAAATGGAATCATGCCCCATGGACATTTTTGGTAATCCTATCATGAAGTCCATCGATATTACATCCCAATTCCACTCTAGAACTTCCATGGGTGAGCTAATCCCACTGGAACCTGGTGCTCGGCCTTCACCTGCTGGCATGTAAGGCATCGAGAAAATGAACTTTGATACTGCCTTCTTCATGCCTGACCACCAGAACTGTCATCGAAGATCCTATTACATCTTTGGCACTCTAGGATATACCACCAAGGGGGATGTATAAAACTCCCTCAGGACCTCATCCTACAATGTCACCAGTACAATAGTGCATCCTCTAAAAAGAAGTACATGCTCCCCACCTTGTGAATATCCATCAGGAGCATGTCTTGTGGATAACTGAGCATGTATAGCCACTTAGTCTACATCTCCTAGCTGCGCCTCCCTAACCCACTGTAAGAGTGGAGGGAAGAAAACTATTTATTGTAGGTAGTCTGCATCTTCTTTGTCTACGAAGGACAACTACAACGTGGCTAACTGCTCTGTCGCCTTACCCAACGGTTGTGAGCTCAACCTTCTACTCAGAGCATCTTCCACCTTGTTCCCCTTCCCAAGAGTATAGATGATCTCAAAATCATAGTCCCGGAGGAACTCTAGCCAATGCCTCTATCTCAGATTCATATCTTTCTACGAAAAGATGTACCTGAGGCTCTTGTGGTCAGAGTAGACGATAAACCGCTCACCCATAAGGTAGTGTCGCCACATCTTCAATGCGAAGACTACCGAAGCCAACTCGAGGTCATGGGTCACATAGTTCTGCTCGTGTGGCCTAAGATGGAATGAACCATAAGCAATCACTACCTGCCTCTACATCAGGACACAGCCAAGCCCGGTCCCTGATGCCTCGCAAAAAACTATGTACTCGACACCCTCCTCCGGCAATCTCAAGACTAGGGCGCTTGTCAAACTCTATCTCAACTGCTCGAAAGCCTACTGGCACTTTTCTGTCCACATGAAGGGTTTCCCCTTCCTAGTCAAGTCTGTCATCGGTGTTGATATCCAAGAGAAATCATGAATGAATCTTCGGTAATATCCTACCAACCCAAGGAAGCTCTGCACCTCCATCACGCTTCAAGGTGGATCCCATGCTAACATATCTTCCACCTTGGATGGGTCTATAGTTACTCCATCTACTAAGATGACATGTCCCAGAAAGTGGACCTCCTAAATCTAGAACTAACACTTTGAAAGCTTCCCATAAAGCTGGTGCTCCCGAAGTACGTCTAGAACCATCCGCGGGTGTCTCTCATGCTCCTCTTCTGACGTCGAGTACACAAGGATGTCGTCGATGAAGACCACTACGAACCGGTCCAAGTACGGCTAGAAGATCATGTTCATCAATCCCATGAACACTACAGGGGTGTTCGTCATTACGAAAGGCATCACCAAGTACTCATAGTGACCGTAGCGGCATCTAAAAGTCATCTTCGGTATATCCTTGTCCCGCACTCGTAGCTGGTGATAGCCTGATCGAAGGTCAACCTTCGAGAACCACTGTGCCCCTCTTAGATGATCGAAGAGGTCATTGATCCTTGGAAGTGGATACTTATTCTTCATTTTCACCTGTTTCAGGCACCGGTAATCCATGCACAACCTCAGACTCTCTTCTGCCTTCTTCTCAAACAAGATTGGGTCCGCCTAGGGTGAAACGATGGGTCTCACGAAACCCTTACTCTGCAATTCCTCCAACTTCACCCTCAGCTCATGAAGCTCTATGGGAGCCATCTGATACGCTGATGAGGATATCAGTGTCGTCCTGGGGTGTAAGTCAATGCAGAAGTCGATTTCCCGGCAGGGAGGTAACCCTGGAACATCTTTGGGAAAGACGTCCTCATACTCTGCCACTACTGCTGGGAACTGGGAGCTCACAACATCCACTACTATGAGGGCAAGGCTAGCCAACTCATGAGCGATTGGCTGCACCCTCCTATGCATAAGATCATTCTATGCTTCTTGGGTTTCCCTTTCTCTGACAAAGGAAAATCTCGTTCCATCACGGCGGACACACCGCACTCTTCGCCTAAAACAATCAATATGGTCATGGACCAAAGATAAACAATCCATACCGAGAATGACGTCATAAGGCCTCGATGCTACCACCAAGAGGTTCCAACTGAAACTCTCACCTCCAAGGGTAAGATCACACTGTCTTCAAAGGTGTGTGATCGTTGAGTCTCCTCCCGTAGGTGTCTTCAAGCGTAAGGATCGAGTCAACGGTTCTACCAGAATCTCGAGGTTTCATACAAGATATGTGGCTATGAAGGAATGAATGGCACATGTGCCTATAAGTACGACATATAAGGTAGAAAAGACACATATCATACCTCGAATCATCCCTGGAGACCCTAGGTTGTATGCCTTGACCGCATACAGTTGTCCTCATCCCTATCCCCTAGCTCCCTGAGCCTGGTGCGGACCTCCTAGGGGTGGTGGTGGAAGTAAGTTGAAGAGTCTACCACCACCCACAGCTCTCCCTACTCCTCTTCCATGTCTGCCGCCTGGCGGGTCTGTCTGCTCCACTCTGTGCCTCTACCTCGGTGGTCCATCCACCGCTTCCCTGTCAGCAGCTCGACGGGTCCAACAATCTCTAGAAAGATGTCCCCTACCATCGCACGTGTAGCATTGCTTCTCCCTAGGGTGACTGGATCTAGCCTAAGAGACCTAGACTGCCGATCCTCTGTCTCGGGTCCTCTTATGAAGTCTCATGTATCCAGATCCCTATGTCTGATGCCGGCTCCCTACTGCTGGTGTCTCCGCACCTGTCTGCCTACTCCTGACTGTCGTCGGCAGTCTCTGCTCCGCCAAGAAGCTCTCAATCACCAAGGCCCACTCGAGCACTCCAGCATAAGTCAATATTCATAGAGGCATGACACTAGCTCAGATTTCCTTCCATAGAGCTCGCTCGAAGGTCCGAGATCTAAAGTACTAATCTCTGACCATATCCATCGAGTACCGGGCGTGGTTGGTGAACCTTGATGAATAGTCAATTACTGTCATACTGCCCTGCTGGAGCTGGATAAGATCCTGGATACGTACTGCTCTCAGCGTAACTGGAGAGAACTACTCCCTGAAGAGTCGCTCAAACTCCATCCATGAAAGAGTCTCCTCGTCGTGAGGCTGTGTGGTCAGACTCCACCATCATCTCGTCGAACCCTGAAGAAGGATCGCTCCTAGGATCACCATCTGGTCTGCTGGTGTCCTCACTAGACGGAAAACTCTGTTCATCGCCTCAAGCCAGTCCTCAGCTGCTTGAGGATTGGGCTCGCCTCGGAACCCGAGGGGTATCTATCTCTGGAACTCATAGAGCACGCTAAGCCTGCGCTCCTCGTTGGCCAGTACTGCGGGTACCACGGGCTGCTCCACGGGTGGCGGCATAACTGGTGCACCACCTAGTGGAAACGCCTGGGGAATTGGTCTATGTATCGAAGCCTCGTCACTAAGGGGGTCATCCTCGTGATCACACTGTTGAATCCTAGCGGGTATGCATCGCTGAGGCATCCTGTAAGGAATCAAGATGTACCATGGTCAACGAGTATATCTGGATAGGTGACACAAAGGACATGAAAAATACAACTCATTCATATATGATTCATGTACCATTATTTCACTTCCCCACAACTAGTGTTTCCATGTACCGAGTCGAAAAGTAGGTTATCAGAGTCCTGGTGTATGGATACGTCGACCGCCACACCAACACTAGAGTCTTTGTCCTGAAATCTGAACTCGAAACACTTAACACTATTGCCCCAAACCAACCTCACAGACCCTTGGTCCTAAGGTAGAACTGACCAACTCTGATACCACTTTGTCATGACCTGTCCCAGTGGGGCCCGCGCCACAACTCCCCAAGCCCACCCCCAATAGGCCAGGGACTGGTGACTAGCACCGAGTAGGCATATTACTAACATGGGAGACATTGCCTAAGTACCTATACACACGCACACATCTCCAATCCCACAAATTCTGAAATGTAAAAAAAACACTAAGGAACAAAATGCATGTATACACTAAACCCAACCAATAGAATGCAACAAAAAGTAAAGTACTGAAATTAAACGGGGCTAGAATACAAGCCCACCAAAACAAGAGTCTGAAAACTTCAAAGTCCAACCTGTAAACACAAAAGGTACTGGGACTGTTGCTCGTAGTCGTAGGAACACCTCGGCCTGTAGGGAACTCAGAAAGCTCGGTCTTATCCTGGTCCGCCTGGGACTCCGTCAAAAGGTTTCTCATCTGCACAAGACACAACACGTGCAAGCAAAGCCCATGAAGAGGTGAGTGTAACAATACTCAGTAGAGGACCCCGAAAACCACAAAGCAGAACACAAAGTAAAGGTACAGTCAGTTATGCACAATGTATATCTACAGAACATATAGCACAAACCAGATATACTCAAAACCTAGACCCGTAGTCTAGAGACAAGTCGCACAACCGCATACCCCCCTAGGGGTTTAGTTTGAAGATTCCATGAAGCACTCGTTCTGGGAGAACACACTCCATGAGTCTTATAGCTATGATGACATCCGTCTGAGAAGTAGTGTTCATCAAGAAACGTCATGAGAGGTAGTCACACTCATTATGGGAGACACTCCTGAGTGATAAGGTTACGATAGATAGATGCACTCATTATGGGAGACACACTCCTGAGTGGGTAAGGTCACGATACACAGATGAGGATCACTGCCAGGTCCATGGAGGATACCGTGACTCATCCAGAATTCACCTACTAGGTAGTGGATCGATGCCCGGTGGAGTTGGTCATGTCAATGTCGGACTCTACCTAGGATCAAGAATTGATAGAGGATCTCGATCTGGGCCTCTCGGATGGATGCCTGACTCTATTATAGAATGTCCTGCTGAAGGGATCATACTCCTGTAGAAGGAAATGATGTCTGACCTTCATGGGAACGAGAAGAAGGGGCACTAACCCAAACAAAAGATGTCCAGGTTATGGTGAACAAGAGGACCATTTCGTTTTCTAAAAAGTACACGGTGTGTAGAAAAGTGACATGTCATGTTGTATGACCTCGGGTACTACCCGTGTACAACAGCCCATGTCGTAAGGCTGATTGTGTAGAAAACTGAGTACATGGCATGTAGTACGATGTACACGTCGTGTCTGAGTGACTGGGGTTGTCTCTGTGTACGTTGTCCATGTGCCTGTACACAGTCATCAACCTGTGTACTCCAACCCGTGTAATCGGTACACGGGATAACCCGCGTTACTGGCCTCACCTGGCCGTGTGATGGAGTAAATGGTTGTGTACTCCATCCAGTGTCCGTGTACCCCCTGGATACATGCCGAGTCCCACATATCCGCCTATGCCATGTTGTACACGTCGTGTTCTGAAGCCGTATAGATCACCATCTGTCCGTGTACTTCCCAAAATACACGTCGAGCTTCGGGGAAAGTCTAACACGCCGTGTGACCAGGGCTACACATCGTGTGATTACTCTATGGCCCCCGAAACCCTAGCTATTTCCGCCAATACTACATGGCATGTTCTTAGGAAGTACACGCCGTGTATTCTAGAAATTTCCAGAAACACGGACCTCCGCCGTCGTGCCTCCGGTGATGCCATGTTCGTTGATCCATCCATCTGATTACCGCGAAACTCCGGAATCCAGGTCGCCTCGATGTCCCAAGGTCGTTTCTGTTGTTTTCAATCCTCCGATCGACTCCGAAAACAAGTTTTGATCTTCCCGCGTGAAGAACGCTCGAAGAACGGTCTCTTCCATTTCTAGCTGATTCATCATCTGTCATGGTCATCGCACCTCCATAGGGTCATTGCGATGTCGAGTCTCCAGTTTGGGATCATTTCATTGCAAAATGGACACACAATGACCCGTTGTTCATCGCCCCACGAAGAATATGAAGAACGCGCGAGAAGAAAAGGGGAAGGAAAAACCCATAGAACAAATTTGAGGAATGAACCTCTGTCGTCGTTCTTCACGGTGTTGATCTGCTCCTGTTAATAGGATTAAACAAAGAAAAAATTAACAATAATAATCAACGTGGATTAATTCCCCATAATCATCCCAAAGAAAATCCCTCCCGTAAGAATGTACGAATCCGCAGATCAACATGTTCGTGGTTAATCCGCGTTCCTTGTTTAAATTTAAAAATGGGGGAAAAGGAATAAAATAACAACCCCTACCTTTAAGAAAGGATCAATTGTTGATGAAAGGGTCGCACTTCCATTGTCATTGAGATCCTTCAACTTTGTTGGTGCAGCGAATCTCAACTTCAATCCGTCGTCGTTTGTCGTTGAAAGTTTGCTCCAACGCTCTGCGGATTCTCCAGAGATTTCTCTCAATCGTCACCCACGAGCAATATTCGATTATCCAAATAAAAATGGAAACATATTTGACATCCCAATACGCTGTGGAATTAATGAGTCAGCGTTTCTATTTCTGAGTCATTATGACACGTCATTAATTAAAGAAATTTTTTCCCCATCGCCGCGCTGCAGCGGATGTTTCCATAAAAGAAATAAAATAAACTTATGAATTTATTTTATTTTATTTTACTTAAAATGTCTGAAAATTAACTTTTTTCCTTGACCTGCACCAGTCGAGGTTAGGCTCGTTTTTAGGTAAATTCGTCGTCCCGGACGCAACAGTGCCCTCAGATTTTTAATTCGGGCATCCATTTGGAAACTGCCATAGCCGAGCACAAGTGCCGACTCACTTAACTTAAAAAAAAATCAAACCACCATTCCGGGCTCACTGGGCCTCGGAATAATGTGTCGTTTTCGCGCCCGGTCTTGAAATAATTCCATATAATATTTAAAAATAATACATGAAAAATCTGAGACATTACAATTGGATTTATAATGTCCTGTTTCTTGGACATTCTAGTTTCAAAGATCCATATTCCCCTTCTCATTACCCCAACTTTGGTTGGTCAAACAACTTGAATGGTTTTAGGTAGACATTCTAAATGTCAGCTGCATTAACTCATAGTTCCTTGATCTGTTGAGTTGACTCCCCAATCCTAAAATCCTTAAATTGGATTTCCTCAACCCTTGCCTCTTAGTTACACCAAGTCCCACTTTGGTAATCAACCCTTGATGTGAACTAAGTTAAGTCAACCCAAAACTTCATGTTAGAATTCCCCGATAATTGAAATCACCCAAACTTTGGTTGGTCAATCACTTTAAACTAGGGTTCAATTTTAATTGAATTAGTGGAAGGTTATACCCACTTAATAAATGATTGAGGGATTTTATCTTTTATACATAAATTTTCAATTATTATCTTTATCACATTCTTGTTAATATTAAGTGGATTTACTTAAGTGATTAACCATGTCTTAGATAATATTTACGCATAGTCCAATTTATTTTAGTTCTATCTTGAATTATTATTAATTTATTAATTCATGTGATCATGAAAAAACATCCATAATGAAATAACCATGCAACTTGACAGAAATAAATTAATAAATTGGTATAATCGTGATCTTTTACTAATGGTTAGTTTATCTAGTGATTGATAAAATAACTATTGACCTGGGGGAAACACCTTGAACCAATTAAGGTTCATGTTACAGTTTTTTAGCTATCCACCCATGTATATCTCTTGGATTGGTTTTTACTCTACTCCAAACATGAATTGTCTCCACTATCTTGGGAGTTTCATCCATTACATATTCTTTTACTCACATGAAGATGAGGGTAAAAGGGTTTACATAAAAGAAACTATGGGCGTGCATGCCCTTACATAATGAGATGAGAGAAGGAATGCATGCCAACAATTTAATTTAATAATAAATTAAATGAAACCAATCACATAGAAAGGTTTCATCTATGCTCATGATCATCCACATGTATGCAACGAATTATGCATTTAATAAATCTAGCATTCAATTCTTAATCATTCTTATTTAAGATAAATCATGCTCGAATAAATTAATTATCTTCTTTAATTAATCAATTATTTTATCTTAATTATCATCTAAATTTTCTTAAGATTCTCATCCATCGTAATTTTAAACAAATTAAATAAAGTTATTTAAAATTAATGATGTACATAATGTACCTTGGAGGCAATAGGGTGAATACGCGTCCGAATCTACCCAACATGTATTATACTTGTATATTGTTTACTCTTGTGACATATGGCATACATGACTTATCACGTACTTTTATGATGTGTACTATCAACTTAATGATTACACGAATTACATGATTTTTTTGTCATGTGTTATGCTTCAATACACGTAGAGTGATAACTATAATACGACTCATACATGATATGTAGATCTAAAAATTACGCAAAAATTAATTAAACATTTATATATGTATGTATGTATATATATATATATTAAAACTAATCACATGGTGCGCCCTATAAACTTAATGACTACGTGCAAGAACATGTCGATAAGGTTTGCACAATATAATAAATTTAATTTTAATTCTGTGTAATTTGTTATAAGTACACGGCGTGTACAAGCAAGTTACACGGTGTGTGGTCTTTGAGTTACACGGTCGTCAGTCAGGTAGGTCGTGTAGGAAAATACATGGCCCATCTGTGAATTAAAGGACTACACTTCGTGTATGTGGGCTACGCGGCATGTACTCCGACTGACTGTGCGCTAGGATAGCCCAGTCAACACACGGTTCCAGAAATTAAATGCACCGCGTGTATTCAATGCACACACTTTGAATTGATTCTGAACTAATTCCTAGTGCATTGAACACTAGTACATGGCGTGTAACTCTGATTACATGGCGTGTACTCTTTTGTTATCTGACTAGAATTCTTGGCACCTTCGGATGAGATCTTTGATTTTATTTCGTTCATAAAATTAATTGATTTGATTATATCTATGAGAAATGAAAGAATAAGAATAATATCTCGCAATTCAAATTAAAGAACAATTGAAATTGAATTTAAAACTAAATGAAAATTGTGTAAATCAATCAACGGTATTTTAAATAATTATAAATAATCATGTGACCACTCTGATACCACTTATAGGTTCCGGCGCAGCGAAAACATGCAATGGGTCATGCCTAACTTTTCTTTTTGTCATGATCAATGATCAGTATGAGATTTACATAATGATAAACATCATGATCAATGGAATCGAATCAAAGAAAAAAAAGGGATAGAACATCGAAACCAAGCATATGAACATCGCATATTATTTATAATTAATTTAAGCAATTAAAATAATTACCTTATGAGAATTATTTCTTTGTTACTGAATCTGACAACAGATTTGTATTTTACCATTGTTGCGTTGTAAGAATCAAGAATAGATTCCCTCTAGCGATAATCCACATGTGTTCTACAAATATCCTAACATCATCATAGGAATCTCTAGGTGCTAGCATGATAGATCCTATCGCTTGTGTTGTTCTCCTTTGAATGCCTCGAGAATCACTTCCAAAGCATTCTCCTTAATATCTCTAGACTCAAGAGTGAGAGGTGGAGGAAGATCACTCTCTGTTATTGGGAGTTTTCTTGGAGAGGGAGATCTCTAGTGATTGAGAGGATTCTCTCCGGCTATCATTGTTCATAATAAAAAATGAATTGGCTCTATTGAAAAATAATATAATTGGGTTTAAATGCCACTGGGGTTTAAAAATAAATATTTTCACAATTGCCCTTTAATATTTATTTAATACCTTATGGAACCCCATGCCTGAAATAATAATAATATTATTATTTTCTTGACATGCGCTTAACTTGAAAATTAAATTAAATATTATTTAATCAAATAATATTCAATATATATCATTTCTCACCAAACTTAAAAACTCAGTATGTCATTCCGACATAATATTTATCAGACCTTGAATAACTAATATTCATTTAATAAACAAATATCACTGCATTATTCGCTAGTAAACAAATAAATATTATATTCACTAAATAGCAGATAAATATTTATTAAATATTTTGCTCACGTTATATTCTCTCAAATAATTGGTGACAGAATATATGCGATCAAGAATACATGAATAATTATTAAATCACATGCAAGAATAATATTTATTCATCTTGTTAAATAATAAATAATAATATATTATTTAATTAAGATTTTGGATACACTTAGTGTGTGACCCTCTAGACCTATTTATAAGTGACATTAGGCAAAACACCCTAAATTCCAAGGTTAGCATCTAGCAACACGCAAAAATACCCATAGAGATAGAAGTTAATATCGTAACGACATAATACCCCATACTGATGTTTATTTTGTAATATAATCTCTTTATCACGATATCTCTAATCAAGCAGATTGCACGCGAGTGTCATCAATCTATATGCTTGATGTCTCTTTCTTTGACTTTCAGAAAAATCAAACTTGCCTATAGAACCATGGATTTATTTAGGTTATATCATTTTCATCAAATGGACTGAGATATCAACTTTTGTTAAATAACATAATGGAAAAATCCTTTCTCACAATATTCATTAATGAAATATTACTCATGACGCATCCAATGTATCCTATCTCACCGTGAATATATATCATCACATTTTTCATCAATACATCAAAGTACACGACTTATAATACTCATTAATAATAATCTTAAAGTCTTAAGGATTAATACACACGTGCATAAATAGGAACATCCAATGACATGTGAATGTGTATTTCCTATTAGTGGGTCTCATTATTATAATATCTTACACTGAATATTACTAAGGGTGTACACCATGAGAAGGTGTCTCAAAGTCTTATGAGACTCTATCCTTGATAGCTTGTATCATTTGTGTCCTTCAAATGATATCATCTGGTTATATAATATATATTTAAGAATGGTTTCATAACACTTTTAGGTTCTCATCATAGAGGATAACTGTTATGACTTTTTAGTACAACAACTACACTTAGGATATTATCATATAATATGTTACGCAGAAGAAGAATCATGATATGATAGGGTGTTGATTAATATTAAAATCTATGAATACATGCAATCATAAAGTACACAAAAGTTGGTTCTATGACACCAAATCTAGCAGAAAGTGCCCGGATAAAAGATGAGGTCTTATAAGGCTCAATCATAAAATATGATTGAAGAGGCCGCACCATGACTATTGGTCATGGAAAAGCTACTAGGTCATGATTTTGGAGTTCTGGACTATTTAGAATTGTAATAAGAGTATGTGTCATGGAGCACTATGCCATGTCATGACTTGTCTGAGGATTGAGAGAAGCTATAAAAACCACACCGCATTTATCTCGAAGTTTTAATACATGTTTTTTTCTGGAGAAAGTGGATCTAATGGTCGAACTTTGTGACACAACGAAGGAAAACATGTCATGACCTAAAAGTGTTTAATGAGTGTCACACTGCAATCGAGGAGGTTGTGTTGTGAATGAGGTATATACAACAAATTCTAAGAAGTAGGGTTCATTCTAGATTATGTGGAAATCCATTTTACTTGGTCATCTTTATGGGAGGTTAGTGAATGGTTTGAAGACCCATTAAGTGGGTCACGAGTAGCAAATTGATGACACACATCTTTTGAGAAATTATTCCCTAGTTTAAAAGTAGAATCGACAAGAGGAGAAATGTACAAGCAGAATGTTGAAAAATTGGGAGAAATAAAGAGCAGAGAAGAATGTTGAAAAATCTGAAAAAGTAGTGAAAGGGATGATTGTAGTTAGAAGAACACCATTGAAGATTCAGACCTGAAGAAGGAATTGAAGCAAATTGACACCACCCTCATTGGACTGGTGTTATTATGTTTATGAAGAATTAATGCAATCAATCACCATATCACATTTATATTGTATTCCTTGTTTCAAATCAGCAAACAAAGAGACAAAAAGAGGGGTTCCCTTCAATCGACAATGCATCTTTCCAAAACAATTACAATATTTATTGTACATCGTTAGTGTATGATTTATGGACCAACCCTTTATGGTGAACCAAATAAAATTCATGTGCACTCATTTTAATCTATGAATCTAAATTTCAAACTTGTTGTTAGAGATTGACACGTTTAAATTGTTATTGGTAACACCACAACAAGATCCAATGGGAATAAAAGGAATGTACACTCTAATTTGTTATACTTTTATTTAATTAATCACTTGCACTTCCCATTCTAATTAGGAAGAATGACGGTAAGGACCAATCTGTTGATTTAATCCCAACTAAATACCCCACATTTATATTTTCAGGATGAGTTATAACTATCCAAATCCTTTATTGGAATTAAATTGGCAGTTTTATCCCTGAATGCCATCATCCATTCTAATTATCAGATTGTTATGAATTATCATTAATGGTGTGGATGTCATAAATCATAATGAATAAGTTGTATTCATTACCCATCAAGTCTCTTTATATGTCCAAACCGTTTGTATTCCCACCGTTAGATTGGAATTAATTTTGTCTGTTGGATCAACCCTTTTGTAATCTATAAATACGGTGGCATGATAATGGAAATATGTGTGGGATTTTGTGTGGACATATACTCCTGTTCTTTATTTCTTGTTCTAATGTTATTGATACGTTTTACTTCATCGTCATCATTCTGATCAATCGACGTCGTCATACGCTTTCGCTTCGCTTCGCCTTCAAACGACAAATTTCACAACACGTTATCAGCACGACTGCTCTGCAAAGTAAAAAGGTTAGTCATCTCGGTAAGATAAATTTTCCCATGGAGAATATTGCAAAGCATTAATTTATCCCTCTTGAAATTTCTGGGAATAATTAATTGTCGTGGATTCTGGATGCGGAGATGAACCTTGATGCAAACGGCCTCAGTGAAGCAATTAAAGTTAGAAATCACGCTTCCGCTCAAGACTGTGCTTGAGCCCTAATATTCCTCCTCCATAACCTCCATGAGGATCTAAAGAATGAATACCTCACGGTTAAAGATCCTTTGGTGTGGTGGCAGAATCTTAAGGAGTGGTATGATCACCTTCGACTTGTAATACTACCAAGAGCAAGGTTTGAGTGGAGTCATTTGCGATTCCAAGATTATAAATCGGTAAGTGAATACAACTTAGAAATGTTTAAAATAACATCACAACTCAAATTATGCGGAGATACTATCACTGATACCGATATGTTGGAAAGAACATATTCTACTTTCCATGCCTCAAATTTCATTCTGCAACAACAATATCGCGAGAAAGGTTTTACAAAATACTCTGAATTGATTTCTTTCCTTCTTGTTGCTGAAAAAAATAATGAACTCCTGATGAGAAATCATGAATCTCGACTTATTTGTGCGACTCCATTCCCTGAAGCGAATGCGACTGCTTTTAATCAAGGTCATAGGAAGAATCGACGCAATCGAGGCCGAGGAAATTCATTTGTTCGAGGTGGTCATACACCAAATGAGAAGAGGAAGGGACACCACCAGAAGTGGTCCAATAACGAACAAACGCAAATGAAAAAAGCAAAGAGCGATGAAAGTAACTGTTTTTGATGTGGCATGAAGGGGCATTGTTTGCGTACCTGTCATACGCTAAAGCATTTTTTTTATATTTATCAACAATCTATCAAAGGAAAGGAAAAGAATACTAAATCGAATTTTGCTGACCAGGCTTTGAAATATGATGATGATATTACAAACTTTGATATTTTTTACTATTTTTCACACCCTGAAGGTGATGAGCATATTGATCAAGCATGAATTCTCGTGATGGAATCAAAGTTTGATTTTTGGTTTTTGTATGCTTGTGGTTGAAATGAACAATGGTTTTATGGTTTTTTAATATTTTTAAATATTGCATGTTTGAATTTGGTTTCTTTTATTTATTCCTTATATGCATTTTTATTTTCTCTACTAGAAATGGATGATATAAATCGGTCTATTGAGAATAGTTTCCATGATGAAAATATTTGTCTTGTCGACAGTGCAACAGCGCGCACAATTCTTAAACATGAGAAATATTTTATCACCATTAAAATGGGTAGTGCTCATGTGTGTACTTTAATCGGTAGTGCGTAATTAATCGAAGGCTTCAGAAGAGAAAGAATATGCCTACCTGGTGGTACACAAATTATGATAAACAATGATTTATTTTCTTCCAAGTCTTGACGCAATTTGTTAAGTTTTAGATATATTCGTAATAATGGATATCACATCGAGACAATGGATGAAGGAGGTGCTGAATACCTCTACATAACAAGCATTAAAAATGAGAACAAATTGATTCAAGATAATATTTTGAGACTTTCGTCCAGATTGTACTTTGTCAATATTTGTACAATTGAATCAAACATGGTAAACTCGAAGTTTACCAACCATGGTACATTTATTGTCTGGCATGACCGTTTGGGTCATCCTGGATCAATAATGATGAGTAAAATAATTAAATATACTCATGGTCATCCATTGGTTGATAAAAGGGTTCTTACGCCCCATGATTTCTCATGTGCTGCTTGTTCTCAAGGAAAATTAATTATAAGACCATAACCATCAAATATCGGGACCGAATCCCCGATGCTCATGGACCGAATTCATGGTGATATGTGTGGACCAATTCATCCACCATGTGGACCATTAAGATATTTCATGATCATGATTGATGTTTCAACTTGATGGTCCCATGTGTGTTTATTTTCCACTCGCAACCAGGTGTTTGCGAAATTACTTTCCCAAATAATAAGGTTAAGGGTGCAATTCCCTGATTATTCAATCAAGCATATTAGGGTTTACAGTGCTAGTGAATATTCATCACATGCTTTTAATAATTATTGAATGCCATTGGGAATAAGTGTAGAACATCATGTATCTCATGTTCATACACAAAATGGTCTAGCTAAATCATTTATAAAGCGATTACAACTTATCGCTAGACCATTACTTATGAAAACTAAATTTCCCATTTCAGTATGGGAACATGAAATTTTTCATGTAGCATCATTGCTTCAAATAAGTCCATCAAGCTATCATGATTTTTCCCCTTTTCAATTAGCTTGTGGTCATGAAACTACTACAAAAACGGGAAAGGGAAGCACCCCCTTATATCAGTGCTAAGCAAAAGAGCTGATAAAACGACCCTTTATCAGCGCTAGAAAAGTGATGATAAAGAATCTTTGTATCAGCGCTAAAATTTTAGCGCTGATAAAGGTAGTCTTTATCAGTGCTTTATTAGTGCTGATAATGGTAGTCTTTATCAGCGCTTTGTTAGCACTTATAAAAACTTAGTCCATTTTTTTATAAAGTCGGTCACACAGTGCCCTCGTTTTATCATGACCTAAAGCTCTCACGGTACTGGAACCCTGCGACTCCCCTCTTTCACCCGCTGAGTTAGCGTTGTCAGACCTCCACTGCCCTCACTTCTTGTTGTCGGACCTCCGCCGCCCTCGCTTCTCTTTGTCGGACCTCCGCCACCCGCAACGCCCTCTTCGGTTTGTCGGACCTCCGCTGCCCGCAACGCCCTCTTCGGTTTGCTGGACCTCCTTTTAAGGCATGTTTTCCAAATATTTTTTTAATATTGTTCTTGTTGTTGGTTGAATCATTGATGGATATTGATTGTGTTATTTCATTTGGATTCATTGGTATGTTTTGGGTGTACCTTTCCTTAGGTTTCGAATTATGCTCTTAATGGTTCTTCATGGTTAGTGGTTGTAGTCTCTTATTTGGGTGAAGGGATGTGTTCTTAGTATATTTCCATCTTATGTCCCACCATTTTAGTGAAAATTTAAATGGTTGGGTGACTTATGCTAGGTCTCTGGACATTATTGGGATTTTCTCTATTCTTAGTGATGTAGATGTGTCATTTGGAGATGTGTGATGTTCTTGGATGATATACATTAAGGGTTCTTGGGAATATTGGTTATCTGTTCATTTTAATTTTTTCATAGTGATACTCTATTCGGTGAATCTTCCCATTTGACCCTCTATCCCAAGGTGAAACTCCCTCCCTTTCTCTCTTCCCTTGGGCTCCATTTTTAGGGTGATTTGGAATTTTATCTACAAGGAATCTCTAAGTAAGAATCTCATATTCTCTTTTATTCTCTTTTCTTGGTCACTACTTTTTTCTCTCTTGGGTTAGTTTTCTATAGAAATGGTTTTGAACTAGGTTGGATTTAATATCATTTATTTGGGTTAAATCTTTATGTTTATGGTGTTTAATTTCATCCTTAGGGCCTTTCCTTAGTTCAGTTGGTGGTTTTATTCTGGTTTTGTGAAGATATCAAGAAATAGGTAGGTTTTTCCATTATTTGACATTGTTTTAGGTGTTTAATATGATTTATTTGGTTCTAAAATGGTTTTATAAATTGTCTGGGTTGTGGGAAACATGTTTTCCAATTTTTTTGTTGTGTGTAGGGGTTTGATAATGATTTGACTATTGTAAATGGTTGTTTGTCATGTGTGTTTCTATTATTGGAAGTGTGATTGTATAAAATAGATATAATTTTATATAGGGGGTGGAATTGAGCATAATGGAATCCTAGTTATCTAGGTGGGTAGACTAGGTCTAGTATATTAGGTGAATTAGTCAGGTTGATGATCGGTCTCCTTAATAAGGATATACATAACAACACTAACTAAACATTCATGTGCTAGGGATTGGAGGCTCAAATAGGACCTTCGTGTCTAAGAGATGTGATCACCAAGAGTACGAGGATCCTAGGACCCTAGTAACCCTAATAAGTTGTATCTTCCTTTTATTTCAAAGAATGTTTTATTTAAATTGTGTCCTACTAGGTATGTTGGCTCACGCCTTATATACACCCTCAGGTTTATGTAGACCTTATTATGTTTTACCCAGTTAAAGGCAAGGTTCCCTTGGTGGTGATGGTGGATATATGTGCTAGTAGTTCCCCTTTTGGTGACTGTTATTGGTTGTGGAATGGGGATGTTGACCCTCATGTTTCATGGAGGCTTGGTTGTATTGTTGGTTCCCTTACCTTTTTTTTGTTATTTTGGTTTTGGTTGAAATTGTTAAATGCTTGTCCCCTATTGCAGTGTTATATTTTGGTCTATTATATTATGAAATTTGGTTATGATATGGTGTTTGATTATTATGTAATATTTATGGTTTTTTACATGAAAAAACCATTCCCAAAGGTGTTACTCAATGCCTAGGAACTAGTTACAACCCATGGGGATTGGTAATTCCCTTTGGACCTTCCCACGAGTTGGGTCAGGTGTCAAGTGGGATGGCAACCTGGCCTAGTTCATGACAAGAAGTCTACACCATAATATGGTTGTCTAAATCCTTTTTGTACCATGTCCATGGGAGGTTGCAACGTGGTATCTTTTTTTATAGTCTTAAATTCCATGAGCCCCATTTTATATTCTTTTTTCTCCTATACAACTCTCATTTGAAATATTGATTCTTTAAGGCTAACAAGAGTCATTTTAACTCCTCCAAACTCCCTTATTCACAGATAAAATCTCTAGTGGATGCGTTTGGTTTCTCTCTAATAAGGGGATCTCTCATCGATTGGAAATCCTCTATCTCCTCTTATATTCTCCTTATAGAGTGATAGATCATCATCTTTTTAGTGAATATAATATTATTTTTTATGAATCTTGATTATAGGTTAGACTACTTGATCTCCTACACCTTCATTGTTCATTGACAGATCCCATTATGGGTGTTAAGTTGGGTTGATCACTAATTAAAGGCAGGTGGTTTCACAATGTTTCTTCCACACAATTGAAACTTTTTTTCTTGATTTATTCAATATGAATTATAAAAATAATTTAATATGATTTGAATTAAATTGGATTTTATTTGTGATTTTATAGGCATGTATTTTTGAAATAAATCCCCTTCTTAGTTGTTTTTTGTGTCATGGAATGATTTGAGAAACTATATATTTTAGTGGGAATATTTTATAAAATAATTAGCCTTTATTTCAAAAAAAAATTATTAGAATATAATATGATTTGAAAAGGGAATGGATTTTATGAAAACCTATTATTTGGTTTTGAAATTAAAATTCATGTTTAAAACTAAAATTGGGTATTTGAATGTAATAAATGAAATTATTTGTAATGATTTATTTTCCCATGTTTGGTTGATTATTTGATTTGAAGTATATGAATCCAGGGTATTTAATGGTAATTTGGATAAGAATGTTAGGATATAATCTCCTAGAACTAGATTTATGATGAAAATACTAACTTAAACATACTATGACATGAATTTTTCCCCAATGGGAATTTGAGTCCCGATGACCTGAGTCGTGGGATGTGTTCACACATTGAGCCAAGATCACTGATTGAGTTGTGTGAGGATCATATTACTAGAAATTAACATACCATAGGGTTTGATACATGTTACTATGATATAATTTTTTTTTATTACATGACATTGATTATAGAACTATTTTGTTCATGCCAACTAATTTATATAAGAATTTTATATACAATGTTCATTTAAGTCAGTTTTTATATATCTTCCATCTTTTTTATTATGAAAGTATGTGATGTTGGAAATATGTAAATACTAAGATACCATATTGGTACATGTTACTAATATTTATGTTTGACTATATACTTATTATATTTTCTTATTATTTCTTACACACCACCACTTGAGTTGAGTAACCTGATTGAAATCCCTATTGGTACTTTGGTTCTGATGTGGATATGGTTTTTTATGTGTTTGTGACATGTGTATGTGTGGATATATGGGTACTTAGGCATGATGATATTGAATGTAGGGAAGAGACCTAGGAGTGGTAGATGTATCATTCTTGATTATTCTTGTGTTTGGTCTGGGGTGATTTGAGGAAACTATAATGAATCTAAAGTAATTATATTTAATGAAGATGAATAAATACTAATGGTTGGGCTCTATTAATCACTGTTTTTATAAGTAAGTGGTTCTCTTCTACTATATTTGGAAGTCTTGTTTTGTGTACTTGAACCATAAATACTAATATTTGAGATTCAAATATGATGAAGATGAATAAAGATTGGATGGATGCTAATCATTTGACAATCGAGTATGAGAACGGAGTGAAAGAGTTCATAAAGTTTGCAAAGGATCACACAAAGGATCCTTCTCAAATCCTTTGTCTGTGTTTACGTTGTTCTTATTATAGACTACTTACTCCAGATGAGTTGGAAGAACATTTGATATATCACGGAATAGATCAGAGTTATAAATGTTAGAATAAACACGGAGAAAAAGCGAATGTAGCTACTAGCTGGGATAAAACTGTGTTTTATAGATCGTCAGATATGAATAAAAATATGGATAATAAAAAAGACTGTATGGAGGATATGATTACAGATGTCAATGATGATGAAGATCGTATTGAGGAAATGACAAAGACAATTCAAGATGAACTCCGTGATTGCCCAAAATTGTTTGAGAAGTTAAAGAGTTGTGCAAAGATGTCATTGTATGCTGCTTGCACTAAGTATACAACATTGTTAGCAGTATTGAAGTTGTATAAATTGAAAGCAGGAAACAGATGGAGTGATGTCAGTTTTACGGAACTACTTGCTATCTTGAATGACATGCTCCCGGAAGATAATGAGCTCCCAAGCCGGACATATGAAGTTAGACGAATGCTACGCTCGATGGGAATGATTTCTGAAAGAATACATGCTTGCCCGAAAGACTGTATATTGTTTCTCAAGGAGAACAAATCACTTATAGAATTCCCAAAGTGTGGTGCTTCTCGATAAAAGAAAGATAAATCCAATCCTATGAAATTTGTATGGTACTTTCCAATCATTCCAAGGTTTAGGCATCTATATGGAAGTGAAGAAACTGCAAGACAATTGTCTTGGAATGCAGATAAAAGAAATAAAGATGGGTTATTACATCATCCGGCCGACTCTCCTCAATAGAAGAAAATTGATCATGAGTATCCTAAATTTGGAAAAGAGCCGAGAAACCTCCATCTTGCGTTATCTACAGATGGAGTGAGCACTCATAGTACATGGCCTGTTATGTTGGTAAATTATAACTTTCCACCCTGGTTAAGCATGAAGTGGAAATTCATCATGTTATCTATGCTTATATCAAGACCAAAACAACCAGGTAATGATATTGATGTTTATCTGGCTCCTTTGATCGAGGATTTGAAGTTATTGTGGGACTCAGGTTTAATGTTGTATGATGCTTATAAAAGTGAATACTTCACGTTGAGAGTGATGTTGTATGAGACAATAAATGATTTCCTTGCTTATGGAAATTTGTCAGGCTATAGCATTAAAGGAACTCAAGGGTATCCCGTGTGCGAAGAAGATACAGAATCAGTTAGGTTGAAACATTCATCAAAATCTGTGTTTCTAGGACATCATAGATTTCTACCTCGTCGGCATAAGTACCAATCTTGGATGACATCATTCAATGGAAGTTCAGAAAAATGTGCAACACCGTCTCCACTAACAGGTGATCAGCTGTTTGAGAAAGTAAAAGATCTAAACACTGTTTTTAGTAAACCATTTTTGAAAAACCTTAGGAAAATCAGTTGGAAAAAGAGATCAGTGTTTTTTGAATTACCATACTGGAATTGTTTGTACGTCAGACATTTTCTTGATGTGATACATGTGTAAAAAAATGTATGTGACAGTGTTATCGGAACATTGTTAAATGCCCCTAGCAAAAAAAAGATGGAATTAAGGAAAAGTTGGACATGGTTGACATGGGAATACGAGAATAGTTGGCTCCCGTGAAGGGTGAAAATCGAATGTTTCTTCCTCCAGCTGTTTATACTCTTTCTAGGGTGGAGAGATATCATTTTTTAAACTTCTTCAATGATGTAAAGGTTCCAGAGGGGTACTCATAAAATATCAAGAACATTGTGCCAATGAATTATTTGAAGTTAAAAGGTTTGAAATCACATGATTTCCATGTTTTGATTCAAGATCTAATTCCTATAGATTTACGTTGCATTTTTCCCAAGAATGTTCTTCATACGTTAACCAAACTTTATTTCTTTTTCAAAGCTATATGTAGCAAAGTTTTAGACCCGGGGAAATTTCCAGCTATGGAAAAAGAAATTTTCATCATATTATGTGAATTAGAAATGTTCTTCCCGCCAACATTCTTTGATATAATGGTTCATTTGATGATTCACTTGGTGAGAGAGATTCAACTTTGTGGTCTTATGCACTATAGATGGATGTATCCTATTGAATGGTATATGAAGATTTTGAAAGGGTATGTCAAAAATCGAATTTGTCCAGAGGGTTGTATAGTGGAGCGATATATTGTTGAGGAAGCCATTGAATTTTGTACTGAATACCTATCTGATGTGAAAAGCATTGGTCTCCCAAAATCTCGTCACACTAGACTCATTGAGGGTAAGGGAATTTCTAGAAGATAAGTTGTGACAATCAGTATTATAGATCGGGAGCAGGTTCATCTTTATGTTTTGCATAACAGTTGGGAGGTTGCTCCATATATTGAAGCTCACAAAGAAATTCTTAGGCAGTTGAATCCATCAAGGGATGAAAAATGGTTATCATATACATATAATCACCAGTTTATAGGATGGTTTCAGGACCATATTTTTAAGAAGTTGGATGAAAATCTGAATTCAATTTCAGAACGAATTCAATGGCTAGCCACTGGACCAAGTGTGTATGTATTATCTTACAATGGTTATGTAATTAATGGTTATACATTCTATACATATGAACATGATGAAGATAATACCATGCAAAATAGTGGAGTTACACTAGTGGCTGAAGCGATGCATGTTTCTGGTAGTAAGGACAGAAATCCAATTTATGAAAATATGTTATACTTTGGCATTATCAAACTAATATAGGAGTTGGATTATACAACATTCCAATTGCCGATTTTTCAATGCAAATGGATTGATAACAATAGTGGTGTTAAAATAGATGAATGGGGATTTTTGAAAGTTGATTTTAGTAAAGAAGGGTACAAAGACGAACAGTTTATAATGACATCACAAGCGGTACAAGTTTTTTATGTTCTAGATCCCACAAACCGAAAGTGGTCGATTATTCTGTTATCATCCAAAACTACTGAAGGTTCCGATGAAAATTCAATTGAGGACGATCCTTTTAGTTATACGTCGCAATCATTTCGGAGCGGTCCCAATGCAGATGATGTTTTGTATGTTAGAGGAGACCACAATGAAGGGATTTGGATAGTCAATAGAGGTGTCAAATCCCTTCAACCTTTGAAAAAAATAAAGAGAGTTCAGTAAACAGGTTATATTTTGTTTGTAATATAGATCTTGTTATCTCATGTTATTATCTTATCATTACTGAATTTATGTAATCAGAATTAATTGTTCAACCACTTTTTCAGATAATGACTTCTGTACATTCCGGTGCTTCTAACCTTGAGGCTGAACAAGTCTCTCAAGCTGTTGCTGCTGTGACTGCTGCTGCTCCTGCTGCTCCTACAGCTCATGTTGCTGCTGTTGTTGCTCCTGTTGCGGCTCCTGTTGCTTCTGCTGCTCCTCCTGCTGTGGCTCCTACTGCTCCTGCTGCGGCTGCTACTGCTCCTACTGTTGCGGCTCCTGCTGCTCCTAGTGTTGAGGTCCAACAACCATCAGCACATGTCATTGATACCATTCCATATGAACATATAGATGATGTTGATATCTATTAAATGGTCGGGAATGAAGGACCGATGTCATAGAAAACACAGGTGCATCGTAGTTTGATGTTGTTAACGAAAATTGTTAAGGCAAAAAGCAAAGGCATCAAATTTGAAGTCAGATGGAATGCACGAGGCCAACATGTGAATCCCAACAAGGATATGTTTAGAAGCTACATTGGAGTTGTCACTCAGAAACGTGTACCGATTAACATAGATTCATGGCACCATGTTGTGTCCAGGCTTAAGGCTGTGATCTGGGAAGAAATTACGGTAACATTATGAATTTATTTCTTTAATTTACTAGCAAATAAAATAATGAAACAATGTCTTACTCTTCTCAATATCTTGCATAGTACATTTATAGTAGACAATTCACACAAGGATTATGTACTAAGGCTTATAGGAAAGATTCATCGAGGTTTTCACACTATTTTAACAAGATTCCACCTGAAAGATTCTAAAGGTAAAATAAACCCGCACCCACCCATTTTCTACGCTCACTTGATATCCCAAGAAGCATGAGAAGTTTCAGGTACATTGTGGGTGATAATACGTTGTTTGAGGATACTTGTATTCATCACTTTGATTGTCAATATTTCATTTATGAAACAGAAACTCTGTACTGAAAATAAGGAACGTGCATCAAAACCAACATACCCCTATCGTAAAGCAAGGATGGAGTACGCTTCATTAGAAAAGAAAATGGTACGTATTTTAAATTTATAGTAACATTGTTAGGTGCCAATAAACAACATCATAATTATCTTTCTATTTTTATATGTAGATTGATGAGTCTAAAACCAAATTCACTTCCATCCCACGTCATGTGCTATGGAAGGAGGCACGTGTGAACAAAGAAGGGAAGTTAGTAGATGAGAACACACTGAAAGTGTGGGAAATATGTCTAAGTATGAAACGACGATAAAAAGATTTGTTTAAAATTCCTATTACATAAAAATAATTAGTTATTTTCCTATATCCGACAGTCACAGGAATCAGCTACTCCTGTAGAGGATACAGACCTATTATCGACGGCTTTGAAGCAGCCAGAAAAATACGGTCATGTCAGAGGTGCAGGGTTTGGGGTGACACCCCGAGTATATTTTGAGAAGAAGAAAAAAATGGATGATACAGATGAAAAATTAGAACAAATGAACGAAAAAATAGCAACCCTTGAAGAATGATTGCAATGGCAGGGAGAGTTGCTAGCAACTTTTATGGGTGGGAAGCAAAGGGAAGACACAACTCACTAACAACTAGCGCGTGAACATCCCGCCCCACCCCCCACCAGCTTTGAGGTGAGCTATTCACCTCAAAGAACTGTCTTAGCCGTGGTAATCAATATTCTAATAATTTTTCCCATGAAATGTGAATCAGACAAACACCGATAATTTTTTTGTACTGATCTTCTATAGGGTGATAATGATTGTGATTTATATCTGTCAACACCCACCTATCACCTTGTAGTGAGGGCTACAGTGTTCAATATCCCAGATACTATACTGCATAATAGACCACTTCTGAAAGATCATCTGAAAGTGACGATTACTGTAGCTCATGAGCCAAATGTAGAGCTACCTATTCCACTTGATGACAATGATATTCATACGCTCGAAAAGGATATTTGGACATTCATTGCATGGCTGTCACAACTTGTAAGAGTACATGTGGACAAAGAGGTATTTATTTCCTTTTTTTCAAGCTAAACCCTTAACAATTAATGAAAAAAGGGTTTGAACCAATGATTGTTGTTATAGACGGAGAAAGGGAAGGGTGTGACAAATGTCGGCTCAAAACCATCTAAAGGATCGACAAACCGATCCCAAAGAGCTACTGAAAGAACAATAACACCACCTGTTCTCTATCCACATTTACTATCATTGAAGACTCATGTGGATACAAAGCTAAAAGATGGTAATTGTCATATAGTGGTTTTTGAAGAGAATATATACGGAGAGAAAAGTCAAGATTTTGTTACTGCTGAAAATGTAAATGAAATACCTGAAAACGGTTGGCTAGGCGTCACAGTTGTAAATGTATATATGAGGTATGTTTCCATGAATTGATTTTCTAAAAGCTGATCTAATGTGAAAATTATGACTAAATGCATTTTATATTGTTGATAGATGCATTTATGAAAAACAGTTGAAGGAATTTTCCCATGAGCCAAGATTTGGACTCGTTAGACCTCATATCACATCAACACACATAACAAAAATAGAGCCATCAAAAAGGGATGCAATAGTGAACGGCTTGCTGAAAACATTTGAAAGCAAGATTACAGATGACAGACTTTTCCTAATACCAACTATGTAGGGGTAATACTCTATGATTAAAGCATATCAATTATATTTTCACTTCTTTTATTACTTATTCTTTTTTGTGTTTTTAGGAAATATTGGTTGATAATTGCGGTGAACTTGGATATTATGAAGATTTATTTTCTAGATTCAAAGCAAGGATATCCATCAAACTGACCACACATGATGGAGTTTGTGAATCTGTAAGACACTACATCTTACGTTTTAGGTCTAAACATCAAGTAATATAATTTATATTATCTTTTACTGAGGATTATCTTATGATATGGTGGTGTGTCATTATCATCTAAAAAAGGAATGAGGATGGGGGCTAAGCATAGGGAGGCGATCAAGTACTACGTCTGGACAAATATCAGGGTATATATAATAAAATTTCACTATCCAAACACATCTCAACACAAGTTACTTATTCTCCTAATGATCAATTTTTTTGCAGTGTCCAAAACAAACAAACGACAATGATTGAGGTTATTATGTTTGTAAATTTATGAAAGAGATCGTTTTTCATTAGCAAACTAGCATCCCTAAAGAGGTATTTTCAAAAACAACTACTAGTTCGTTTAAGTTATTTATTAATTCTTTATTTTTATATTTTGCAGTACAACTCTGACTGCCGAAAAGCCTCATACTCACAAGATGATATAGATGTGTTCATAAATTAGTGGGCCACATACCTGATGGAAGATTGTACACAAATACAATGAAGATCTGACTTGGGGACATGTACAATTAGTGGTCATTTTTGTGAGGGGTTAAGGGGATCAAAAGATGAAACATTGTTGTATGTAAATGTTCATAGGAAAATTGTAATTGTTATTAAATAAAACATCTTGTCTCCAATGATTAATTTTCCCATTTTAACAGAAGATATATAGTAGCAACATGCAAGAATGTTGAACCACTCAAAGGGTCTCTCTTTTGTTTAAAATGGACACGAATTTAAGTGAAAACAACAACTGACCTACAGAAATCCAAACAAACGCATTAGGATTGTGTTGATACTTTAGGAGAATGATACAAGGGTCCTTTATGATGTGTATGAGTAAACCTCACCTCAATCCGAGGCACGGTGTGGCCGGTACCACTCAAAGGGTCTCTATTTTGTTTAAAATGGACACGATTTTAAGTGAAAACAACAACTGACCTACGGAAATTCAACCAAACGCATTCAGATTGTGTTGATACTTTATAAGAATGATAAAAAGGTCATTTGTGATGTGTAAGAGTCAAACATGCCTCAATACGAGGCACGGTGTGACCACTATCACTCAAAAGGTCTCTCTTTTGTTTAAAATGGACACAATTTTAATTGAAAACAACAACTGACCTACGGAAATCCAACCAAACGCATTCATATTGACTTGATATTTTATAATAACGATACAAGGGTCCTTGGTGATGTGTACGATCAATCCCTACCTCAATCCGAGGCATGGTGTGGCCGGTACCACTCAAAGTGTCTCTCTTTTGTTTAAAATGGACACGATTTTAAGTGAAAACAACAACTGACCTACGGAAATCTGACCAAACGCATTCGGATTGTGTTGATCCTTTAGGAGAATGATAAAAGGGTACTTGGTGACGTGTAAAAGCCATCCCTTACTCAATACGAGGCACGGTGTGACCGGTACCACTCAAAGGGTCTCTCTTTTGTTTAAAATGGACATAATTTTAATTGAAAACAACAACTGACCTATGAAAATCTGACCAAATGTATTCGGATTGTGTTGATACTTTAGGATAATTATCCACGGGTCCTTTGTGACATGTATGAGTCAACCTCGCCTCAATCCGAGGCACGGTGTGACCGTTATCACTCAAAGGGTCTCTTTTGTTTAAAATGAACACGAATTTAAGTGAAAACAACAACTGACCTACAGAAATATGACCAAACGCATTAGGATTGTGTTGATCCTTTAGGAGAAAGATCCACGGGTCCTTTTTGACGTTTATGAGTCAACCCCACCTCAATCCGAGTCACGGTGTGGCTGGTACCACTCAAAGGGTCTCTATTTTTTTTTAAAATAGACACGATTTTAAGTGAAAACAACAACCGAACTACAAAAATTCAACCAAACGCATTAGGATTGTGTTGATCCTTTAGTATAACGATCCATAGGTCCTTTGTGAAATTTTAGAGTTAACCCCGCCTCAATACGAGGCACGGTGTGACCGCTATCACTCAAAGGGTCTCTCTTTTGTTTAAAATGAACACAATTTTAATTGAAAACAACAACTGACCTATGAAAATCTGACCAAACGCATTCGGATTGCCTTGATATTTTATAATAACTATAAAAGGGTCCTTGGTGACATGTACGAGTCAATACCACCTCAATCTGAGGCACGGTGTGACCGGTACTACTCAAAGGGTCTCTATTTTGTTTAAAATGGACACAATTTTAAGTGAATACAACAACTGACCTATAGAAATTCGACCAAATGCATTCGTATTGTGTTGATCCTTTAGGAGAAAGATCCAAGGTTCCTTGGTGATTTTTAATATCCATACTCATTTCAATCTGAGGCATGGTGTGACCGATATCACTCAAAGGGTCTCTCTTTTGTTTAAAATGGAAACAATTTTAATTGAAAACAACAACTGACCTACTAAAATCTGACCAAACACTTTCGGATTGTGTTGATACTTTAGTAGAATGATCCAAGGGTACTTTATGATTTGTATGAGTCAACCCCACCTCAATCCGAGGCACGGTGTGACTGATATCACTCAAAGGGTCTCTCTTGTTTAAAATGGACATAATTTTAATTGAAAACAACAACTGACCTACGAAAATATGATCAAACGCATTCGGATTGCCTTGATATTTTATAATAACTATACAAGGGTATTTGGTGACATGTAATAGTTAACCTTGCCTCAATATGAGGAATAGTGTAGCCGGTACCACTCAAAGGGTCTCTATTTTGTTTAAAATGGACACGATTTTAAGTGAAAACAACAATTGACCTACGGAAATTCGACCAAACGCATTCGGATTATGTTGATACTTTATGAGAATTATCCAAGGGTCCTTTGTGACATTTAAAAGTCAACACTACCTCAATACGAGGCACGGTGTGACCGCTATCACTCAAAGGGTCTCTCTTTTGTTTAAAATGGACACAATTTTAATTGAAAGCAACAACCGACCTACAAAAATCCAAACAAACGCATTCGGATTGACTTGATATTTTATAAGAACGATCCAAGGGTCCTTGGTGACATGTAAGAGTCAACCCCGCCTCAATATGAGGCACGTTGTGACCGGTACCACTCAAAGGGTCTCTATGTTGTTTAAAATGGACACGATTTTAAGTGAAAACAACAACTGACCAACGAAAATTTGACCAAACGCATTCGAATTGTGTTGATACTTTAGGAGAACGATACAAGGTTCCTTTTTGAAGTTTAAGAGTCAACCCCGCCTCAATATGAGGCACGGTGTGACCACTATCACTCAAAGGGTCTCTCTTTTCTTTAAAATGGACACAATTTTAATTGAAAACAACAACTGACCTACGAAAATCCGACCAAACGCATTCAGATTACCTTGATATTTTATAAGAATGATCCAAGGGTCCTTGGTGACGTGTAAGAGCCATACCCAGCTCAATCCGAGGCACGGTGTGGCCGGTACCACTCAAAGGGTCTCTCTTTTGTTTAAAATGGACACGATTTTAAGTGAAAACAACAACTGACCTACGGAAATTCGACCAAACGCATTCAGATTATGTTGATACTTTAGGAGAAAAATCCACAGGTCCTTTTTGATGTGTATGATTCAACCCTGCCTCAATCAGAGTCATGGTTTGACCGTTATCACTCAAAGGGTTTCTATTTTGTTTAAAATGGACACGATTTTAAGTGAAAACAACAACTGGCCTACGGAAATTCGACCAAACGCATTCGGATTGTGTTGATACTTTAATAGAATGATACAAGGGTCTTTTGTGACATGTACGAGCCATACCTGCCTCAATCTAAGGTAGGGTGTGACCGGTACCACTCAAAGGGTCTCTCTTTTGTTTAAAATGGACACGATTTTAAGTCAAAACAACAATTGACCTACGGAAATCCGACCAAACGCATTTGGATTGTGTTAATCCTTTAGGAGAAAGATCCATGGGTCCTTTGTGATTTGTATGAGTCAACCCCGACTCAATCCGAGGTACAGTGTGACCTCTATCACTCAAAGGGTCTCTCTTGTTTAAAATGGACACAATTTTAATTGAAAACAACAACTGACCTACGAAAATCCAACCAAAAGCATTCAGATTGTGTTGATCCTTTAGAAGAATGATCCAAGGGTCCTTAGTGATGTTTAAAAGTCAACCCTACCTCAATCTGAGGCATGGTGTGGCCGATACCACTCAAAGGGTCTCTATTTTGTTTAAAATGGACACGATTTTAAGTGAAAACAACAACTGACCTACGAAAATTAGACCAAATGCATTCGGATTGTGTTGATACTTTAGGAGAACGATCCATGGGTCCTTTTTGATGTTTAAGAGTCAACTCCACCTCAATTCGAGGCACGGTGTGACCGTTATCACTCAAAGCGCCTCTCTTTTGTTTAAAATGGACACAATTTTAATTGAAAACAACAACTAACCTACGAAAATCCGACCAAACACATTAGGATTACCTTTATATTTTATAAGAATGGTCCAAGGGTCCTTGGTGACGTGTACGAGTCATCCCTTCCTCAATCCGAGGCACGGTGTGGCCGGTACCACTCAAAGGGTCTCTCTTTTGTTTAAAATGGACACAATTTTAAGTGAAAACAACAACTAACCTACGGAAATTCGACCAAACACATTCAGATTGTGTTGATACTTTAGGAGAATGATACAAGGGTCCTTGGTGATGTGTAAAATCCATACTCGCCTCAATACAAGGCACAGTGTGACCGGTAACACTCAAAGGGTCTCTCTTTTGTTTAAAATGGACATAATTTTAATTGAAAACAACAACTAACCTATGAAAATCTGACCAAACGAATTCGGATTATGTTGATCCTTTAGTAGAATGATCCATGGGTCCTTTGTGATGTGTATGAGTCAACCCCGCCTCAATCTGAGGCACGATGTGGCCGGTACCACCCAAAGGGTCTCTCTTTTGTTTCAAATAGACACAATTTTAATTGAAAACAACAAATGACCTGTGAAAATCTGACCAAATGCATTCGGATTGTCTTGATCATTTAGGAGAATGATCCACATGTCCTTTTTGATGTGTAAAAGTCAACCTCGCCTCAATCCGAGGCACAGTGTGGCTGCTAGCACTCAAAGGGTCTCTCTTTTGTTTAAAATGGACACAATTTTAATTGAAAACAACAACTGACCTATGAAAATCTGACCAAAATTAGTCAAATTGCCTTGATATTTTATAAGAATGATAAAAGGGTCCTTGGTAACATTCACGAGTCAACCCCGCCTCAATCTGAGGCATGGTGTGACCGCTATCACTCAAAGGGTCTCTCTTTTGTTTAAAATGGTCACAATTTTAATTGAAAACAACAACTGACCTACGAAAATCCGACCAAACGCATTCGGATTGCCTTGTTATTTTATAAGAATGATACACGGGTCCTTGGTGACGTTTATTAGCCATACATGCCTCAATCCGAGGCACGGTGTGTCCGGTACCACTCAAAGGGTCTCTCTTTTGTTTAAAATGGACACGATTTTAAGTGAAAACAACAACTGACCTACGGAAATCTGACCAAACGCATTTGGATTGTGTTGATCCTTTAGGAGAATGATCCACGGGTCCTTTGTGACGTGTACGAGTCAACCTCGCCTCAATATGAGGCACGGTGTGGCCGGTACCACTCAAATGGTCTCTCTTTTGTTTCAAATGGGCACAATTTTAATTGAAAACAACAACTGACCTATGAAAATCTGACCAAATACATTCGGATTATCTTGATCCTTTAGGAGAATGATCCACGGGTCCTTTGTGATGTGTACGAGTTAACCCCTCCTCAATATGAGGCACAGTGTGACCGCTAGCACTCAAAGGGTCTCTCTTTTGTTTAAAATGGACACAATTTTAATTGAAAACAACAACTGACCTGGGAAAATATGACCAAACGCAATTGGATTGCCTTGATCTTTTATAAGAACGATACAAGGGTCCTTGGTGATGTGTATGAGTCAACCCCGCCTCAATCTGAGGCACGGTGTGACCGCTATCACTCAAAGGGTCTCTCTTTTGTTTAAAATGGACACAATTTTAATTGAAAACAACAACTGACCTACGAAAATCCGACCAAATGCATTCAGATTGCCTTGATATTTTATAAGAATGGTCCAAGGGTCATTGGTGACGTGTACGAGCTATCCTCACCTCAATCCGAGGCACGGTGTGGCCAGTACCACTCAAAGGTTCTCTATTTTGTTTAAAATGGACACGATTTTAAGTGAAAACAACAACTGACCTACAGAAATTCGACCAAACGCATTTGGATTGTGTTGATACTTTAGCATAACGATACACTGGTCCTTTATGATGTGTAAGAGTCATCCCCGCCTCCATCCGAGGCACGGTATGGCTGCTAGCACTCAAAGGGTCACTCTTTTGTTTCAAATGGACACAATTTTAATTGAAAACAATAACTGACCTATGAAAATCTGACCAAACGCATTCGGATTGTCTTTATCCTTTAGGAGAATGATCCACAGGTCCTTTGTGACATGTAAAATTCAACCCCGCCTCAATCTGAGGCACGGTGTGGCCGTTAGCACTCAAAGGGTCTCTCTTTTGTTTAAAATGGACACAATTTTAATTGAAAACAGCAACTGACCTATGAAAATCCGACCAAGCGCAGTCGGATTGCCTTGATCTTTTATAAGAACGATCCAAGGGTCCTTGGTGATGTGTACGATTCAACCCCACCAACCCCCTGGACCGCCCCCACCCCCCTGGATACCAATCCACCCCCCGGACACCCCCACCCCTCTGGACACCCCCCACCCCCTGTAAAGCCCCCCGACACCTTGGACACCAGCCCACCCCCCTGGAAAGCCCCCCCGGACACCAATCCACCCCCTGGACCCCCCCCCCCCCCGGACACCAATCCACACCCCCCACCCCCTATAAATCCCCCCCCCCCCGACACCTTGGACACTAGCCCACCCCCTAGAGAGCCCCCTTGGACACCAATCCACCCCCTGGACCGACCCCCACCCCACCTGGACACCAATCCACCCCCTGGACACCCCCCACCCCTCTGGACACCTCCCACACCCTATAAATCCCCCCCCGACACCTTGGACACCAGCCCACCCCCCTAGAAATCCCCCCCGGACACCAATCCACCCCCTGGACCACCCCCCACCCCCTGTAAATCCCCCCCAACACCTTGGACACCATCCCACCCCCTTGGAAAGCCCCCCGGACACCCCCTACCCCCCATTGGACAGCCACCCAAACCCTTGAACAACCCCCCAACCCCCTGAATTCTGAATTTAATTCTTTATGTACTTAATTAACTTATGAATTACGTGTTAATGGTGTATGGGTATACTTTTTGTATGGGTATACTTGGTCTAATTAGCTTATGATTTATAAGTTAATTTTTTATGGGTATACTTGCTTTAATTAGCTTATTGAGATGCTGATTTTTTTTTTGCAAGTGTTCGGGTGTGCTGCTGCAGATTTTTTTGTAGCAGCAGAGAGGGCATTTATTAGTGCTTTTTTAGCGCTGATAAATCATGCTTTTATCAGCGCTAAAGGAGCACTGATAAAACACTCATTTATCAGCGCTCTTTTAGCGTTGATAAAGGGTTGTTTTATCAGCGTTGTTTTAGCGCTGATAAAGTCTACCTTTATCAGCGCGTGTTTAGCGCTGATAAAGTACCCCTTTATCAACGCTTAGTAAGCACTAATAAAGGGTACCCCCCTTTATCAGCGCCGAGCTTTACAATGCTTTTTTAGCGCTGTTAAAGCCCATTTTTAGCGTTGTTAATGCCCGTATTTGTAGTAATGTGAACCAAATATTTCACACTTAAGGATATTTGGTTGTGTTGTATACATGCCTCTAGCAGCCCCACAACGAACAAAAATGGGACCCCAAAGGAGAATGGGGGTATATCACTACTGGAAATCTAACCTTTCCCAACGCTTCTATACCAACGGTTCATAAAAACCGTTGGTATAGGTTCCCTTTCCCAACGGTTTGGCCAAACCGTTGGGAAATCCCACTTTGAGGCCACCTTTCCCAACGGTTTTGGCAAACCGTTGGGAAAACCCACATTGTGGGGACCTTTCCCAACGGTTTTGGCAAACCATTGGGAAAGGTATACCCTTTCCCAACGGTTTTGGCCAAACCGTTGGGAAAACCCACATTGTGGGGACCTTTCCCAACGGTTTGCCAAAACCGTTGGGAAAGGTCACCCATGAATCAACCTTCACCCAGAATCAAATCCAGGCTCAAAATCTATTCCAACGTTTGTCAAAACCGTTGGTATAGGTCTATACCAACGGTTTTGACAACCGTTGGTATAGATCCTTTGATTTTTTATCATTTCATCTTACCCAAAACATTATATAAATCAAAATTTAATATAATTATGATAATACATATATATATTTATGTAATTATATACACAAAAGTCATGTTAGGTTAGTGGTTAAGTCGTTCAATAATAAACTAGGGGTGCTGGGATCAAATCCCAGCGAATGTTTTTTTTTGAAATACATATACCAACGGTTCCAAAACCGTTGGTAAAGATTTTCATATTAATTATACCAACGGTTTCCAAAACCGTTGGGATAGGTCTATACCAACGGTTTTGGGAAAACCGTTGGTATAGACCTATCCCAACGGCTTACTTGGCCACGGTTCTCCAAACCGTTGGTATAGGATATACCAACGGTTTGGAGGCATATACCAACAGTTCCAAACCGTTGGTATATGTTCGTTTTCCAGTAGTGTATGTTGGTTTTGAATCTCCCTCAATCATTAAATATCTTGAGATTATGACAGGAGATGTATTCACAGCAAGATTCGTTGATTGTCATTTTGATGAAAAATTATTTCCAACACTCAAAGGGGGAAATCAATCGACTTCAAAAGAAATATCATGGAAATCAACTTCGTTATTACATCTTGATCCTCGTACAAATACGAGTGAACTTGAAGTTCAAAAGATCATTAATTTTCAAAATTTTGCAAATCAATTGCCTGATGCATTCAATGATTCAAAACAGGTTACAAAATCATATATACCTGCTATGAATGCACCGGTAAGAATTGATGTCTCAGAAGGACAATCTGATGATATTACCAACAATGCTTCCAACCCGCGCCTAAAGCGTGGGAGACCACTTGGTAAAGGTAAAAATCTCCATCAAAGAAAGGGGAAACAACCTATGTTGGTTGAAGATATGAATGAATTTGAAGATGATGCAAATGTAACAAAAGTACATGAACATGATCAAGAGGAAATTTCAATAAATTTCACCAACACTGGAAGATGTTGGAACTGAGTGGAGACCATTGTTGATGACACATTTTCATACAATGTAGCCCTTGAAATTATGGATGTGGATCAAGAACCTGAAACTGTTAATGAATGTCGTGAAAGGCCAAATTGGGATCAATGGAAAGTTGCAATCCAATCTGAGCTAAACTCACTTGCTAAACGTGAGGTTTTAGGGTCGATCATGAAAACCCTTGAAGGGATTAAGCCTGTTGGATACAAAATGGTTTTTGTGATAAAAAAAATGAAAATAATGAAGTCGTGAGATATAAAGCACAACTGGTTGCTCAAGGCTTCTCACAAAAACCCGGGATTGATTATGATGAAACATACTCTCCTGTAATGGATGCAATAACCTTTCGGTACCTCATGACGTTTGTTGTACATGAGCAACTTGAATTACGCCTGATGGACGTAGTGACTGCATATCTTTATGGTGATATTGATAATGATGTTTACATGAAAATCCCCGAAGGATTCAATTTGCCGGCAAAATATCTTGGATCTCGAGATCTTTATTCAGTTAAGATGAATAAATCATTATATGGATTAAAGCAGTCAGGGCGTATGTGGTATAACCGTCTGAGTAAATATTTGATGAAGGAAGGTTATAAAAATGATCCAATTTGTCCATGTGTCTCCATTAAGAACATTGGATCTGAATTTGTTATCATTGCAGTATACGATGATGATTTAAATATAATTGAGACTAATGATGAACTTTCCAAGGCAGTGGAATATCTGAAGAAATAATTTGAAATGAAAGACTTTGGAAAGACAAAGTTCTGTCTTGGATTACAAATTGAGCATATTAAGAATGACATTTTTGTTCATCAATCACGTTATACTACTGAAGTCCTACAAAGATTTAACATGAATGAATCGCATCTATTAAGTACACCAATGGTTGTACGATCTCTTGATCGTGATAATGATCCTTTTAAACCATGATTGGATGATGAAGAACTAATTGGTCCCAAAGTGCCATATTTGAGTGCTATAAGAGCACTAATGTACCTTGCAAATAATACAAGACCTGATATATCATTTTCTGTGAATTTATTAGCAAGGTATGGTTCTTCTCCTACTCGTCGGCATTGGAATGGTATCAAATATGTATTAAGATACCTTCAAGGGTCAAAAGATCGGGGGTTAATTTATTCCAAATCCTCGTAACCAAAGTTGGTTGGTTATGCTGATGTTGGATACTTGTCTGATCCACACAAAGCAAGATCTCAAACTGGATATGTGTTTACATATGGCGGAACTACTGTTTCTTGGCGTTCTACAAAACAAACCATTACTGCGACTTCTTCCAACCATGCTGAGTTGATTGCTATTCATGAAGCAAGTCGAGAATGTGTTTGGTTGAGATCATTGATTAATCATATTCGAAATTGCTGTGGATTAGATATGAATAATAATATTCCCACCATATTATATGAAGATAATACTGCTTGCATAGCACAGTTGAAAGGTGAGTTTATTAAAGGTGACAGAACAAAGCATATCTCACCAAAAATCTTTTTCACCCATGACCTTCAAAAGAATGGTGAGATTGATGTCCAGCAAATAAGGTCTTGTGACAATCTCACAGATTTGTTCACAAAGGCATTGCCAACTTCAACATTTGAGAAATTGATTTATAAAATTGGAATGCGAAGACAGAAAAGTCTATCGTGATTTTATGAGGGGGAGTTGGGAACGCTGTACTCTTTTTCTCTTAAATCAGTTTTTCCCACTGGGTTTTATGATAAAGTTTTTAATGACGAAGCATAGCTTGGAATCATTTTAATTTGGCTTCACTTGTTTTTCCCACAGGGTTTTTTTTAAGTGAAAATTTATATTAGATTACATGAGATTATGACATCCAGGGGGGAGTGTTATGAATTATCATTAATGGTGTGGATGTCATGAATCATAATGAATGAGGTCTATTCATTACCCATCAAGTCTCTTCATATGGCCAAACCGTTTGTATTCCCACCGTTAGATTGGAATTAATTTTGTCCGTTAGATCAACTCTTTTGTAATCTATAAATACGGTGGCATGATAATGAAAATGTGTGTGGGATTTTGTGTGACCATATACTTGTGTTCTTTATTTCTTGTTCTATTGTGATTGAGACGTTTTATTTCGCCATCGTCATTCCGATCAATCGACATCGTCATACGACTTCGCTTCGCTTCGCCTTCAAACGACAAATTTCACAACAGAGATAGTTTTTATACAATTTTGTTACTTATAATTAATTATTATTTTTTATTAAATGTCATTTTTTTGGAACTCCAAGCCCCGTCACCTTTCTCGTTTTCCCTACCCACATCCGCTCGACACGCCCTTTTGCCTCCCCTCACCCCACAATCTAGACTCCGGTCTCCTCTAGTCTTTCCCGGCTCCGCCTCCCCTTCTCCGCGTCCTCCGGACTTCGGTTCCCTTGTCTTTCGGCCTCCGCCACCCCCCTCCCTGTCTTCCCCTCTGCCGGACCCCGGCTCCCCGCCTCCGCCTCATCTTATCCGCCTCCGCCTCCCCCGTCCTCGGCTCCTCGTCTACCGGCCTCCGATCCTATCCGTCGTTTTTGGGTTTCTATTTCGTGTTCCACGATACTGACCCCCCCCCCCCCCCCCCCCCCCGAGTCTGAAACCCTAATCTATTTTCCTCTCTCCCCACTTGGTTATTGCTTTCGGAACTGTGAGCAGGGCTTCCTTACGAGTATAAAGCGGCCAATCTTGCTAAAAGGGAGCAGTTCAGTCCAGGTAATCTCAGAAATGAAATTGCTTCCTTTTTTTGATCGGCGAATACACCTTTCCAAATTGATCCATACAAAGGGCGGCGATTTTAAAATTGCATTGTTCATGGAAACTGATCTCCATCCATTGAATTATTGTTTTCTTATGGTTAAACCGGATAATTCACTTTTGATTCGAAATCTGCTGGATGCGTGAATTAGACAAAACAAAGATCTGTTGTCACAAGGATCGACCCCCCTTGGATCAGATTATGATCCTATTTTTCAAAGGGCTTAATAATCCAACGACCTGAATTCTGTATCTATGCACATATATTTGATACTGAATTGACGCTGAAATAAATTCAGAGTTTGAGCTATTGAACCCACTCCACTTTGTTTCGCTGTTAGTTGATGGTGATACAGCCGTTTAAGACTCCTTTGCCATACTACTGGTTGGTATATCTTTCCTGTTTGTTTTCTCAGTGCATATGAACATATGAACATATGAACATATGAACATATGAACATATGAACATATGAACATATGAACATATGAACATATGAACATATGAACATATGAACATATGAACATATGAACATATGAACATATGAACATATGAACATATGAACATATGAACATATGAACATATGAACATATGAACATATGAACATATGAACATATGAACATATGAACATATGAACATATGAACATATGAACATATGAACATATGAACATATGAACATATGAACATATGAACATATGAACATATGAACATATGAACATGAATTGGAAATGTATACAATTACCAACATTCCAGTCAGTCTTATAATTTTTCACAAACCTGCACATTGATCACTTTTTCCCCTTTGGCTCCCGATCCCCAAAGGCCTTCGGTAATTTTCTGCAAACTGGCTGCACTTACATTCCATTGTTGCAAAATTCCCTAATTTTTTATAAATTCTTCTTTTGGCTATCATCTTATTCCCTCAACTACAACTCATTATTCTCCAAATATTACAGTTCGTTCTAATATCACTCACTCTCTCATTATATATATATATATATGTATATATGTATGTATGTATGTATGTATGTATATGCATAACATATATATGCCAATTTTTGCACGGGCAGAATACTAGTCATCAATAAAACAAATACATATGTTAAATTATTATTTTTCTATAATCTTAACACAACACACCATTTCATATCAAATATTATAATGTTAACTTTTTTATGTAACAATGTTCATTTCCACTCAAATGAAGTTCATGAAATCAATTTACATCGGAACCGAACCACCCCCCTTCCCTCCCAAGCCCTGGAATAGAATCCAAATTTTCCTTCCCTTTGAATTTGGCAGCGATGGGTCTTCTCAGTATTATCCGTAAAATAAAGAAGAAGGAGAAAGAGATGCGAATACTCATGTTGTATGCCCTTCATCTCCCTCCCCATCTTATCCATTAATCCAACCCTCTAAAATGGCTATTGGGTGTGCAGGGGCCTCGATAACTCTGGGAAGACGACGATCGTTCTGAAACTCAATGGAGAGGACACTAGCGTCATTAGCCCTACTCTCGGCTTCAATATCAAGACCATCAACTACCGCAAGTAACCCCCCCATCTCTTTGCTTTTGTGATACATGACATTAACAAGACAAGTGAGACTGGATAACTTAGTCATCTTCTCCATTTCTTAACATCTTGCTTATTTATGTTTAAGAATTTATGAACTTTGCATTCATGTGGATAACATGACCTGGTTGACTATTCACATATGCATGTAGAGGGGCATTGGAACGCCCCCATGCACGAACAAAGAAGTTAAAAACGCAAGGAACATGATGATTTACATGGTTCAGCGACGTGCCTACATCCACAAAAGAAGGTGGTCGAATCTCTCTCGACTAAACCTCAGATATACATGAGTTACAAAATACATGAGTTGATCTTGTTTCGTAGAGGAGAAAAACAACAACGTTCAAGGGTGGTTTTCAAATCTTCATCTACCCTTGAAAAAACCATCCTTGGCTGCCCTGCGTTGGTTGTTGACCAAAGTTGTTGCCGACAAAAGAATTTCTTCGCATTTTTTGCCAAAAGAAGAAACTTCCACAAATCAATCCTGCAAAGTCTCTCCAAGTTGAGTGTGGTCCCCACAAATCTCCCCCTTGCGATCAATTCGAGGTTGAAGCTAGACTTGCATTTACCTTGCAGGCTTCTTGCTTCGCTTTTTTTTCATCGTATCTACCCCCTATTATTATTGTGTGGATTTTTTAAAATTTCAACAATTTATTTTCTAACAAATTACAGATCCAGTGATATCAAATATTCATGCGTTTTGACGAAATGTTGGGTTTTTGTTGAGGTGAATAACACCCTGATTGTCACAATATAGAGAATTATCCTCGTTGACGCAACGCCTTAGGTCTAACGCCCCACTAGGGCTCAATTTAATTCTTTTGTTTGCTCGTAAGGATATTTTAAGGGCAATTTAGTTTTTATTTTGTTTCAGGGTTCAGGTCTATAAATATAGGTTGACTGTCAATTGTAATTAGTTTTTGCTATATCAATAAAATTTCCCAGAGCGTTTCTTCTCCCTTGTGTGCGTGTTTCTCCGAGCTCCTCATGGAAGGGCTTGTCTATCTCTGTTGCGCTGCATTAGTTGGTATCAGAGTGTGACAGTTCCTCATTCGTAACCATAGTTATTAATGGCGCGCGCCATAGCGCCATTGCTAGCGCCAGACGACTTTGCGCCATGCAATGAGTGTGCAATAATGATGGTGGTATTATGCAACTCGGCGTGCGCAAAGTTGCGCCATGACGCAGTGTTTCCTGGCGCGCAATCCCGCCATCCAATTTTTTTTTGTTTTTTTGCCCCAATTGAAAGTCGTTCTAACTCGGCTGACCCCCGACGATGTCCTTCCCAAACCAGCAACGTCCTTTCCGACGACGTGTGCAACCCATCGACTCAGTTAGGATCCTTCCCAACGGTTTGTGCACACCAACAATCTAGGTGTTCGCATGTTGTGAGTCTTTCCTTTCCGATGCTATGCATCTGCCCCCTCTCTCCCTAGTTGTGCAGTCCCCCCCCCACCAATCAATTTCAAGAGTGCCTTTATCATCCTTTCCTCACTCACCGACTGTGCTATTTCAGTCACTTAAAATTTCTCCGCCCACCAATATGCTCCAACATCGCCTTTCTTTTTTGTTTTTGGTTTGATTCTGTACTATTTCAGTCACTTAAAAAATTTCTTTCTATTTCATTTTGTTATATTTTAACTTTTTTTGGGAATTTTAATGGTCATTGTTGTGTATATTATTCTTATTGATTGTTTTTTAAGTTTTATGGGTGAATGTTAAATGACCAGCACTGACTAATGATTATAAAGAATAGATGTTTTTTAAATTTTTTTTGACTAAAATTATTTGATCGTTTTTTTAAATCCTATTATTATTAATATTTTATTATGCTTATATGTATTTTGTGCACCGTAAATCAATATTGCCATGCGCCGTGAAATGTGCTTTTGCGCCGGGGCCCTTGTTGCCATTGTGCGCAATGCGCCGTAAATAACTATGTTTGCAGCCATTAGATTGCAGTTGTTCCCGGTCTAGCAACCTGTGATCCTAGCCTTTCTGAGACTTGGTATCCTCGCACCATCCCGATTTGCATTTCCAACTTTTTTGGAATCCAGCGATGCAATCCCCCTTTTATCACGCCTCTTCCAGACGCAACCCCCTTTGATCATTCCCTTGCTATTAGTCGCGTCACCCCCTGTCCATGCCCGACGCACCCCACTCGACCAACTGGAGGCACTTACCTCCGCAACAAAAAAAAAAAAAAACAAAAACAAAAAAAACCCCTTGATATCCGCTCGGTTCCTGCGTCAACGCATGATTCGTGCCACTATTCGCGCTTCGATCTGCGTTTAACGCCCCAATTTACGCCTTGAACAACGCCAGAGTTTGCCCTAGTTGTGGCTCGAGCATCGCCCAGTACCCGCAGACCTAGTACCTCTGCGCTCCCCCGCCGGCCCCTCACACCCACCCTTAATGCGCGCCCAGACGTCCAGTGCTCCTTGCGTGCACAGGCCATAACTTAAAAATAGTGGTCAAGCCGCTTGCAGCCCCACTTGAATGAAGGATGCCTTAAACCATAGGTTCATTCCAAACGACTATGATTGGGTGTTATATCAGGGACACTTGGATTGCTAGTCAGGCGCTCAAACTGACTAGTAATACACTCAAGATTATCACATTGCTCAAAATAACCTTCAGGAGATGCAGAGTCAACAATTCTTGAGGTTTATTGGAGGCCTCAAGCTCGCTATTCTGGGTATAATTGATCACAGTGTTCTGCTTGGATGAGGCAACCTGCAGGTAGAGACAGCTTCAAAGACACCCTCGCTCGGGCCCTTCAATGACCCGAACTTGGGACCCGATGAGGCACCAAAACACTGGGTTTAAGGCCCCTCCACAAAGGGAGAACAACATCTCTGAAGCGGTAGTGAAAGTTGGTAAAGACTGGCTGAGGCAGCCTGCTGCATGCGCTACTAACAACCGTAATCAGCCTGGGCAACACCCTCAATCTCGACAAAACAAGAGGGATGATAATTTTTCAATCCTGAAGATATCGTCAAAGAAAAGCGAGAGTTCCAAGTTGTGTGATGCTTGGTGTTGATCACTAAACTTAGCGTCACAACCTCTTTTGCCCTTGTTGACGGCTAAATGGACGCGTGTTCCGAATCATTATTGATGGGGGGAAGCTGAGTGAATTTAATCTCTCTAGACGCAGTAACCAAGCTGCAATCGAAAAAAACAAAGCACCCACCACCCTATTGCGTTGGATGGCTAAAGTCGATAAGAGACATTCGTGTGATCAAACAATGCAGTGTACTGTTCTCGATTGACCATTGTGAAGATCGTGTGATATGTGACATGGTCGAGACAGATGCTTGCCAACTTATATTAGGACAACTCTGACAAATTGATTTCGATGTCAGCCACAATGGTTGAGCTAACATTGTGGAATTCCTCAAAGTCAAAGCTCGTTACACTTTGTTACCTTCGATGAGGTGCCAAGACACTCATGTACAAGGAAGATCTCTTATTTCTTTATGTGTGGATGATGATTTCAGGAAGGAGACGATAGAGGCCAGCTACATGATGGGATGATATGTTCGATATGACAACCTTCAAGACCAAGGAGGGGCTGTACGATTGCTTGGTAATGTTATTAGGGTTACCGAACGCCCCTAACACCTTTATGAGGCTCATGAACCATGTTATGAAACCATCCATTAATAAGTTCGTTGTGGTTTATTTCAATGATATTTTTATATATAATGAGACGACTGCTCTTCATCTCGCACATCTGCTCTGAGTTTTACAGGAAAACATGTTTTATGTCAACCTTAAGAAGTGTAGTTTCATGCTTCCCAACTTAATCTTCCTTGGGTATGTAGTATCAGTTGAAAAAATTTGATTAGGAGATGGTTTGAGCCATCTGAGAGTGGCCTAGACACAAGAATATTGGTGAATTGCAAAGCTTTTAGGGCTTGCTTACCTTTTGTTGAAGATTCATCCGAGATTTCTGCTTGATCATGGCACCACTTACAGATTGTTTGAGGAAGGGAAATTTCCATTAGGGTGACACAACTAAGGAGAGTTTTGCTACCATTAAGGAGAAGCTTTCCATCGCTCCACTTTTGACATTGCTCTACTTGAATTAGCCATTTGAGTTGGAAATAGATGCATCTATTGTCAGAATTGTCACTGTCCTTTTCCAATATGGACGACTAGTGACATTTATGAGCGAGAAGCTTAACAACTCACGTCGTAAGTGGGGTGCATACGAGATTGAGCTATACGTAGTGGTATGACTGTGAAGCACCGAGAACAATACCATTTCTAGCAGGAATTCATCCTTCATACTGACTACGAGGCTCTCAAATATATGCATTCCCGAAAGAATCTCAACATGATGCATGCACGATAGGTCACAATTCACTTTTGTGATTAAGTACAAGAGTGGTTGTAAAAATCAAGAGGTAGATGCGTTAAGCATGCGTGCTCATGCCCTTATCACCATGCAAAATAAGGTGGTGGGATTCAAATATTTAAGACAGTTGGGAAAAAATCCCTCAAGATGTTGTTTCAAGGTTTTTGGGTTGTGTTTGTTAACAAAGCTGGTTGACGGAATGGTTCTGGAAGCATTTGAAGGCGTTCAGGGATTGCACAAAAAATGGCAAAGTATGGATTTTCATGTAGCAAGTACGTGACTGCGTAAGGAGCTTGTGGCAGCCAATTCGCGTACCAAGTATGTGACTGCCAAGGTGTTATGCGCCAGATGAAGCTATGTAGGAAGTTCCCAGATGAAGTTCGTGTGAGCGGTATGCGGCATGGGCTCATCGACTAAGAAGTTCGAAATTGCGATAAAATCTAGACAAAGAAATTTGGATAAGGTAGAGTGTTTGCGTTGGAAGTTCCCGCGACCGCAAAGGAACTTGCGGTGGCCTCGTCGTTTGTGGTTGAAAGGCGGTGATTGAAGGCGAGTTGCGAAGGGAGAGCGATATGCGATGTTGCGAAGGAGAGTCGTACACGAAGGGATTAATCATCATTTCGTGATTAGCGACTTTTCTGGGTTTCTTTGCCTATATAAGGACCCTTTAATTGTTGGAGTTGGTGTCCTAGGATCAACTGTTTGTACTTTGATTACATTTATATTCTATATATTGAATATTAATAAAACTTCTGATTACATATTGTTCATTGTCCTAGAGTGTACGTCACATCGATAAGGCCGTAGCAGTTCTTCCGCTATGATGAGAACCTTGAAGTGCTATGACGATATTCTTAAATAATATTTTGCGGTTGAATAACATATTATGATGAGACACAATAGTACATAGACCGTCGGGTGCGAGTTCTTGTAAGCAGATGAAGCTTTTTCTCATAAAGTTCGCACTTGGTAATCTTTAAGACGGGAAATTATGAGAACAAACCCGCCAGTAGGAATTCCGCATGTTTTGGTGTCATCGAATATTCCTATCTGTGAGCGTGTTAATGATCCATATATTTTAAGATTATTATTAATGCATGTCACGACTCACGTACTTAGATGTATTTTGTAAACCATGATGATAAGAGTTCATGGCGAAGTTGAATACGTTGGGTGCGTCACGAATGACATGCCATTAATGGATAAGTCGAGGAAAAATTTGTCCCTTCCATCTTTATGAAAGCTAATATCTCGGCCCTTTGATTGGAATAGAACCGTTGCTCTAAATTCCATAGCCATGGTGCAACGACATGTTTATTTCAGATAGTCAAAGAAAGGCGTATCGAGCAAATAAGTTGTTGACATAGGTGTGCAACCTGCTTGATGTGATATTGCAACAAAGAGATTATATTACAGAGTGAGCGTTCGTATGTGGTTGTTGTCGTTGCGATATTAAGTTCTTTCTCATGGTGCCTTGACCCGTTGCCAGACAATAATCTTGGACTTTAGGCAAGTTCGCCTAATTCCAACGAAAAAGAATCCTAGAGGGTTAAACACGACATGTTTCCGATGATCTTGATTAAATTATATTTGAAGTTAATTAATTGAATAAATATTATTCTCCTCCTCTCCCTCTCAAGAACAAGAAACGCAAGTGAGATTCTTTCAAAATTGAAGGACGTGCAATCAACACAAACGTAAGACGATCAATCCACCGCACTAGCATCCAGAGATTGATTAGCGTTGCTTGGAGATCAAAGGAGCACGTGTTGATCACTGCTGGAGGGATTCTATCCTTGGATCCTCACAGCGCAACGAAGACAATCCGAAAGGATCTTTTCGGACGATCAACATCATCAACGAAAAAAGGTTTCTCAGTCAAGGTGATCGTTTATTCTGACATTAAATAAATTAATTATAAATTTGACGTGGAAGATCCTCGCTCTTGGTTTCAGACACAGATACATCATGTGGCATCAGAGCGGTCACATTTAAATTTATAATTATTTATTTGATTGTTGATCCATATACAATGGTGTTTGAATTTTCATTTCATATTATTCGTTCTTTAATCCAATTTGAATTAACATGTTATCGACATATTAATCATATTCGTTCAGTGTTTCATTTTCTTAAAGGTCTAAGAACAGATTAAGAAATACCAGAGATGCCATCAGGAATTGCCAATATTTGGCCCGTAAGAAAGGGTTACACAGCGTGTACTCAGAAGTACACATCATATACCCTAGTACGCTGCACCTGGCCATGCCGCGGGATACACGACATGTCACACAGTTATTACACGCGGTGTACGCCGCGTGTTGACTGGCCAACCTGGCACACAGTTGTCGGATTACACGATGTGTATCGGTGTACACGCCGTTCAGTCTATACGGGTTAACGACGTAAATTGTGCAATCTGTGTGGTCATTATACACGGTTAAACCGCGTGAGACCGACAACCTTGAGTATTTATGATATACACGATGTGTATGCGGTGTATACAGTGTGTAGTCCATCAATTCCCACGTCCGAGATACACATCGAGTTATCTGGACACACGTCATTAGAGATGCACGGCGTGTAGCTGGTATGAACATGTCGTGTAATCTCTCACCCGAGAACACACCGAGTCTTTCGGCACGCTGCATGGGCTTGCGACATTCAGATCACACGACGTGTACCTAGTCTGTACACGTCGTGTAGTCTAATAAAGATTTTAAAGAAATTTAAGTGCCCAATTAATTTATTGTAATAAATCTGCAACTATTGGTTCTGTCGTTTATTTGACATTAACGCCTTAATGATGGTTATTTCTAAGAGGATTCATATGGTCATTAAGATGAAAGAGAATTAATTAGTTAATGCAATCGCGTTTATCTTAATAATAAATAATGGATAAAGAAATTTATGTTAGTCATTTACCTTGCGTATACGTTTCATGTATGACCGTTCATGAGCTAGACCAGCTAGACCAAAACCAGTGTATGTGTTGACATTTATTTAATTTAATTTATTGCATGTGTTTGCAATTATTTATTATTAAATGAAATTTGATGGCCTGCGAGTCATCCCTCCCTCCATTATTATGTATGACCTGCGTGTCCAAAGATATTTATGTAATCCCCCTTTAACCAATCCTTTGGTATCCCTCACCTTCGTGTGAATTATAAATATTTGTAATTAATGGAGTTTCTCAAGGCGCGCGAATGCGGTTCAAGACGAAACCATAATGATGTCAGCTCAAGTGTTACACAGGTGAACGGGCAGAATGCTGTAACTCGTGCCCAGACCGACAAGATGAGTTATTTCCCCTAGATCTAAGGTTGATTTAATGTCCGCTTATTAAATCAATCGTTAGATAAAACTTATGAACGAATCATTTAATTATTTATTTATTTCTGTCTGTAATTATTTATTTTATGGATCCAAGACCACCGTCATATAAATAAATGAATTAATGTGTAAAGACGTAAATTAAATAAACGAATTATGCGTAAATGTTTTATCCAAAATTGTTAATTAATTAAGTAACGTCCACTTAATAGTAACGAGACATGTAAAAGATAAAAAAGATAAATTTACTCACAATTAATTAAAATCCTTCAATTTAATATTAAGTTAGACTAAACCTTGCATTACTTATTGAGAATGAAACCATAGAACTAAGTGTAGTACATGACCAAAGTCTGGTCACTTAACTTTATCGGGGAGTTCTCATGAGGGTTTTGGGTTGACTTAATCGAACTTGTATCGAGTTTAACGACCAAAGTCTGTTCAATACAAATTTGGAGGCAAGTGTTGAGGAAATCCAAGTTAGGATTTCAGTATAAGGGAATCCGCTCAACGGATCAATGAGCTGCATACCCGCAGTTGACAAAACCGCCTACCTAATTACTTTCTTATGGTTTTCATGGCCAAAGTTTGAATCATTAAGAGAAGTAATGGAGATCCTTGCCACTAGAATGTCATAACATCTAGATATTCCGAGTTTAATGGTGAGAGCTATTGGAATCTGATAAAATAGTGGGAGAATTAATAAAATTAATTAATTTATTATTTCTCACATAATTTGTAATCAAGAAAAATACTAATAATTTGCTCTTTTAATTGTAGAATAAAATGACAAACTCATCATTCACATTACCCCTACAATTAATATTGGAGAAAGACAACTTCCTGACATTAACTTCCAGGAGTGGTTTAGACGTCTTCGGGTTGTTGTACATCATGAATGAAAATCTTACATGTTAGAATCCTCAATGCTTGATCCGCCTACCAAAGAGGCGAGTGAAGCGTTCCTAGTCTATAAAAAACTTTTGAGCGACGCGGTCGACGTTCAATGTTTGATGCTTTCGTCTATGTCTAGTGAACTTATGAAGTCTTATGAAAACATGGATGCTTATGACATGCTTGAGCACCTCCGTGGTCTTTACTGGGAGAGAGCTAGATAGGAACGATTTGAGATTTCCAAGATGTTGGAGTTGGTGGCCTAGAACCAACTACTTTGTACTTTATTCATTAATAAAAGCCTTATCACATCTTGATTGTTCTTTTGCGTGATAATGCATTTGATAATGTCCTAAGGATAGCTGTTGCATTAAAGGGTCATAGCGGATCCCTGCTATGATGAGAATCCGGAAGTGCCATAACACTGTTCCTGAATATATGTTCTATGGTCGGATGATGTTATTTGAGGGACACAAATAATACAGGCCATTAGGGGTGAGTACTCATAAAACTTTGAGGCACCTTCTCATAGTGTGTGCCCTTGGTAATATCCAGGAGGATATTATGAGAACGAGACCCGTTAGTAGGAAATCCATATTTCATAGTTTCATTGGATGTTCCTATCTGCGGATGTGTGTATTGGTCCTTAAACTTTAAGATTATTATTAATGGGTATTACAACTCGCGCACTTGGATGTATTGGCGAAAACTGTGACGACATACTGTTCGCAGCGAGGTAGGATACGTTGGGTGCGTCATGAGTAATACTGCATTAATAGTTAATGCGAGAAAGGATTTGTCCCTTCTGTTCCATAACGCAAGTAGATATCTCAGGCCCTTTGATGGAATTGATATAGCCTAAATAAATCCATGACCATGGTAAGGTATGGGCGAGTTCAATTCCGGGAAGTCAAAGAAAGAATAATCGAGCACATGGGTTGATGACACTAGCATGCAACCCGCTTGATTAGAGACAAAGAGATTACATTACACGGTAAGCGTTCGTAGGAGTGTGTCCATGTATCTCAAGTTAAATATTAATTTAATAAGTTGAATAAAGATTATTCCCGACTGTGGTTTAATAATTATTCATGGATGCCTGATCGCTTTTATTTAGACACTAGTTATTCGAAAGAATATATTGCGGGCGAAATAATATATATTTATTAGCGAGTAATGCAGTTACATTTATTTAAGAAATAAATAGCCATTACTCAAGGTCTAATAAATGTGGTGGAGGAAAGAAAGAAAAATGAAAACAAGATAAACACGCCGTGTACATTGAATGTACATGCCTTGTAGTTTTCATGGAAAACGAGTACACGCCGTGTATTAATGATTACAGGCCGTGTAGTTTTTCCAGTCGGGATTTTGAGGAAATAATATCATTTTATTAAATGATATTTATTATAATCAGCGTGGGCGCATGTTAAGGAATTAATCATTCGACATGGGGGGTTTTCAATAAGAGTTAATGAAATAAATAAAACGCGTAACACGTTTATTTATTGTCATAACTCTATAACCTCAAACCTGATTATAAATATCCTCACAACCCCAACACTTTTCCCCAATCGTTGTGCACAACAATTCTTGAGAGTTCTCTCAAGGCTGAAAGAACTCCTTCCTCCAAGAACACTCTCAAGACCGAGAGAGATCCACCACCACCAGATCAAGGCGATCGAAGACGGACATCGCAAACGAAGGTTCTTCCGCGCTAGCACCCGGATATCCCTTCGGCGACGTCTAGAGATACTTGGAGCATGTGTGAATCACCGCTAGAGTAATCCTACACTTGGATTCTACGACGCAACGACGGATCACATCGGATCGTGACCGGAGACACCAACGAAGAAAGAATTCCATCAAGGTAATTCTTCGTTCTATTCCGAAGATCCGATGTTTTACATCGTGACGGATCTCAGATTGATCATTGTTAACGCTAAAATTAAAGTTGGGCGACCCACCAACGCGCTTCCGCTGCGCTCGGTTCCTACAAGTGGTATCAGAGCGGTCATATCGTTGATTATAATTATTTAGTTTTTCGTTGGTGATTTACGCATTTAATAATTTAGTTGTTTCAATTCAAGTTAATCGTTCTTAAAAATCTGAATCTCGAGATCTGTTCCTCCCCTCTCGTTTTTCGTTTACCTTACAGAAACAAATTTTTCTTTTAATTTTGATTAAAATAAAATAGAGGAACTCATCCGGAGGTGCCAAACGCTCCTGGCCGTACAACACCAGAATACACTCCGTGTATTCGGAAGTACACGCCGTGTAGTCTAGGTTCAATGCATTGACTGATCCACCAAATCAGGCCGTGTATTGGATCTTATCTAAGTCATTTATGACACCGTGTGTTGACCAGGAACAGGTGGCACAAGGTTTCCGGATTACACGCCGTGTGGTCCAACTGAACATGGCGTGTAGTCCCTTCGGGTTAGGGTTGGACCGTGTACCCCGTACACGGCTTGCCCGGCTGGAAACCGTGTAACGCGGAAACTACACGGCGTGTGTCCCACTGAACACGCCGTGTACTCCAAAATTTCCGAAGTACATCAACACGCAATGTCCCTAGGCGTGTACTTCGGATGGACGATGAACAAAAAGTACACGCCGTGTAGTCGGAACTACACGCCGTGTACTAATCCAAATTACGCAGATTTATTAAAATTTATTATTATATTATACAAACCCTTGAGACGTGTACCATAGTGCAGACGTAAAGCTGAGGCACAACACGTGATAGGTGTTTTATATATATATGTGTTTAATTTAACATCTGCGTAATGAATGGAAATTCACTTGGTTGCCTCCAAGGTACAAGTTACGTACAAGGATAATTTTAAATGAATTTATTTGTTTAAAATTATGATGGATGAGAATCTAAAGGAAATTCAGAAAAAGGTTTAAGATAAAAGGATTGATTAATTAAAGATAATTAATTGATTCGAGCGTGATTTATCTTAAACAAGAACGATTAAAGAATTGAATGCTAGTTTTATTTATGCGTCAATATCGTTGCATGTATGGATGATCATGAGCTAGACCAAGACCTTTGTATGCGAATGATTTCTTTTAATTAATTTATTTAAATTAAATTTGTTGGCCTACGAGCATTCTTCTCATTAATATGTAGGGCCTGTGCGTCCAATGATTCTTTTATGTAAAAACCCCTTTTTACCCCTCACCTGCGTGTGAGATAAATGTATATGTAATGGATGGAACTCCCAAGCTGGTGGAGGCGGCTCAAGTCAGGAGCCAAGGTGAAACCAATAAAAGGAGATACAAAGGTGGACAGGTGGAAAGCTGTAAACACGAACCCGAAAGGTTCAAGGTGTTTTCTCCTCCTAGGTCTTGGGTTAGTTTATCAACCGCTAGATAAACTAACCAATAAAACAAGCTCATGATCATACCATTTATTTTATTTCTGTCAGTTGCATGGTTTATTTATTGTGGGTGTGTTGTCACGATCACACAATTAATGAATTTAACAAGCATTCAAGATGGAACTAAAATAAGACTGGGTTATGCGTAAATATTATCTTTAGACATGGTTAATCACTTAAGTATATCCCACTAAAATAAGACCGACTTAAGGATCTCTACCAAGAGAAGGCGAGACATGAGAGATATGAGATCTCCAACACTTTGTTTGCAACTAAGCTTGGAGAGTATGCGCCAGCTGGCCTCATGTAGTCAAGCTTATTGGCTACATTCAACGCTTGGACATCTTAGGGATTAAGTTTCCGGATGAGTTGCATACAGATCTCATCCTATCATCACTGCCCAAGACCTTCTCTAGCTTCATTGTCAATTATAATATTAGCAACAATGAGAAGAGTCTATCAGAACTTCTGACCTTAATTCGCCAGGTAGATAAGGACATGGGGCATGACAAACCCGCAGTCTTTATGGTGAATAAGAAAAGGAAGGACAAGGCAAAGAGGCCAAAGACTTATAAACGGTCTGAAGCCCCCGAGCACCGTCCCTTCAAGAAGGGGAAGATCCAGAGGCAGGGCAAGGAACGAGAGGCGGTATGTTTTGCATGTGGCAAGCAAGGCCACTGGAAGAGGAACTGCACCCAGAAGCGTGGGGACGTTAAAGGTGCATTCGTTATCGAGTGTAATCTTTCTATTTCTACACATTGGGTATTAGATACAGCTTGTGGGACTCACATCTGTATTCAAATGCAAGAACCAAGTAGATTTAGAAAGATTACCAGAGAGATGGATTTTCGAGCTGCCAATGGCGCAAGGCTGGCTGCGTTGGCTATTGGTGATTACCACCTCTCATTGCCGACTAGGATGATTTTTGTTTTGCATAACTGTTATTATGTGTCTATAAACGGTTTAGTGAGAGTGTAGTCGTTTTCTTATGCAGGCGCCAGAGTTTCAATCGAATGCATGCGTGATGGTTCTTTTATCTGCAGCAATTCACTTTTGTTATAAAACACTAGTGTTTGGTGGTATAAGGTAGCTGACGCTCTAAGCTGTCGAGGCGATCTACTTGTCACTATACTGACTGAGGTCATTGAATTTGTATGTTTGAAGGACTGATATCAGGAAGATGCAGACTTGGCTGACGAATGGGCGAAGTGTGAGCCGGGCAATGCTCCGGGACCTTTCATGCTCGTAGATGAATTTCTCTTCTTTAAGGATTGCCTATGTATTCCACAAAAATCAGTATGAGAAGACATTGCTACAGAACTGCACCATAGTGATCATTTTGGGTGAGATAAAACTATTTCTCTGGGTTTTATTGGCCACAACTCAGGCGTGATATTTCGTAAGTAGTGCGGGGGTGTATGATATGCCAGACGAATATGGACCAGGCCCTTGAGAGGATATCTCTATGGATTTTGTATTGGGTTTGCCTCGCACACAACAATCGCATAACTCAGTTTTTGTAGCGGTGGATAATTCCTCCAAAATGACAGTTTATTCCTTGAAAGAAAACCCCTAATGCATCCCATGTTGCCTCTGTATTTTTCAAGGAGGCGGAACTGCTTCCGAAAAACTATTATGTTAAGACACAAGTTTCTCAGCCACATTTGGTGAACCTCAGGGAGGATGTTCCAGACAAATTTAAAGTTAGCAACTCATTCCACCCTCAGATAGATGGGAAGTCCGAAGTGCTTAGCCGAATATTCGACTCTATTATTCGATATTTGTGTGGAGATTGACCCAAACAGTGGGATCTCATCCTCTCGCCCCAGCAGAGTTCACTTAAAACAACATTCAAAAGGCGAGTGGAAAAACCCATTGGTTGATCCATGCATACATCCTCTTCTAAGTTCCCATTTATAAAGCCTATTTTTACATCCAGTTGATGCAACTTTATATTGTAACGAGATACAAATTCCTTTATAATTCAGAAATAACCTTTCTTAGAAAACTGCGAAAAAGTTTCATTATAGTCTATATCATCCATTTGAGTAAAACCTTTAGGAATTTTTTTAGCATTGCCGTGTTCTAAGGTTTTCATGAGAGTTGCATTTGGTTTTGAAATTCCATTCACACCCAAATCTTTCGCATTCTTCAGGTAATTCTACAAGGACCCATACTTTATATCGTTCCATGAAATTTATTAAAATTATTAGAATTAATGGCTTGCGAATACGAAACTGGATCATTTTCAATGTCAAAATCATTTTTCTAGCTCATAATTATTAGAAATATAGTTGACCTTCTTCCCCTTTGGGGTCTTATTAACACTATTTTTAGTGGTTATTCTACTTGAGGTCCATTGTAAATTTGGAAAACATTTTGTATCCTCTATAATTATTTTGTGCCGCATTAAATTAAGGAACAACTTGTGAAGTGGGAACATGATATAATATAACTTGAACTCCACCCCTTTCATACTATGGTTCGAGAAATAAAATCTACACCCCTTTGATTTTTTTTGGATAACCAATGAAATATCCACTTATTGTTCATCCAATTTTCTTTTATGTTGATTATAAGCTCTTATTTTTGTCTAACCCTATACATGTATTGTCTCAAACCAGGTTTCCTACTTGTCCCAAGTTGAAAAGGTGTCCTTGGAACTACTTTACTTGGAACCCTATTCAATAAATATGTCAGTTTTTAGAACATACATCCACAGTGATAAACGTAAAGATTAATTACTCAACATGCTATTAAGCATATTCATCATCATTCTTTTGTGCCTTTTCAGTACACCAGTTGTGGTGTACTTGACATGTGTATTGAGCATGTTTGCCACGACTTTGTAGGAACTTTGCAAACGGGCCGGGCCTTTGTCCAATTTCATCATATTTTTCATAATATTCACCTTCTTTATCAAACTCTATGATTTTCAGTTTTCCGTCCAACTATCTTTCAACTTCTTTTACATATACTTCCAAAATATTTATTGCTTGAGATTCCCATGACGTAAATAATCATTGATAAAGGTGATGAACTATTTTTCCTTACCAGAAATTGATATCAAAAGGTTCACATATGTTGGTATGTATGAGGAGTTAAGAGTGCTTTTGTTGGCACATTTCTTTGTGTGTTTTATTTGATTTCCTTTTGTACAATCCACACATATGTTTAGGTCATTGAAATCCAAATCTGGAAGGATTTCTATTTAATTAATCTCTACAACCATTCTTTGAAAATATGACTTGAACATTTATGTCACAAATAAACAGATTGCCCATTTACTAAACCATGTTTAATACCACTATCATGTTGCAAGGCTATAAGAGTTTCAACATACAAATTATCGCGATTCAATTTTGTAGAATGGGGAAACCCACTTACTCTCAAGGTAAGGTGGGGGCCTACTTTTATAGAATGATACGGCGAAGGATACAAAAGAGTATTCCGATGTGGTACTCGGAAATACCCATAATAATACAAAAGAGGGTTTAACACTCCCCCTCAAGCTGGACAGACCCAGCTTGGACAACGAGTCCCACAAAAAAGAAGAAGATGACACCACACAAGACCAACTCCCCCTCAAGCTGGGTGTCAGATGTGGTGGATCCCCAGCTTGGAACTGAGCGAGGCAAGGCGAGCACCAGGGAGGCCTTTGGTGAAGATGTCAGCAAGCTGGTCTGCCGTCGGAATGTGGCTAAAGCTGACATGGTTGTGCTCCAGGTGGTGGCGAAGAAAGTGACAGTCCACCTCAATATGCTTCGTGCGTTCATGGAAGACGGGATTCGAAGCAATTTTAGTGGCTGCCTGATTGTCACACCATATGTGAGCAGAAGTCTGCTGAGGAAAGCCAAGCTCCTGGAGGAGTTGCCGAAGCCAAAGGATCTCGGTAGTGACAGTGGCCATGGCACGGTACTCAGACTCAGCACTGGAGCGAGAGACGACCGTCTGTTTCTTGCTGCGCCAAGAAATGAGGTTGCCTACCAAGAAAATGGCAAACCCAGAGGTAGATTTCCGAGTGGCAAGACAGCCAGCGTAATCAGCATCGCAAAAGGCCTCAATATGCTGATGAGGATGCGGGGAGCCGGGACGCTGGGGAGCCGGGAGCCGCGGCTGGCAGGAGGGCTGCCGGGAGGATGGAGGGAGGGCCGGGAGGGAGGGCTGCCGGGCAGAGACAGAGGGGGGAGAGGCGGGGCCGGTCAAAACCGGGAAACCGCTGAGAGGGAGGGTCGGGAAGATCCCTCTGATACCATGTAGAATGGGGAAACCCACTTACTCTCAAGGTAAGGTGGGGCCCTACTTTTATAGAATGATACGACGAAGGATACAAAGGAGTATTCCGATGTGGGACTCGGAAATACCCATAATAATACAAAAGAGGGTTTAACAAATTTATATAATTAATCACATAATATATATGGTCCAATCATACTGGTATGCTTAAATAAACTGAAACATCCATTCTCAATGTTGAAAGAGTATCCAACAATATTAAGTTTTGACAATGAAACCAAATTCCTAAATACTCTTGGTATGTAAAAGGATTCATATAAATCCAAATGATATCCAATGTAATATATGGAACTTCAGTTAAGTTTGATTCAAAACATATACAAACATTTTGCTGCTATTTTTGAAATAAGCATTTCGTTTCAGACGATCTTTCTAGAAGTGTCTAGCTTCCTTGTAGAAATGCCACATCTCTATTTTTGTTCTTATTCTTGCTTAAGGACTCATCAACTTTCAATGCTCCTTTTCCTTTCCTTTCCATGCTCCTTTTTGTTCCTAGGTTCTTGATTTTGCACCAACTGATGGTGTATATTGCTTGACCGCAAACTTGTTTCATTTTGAACCAACATATTGTGCAATTCGTTCACATCCCATTTGTCTTTGATGGTATTATAGTTCATTTGGACTAGTTTATACTTCGATGGTAATGAGCTTAAAACAAATATTATGGGAAAACTTTCATCCATTTACATTCTTAACGACTTTAGTCTTTCCTTGATATTTGTAATGTCTATGACATGCTCATGCACAATATGAGGACCAATAACTTCATGGTGGTTAAGGTACTCGTTCGTGTCCCAACAAGATACATTTCAACAAATTGAGACCGTTCTCCCATAAATTTCATAATTTTCTTTAGCATTTTTAGTTTGGGGAGAGCCAACTTGATGTTACTTGCTACGTTCATTTGCATGAACACCAAACATAACCCGTTTGATCTTTTCCGCGTCCTGTAATAGACTTTTTCATCATCACTACTAACATTCATAATACTAGCCGATTTATCCATTGGGAGTGCTAATCAAGATCCAAAACACCTAGGTGAAATTTTATTTGTCCACTCTAATTAAAGAAATTTAATCCATTAATGACTGGGGCAATTGATACATACAAGAGCAATGATAAAGGAACGTTAACTAGCAAAATGCACATGCTTAATATTAATGCTATGAAGAAACATAACTAGTTATTACTATTTAGAGTATTTTAGATATTTAGATATTTAGGTTAAGTTGGAATGAGTCTACCTTATCCCATGTATTTTAAATTTTAAATCTCCCATCTCTTGTATTGGTTTCCATATAAATAAACTACCCGACCTCATTTAGAGACACAGTTTTTGGGTCTCTCTTTCTACATGGTATCGGAGCTAAGGTTGCAACAACTTCGCTAAAAAATCCACAAGTAGATCCAGTTGATGGAGATTAACTGAGGGCTCGATGTGTAAGGGAGAGATTGTTGAGTTATCCCACATAGGTTGCGGAAGAGGTGTGAGAGAAACCCTCACCCCATGAGTTAGCTTTTGGGTGCTGTTTCACCCGACCGTTCGGCTCTGCAATTCGGGTGCCATTTCACCTGGCATTGTGGGTCCGCTTTTTGGGGTGCCATTTCACCCGTCTCTGCTATTTGGATGTCATTTCACCTGGCCGTTTTGTGGTCGCTTGTCGCTTGTCGTTTCATCTAACATTTTCCAGCAATGATCATCATTAGCATAGGAGTTCTACGGTGGTCATCTCTTCTCAGCAATAGTTATTTCTGAATCATTTCCATCCTGATGAGTTCACACCGAGGAGGTCGGAGCAAAACAAGCGTTCGACGCATACGAGGATGTTCTTTATTTTATTCTTTTTTATGTATCAAGCTAATCATGTCCAACTTGAGGGGAAATATTATGAGTCTTATTTGTTTTCTTTTATTATGTGTCTTAGCTAGGTAAACCTAGCTTGAGGGGGTGTTAAGAATATTTTAGATACTTAAATATATAGGTTAGGTTTCAATGAGTCAACCTCATCCCATGGATTTTAAATTTTAAATCTCCTTCTCATCTCTTGTATTGGTTATTGGTTCCCTATAAATAATGCACCTGCCCTCATTTAGAGGCATTGTTTCTGGGTCTCTCTTTCTACAATTGGCAGCCGTCTTGATGTATCCCATGTATTTATGGATCATGACTCATTGCCACCAGTCAGATCCCAGTGAATAATATCCTTAAGGGTGGGCCGTCTCCCCTACGTTCAATGTTGTTGACCTCGCACACCTTTCATACTAGTCACTGTGATAGGACCCATATAAGGACCTATGTAAGGACCCGACCTTAATCATTACATAATCTAGTAAATTCAACTAGAAAATCACTATTTACGTTCCCAAAAATATTTTCAGTTTAGAGTTTTAGGGAATTAGGTCAATAACATATACATAAGAACTCATATATTACGAAGTAGATACTTCTACTCAATATCCATTTTTTCACAATATGAAACAAAACATGTTTTCTTTCCGTAACAAACTTCATGACTTTAAACTTGAAATCTTCCTTTCCATTATCCATCCATGGATCCTGTGAAAAATATTTTAAAACTTGTGGTGAGCATAAAAATCTCAGTAAGAGACGAAAAAAATCCATTAGTCCATGAATACTTACAAACACATCAAGGATAAACTTCTCAGCCTTAAAGGTAACTTATACTTTGTGAAAACATGAGGTTTCCATAAAACATAAAAAACATAAACCATTTTGGTAATTTGGGGCATCATTTGCTGACCATAAGGTGGTTTCGTTATATACGCACGCTACAAGGAAAACAACCCGAGAACTCGACCTCGTGACCGGCGCCCCACACTCCACCCCCTCGCCACCCCAGCCTCTTACGAGGGACCATCATTTGCTTACCATACTTATGATTGTAACCCTCACGACTATCTTATGATTTGTAACCTTCACAACCACCTTACAATTGGAGGGCTATCACGGATCCACCCGTCTTTGGTTTATAAAGGTACCACCCGTCATCATAAACAATGCCCAAAAACCAGAATATAATCAGAAAACATGAATACTTCATCATAAAAACATTCCTTGAGTAAAATCACTTAATTCAAAGGAATACCACGCACATACAATAGAATACGTTTTATTTGAAAATAACCATGAAATCTTGTAAAGAAAGCTTTAAAACAATAAGGCGTCATGAAAATAGGACAATCCGCTCATGCCAAATAAGTTAAAAAAACATTGTTTTTAGAATTTGTAAAAGTGACATTAAAGAGAATTTTTAAAGGAAAGTCACCTTAGGTTTGACTTCCTTCAAATGTGTTTTAACCACCTGTATAATGGTTTAAAGAGTATTATTAATTTATTACAGAACTATATTCATATTTATAATACCTTATATGATTCTTTTATAACATCTTTTCACCCATTTATTAATAACATTTTGTTTTCATTGTTTTGGGTGCGTTTATTTTATGGTTTTCATGATTGGTTCATTATGAATTTTATTGTCCAATGAAAGCAAAACTCCAGAAGTGGAAAGAAATGGTATTAATATGTTTCTAGAATTTTAAATGATACCATATATTATTTTGTTTTCCGATTTGAGGATGATTCATTAGATAAAACATTGATGATTTTGGTGGGTTCTTTTGACCATCACAAGCTAGTTTCATTTTATTTAATGCCATGTCTATAAATTAGTTCGAGAACATTAAACAAGTTATAATATATATATTACAATATGTTTTAACCATAATAATGGTTTTATGACCAGCTTTGAAGGCGATAAAGGAAAATGAAAATTCGATGTCCACGAAGACAGTGAATCGACACGTCACGGACGATGTTTTCATTGTCTAGAATAAGAGGAGAAGATGAGAGGTTTGATTATGGATATTCCATTAATACAATAACATTCTAGTATATGTAAGATATTAGAGTTATCATGTCACTTGGATGAGGGAGGTGAGGAAAGAATAATAAAAGAAAAGAAATTGAAAAGAAAATAAAAGAAAATGAAATAGGATTTTATCTTTTGAATTATTCTCCTTGAGAAGCTCCTTAGGAATATTGGATTTGGTCTTTTGTTGAGACAAAAGACTCTTGGATGTGGGGGAGAAGCTTGAGAAGAGTATTAGGTAAAATTTGGACAAGCTTCAAGGATTTGGAGGTGTGAGGAGAAGATGTGGTGAAATGTGGTATTTATAGTGGAGGAGAAGAGTGTTTTGATTATTTTATTCATTAGTTTATTATTTTGGTTCAAGACTATGATTGTTTTGATTCCCAAGACTAAATATAGTAAAGAAAATAGAGTTCAAGATTATGGTGCTTATATTAGCAATGACTCAAGAAATTGTGTATTTTACTTATAATGTTATATACCATAGATTACCGAATTTCACTATTCACAAAAAATTCAACTATTTTAGAAATTTTTTCAAAAATTTACCATAACCATTTTTTAATGTGTAGAATTCAAAAATGAATTTCATTTTATGAAAATAATTTTCTAAATATGAGAAATTTAATTTTTAATTAAAATCATCATTTATACGGGTGGGTTGGGGTTTGAGGTTGCGGGGTAAAGTCCTCGGGCCAGCGGATTTACCTGTGGTTTCTTTTTAGCATGTGTGAGCTTCCATTGGCCGTTGGATCTAAATATTATAAAAAATTGTAAATAAACATTTATGTTTCACAAAAATACCGACACTTAATTTATCATTTTCAAAAACATTTATTTACTTATTTCATGATATAAATATATTATATTTTTACTTATAAGATATATAAATTTTATTTATACTCATTGGTGATGTTACTATTTTATTCGTATAGATTCCTTAATTTCTAATTTCATTATACATTTATAATGAATTTAACTAACTATTTAATTACAGAATAAAAATAAATTATTTTACAAGTACTTGGGTTTACATTTCCTCCGTATGGAAATTGCGTCCTCGCAATTTTTATTTAGTTATTAATCAAGTGATGATACCTTTTCCTCATTATATTTTCAGATTTTCATGTTGATTCTTCAACCATGTGGTTTCTCTACAAAGCCTTAACTTCGTGAATTACCTTATTCCGCAATACTTGCTCTCTACGGTCTAGAATCTGAACTGACTTTTTGTTGGTTGGAGTAGGACACTCAAGAGGAGGTGAATTGAGTTTCTATAAAAATTTATGTAAAAAAGATTTAATAAAGTGTTTCCTAATTTGAACTACAAAACAACCCAGTTAACCAAAGGAGCAGTTTATAAAAGATTTGATTGTTTGAAGGATTTCTCAAAGAGTGATTAGTTCTCAGTTAAAACAATATGAATTATTATTTTAACTTTTGAAATCAATTTACTAAAGCAAATTCTAATATAACACTATATAAGATTAACTATCTAAAGTGAAGTTTTCTGATTTAAATAAACACAAACAAAGAAAACTAAACTTGAAAGAACACAACAGAATTTAAACAAGAGGTTCAGTCTCAAGCTTGAGACTTAATCCTCTCCACTTGATGATCACCTGCCACGAATCAGTTTATATAAATAAATTTTGATTCACACTCTGGATCGGGGTAAGCAACAACATACACAACTGTCCAGGTCAACCACACCTCTTCCACAGTTTTTGTGGGAGTGCAAAAACAAACAGTCCACGTGGGGACCTCTTTCACTGTTATCCGTGGGTAGTCTAAGTTGTAAAAGATAGTTTGTGTAGATATCAGTGTATCTTCCGGTTTTGCACAGGAGTCAGCATGTGTTCATAGAACAGATAGACACACACTGCTCGTAATGTAAAAACAGTACACCAGCAGATCAAAAATAAAGAGAATAGAGTTAGAAGGCTCCGTCTGATTGACAATGCAGCTTGTGACTCCCGAAAGTTATATTGGAATGCAGCTTGAGTCGACTTCCAGAATTAGACAGCAAAACAGAGCATCGTGAGAGCTTTTGTCTTCTGTTTCCAGTGAGGTATAAGATTTGCTTGATGAATTCTTCTCTCTTTGCGTGCTGCTACAAAAAGTTCTTCAGTCTGAGTTCTCAGCGGTATCTTCGTGTTTCCACAGTTAGCAGTTAGCAGTTCTCGAGTTTTTCTCACGCGCACGACTTCTCCACACACTTTTGCCTTTTGATCATGTATTAGCTTTATACACTGCATCCGACAAGGAGCATGTTCTCGATCGTTTCTAGGTACATCGTACCTCGTACTGCAGTCTGACATTGATTTAAAGGTTGTCTACAAAAAACAGACAAAGTCATTAAAATAAATAGAAGTACTAAGTTTCACAAATATGACCGTTAGAAATAAATTTGAATTTAAATGACAAAGTAAGAAGTGACGGTCTCTCTGAAGGTGACTTGGAACGGTGACTTGGAACTATGTTTTGGAATGGTGACTCAGGATCAGTGTTTTGCAACGGTATCTCAGGAACAATGTCTTATGCTTAAATGCATTCTGCAATCAGTAACGGTGAGTCAAGTATCGGTGACTCAGGATCGGTAAGTTGCTCTGATGGTAGGTCATCTTGACGGTGACTTGCGCTATCGGTAGCTCATACTTTGTGGAAATTCTGGATATCGGTAAGTCGCTCTATTGGTAGCTTGATGTGACGATGTCTCATCCTTAGCAAAAATTCTGAGAGATTGTCGGTAGCTTGATGCAACGTCGTCTCATCCTTGGCGAAAATTTTGAGAGGTTGTTGACAGTGGGTTGCACAACGGTGTCTCATCCTTTGTCAGAATTCAACATCTGTGCTGACGGTGAGACAGTTGACAATAAGACATCTTAATAGTGAGTCCATAACAATGGTAACTCATACTTAGACGATTTTTTGCCATTAGTGAGATGTCCAACAATGAGTCTGTCTTAACAGTGACTCAACCTTAACGATGACTTATAATTGGTTATAATTGGTCATATTTTGCCAACCTGTCTTATGATGTAATAAATTAAAATCATACGAACATAATTAGACACGAGTAAACATAATTTAACTTTTAACTTAATGAAGCATGATTTGTGAGCATTAAAACTAGAGGAGACCAACAATCTCTCTTTTTTATTATCACAAATCATGGCATTAACAGGTTATTCATAATGATCAAAGTACAAAAGACAACTGTTCTGCTTAACATGTCATACAGATCATGAAAGGTGAAATTATAACATAATCAAATAAAATTAAATACCATACTTAATCTCATTTTCAAATTAAATGTCATATTTATGCTTCAAATGCAATTCTCATTCTCCCATTTTGGGATTATCAAAAAGAGAACAAATATATTAGATGATAAAAGAGCAAATAACAAGAGATAAAGAACAGATAATAGAGGAAAAAAGATAATTTATTTCATGATAAAAAACAGTACATTGAATGAGAAAAAGTTCAAAATAATCAAGGAACAATTCAAAATCAAGGATCCATGACTGCTTTTCCCTCATCAGTAGAAGCAAATGGAGAAACAGGAGGTACAGAAAGAGTTGATGTATAAAGCTGATGAATAGGAACTCCAGAAGACACAGTAGAGTTAACACCTGGTGTAGAATAACGAGGGGCTGTAAGTTCTCGATAAATAACAAGCCTCAGATGACTAAGAGCCTGAGCTGGAGTCACGGGAGGGTTGCAGGAAGAGGAGCATAAGGGTTTCGAGTGACAGCAGCTCTGAACTGAGGATCAATTGATCGGTAGATGGAGCTGGAAGGCAAATCCTCAGTCACAGATCAAATGGGAAAGGCCTCTAGAGTTACAATAGCTGTACTTTGGACATGCAAGTAGGGCTTCAAAAGGTTGATGAAATCCATGATTATCTGCCCACCTTTCTCCATAACCTTAGTAAAATCATCCTTATTTTCCATGAACATCTCAAGGGCAGGAGTGAGCTCCTAACTTGTTCCTTGAAGGCTTGTGTGACTGGAGGTAGTTTCAAATTCTCAACCAAGTATTTGAAATGACTATCCAATTGATGTTTGGTATAAATCTTTTTAAAGTAGAAATCTATTTTCTTGGTGATCTCTTCTTGAGCAGCCCCTTTCATGCAAAACCTTACCATGTCATGCACATGATTACTGTTCTGTTTAATTTTGCTTAAGCTCTCCTGATCTGAACTACCCATCATAGTCTGCAGTTCTTCTTTGATCACCAATTTGATTATCTCAACATTCAAGGAGTCAACAGGAGTAGCAATAGAGGTGGAAGCACCTTTTAATTCCTCTAATAATTGATCTTAAAAGATCCAGGTCAAGTGCTGGAGGCTGAGGTGTATCATCCTCAGAAGATGTATCTCCAAGACTTTTGACAATACCTGTCAAAGATTCTCTATACTCAGAAGACATCCCTTTAACAACAGGGAATTAGAGCAGTCAGTTCATCACTTAATCTTTTATTTTCCATACTTCCTGAAGCTCAGAAACTATTTGAGGTTGAATCTGGGTGACAACTTTCTCTGCGAGCATGACAACATCGGTTTCACTAAGACTTGTCACTGGGGCTGGTTGAGGTTGGAGGATTTCTTTGACAATTAAACACAGTTCTTTAAAAACTCTGAAGTCATTTTGAGTCACATTGTCAGCTGGCAAAGAAACAACTGGAGGAACAGGAGCATGAGCCACTGCTGGATCTGATCCATCATCTGAATCTGAATAGTTCAAGCCGAGAGTGACATATTTAGGGTATCTTTCCCATTCAACTACTTCTGTTACATCAAAAGGAGTAAGAGTAGAAACTCTTAACTCTACAAGACTGTTGCCCCCCCTCAACGAGTGCATTCTTTCAAACATAAACTTGTTCTTGCACTTGAAAATCTGGAACTTCTTCCTCAACTAACACCGACTCTGCAGCCTTTTGAGGTTCTAAAACTGCTTCCTTTTCCACTAAAGCGGTTTTAGCAGGGTTTTCAGGTTCTGCAGCAAGTCCTTCATTACTAACAGGATGATCAAGTTCACCACCAGCTTCACCATCAGCGTTACCACTTTCTTCTTTTTCTTCTTCATTTGCATCACTTTCTTCTTCTTCACTAGACTCTTCTTTCTCTTCTTCTTCGTCTTCCCGATTTTCATTTTCTTCCTCTTCTTCATTTTCTTCCTCTTCTTCATTTTCGTCCCAACGGTGAGTTGTCTTCATTTGCTTTTGGTCTTCTGCAATGTCAGGATCACTTCTATCATCAATAGGAGATTCCTTTTCTTTATCTGCCTTAGCTTCATTTTCCTCCTCATCTGAATACTCCACAACCAGGGTCAACCATATTTTTTGGTCTTGTGGGGTGTTGAACAGGATTGAACGCATCATAAATTTTCTCATTATCTTCCACCCACTTTCTCTTCCAAGGATTCCAGCTAATCCTCATTCTTTTGCATATTGCTTTGGTAATGCAAAATCCACCACAATCTGTGACTGTTTCTTCATCTTCAGTCACCACTCCTTTAACTTTTAACATAACATAAATAAGCTTTGAATAAAAAAGAGAGTTCGACTTTGAATGAGGGCTTTATCATATCACTCATATGCACCATAAGATATCGACAAAGGTTGATCTTGTGCCCTTGTTTCACTAGATACAACAGATAAACTTAAACAACAATCGGCATTCTCCATCCAGTTCAGTTGCTATTGGTCTTCTGGTGATACCATCACTAGTCAGCTCAGTCAAGTCTATTTCATAACTAAAAATATCACTTGCAGGAGGAACACTGCCTTGATAATATTGAAAAATACCTTCATGAGGTACATTCAAGCATTCAACCCATTGCTTAGAGGAAAATGAAATCCTTTTTCCATTTATTCTAGACTTGATCCAAAACTCATCTGTGCCCTCAAGAATAAACTCCGCATACAGATAAAACTCATGAACTGACTTCAGATAGAGAGACCGCTTGTTGTTGGAGAACCACTCCAACCAATCTTGTTCTTGCAATACCTTCAAAACAAGAGACTTACTTGGCAAGAGCCAATCTGCATGCACTTCTTTTTCTGGTACGACTACTCTGTTGGCAAGATCAGGGTTAACAAGTTTGGGTTTAGGATCATTCAATTCGCCCTTTTGCTTATTCGAAGGACGAGGCTCATACAGAGATGTCTCAGACAAGCGCTTCACTCGAGCCATTGCGAAGGGTTTGCTTCGAAGGAAGAAGGCAGAAGAGGTTGTGATAGAGACCTATTATAGGGGAGTAGGGGTATAAACGTCTTTTTAGCAGGGGAATAATAGTTGTTAGAATGTGGTTTGTATTTGAATAGTGTTTTAGAAATAGAGTATAAAAATGAAACTATAAATATCAATAAAACCCCAAAAAGAATTAAAAATAAAATTAAACCACTAAAGAACTTAATCTTCCAATATTCCAAATTATGACAATTTTGTGCCATTTTTCTTTGATAACGACTACAAGATGTCTTTCCCAAACCACCCTGGCGACTTAAGGTTCATTGCAGTGAGATATGGCCAAAACACTAAATTTTTTAAATAAAAGATTCCATCAGTCTGAAAGTCCATTTTGAAAGATAAAATTTATAAAATTTCAAAAAGTGGGTATTATTATTCATAACGGCTATTTTGATTGGTTGTGGTGTGTTGGAACTCGAAGTTGCTGATATAGGAATATTTTATACTATAATGACACATAATTGTGAACATGAAAATAGATAAAGATGATTCCAACTAAAAATATAACATTAAAAAAATTTCACAAGAATAGAGAATCATTATGCACAATGGACCTCTCTATCTCTCTCTAATTCTTACTTCTCTCATCTTCTCAAGAGTGAGAAGAACTCCTTTGATCCTTCCGGGGATAGGAAGACAGAGGTGCCGACTACCTTGAAGTTCGAGGGCTTGTGGGGATAGCAAGACAGATTCCGATCTTCGTATCGAGGGCTTACCCACATTTGAATTCGATCAATCAGGAGATCCTAATTTTAGATGAGTTTCCCCGATATCCATACTTATATTGTGGCAATGACATTAGAAAAATGATGAATTATGCCCAGAATTGTTACACGGAGGAAACTAATCAAGTACAAGTTTCGTGGAGGTGATAGCTTACACGTACGCAAGAACGACGTTCATAAAGAAGCATAATTAAATTATACATATCATGTTTAACATATATAAACATTTTACCCATCATAATGGACACGATAAAGGAATGTGGAATACAAACATGAAACTTTTTAAACAATAAGTAAATGTTCATAAAGTGGAATACCCTTGATAGAGAAATTGACATGGTATTCACTACACAATGACTTTGGCTCGTCTTCACGTTGTAGTGTAATTTGTTTTGTCATAAATACATTATTTTGATGGGTATCGTGATAGGTATAATGGATATAAATAAGTGATGGTAAAAGCATTTGAAATGAGTTTTTGGTGTGAGTAAAGTGGAAAATGGGTTAGTATTGGCATGTAGGCCTTTTTGTGTACTTTTAGTATGAGTTGTGAATTCTTTAAATAATGGGAAGCTTGTTTTGGAAATGAACGTGTTTTATGTGTGGGTTCCCTATAGGTTAATTAAATTGTTCGGTGAATCCTCGAAGGGTTGTACACACATACATAGGTACGTGTATATATATATATATATATATATATATATAAATCCTCCTTGCACATATTCCCTCATGGCGCGGGGAATATGTGTATTGGATTAAGGGGTATATATATATGAGTGTATGCGTGCGCAATTGTGGGGTGATCTTCATCAAAGGCGTCGGGTGCCGAATTTTTCGTCTTGGTCTGCTCCCATTTTGAGGTAGGTTTCCCTATGCATTAGCCTTTAAATTAAAGAATTATTGATTTTTTGATTTTCGCACCCTTATTAAATGCTAGCTAGTGATATATGGTCATTTCTAGTATTTATGTCTGAAGCGAAATAAAGGTAATTTCTCTTGTGTTCAATTGGATGAAACTGTTTTATTAATTGTGCATACCAAATGTTTATCAAATGGCCCGGTTGGTCTTTATACGTAAATTGTGGTTTTTATGGAATGGTTTGGGTTGCAAACGTGTTTGGGTTGCTCAAATGGATTTCTCAAATGGGGTTTTAATTGATTTTGAGATTGAAGGTGATGTTTATTTGATTCTTTGGAAATGAGTTGGCGTGTGTTGGTTCTTTGGAAATGGCTTAGTGTTAAATGATTGCTTGAGACCAGTTTGATATTTTTATAAAATAAGTTGCTTGGAAAAACTCTTCTTTGGATACACCTCTTGCCTTGTTTGATGATGATGGAATGGGTGGTCCTCGGAATGGACTTACCTCGTGTGTTGTTGGTTGAAGACAAGAGGGAGAAGAGTCCCTTGGAGTGATTCAGGGGTGACTTTTGTGTGTGTTGCTTGTGTGTGATGCATGTATATGTGATGGACTGCTTGTTTGACATTGTTGGATCACCTTATTATTCGTGACATGAGAACCTAGTATAGCGAGTGAGTTTTCGGTGAACGATTGTCGCACTAGTTTAGATTACGCACTGACTAGTGGCTCATAGAAGGGAGATATTTTGTTATTATTGCTATGGGATTGGGTCCGTCGATCACGCCAGGTAGGGCGACGATCGGGCGTTTGGGTGTTATGACGTCATCGGGTAGGGCATGCCTTCGAGATAAGTCACATGTATAGTACGTTCTAGATTATTCATGAGTTCCTAGGTTTCACCCATGTCTACTGGCACGAATGTTTTGACGCACTGTTGGCTAGATAGTCTTGTGTATTATTTCCCATTACCCTTGTTGTATGATTGTTGAGCTTGCTTCTGGAATAGTGTGGATTATTGACTAAAATGATAGTGTTTTCAAAAGGTTTTAGAAATGTTTTATACTCACTCTCCTTTATAACTGAAATGTCATCTCTCTTTTAAAATGCATATGGTCCCTCCTTGGAGAAGAATATGGTTTTGAATGGTAAAAAGGGCAATGGACCTCGATTTGCTTTAAAGGGAAAATGTGTGAAAAAATCTTACTTTTATATATTGTAGTTCCAACTTGAAATTGATGATTATTTTGTTTAAAGGAAATGCATTTGAGAATAAATTACTTCGGTACACCTATTGAGTTTTAATACTCACGCCTATACTTCATTGTTGTTTTTAGTCTCAGGTGCAGGTTTCAGTTTGATCTCAATCGTCGCGGGCGATGTTGAAAGGTTATCTTCTAACTGAATAATCTTAGGGCTCAGAACATGAGATGAATCCGATACAAACTTTCTAAATATCGAAACCTGAAAAACATTATGTACCTGAGACAAACTCGAAGCCAAAGTCACTCGGTAGGCAATTGATCCAACTTTTTCAGGATTTCATAGAGTGAAATGAATAGTGGACTCAGCTTCCCTTTCTTATCAAAACACATCACACTTTTCCATGTAGAAACTTTGAGAAAGACATGACCACCTACCTCGAAAGAAAGATCATTTTTCCGGTTATCTGCATAACTTTTCTGGCTGCTCTGAGCTGTCCTCATATGCTGCTAAATAATCTTTTACTTTCTGAGCCACTTCTAACACTAATTTTGGTCCTTTATCCCAAAATGTTGGAGTTCAACACCACATTTCATATAATGTCTCAAAAGATACCATCTGTATACTGGAATGAAAACTATTATTATAAAAAACTCATCTAAAGAAAGATATTGATCCCAACTTCCCTGGTAATCCACCGAACAAGCACGTAGGATGTCTTCTTAAGGTCTGAATTGTTCACTTTGTCTGTCCATCAGATTGGGGATGAAAGGTTGTGCTGAAATTTTATTCTGTGTCCAACGAGTTTTGAAGGCCTTTTTAAAAGTTAGAAGTGAATTTGGGATCATGGTTAGATACAATGAAGAGAGGAACTCCATGTAACTTGACTGTCTCTTTGAGGTACAATCAAGAAAGCTGATTTTAAGGCGTAGTATCTCAAATAAGAAGAAAATGTGCAAATTTAGTCAGTCGATCAACAATAACCCAAATCGCATTGTTACCTCGAAAAGTCTTTGGTAGTCCGTCCCACCACGAAATTCATGAATATATTTTCTCATTTTCACTATGGCACTGACAAAGGCTGAAGCCCCTCCTTTGGTAGATGTCATTCTGCTTTAACCTATTGACAAGTCAAACATTTCATGGTAAAATCAGCATAAGGTTTCTGTACATCTTAGTGCTGTCAGGATGAACTGAAAGCAGAGAACTATGTGCTTCACTTAGTAACTCTTTCTTCAACTGTGATTCACAAGGCATTCGTTATCTCTTCCCAAATCTTAAAACACAATTTTTATTAATGTTAAATTCTGGCAACTTATCCTTTTTAACCAATTTTACCCTTTTCTGCAACTCACGATCTTCTTTATGCGTTTGCTTAATTCTTTCTGACAGAGACCATTGCATTGACACCTAAAACAAAACAAAAGAATTTTCCGCACCAACAACTTCGAATCCAAAATTTATTAAATCATTAATGAAGAGGTCATGTTTCAAACACAGCATGGTGAATGTAACATGATGTTTTCGACTCAAGGCATCCGCTATTTTGTTTACTTTTCTAGGATGGTAATTGATCGTGCAATCATAATCCTTTATCAGTTCAAGCCATATTCTCTGCCTCATGTTCAGTTCCTGCCGAGTGAATATATACTTTAAACTTTTATGGTTAGTATATATATCACATTTGACTCCATATAAATGATGTCTCCAAGTTTTTAAAGCGAAAACCACAGTTGTTAATTCTAGATCATGTGTGGGATAATTTAACTCATGAGGTTTTAGTTGTCTTGAAGCATAAACAATTACTTAATCATTCTGCATCAGAACGTAACCAAGTTTCTTCAATGAAGTATCACTGTAGATGACAAAATCTCAATTTCTGGAAGTCAAAGTCAAAACTGAAGCATTCACTAATCTTCTTTTCAGTTCCCAAAAACAAACATCACAATGTCTGTCCAAATAAATTTAACCCCTTTTCTTGTTAGCGGGTTAGATAATCGTGCAAAGTTTTTAACAAACCGTCGGCAATAGCCTGCTAATCCAAGAAAACTATGAATCTCAGCAACATTTGTAGGTTTTGACTATTCATCAACCACTTGTTTTGGCAGGATCAACTGTTATGTCATCCTTATTTACAATGTGCCCAAGAAAAGAAATCTGTTGCTATCAAAAATCAAATTTGCTAAATTTTTTGTATAACTTCTTTTCTTTAAGGGTTAGCAGAACAATCCTTCGAAGTTTTTCACGATCCTAACTTTTTGAATAAATCGAAATATCATCAATAAAAACAACTTATCCAAATATTTATGAAAGATTTTATTTATAAGATCCATGAATACAGTAGGAACATTTGTCAAACCAAAGGGCATAAAAACAAACTCCTAATGCCCATATCTAGTTTCGGAACACTGTTTTTGGGATGTCATGTTCTTTCACCTTCAACTGATGGTACCTGGATCTCAAGTCAATTTTGGAAAAATACTGAACCAACAAGTCATCGTTATGAGGCAATGAATACTTATTCTTAACAGTAATGTTATTCAAAACTCTATAATCAATGCAAAGTCTCATGAAACCATTTTTTTTTAACAAACATAATAAAAGCACCCCATGGCGAAGTGTTAAGACGAATAAAGCCTTTATCAAGCAACTCTTGTAACTGCCTTTTTTAATTCTAGAAGTTCAACTCGAGCCATTTGATAATGAGGTTTTGAAATTGACTTAGCATCAGGAACTAAGTCAATAGTAAATTCAACTTCATGATCAGGTATAACACCGGACAACTCATCACAAAAAACATTCAGACATTCATTTACCACTGACATATCATTAATCTGAACAGTTCCCTTGTTTTCAACAATATGTGCCAGATAACTTTCATTTTCGTCTTTTAACAGCTTCTTAGCTTCCTGATATGTTATCAATGGTATGAGTTCATTCTTGTATACAAATTGAAACTCTTTCTGGAAAACAATTTCTTTAGCTCTACAATGAATCTTAGCATGATAAATAGAAAGTCAATCCATACACAGAATAACATCAAACTCTACTAAGGATAAAACAACAAGGTTTGCAGGTAATGTCTTTCCACAAACAACATGAAAGTTCTTATAATGCATTTTTGCCTTAATATTTCTCATGGTGTTTTTACCATAATCTATGGTTTAATTTCTTGAGGTGAAATTCCCACTTTACCAGAAAATTTCTCAGAAATAAAGGAATGTGCAGTCCTCGTATCAAATAAGACATTAACAAAATATGAGTAAACAATGTACCTGATACCACTTCATTTGATGACTCCATGTTTGCCGGAGTAGTCGCAAAGGATTTCACTACACCTTTTTGCTTATAATCCGGTTGCTTCTCATCATCCAAATCCTTTGGGCAGGTATGTGCATAATGTCCTATTTCACCACATTTAGAACACTTTACAATTTTCTTATTAGAATTAAACATTCCAGCACTATGATCTTTTTCATTGCAATCTCGGGCTATGTGTCCAAACTTACCACATCGGAAATACTTCCCATATTTGTTAAGGTATTCCCCAGGGTGCTTTTTACCACGCTTTCTACAAACTGGAAACTGGATTTTCTTACCTTCAGATTTATTTGATTGATTTTTACCCATTGCTTACCATCTGGACCTTTTCTTCTGCTTGTTGTCAAAGTACACTTAATCGTCAGCAAACTCTATTTCTACTCTCAACACATCGAACAAGTTTCTCATAACTTTTGAATTCACGATAATCCAATGCCCTTCGATATTTTGGCTTCAATCCTGAGTAAAAACGATTGATTTTACCATCAAGATTCTGAGTAAGATTTGGAGTGTACCTTGCCTATCGAGTGAACTTTGCTTCTTATACGACCACTGAATCTTCCTCATTTAGTTTCAATTAAAGGAATTGTTTTTTCATCCTAAGTCAAACCGCCTTAATAAAATATTTTTCAATGATAAGATTCTTAAGTTCATCCATTCCAAGGCATCAAATTCTTTTTTTCCCTTGATATTCTTGAAAATTGACCACCACTGGTCGGCTTCACCTTCAAAATGATAAATGACAAGACTAACCTTTTGATTATCTGAACACCCCATGACATTAAATATCTTTTTAAGGGATTTAATCCACCCTTCAGCCACCACTGGGTCAGAAGATCCACTAAAAGCTGGAGGGTGTGGCCTCATAAAATGTTCCACTTTAGTCATGTTTCTTTGTGGTAGCTCTGGATGTTCTCTTGCATGGATGCCTTATGGCCTGCGTTAATTGAGCCATTACTGTCACTAACTGCTCGGTTCCAATTCCCACCATTCCAAGTTGCGGATTTAGAAAGATATCATCCTCTCGGCGCCTTCTTATTTTAGCTTTCCTGTTTCTTTTGCGGAAAACCATTTTGAACGGACATACCTTAGATGAAACAATATGGTAATATTTAAATGCCATATCATTTCAAATTAATCATAAAGTAAAAATCATTTATGGTATTCTATTCACATCATTCTAACCCTTAATGTTACATAAACCATTCTCTGATATCAACTATAAGGACCCGACCTTAAACATTACATAATCTAGTAAATTCAACTAGAAAATCACTTTTTACGTTCTCAAAGATCTTTTCGGTTTAGAGTTTTAGAGAATTAGGTCATAACATATACATAGGAACTCATATTACAAAGTAGATACTTCTACTCAATATCCATGAAAATGGGAAAATCCGCTCATGCCTTGTTAGTTAAAAAAAACATTGTTTTTGGAATTTGTAAAAAGAGACATTAAAGAGGATTTTTAAAGAAAAGTCCCTTACCCCAGGTTTGACTTCCTTCAAACATGTTCAAATCTTAAAGGGTATTATTAATTTATTACAGAACTATATTCATATTTATAATACCTTAAATGATCTTTTTATAACATCTTTCTACTTATTAATAATATTTTGTTATTTTCATTGTTTCGGGTGCGTTTAGATGATACCATTTATTATTTTGTTTTCTGATATGAGGATGGTTCATTAGATAAAATATTGATGATAAAAGTTTAGTTTATTTGACGGTTTTTTCGACCATCGCAAATTAGTTTCGTTTTATTTAATGTTTTGTCTATAAATTAGTTTCAGAGCATTAAACAAGTTATAATATACATATTACAATATGTTTTAACCATAATAATGGTTTTATGATCAGCCTTGAAGGCGGTAATGGAAAATGAAAATTCGACGTCAGCAAAGACGGTGATTCGACACGTCACCGACGATATTTTCATTTTCTAGAATAAGAGGAGAAGAGAAGAGGTTTGATGACGAATAATCCATTAACACAATAACATTCCTGTATATGTTAGATACCAGAGTTATCATGTCACTTGGTTAAGGGGAGGTGGGAAGAGAATAAAAGAAAATGAAAACGGATTTTATCTCTTGAATTATTCTCCTTAAGAACCTCAGGAATATTGAATTCTCTTGGACGTGGAGGAGAGATTTGGGAGGAGTATTGGGAAGAATTTGGACAAACTTCAAGGATTTGGAGATATGAGGAGAAGAGGTGGCGAGAGATGATATTTATAGCAGAGGAGATGAATGTTTTTTTATTATTTTATTCATTAGTTTATTATTTTGGCTCATGACTATGAATAGTTTTGATTCCCAATACTAAATACAATAAATAGAGAAGGGGAGTTCAAGATTATGGTGCTTACATCAGCAATGACTCAAGAAATAATGTATTTAACTTATAATGTTATATATCGTAAATTACCATATTTTACTATTCACAAAAAATTTAACTATTTTTGAAAAATCCTAAAAATTCATCCTAACCATTTTTTGACGTGTAGAATTAAAAAATGATTTTCATTTTATGAAAATAATTTTCTAAATATGAGAAATTTAATTTTTAATTAAAATCTTCAATTATTCGAAAAATACCGATTTTAAAATTGTAACTGATTTTATGACACTTTGAAAAATTAATTAAGGTCTTATAAAATTATATTATAATTATAAAACAACAAAATATCAATTTATGAGTTTATTTTATGAAGATAAATTTTCTTTTAAATCATTATATTAATTATAAAATTGTAAATAAACTTTTATGTTTCATAAAAATATCAACACTTAATTTATCATTTTTAAAACATTTTACTTATTTCATGATATATATTTTTACTTATAAGATACATAAATTTTATTTATAGTGAGACTACTATTCTATTAGTATAAATTCCTTAATTTTTATAAATACCTCTTATTTCATTATATATTTATAATGAATTTAACTATTTAATTACAGAATGAAAAGAAATTATTTTATAAGTGCTTAGCTTGCTACAACCCGAGCCTCCACGATTTTGTATATTAAATGATCAGAACAGTAGAAGACTTTCATGTGCGAGAGAAGAAGAATGAGAGAGGGATGAACTTGAGAGATTCCTTAGGAACTCCCGCTCAATCCACAGTGGCTGATTCCCAACACACTCTATTTATTCCCCAACATATTCCCGTAACTGCCTTGGGTGACCCACTATCCCGAGTACCTAACATTGCCCCACCCTTGAAAATCACCTTGTCCTGAAGGTTGAGAGAGAGGGTGATGTTCTGGTGTAGTAGGTGTCGGTGCCAGTCGCATGCTTTGTTTGCTCGATCGCACGTTAAGTGGGCTGTGTGCTTTCCACAACGCTCCTTGGCTTGTGTCCCATGCACTGGCTGTGGCAGCCAGCTAAGGTCTGCCCCTTTTATGCACACAATTTCCATGCAATCAACCATATATTCCTCCTCAGTTGGTGCTAAGTCTGCAGAAAGTTTGTCAGTGGTCTGCGTTGCTGCTCCTTCCGGCGTGATGGTTCGTGAGCCGCCATGTTCTTCGAACGTGGCGCCACCCCCACAACGCATTCTTACACCTCCACAACACTAGTTGGCGCCCTTGATGCAGGCTTCCCCTTGCTCGCAATATCTAATGGAGGGGTGCATTCGTCCAGATGGTCCCCCTGCAGTGCCCTCGCCTTGCGATGGCGCAGTTTAGCAGCTGCCAGATGTCCCGCTCCGCCGGCGTGTGAAAATTCCTCCATCAATGCGAGTCCAGATGTAGCCACTGTGGCATGCCCTTGTGCGGCGATTGCGTCTGGCGCTGTGGAATGCGCCACAAGCAGACGCTTGAGCACGCGGTTGCTCATGCTCCTCTTCTGTTCCAAATCCTGCAGTTGACGAATCTGTCTCCGAAGTTGTCGGTGTATTTTCTTGGTTTCCTGTTTGTTTGACTCTAATTGGTAACCGTCAGCTCCGCGAAAGGATTTTGAAAATCTGTCTCATGGTCTTTTCAGTAATTCGTCTTTAAACACTAATCATGACACACCTGGATAGACTTTCATCACCACGTTAAACTGGTTTGTCTCAATTCCTCCATAAACACCTGAGCATGGAGAATCTTTGATTTCGCTGAAGTTTGGTGGATATGGATATACCATTCTGCTCGTGTGATCTAGCCCCTAGGATCCTTCCCATTGAACACCAGCAACTCCTCCGGGACTAAGGACAACTTCTCGTCATCCAGAAGCGGTTGCTTCCCCAAGCGACATATTGTTGTAGTGAAATATTTACGGAATGTTGCCTGCTCTAGCACTTCTTACTCCCACCGTTGTTGGCACTGCGTTAGGTTTCAACCTTAGTGGCTATCACCCCAATCGATGAAGTCAATTTTGCCAACGCAGCTTCCACACGCCCCATGCGCTGTTTCGTGATGTCCAATTGCGCCTCCATCGCAAGTGTTTCCCCTCCTTTAAAAGAAAATCCAGTCGTCCTCCGTTCACGTGGAAACATCTTCCTGTTGCGCACCTCCGTTGCTTTGAAACTGGGGTCGCAGGTCGCCACCCGTTTTTTTTATTTTTTATTTTATTTTATTTTTTCCCCCGACAACGCTGCTTTACCTTGGCCAAAGAAACGGTGAGGCCGCTGTCTCTTGCGTGATCGGAGGGTCCGAGTGCGCTCCACTCCAGCGAGCGATGATCAATCCGCACGTTGCGTCCCACATGGCTTGTCCTAGCGAGCTAATAATTGAGCGCGCCTTAGCGAATGCGGTGCGATCTAGCGTGTCGCCTCGGAAAAAGAGGTTGAGAAGTCTAAACAGATGAAAACCTCTTGTGTGTGCCTCAGGGAGGAGGAAGAGTCGGCAACAGGTGTGAGGAATCCGACAGAAGAATCCGGCGCACCACCTTGGAACATGAACCAGGCTGCGCGCAAGGAGGCACGAAGAACGACCGTGCACGTTGTCAGATCGTGCGTCGTTCGAGCGGGCTGACGAGCAATGACGAGGCAACGACATGTCGTACTAATTGATAGGACCCGAGCCTCCTGATAGACTACTTTTGTATATTAAATTATCAGAACTGTAGCAGACTTACATGCGCGGGAGAAGAAGAAGAATGAGAAAGAGATGAACTCAGAGATTCCCCAGGAACTCCGGCCCAAACCACAATGGTGGATTCCCAACTCTAAACTGAATTCCCCCACTCCGTTCCCTACTACTTCCATCCCTCTATAAGTGTTTCCCTAACAGAACGTGCCCCCCAGCATACTCTATTTATTCCCCAGCGGCTGGCCCACTATCCGGAGTACTTACCACAATGATAGGACCCACAACAATAAAAATACTCTAACAGACTTCTTGTATATTTTGCAGTACAGGAATCAGAATTACAGAGGATGAGTGAAGGAGAAAGGAGAATGGTCGAGAGCCGTATCCACACTCCCGCCCAAGCCACAGGTGGCCGTATACCCACTTGCATACAACCCCATCGCCCAAGTACCTAACAGTGTTGTCCCCTTGAAAATCACCTTGTCCTCAAGGTGAGGCACAGAGGGAATTTCTAGTACAGTAGTTGCAGGTGTCCTCATGCTTCGTTTGCTCAGTCGTGCGTCGGGCGGACCGCTTGCTTGCCCGAACGCTCCTTGGCTCGTGTCCACTGCACTAGTTGTGGCGGCCGACTTGGTCTTGCTCCCCTGTCTAGTCGCAAATTCCATGCAATCTTCTAGATTTGTTGTCTTGGTCGATGATCAACCCACAGAAGGCCTGCTAGTGGGTTGGACTGGGCCTGCTCGCGAATATGTAAATATGATCGATGGCTCCCTGGTTTATGATGCTGCGCCTTCCGGTGTGAAGGTTCGTGAACCTCCACGTTCTTTCTGCGGTTCCTAGTTTCCTCCAACAAAATTATTTTTGCCCTGGCCCAAACTATCAACACGGTTCACTACCATAAAAATTAACCACACTGACAAAATAATTTGGCACCATGTCTTGCTGCTGAAGTACTGTCAGTCCCTCCGAAGTAGACTGAGGGAGCCTCATGTGGTGCTTCCTGGATGACAAGTCTGGTGGGTGGCCAAGCGGATGTGTAGCCACCCCTACGCCTCACTCCTGCACCTCTATAGCACCAAAAGCTATTGTCGGCCCCACTGCTTCCGGCTTCTCTATGCTCGCAAATTTCGATTGAGTGCCTAAGTCCAACTCGTGCCCCTGCTGGGCCCTCACCCCTCGGTGGCGTATTCCACCAGCCACCTGATGGACTGCTTCGTAGGTGGGCCAAAATTCCACCGTCGATGCCAATCCAAACGGTGCCGCCGCGTTGCGCCCTTGCACAATCATTGCGCCCAACGCCTCCGAATGCACTTCCAACAGCGCGTTCGACAGAGAAAGCGGAATCACCCGAGGAGCCTGTTGTTCCAAGAATCTCGCCCGGCTCATTTTCCTCAATTATGACTTATTTCATTAAGTTCACTAAAGGTTGTGCGTTAGCAAGTGAATGTCTTCTGTCAGAGCTGTGCTCCTTCCCTGCGCCCGATCGATCTTAGTCACCCCATCCTTGTATGGCCACAAGGATGAGTCTTTTGTCGTCAAAGGTGAATGATGTAGCAACAAATGAGGTGCCACCAGATGAGTAGCCCAATACGGGGGTGCCTAACCCCCGCGCATGAGGCACGCACGCTCCTTGACGCACAAGGCAGGGCGCGGGTGTTTCTATTTTGTTCATGTTTCCTTCTTTTTGCTGTATTTTTATTATGGTTTTTTATTTTGGCCGAAGGGTTTTTGGGTATTAATGGGGTATTATGATATTTTATTATATTTCTTTTTTGACCGAAGAGTTTTGGGTATTTATACCTCTTAAGGCCTAGTTGTACGAGATATTTTGAATAATATTGTGATTTTCGGTCCTCCCCTTTAGGCAAAGGTTTTTGTTTTTCTTCTCCATCCTCCATATTTCTTCTTCCATCCTCCACCTCCACTTATCCACGTTGCATCAAACACTCACTCAACAACAATGCCTATACTTTCAACATGTCCAATAAATATCTTGGGCGATGACTGTTTCATTTAACAGTTGACAATCATGAGATTGGTGATCATATGTTCAATTTTCACATTGTGTTTTCGAACTTCTTCCTTTAACAATAAAGTACTTTAATGCCATATGTTTAGAACATGCGTCTTTACGATAACATGGGACTGTTCAGGAATACATTGGGCAGTTTGAGTATTTGGCGACTTTGATTCCTCGACAACCAGAATCGCAATTCGTCGGCAATTTCTTGCACGGTTTGCAGGAGATCTGAAGCTAGGTCTGCATTCATAATCCGGTGATGCGTCTGCAAGTAATACGACTGGCTAGACATGTGGAGCTTGCCGTCAGGAAGGGCATTGGACCCCAATCTTAGGGAGAAGGCTCGCGTGACTATAGCCGCGACGCTTGGCCGCCTTCGACACAGTTGGGGCTGACGCCATCGCCTGGCTTCACCCCTCGCCTTCCTCGGAAGCTCAGTGAACCACTGGGGAGGGGGTCAAATCGAGAGTTGTCTAAACAGAATCCAACAAGCGCCAAATCGTTTTCCCCCTTACTACTTAGGAGTGGGAAGACCGCTGGGGAAGGGCTTGTGCTTCCGATGCTGAATGCCTTACACTCCCCCCCCCCCCCCCAAGCACAAATGTGCCGATCCGAAGTTGAGGGTGGTGTTGTTGGGGGGACGGTGAAGTGCTGGCCGATGATGATGACTCGACGGGTGAGAAAGAGGAAGGGAGTGAGGTGGTGGAGGCTGGTCATGACGCCAAATGCAGGGTCGCGAACTTACAAGGCGTGAAGACCTCTTATAGAGGCTGAAAACAGAATAACATTACCATGTCATCCATGGATTTTGATGGCAGTGGGGGGTGGGTGGTCCGTTTTGGTGTTGCAAGACCATGGCACATCTCACAATTTTATAGCACCCAAGCTTGTCCAATCGCTTGGGCTACCAATTGCAGATTCTCGGAAATTGATCGTTCAATTGAGGGATGAGCATAACGCGGGGACCTTGGGGGATGTCACCATCTCGCACTCACTATGGGGGCCTATGTTTGTGGGATTAGTGCTCAGGTCCTGGACATTGGAGGCTTGGATCTGATTTTGGGAATAGCCTGACTTCGAACTCTTGGCAACATAAAAATCAATTGGAAGATCATGTGGATGAAGTTCGCAGCAGGGGGACGTTAATTCACCTTGTGTGGCGCCAGTCCCAGTAGCAGAGCAACATCTTCATGGGATACGAGAACCTCTGAGAGGGACTCTACAGGTCGTTATCGGCGCCTAGTAGGGGGGGGGGGGGGAGAGCTGAGAAGCGAGCCCTTTGGCTGCGGGGCAAAACCATGACTTACTATTGGTACTTCAAACCCTTGGCAGTGTGTTTGACGCTCCTATCGGACTACCACCTAGGTGGCAGAGGGTTCATACCATCAACATGCACGCAGGCCTAGGACCAGTTATGGTCCGACCCTATCGCTACCCGAATTTCAGAAGAATGAAATCGAACGATAGGTGCATGGGATGCTGGACCAAGACATCATCAGGGCCTGTTCCAGTGCTTATTCCAGCCCGATATTATTGGTAAAAAAAAAGGAACATAGCGACTATATGGGGACTACTGAGCATCAAATAAGGCAACTATTCCGGATAAGTTTCCCATACCCGTAGTGGAAGAACTACTTGATGAACTGCACGACGCCGCTTCTCTAAGCTGGACCTCAAGGCGGGTTATCACCAAATTCGAATGTGGGAAGATGACATTGAAAAAACCGCTTTTCGCACTCACAACGGTCATTACGAATATTTGGCAATGCCTTTTGGCCTCACCAATGCGCCGTCTACTTTCTAAGCTGCCATTAATGAGTTATTTCGTCCCTTCCGCAAATTTGTTCTAATTTTTTCGATGACATTCTGATTTAAGACACTGATTGGGAGGCACATCTACGCCATATTGAAGTTGTCCTCCGGGTCCTCCAAGACGAACAATTCTTTGCCAATTGGATTGGCCACCACCTGAATCTTCAAAGGGGAGTACGTGGTTTTCTTGGACTCACAGGTCACTATAGAAAATTTATCAAAGGGTATGGAAAGGTCGCTCAACCATTCATTCGCTTACTTTAGTTCAAAACTAGCAGCGAAGAACCTAGAATCTACCTATGAGAAAGAAATTATTGCGTTGTTGCTTGCCATCCGAATTGGTGGCCATATTTATTAGGCCGCTCATTCACCGTTTTCTCCGATCACTGGAGCCTAAAATATTTGCCGCAACAGCGGATAACCACAATGGATTAGCAATCTTGGATAGCCAAACTCTTGGGATATCAGTTCGACGTGAAGTATGAGCCGAGCAAAGAGAACATGGGTGCGGACGCTCTCTCTTGAAAAGAGGAACCTCCTGCCTTGCTTGTACTGCCATCTAGCCCAGTTTGGGAGGGGGGTAGGTGTTGTCCTCCGACCTTTATTGGCTAGGTATGAAAACAACAGTCAGGGAGTTTGTTCAGCAGTGTGATATTTGCCAACAATATAAATATTCGACTCCTTCACCGGCTGGGCTGCTCTAACCATTGGAGATACCAACGACATTGTGGTTTGACATTTCTATAGACCTCATCTTGGAGCCTTCGAAATCCAAAGGTTTTGATGCGATTTTGGTGGTGGTCAATCGTTTGTCCAAATATGTTCATTTTTTGATATTGAAACACCCATACACAGCCTGAACAGTGGATGAACTTTTCCTGTGAGAAGTGGTTCGTTTTGCCGACATCAATTGTCAGCGATTGCGATCCTATTTTCCTTGGTAATTTCTAGACAGAGCTGTTTCATTCGCAGGGTACTGAACTAAAATTCATCTCAGCCTATCACCCACAAACTGATGGCTAGATGGAGGTGGTTATTTGATGCCTCAAAATGTATTTACGCTGCTTTGAGGGAGACCAACCAATTGCCTGGTCATATTGGATTCCCTAGGCCGAATTGAGTTACAACTCTACATGACATGTTTCCATAACTCCACTCCTTTTGAGGTGGTCTATAGCCGCAAACCGCCTTCTGTTTTCTGTTTTTTTCCATCCGAAGCATGTGTGGCAGCTGTGGCCTTGGCCCTGGAGGAGCGTGACGAGGCCTTACACCAACTCCATTGTCATCTGGCCCGCTCCCAAGACTATGAAAAAACTGGCAGACCGCCACCGACGCCCAGTCACGTTTCAAGTGGGCAACCAGGTTTATTTGAAGCTCCGACCCCACAAACAACAATCCGTGACTCAATGACTTCATCAGAAATTGGCTGCATGTTACTATAGGCACTTTACAATCCTCGGACAAGTTGGACCAATCGCCTAACACCTTGATCGACCGGCAGCAGCTAGAATCCACCCAGTTTTTCATGCGTCCCAATTAAAACATGTCGTGTGCTCCCAAGCTGTGCTGCCAACCCTCCCAGCGGGAATGGAGTGCGATCCCTCTGATTTTCTAACCCCCCAGGCTGTGTTATCCCGCCACCTACAGTTGAAGGATGGCACGACTCAACCACAATACCTCATTCAGTGGTTGGGCTGTCCAGCAGAGGAAGCAACCTGGGAAGACTAGTCTGTCCTCAGCAATCAATTTCTTTCTTTCAGTCTTGTCTCCTGTTTTTCTTGTTTTTGCTTGAGGACTCATTAACTTTCAATGCGCCCTTTCCCTTTCCATGTTTCTTTATACCATGCTTCTGAGCACTTTGATGTTGGCACATAAATGATGGTGCAACTTCCTTGACTATTTAGACTTGTTTTTTCTTGAGCTAACATATCGTGTAGTTGATGCATATTGCTTTTGTTTTTCATTGTATTATAGTTCATTTGGAATGGTTCATGCTCCAATGGTAATGTACTTAGTTTTGATGGCATGCTTATGCTTTGTGCGATAACCATCTAACTTCATGGTGATTAAGCAGTTTGAGACCGTTCATCCACAATTCTTATATATTTTTTTTTAAAACTTTCAGTTTTGGAGGAAAGTCGACTTGATGTTGCTATGTTCATTTGCATAAACATCAAACTCACCCTCCTCGATCTTTTCTGTGTCTCGTCAAATCAAGATCCAACTCACTTTGGTGAAATTAAATTTATTCACTCTAATAAGAAAAATTTAATCCATTAAAAGATCGTAACAACTGATGCATGCAAGTGCGATGATAAAAGAATGTTACCTTGCAATATACACTTGCTTAATATTAATGCTTTGAGTCATGTATATCATCGATTTAAACAATAAATTGTTTTAACATAAAATGTGCATTAATGTTCTCCTCTAGTTATTAACGTTTTTATAAAATGCATAAATGATCACAAAAAGGTGATTGTACACAGAAAAACATAAATGACTGAATGGTCAAATAACAGTAATGGCAGAAGTTGGAACCTGGGAGGATGTACTGCTCAGCAAGTTATGCCACACCTTCTCAAATTGCAGCTCGATACTGTAGTTTGAAGGGGCAGGACACTTTCAACTTCATGGGCTTCTGAATTCCTTTCTTCCATGATCCTGAACATTTGATGGTTTTTTCGAAACAAGTCTTGTGTTCCTCCATGGAAGCATGAATAAACTCATCAATGCGTTCCTTTGCATCCTTCAACAACGTGGCATCCTCACTGAGCTTCTTCTTCCTGCATGGACCCGTGGCTGGCATGGGATCGACGAGCTTTGGTTTTGTATCATGCTGGGATTCCTTCCTAGCAACAACAGTTCACCGTCGGTGGTTAATAACTACCAAAAGCTAGTGCAATGGGCAATTTACCAATCTGAAAGCACCTGCATCCAGATCATGGGGATAGAGTCGAGGAAATTTGAGTTAGTGTCCACGAGATGAAGCCCTCGGTGGACTGCTAATTGAGCCGGATCCATTGTACTCCATATGTTTGGCCCGGGGCTCAACTAATTTTCCATTTAAATCTAAACAATGCCCACAGTGGGGCTAGAACCCAGGACCACACGGTTAGGGGCCTTGCACTCTAACAATTGAGCTGGACTGGCAGTTGTATTTCCTCTAGTTGTTATACCAATGCACAAGTAATCATAGTTGATACTACTTGAAATTAAGCTTATTTGGAAATAATACATGCATCAATTAAAAATATTTATTAATTTTGGATATATAAATGAAACTAATAGTGCATGTATGTTATCAACAATTATATTAATAAATTATCAGAAAACCCAATCTATCAGTTTGGAATGCATGATGACAAAATGTTTTAAAATTTAAAATAAAAATACGTTTAGTTTAAAAATTGCATTTTGCATTATTGTTTCTAAAATTGATGAAGTCTGAAAATCACGCTATTTGAAAACTGCACTTTGAAAATTGAAAAAATACTTCTTAAATTAATAACCATTTCGATATTTGATTTTTTATTATAATATACAAAATTGTTCGTTTATCCGTTAAAAAAACGTTTTCCCTCTGAAGCGAGGCAGACACTGTTCAAGATGAAGCAATAGATTTTCAATTAAATTATAGGTAATGATAAAATAATAATTTAAAGTATGTATTATGATAAAACTTTGATGCATTTTATGATTGATGGTAGGTTTTCAATTGCGTAAATTATAAATTTAACGATTTTGATTTATTCAATTTTATTATTATTCATATTTTATTTATCTAATTAAGAGTATTATGATGTTATTTTATAAAGTTTATATTTGGAACATTATTACATGGGATTTGTTCATCATCAAAGTGATCAAATATTAAGATACTTATTAATTGCTCGAGACAGTGTGCATATCTTTATAATTTTTTAATATAATTGTTAGTAATGTTCATGCATTGTTTTATTTATACACTCAAAGATAATAAATATTTCTAATTTATGGTGCATTATTTCCAAGTAATTTTAATTTTAAATAATATCAGTTATGATTATTTGCACATTAGTGTATCATCCCAAAGAGAACACTAATGTGCATTTCATGTTAGAATAGTTTATTATAGGAATCAATGTCTGTTTATTCATGAATTAAAGCATTAATATTAAGCATGCGCATATTGCAGTTGGTGTTTTTATCATCACCCTTGTTTGTATCAACTATTTCGGTTTTTATTGGGCTAAATTTCTCTGATTGGAGCGATTAAATCAAATTTCACCTTGGTGTGTTGGTTCTTGATTTGGCACTGCTTGTAGAGAAACCCCCTACTATCACAGATGTCAGTAGCGATGATGAAAAGGTCTATTGCGATACATGAGAAAGTTCAAACATGTTATGTTTGATGTTCATACGAAATAGTATAACAAGCAACATACTCTTCCTAAAACTGGAAGTGCTAAAGAATTTATGAAATTTGTGAGAGAACGATCTTTAACTGCTGACAAGTCTTTTGTTGGGATGCTAGGTTTACTTTAAGAGTCATAAAATTCGATGGTTCTTGTACTATGCATGAACATGTTGTGGAAATGTAAAATATCGTGGGAAGACTAAAATCATTAAGAATGTAAGTGGATGAAAGTTTTATTGTCCAATTTGTTCTCATCTTATTACCGTGTGTGGATGAATCATTCAAAATAAACTATAATATCATGATGGACAAATGAAATGTGTATGAATTGCACAATATGCTAGTTCAAGGGTCAAAGAATTCACTCCATCGATTTGAGGTTCTTCATTGGCGTGGTTCGGCGACGGATCTGGTGCGACTCGCTTCACCTGCGGCTTCAGATGGGTGGTTTGGCTCGTCTTCAACACGACTCAGAGGGGGAGGATTTGATCTCCGTTTGGTTTTGGGGTTTGGCAGTTTGAGGTTTGTGGTTCTTTTACAGGTTCTGATTGTTTACTATGTAATTGATGTTCTTGCGGAGTCTTAGTTATCATAGTAATCCCTCCTTTTTGGTGCCTTCGCTTCCCGTGGATTGACTGATTTGGTTTCCGGTGAGGGTTCTTCTGTAGTTTGGAGATGATTTGCTTCATGCCCAGGGAGGCGCTGTTGGCTATGTTCGGCTCAGATCCCCTCAACGGAAACACTCCATTAATGTGCTTTTGGATCTTCCAGTCCTGGGTGACGAAGACTCGGATTCACGTTCCTGGTGTGTCTTCCTCTTCGGGTTACTGCGTGTGGTGTCGGAGGTGCCCCATGGACCGACAGGCTTTTGTGGCTTTGATTCCAGCATTGTGTTTCTCTTATTCGCTTTTGATGATGTTGTGTCTGCAATGGTTCTGTACGTGGTCTGTTGGAATGGAGATGAACCCATGGTCGATCTCATGTAGAAAGTCCCAGATGAGGTTTCAGAGCTTGTCTTTCATCTTTGCAGCGCTTTATGGATTTGGAAGTTGAGAGGGTATGGCGTCAGCCATCGGATCGGGCCTGTGCTTTGACACAGGACACTGGCTTGTTGTACAACCATGCATCGGTGGAGGGCTTTTCACGATCAAATGCTAGGGAGGGGTATCTCCATGTTGTCAGGTTGGGTTGTATCTCTAGACCTTCGGGTCGTGATTGTCCTATGTCCATGAAGCCTGTTCGGGTTTTCTCCCTTCATCCCTTAAAAGAGGGTTTTATTTAAAATAAAAAATTTGAAAGCCTTCGGGTCGTTGGATGGACAGCACTTTCAAAATGGTTGTTTGGAATGAAAAAATTTGGTTTGAGAAGTGTAGGTTGAGAAACCCCCTTACCTCAATGTGAGGCGGAGACATTTTATAGAGGAGAAAAAATAATTACAAGGAGGGTAAGTCTGATGTGGGACTCAGAAATACCCATTAAACTTAAATGAGGTCCAACACTCCCCCTCAAGCTGGACATGCCCAGATTGGATTGAGTCCCACAAAGAAAAAAGACGACAAGACACAAAGACCATCTCATACTCCCCCTCAAGCTGGGCCATGGATGCTGTGAATACCCAGCCTAGTAGTAAGAGTTAAAGCGAGCTCCTGGGAGGCCTTTGGTGAAGATGTTGGCAAGCTGATCTGCCGTCGGAATATGGCCAAAGCCGATATGTGTCTGCTCCAGATGGTGACGAAGAAAGTGGCTGTCCACCTCGATATGCTTCGTCCGTTCATGGAAGACGGGATTTGAGACTATCTTTGTGGCTGCCTGATTGTCACACCAGATATAAGCAGAGGTTTGTGCCGGGAAGCCGAGCTCATGGAGGAGATGACGAAGCCAGAGGATCTCAGTGGTGACCGTGGCCATGGCGTGGTATTCGACCTCTGCACTTGATTTGGAGACGACAGTCTGCTTCTTGCTGCGTCAGGAGATGAGGTTACCGGCGAAGAACGCGGCGGATCCTGTAGTAGACTTGCGGGTAGCGTTCCAAATGAGCATGATGTGAGTACTGAAGGCCACGTGCATGGTCTTTCTTGATGTATTTGGCAATGCGGAGGACAACATCCCACTGAGATCTGGTTGGATGCTCTATGAACTGGCTGACTTTGCCAACGGCGCAGGCAATGTCTGGTCGCGTCATGGTGAGGTAGTTAAGATTACCCACTAGACGTCGATAGCTTTCGGGATGAGGAAATGGTTCTGAGTCGGTATGGAGAGAGCGTTCCCCAGGATCAAGAGGAGTGTCCACTGCAGTTGCTGTGCTCAAACCAGCATCCTGCAAGATATCAAGAACATACTTGCATTGGCAGAGAGAGATAGTGTCCTCAGAACGGGAGACCTCGATGCCAAGGAAGTAGGTGAGGGGACCAAGATCTTTGGTGTGAAAGTGGTGGTGAAGATGCGCCTTGAGGTTGGCGATTCCTGTGGAGTCGCTCCCTGTGATGATGGTATCATCCACATAGACCACCAAGAGGATACAACCAGCAGGAGTCGTTCTGTAAAAAACTGTGTGATCCTTCATACTTCGAGAGAGGCCAAAATCAGTGACAACAGTGCTGAAGCGGCCGAACCAAGCACGAGGAGATTGCTTGAAGTCATACAGAGAGCGGCGGAGTCGACAGACTTGAGACTCGGCGTCGGAGGCACAAAAGTCGGGTGACTCTTGCGGATAAACTTCTTCCTCAAGAAAGCCATGGAGGAAGACATTCTTGACATCCTGCTGATGAAGATGCCAACGATGATGTGCCGCTAGAGAGATGAATAATCGGACGGAGGTCATCTTGGCCACTGGAGAGAATGTATCAAAATAGTCCACCCCGTAAGTTTGTGCAAAGCCCTTAGCCACAAGGCGGGCTTTGAGTCGATGGAGAGTGCCATCGGGATTTAGCCGGACAGTGTAAATCCATTTGCTGCCAACCGCCTGTTTGCCTGCTGGAAGGGGGACAAGTTTCCAGGTATGATTTTCTTCTAGAGCCTGCAATTCACCCCGCATTGCTGCTAGCCACCCCGGGTGAGATTTAGCATCACCAACGGTTCGAGGAATCGATACTGTCTCCAGAGCTGACAGACCCCTGTATGAAGATACAAATAAAGGTGTACTCTGGCACGAACGAGTACCTTTTCGGAGTGCAATGGGCAAGTCGTCTGGTGCCGGGGCAGGAGCATCGGACGAAGCGGGGACGATGGTGTCCTCGGCCGGGACAGGGGTTACAGGCAATGGGTGACGAGAGTAGACCGCACCAAAATGGTGATCAGCAGCAGCAGCAGGGGGAGACACTAGTGGAGGGTGGATGATGAGGAGAAGACAATCATCAATGTCAGTGTCTGGATGAGGAGAGAGAGATGAAAAAGGAGAGCTCTCAACAAACGATATGTCAGTAGAGATGATATACCGTCGTAGGTTCGGAGAGAAGCATCAATATCCGCGCTGAGTACGGGAATAGCTGAGAAATATGCAGCTGAGGGATTTAGGAGAGAGTTTGGAGAGACCGGGTCGAGTGTCACGGACATTACAGAGACATCCAAAGACACGCAAGGGAAGGGAGTGAGGAGGGAGAGAGGAGAACAGAGTCGGAAAAGGAGTCTCCCCCTGAAGAATAGAAGAAGGGAGACGGTTAATGAGGTAGGTAGCAGTCAGGATGACATCGCACCAAAAATTGAGAGGCACCTTCATGTGGAATAGGAGGGCACGAGCAGTCTCCAGAATATGGCGGTGTTTCCGCACGACCACTCCATTCTGCTGAGGTGTATCGAGGCAAGATGTTTGGTGAATAATGTCTTTATCCTTGAGAAACTGCTGAAGGGTGTAAGATAAATATTCCCATCCATTGTCGGAGCGGAGACATTTCAGCGAGGTTGAGAATTGAGGATGAATTTCATTGTAGAAGGTCTGAAAGGTAGAACACACTTCAGACCGATCATGAAGAAGGTATAGCCAGGTCATGCGGGAGTAGTCATCAATAAGGGTAATATAATACTGGTACCCGAACAGGCTAGGAACCCTGCAAGGACCCCATACATCGGAATGAACAAGGTCGAAAGGATTCGCGTCACGCGGGTCCAATTGAGGTACATATGTCACCCAATGATGTTTTGCAAACTTGCAAGGTTCACAATGGAATGCAAGATTAGGACTAAATTGGGGGCAAAGTTTATGTAGGACCGAAGCCGGCGGATGACCAAGGCGAGAATGAAGGTCAAAGGCACGGGCTGAGGTGGATGTGCAGGCAAGAGGGTGTGGGATATCGAGTATGTACACCCCGGCCTAAAGATGACTTCTACCAAGTTCCCGATTCGTTGATCGCTCCTGAAACACAACACTAGAAGATGTAAAAATAGCAGCATAGTTTAAATCTTTGGTGAGTTTGCTGATGGAGAGAAGATTAAACTGGCTGTGAGGAACGTGAGCAACAGAAGACAGACTAATAGACGGGGTCAAAAGGCATGTGCCAAAGCCCGCAATGGGGATTGTTGATCCATCGACAACAGTGATTGGAGAAGCACTAATCGATGGATTGTAGGTAGTGAACATACCAAAATCCCCTGTGAGATGTTGAGACGCACCGGAGTCGAGCATCCAGACTGACGGTCGATGAGATAGGCAGGCGGTGGAGCTATCAGTCTGAGCAATGGTGGCTGGATAGGAGGGCCGATGCTCAGGACGGGGTCGGGAAACCGCTGGAGGCGGACCGAGAGACCGCATCAGATGCAGGAGCCGAGAAGCGTCGGGAGACTGTCCAGTCAAACGTCGCCGGGAGTGCCGCGGGAGGGTGGGGTCAGATGACGGCATTAGATCCAGAAAACAGGAAACTCCTGGATTGCGGGAGGAAGCAGTAGACAGGAGGGCCGCAGTCGCCTGGAGGGAGTCGCTCTTGGACAAAGACGGGGCTAGGGTGGGGTTGCCTGGCGGGAGGACAACCAGAGGCGCCGCGAGGTGAGCGGCCGGCCTGGATCTCCTGCCGGTGGCCGCGGGCAAGCCTGGTGCTGGTACGGCCGAAGAAGAGCGCCGGCCGAAGGGCGTCGGGAGCCGCGTCTCGAAACGGCGACGGCGGGAGGCGCGGTCTGGAGGAGCGCGTAGGAGAGGGGCGCCGGGGAGCCGCCTGAGGGAGATCGGGCCGTCGGGAGGAGACGCCGGGCCGCCGGGAGGAGACGCCGCGGGAGCCGGACGGAGTCGCGACGAAGGGTCGCGCGCGGGTGGAGGCGCGACGGGGCGACGGGAGGGTCGCCGTCCGAAGGAGCCGCGGCGGGGCGTCGGGTGTGTCGCGCTCGGGGGGAGCCGCGACTGGAAGGGAAGGCGCACTGGGGGGGGCGATGGGGAGGGCTTGCGCGCAGGAGGAGCGGGCGCCGGGAGGGAAGGCGCACCGGGCAGGAGGCGCCGGGGAAGGAGGTTGCAAAAATGCACCGGGGAGGCGGGGCCGGACTTAGCCTGGAAAACCGCAAAAAAGAGCGAGGCTAGGTTAAGATGTAACCTCCTCTGATACCATGTAGGTTGAGAAACCCCCTTACCTCAATGTGAGGTGGAGACATTCTTTTATAGAGAAAAAATAATTACAAGGAGGGTAAGTCCGATGTGGGACTCAGAAATACCCATTAAACTTAAAATGGGGTCCAACAAGAAGAAAGTTAAGTAAAATGCTTATGTATGTTTTAAATCAAACTTAATCGAAGTTTCACATAATATATCATGGACTGATTTTGGTAGTGTGATTCATGTATTATGATAAAACTTCGATGCATTTTATGATTGATATTAGGTTTTCAATTGCTTAAATTATAAATTTTGAGATTTTGATTTATTCATTTTTATTATTATTCATATTTTATTTATCTAATTAAGTGTATTATGGTGTTAAGTTATAAAGTTCCAAATATAAAGTGATCAAATCTTAAAGTTAATTTTGATTCATATTATTTGAAAGTAATTTATCAATTACTCACAAATTTGATAATATTATAATATTTATGTATAAATTAAAATTCATTATTATAAGATTATAAGATACTTATTAATTGTTCGAAACAATGTGCATATCCTTATAATTTTTTAATATAATTGTTGGTAATGTTCATGCATCCGAAAGATCATAAATATTTCTCATTTATGCATGCATTATTTCCAAGTAATGTTAATTTTAAATAATATTAGTTATGATTATTAGTGTATCATCCAAAGAGAACACTAATTTGCATTTCATGTTTGAATAGTTTATTGTAGGAATCGATGTGTGTTTATTCATGAATTAAAGCATTAATATCAAGCTTGCGTATATTGCAGTTGGTGTTTTTATCATTGCACTTGTATGTATCAACTATTCCCATCTTTATTGGACTAATTTCTTTGATTGGAGTGATTAAATCAAATTTTACCTGGGTGTGTTGGTTCTTGATGCGGAGAAACCCCCTACGATCAGAGATGTCAGTAGCGATGATGAAGTCTACTATGATACATGGGAAACTTCAAGCAAGTTAAGTTTGATGTTCATGCAAATGGGTATAACAAACAACATCAAATCAACTCTTTTCAAAATTGAAAGTGCTAAAGAATTTATGAAATTTGTGAGAGCAACCTTTTACTGTTGACAAGTCGTTTGTTGGGATGCCAGTTTTAAACAGTTATAAAGTTATATGGTTCTTGTACTCTGCATGGACATGTCATGGAAATGTAAAATATCGTGGCAAGACTAAAATCATTAAAAATGGAAGTTGATGAAAGTTTTCTTGTGCAATTTGTTCTCATCTCATTACCGTGTGTGGATGAATCATTCAAAATAAACTATAATATCATGATGGATGAATGAAATGTGTATGAATTGCACAATATGCTAGTTCAAGGGTCAAAGAATTCACTCCATCCATTATGAGCATCACCAAATAGGTAAAAAGTATTGCGTAAAGAAACATTGTAAGTGAAAATGACCATTGAAAGTTAGTGAGTTCTCTAACAAGAACTGAAAGATTAAAAAATACAGACAAATGTCATTTCGGTGAGAAAACACAACACTTGACACCGCAAAATGCGTTTCATGCACTTTGCCGCAGAATTCATGATGTGACCTTCATTTAGACAACAAATGTTGAGTTTGAGTAGAGATGTGTCTCAATACCCGAAGAAGATACAGGTTGGTTTTCCATGTGACACATGACTACTCCAAAACGAGGGATAAGTTGAAAGAACCCCCCTCTAAGATTGATGATAAAAAGGTGTCGATGCATTAAAATGCAATATTCGAGTTTCATTCGAGAACATTTGGTGTATTCACTGTATCAAGAAGTGTAGATATCTTCGAAAGCTTCGATTTGACTGGTTGTAGAGCCCAAACAGACTCACGGATTTAAGTTTAACACTTGTAAAATGAACAAATTTTATAAAGGAATTTGCGTCACTGTGCAGGCCACTCGCGCAAGGCACTTGCGCAGGCCCACTCGCGCAGGTCCACCAGCGGGTCTATAAATAGACCCCTCATCCTCAAATTTTCGGAGGGTGTCCGAACTCCCAGACAGCGAATCCAGGGGAGGGCTTTGGTCGCGCTACTCCTTCGCCCAAGCAGTCCATCCCTACTTGGGCGACCTACCATGGCCCGCCCTCACTAGGGCGAGGCCCCGAACCTAGTACTTGGGCGACCCGCACTTGGACGACCCACACTTGGGCGACCTAGACTTGGGCGAGGCGGTCTAATCCACCCAAGTACTAATTGGGTAAGGTACTTCTGATCCGCCCATGTACTACTTGGGTGAGACCCACCTGGGCGACTCATACTTGGGCGAGACCCACCTGGGCGACCCGTACCTGGGCGATACCCACCTGGGCGAACCACATGGGCGACCCAGTTAAGCGAACCCGCTGGTCCATATTGCGGGGGCTGCGCCCCCACACCCACGCTCGGGATCAGTGTCGGGCTGCGGTCTTGGTCCTTCGGGCTGGTCCCTTCGCTACTGTCACTGTCTCCCATAAAAAATGGAGAGTCGCACAGCGAACTTTTCGGCCTGGGACCAGGATGTTTCGTGTTGCGACACACAACCGCACCTCTCATTCCAAATCACCATGAGTCGACACACTCCTCATGGTTCCTAAACAAGGGCATCCTCCTTAGGAATAAGCCCCAACCAGTACACATACATCCTCCTTAGGAATATGCCCCAACCAGTACACAAACATTCTCCTTAGGAATATGCCCCAACCAGTACACAGACATCCTCCTTAGGAATAAGCCCCAACCAATCACCAGGGCATCCTCCTTTCGAATAAGCCCCAACCAGAACAAGGGCTTCCTCTTTAGGAATAATCCCCAACCAGTACAAGGGCATCCTCCTTAGGAGTAAGCCCCTAGCCTTTCCAACATTCTTTCATCAGCGGACATAGCGGATTTTGTGGTTTCTCGGATCTCCTGTTTCCTCTTGTTTTTCACACTGAGCATGACTCACGTGAGTTTAGAGGTTGACGGTGGTCATGACATCCCCATGATCCCAAACCTGACGGGCATCCTCCTTCGTATTATGCTCCGAAATCTAACCTTTGGACCTCTTACCTGGTATAAGCCCCAACCATATCACAATACTCATCCACGGGCCTCCTCCTTAGGTGTAAGCCCCGAACAAGCCTCCAAATCACCATGATTTGAGATATCCCTCATGGCTCATTTTAAAGGGCATTCTCCTCACGAATAAGCCCCTTTCTTTCACAAGGCATCCTTTTTACGAATAAGCCCCAACTTAATCCTCTCAAAGGGTCATACTCCCCTACGAAACAAACTTTTTGGGGGCCTCCATAGGCGCGAGTTCTCATAATTGAACTGTGTGGACTTTGATTCCCGTCCAAATGAGATACGTAGGAAGCATCGAGCACCCCCAAATCAACTCTACTCTCTCTGGGCCGCATTCCCAGTAGAGTCTTATTCAACCTAGGAATTCATATTCCTTCCATGTTCCCTGCGCCGCTTCTGCATAACTTTCACACCGAACTTTGACTAGGCACCTTCCGCTTAGACGTCCTTGCCGCATGACGCTAAATTGCACGGTTTAGTCCTTATCAGATGCCCTTAAGAGGTATGATGTGTCCCGTTGAGTGGCATCGAACTACGCGAGTTCTGATTATTTTCATAGGGATACGTAGAAAGCCCATTCATGGGTCCAATCCCAACATCAAAACAACTCTCCTCTCCTTGGACAACGACACACTCTAGAGTGCCCCACTATGTGGTTGAAAACCAACATTGTCATAATAATGACCAAAAGAATATCTAATCAGTATATAAGAGGCTATCATCGATGGACGACCTCAGATACATACCGATGTCTCCATTGATAAAGAATCTCGGATATATATAGATGATTCTAAATTCCCTACATGCCGAGGATTGATTGTTAATTCGGGAGTGACCCACGTCATATTTGAGAATTAATGAAGGATCCACAAACATATCTTAAATCTATAACAGACCCGAATTAGGCAATTATTCCCCTAAAAAAGGTGTGATGAGCCTGACCTCCCATCCTCCTGGCCAATGTGAGTTCTTAAGCACTGTTAGCCAAACTCCCCAACAAGCGTCTGCCTTTGGAAAATAGGTCCTTCAAGGATATAGAACCGTTGGGTGTTTTTGGTCCCACGAATAAACCCGTTGGAAACTGTTCGGAAATAGTGAACTCGACGTGATTCGTGAATGATTGCCTGAAACTCAGCCCCCTACAATCGACCGTCGAACGACTGATTCTCTGTCGGAAACAACTTTTAAAATGATTGTTTGGAATGAAAAAATTTGGTTTGAAAAGAAAGTTAAATTTTTTATGTATGTTTTAAATCAAACTTAATTAAAGTTTCACATAATATATTATGGATTGATTTTGGTAGTGCGATTCATGTTTTTAATACGATGCAAGGATTAATTACTACCGAAATCAAAAGCTCAGTTGAAAAGTTTATTTTATGGGGAATTGAGTGAAGGTTCCAGAGGAAGTAGTTGAGACTTACCGTTTAGTCCTTGGCACCAGATATCATTTGGATTTATGTGAAACCCTTTATGTACCTGTTATATGTAGGAATTTGATTTATTTTTCAAAACTTGATATTGCTAGATGCTCTTTTAACTTTCGGAATTGATGTTTCAGTTTATTTAAGCATACTCGTATGATTGGTTTTGATATATCATGTGATTGCTTATATAAATCGAATTTTGATAATTTTTATGGTGAAATTTTTCTGATCTTGCATCATGATGTTGGTATTAAACATGGTTTAATGAGTCATTTGCTTATTTGTGATATAAATGCTTCAAGTCATATTTTCAAAGAAAGGTTTGAGGGATTGATTAAAATCAAAATCCTTCCGTATTTTGATTTCACTAACCTAAACGTTTGTGTGAGTTGTATTAAAAGTTGAGGCCAAAACCTCAGTTTATTCGGGAAAAGGAGCTACATTACATAGAGAAGCAAGCAACACACAATGCAGGGAAGAAAATCAAACACAATGCAGGGAAGGAAATCAAACACAATGCACAAAGAAATGTTCCACTAGATTCACTCAACTCCTTTAGATCATTTGTTGATCGTATTAAAGGAAATCCTTCCATATGTGGATCTTTTGATGTGATTTTTTTTTGCAAGAAAAAATATTTCATCTTCTTTATCAATGATTATTTACGCGATGAGTATTTCTATTTATTGCCCGAGAAATCTCAAATAATAAATGTATTTGAAGTTTATTTAAATGGAGTTGAAAGTCAATTGGACATAATTGTGAAATTCATTATGTATGATAAAGATATTGAATATTATGGAAGATTTAATGAAATTGGACAAACCCTAGGTATATGCAAAGTTTCTTGAAATTCGTGACATATGTGCTCAATACATGATGTCAGGTATACCACAACACAATGATGTAGCAAAAATCGTAATAGAACATTGATGAATATTGTTAGGAGCATGTTGAGTATTTCATCTTTACCTTTATCATTGTAGATGCATGCTTTAAATTCTATCATGTTGAGTATGGGATAGGGTTCCTAGTAAATCAATTTCAAAGATATCTTTTGAACTTTGGACGGGTAGGGAACCTAGGGAACCTAGTTTGAGGCACATGCATGCTTAAGGTTGTTAGACAAAGATAATAGCTTATAATTAACATGAAAGAAAGCTGAATGCAAGAACAATCAAGTGGATATTTCATTGGTTATCCAAAAAAATCAATGGTGTATGTATCTCATTTCCTTAGCCATAGTATGTGAATCATTGAAACTCAAAATGCTAGATTTATTGAAAACAGTGACTTTAGTGGGAGTGAATTTCCATAAAATGTGAAAATTAAAGAAGTTAAGAGTTCAATTTCATTTGTCTTTGTAGAACGATAAAATGAGGTATACTCGAACCCCCAAGGTACTCTCTAAAGGAGGCCTTGAGGTTCTTTTATAATGAATAATTAAGACTACATCGGACTGGTCCGATGTGGGATGCAGACCTCAAGCTAGGTGTACCTAGCTTGGACACATAAAGAAAAGAGACCAAACCAAACCAATGAAAACAAAGCAATCAACAGATTGCAAACACTCCCCCTCAAGCTAGACATACCCAGTTTGACGACAAAACAAGACAAAACAGTATAAAAGATAAAGCTTTAAGGTTGCTGCTCCCCCCTCACGATCGTAGCTCCCTCGCAGGATGATGGATGGTTGAAGTTTTCGCGGGCGCAGCAGAGGAACCACGCAGACCGGGGCGGTCGACGGGAGGTTGCCGGGCAGGAGGGCCGTCGAGGGCGGTCGACGGGAGGTTGCCGGTCAGGAGGGCCGTCGTGCGGGAGCGGCACAGGAGGGTCGTCGCGCGGGAGCGGTGCAGGAGGGCTGACGCGGAGGGAGCTGCTTTGCAGAGGTGGCGCGCATGAAGGCGGAGCCGGTTGTCGTCAGGAGTCCGCAGGAGGGACACAGGGGGCCTGGCCGGTGCGAGCAGAGGAGGCTGATTGGAGGGTGGAAGGCAGGAGGGGGTGGCCGTGTAGGGCAGACCCCTTTGGCCGCAGCGGGTCGAAAGCCGCGACGGGAGGCCGACAGGGGGGGAGATCAGCGACTGGAGAGCTGCGATGTTGGGTGAGTGTCTCGCGCAGAAGGAGCCAGGATGCCGTCGGGAACGCCGAGAAGGGAGGGTTGGATGTCCGTGACGGGCGGAAGCCGGGAGCCGCACATGAAGCGGGATGGGAGGGGTGGTTGCCTGAAGGTGTGGGAGCCGACAATTGCGGGAGCCGGGAAATGCGGGATTCGGGAAGGGTGCCGCGTAGGGATGGCCTTCGGGAAAGAGGTCGAAGCAGCGAGGGGTCCGCCGGGAATACACCAGGAGGCCGCCTAGTTTCGTCGCGATGGAGGGGCTTAGTCGGGAGCCGCGAGTTGTGGCGGAAAACGAAGGAGGGCGATGGGACGTGTCGCGCTGGATGCGGGTGGGGGGGGGACGCCGGCAGGGAGGAAGAGGGGGCCGTTTGGTTAGGCGCAGGGAGGAGGGCCGGACAGAACCGGGAATCCCGCAGGGAGGAGGGCCGGACGGTGATAATCGCCGCGGGATGGGAGGGATAACCGGCAGAGGGGGGGGGGGGGCGGTAATACCTATGGCTTGCTGGCCATGGAGGCCACCGCCCCCCAACTGGGAGAAACCCTAGAGGCCGACGGGAAAAAAGAAATAAAACGGGAGGAGAAGGGTTCAGGATTAATTTCCCTTTGATACCATGTAGAACAATAAAATGAGTTAGATCCGAACCCCAACGGTACTCTTTAAAGGAGGCCTTGAGGTTCTTTTACAATGAATAATTAAGACCACATCGGACCACAAGTTCGATATGAGATGCAGACTCCAACATTCTTTTACTCCGGTTTCACATGTTATTCCTCACTTTAATGAATTACAAAATAAGGATGAAGAACAATGAAGAAATGTTTCCCAAATATAGTATAAGAATTATAAGGAAAGAGATCTACATGAAAGTGGGAGGGACCTTATAGGGAGTTGGCTGTAAATGTGTTTTCAAAACCAAACGGTTCCAATTAGGAAAGATGATAACTTCAATCTCAATCAATGTTCCAAAAATGATTTGGAACAAAAACAAATAGAAGGAGCTTCTTATGCGTCTGTTGTTGGAAGCTTGGTGTATGCTCAAACAGGCCATATATTAGTTTTGTAGTTGGTATGTTAGGGAGATGCCAAAGTAATCCCATTTTAGATCATTGGAGGGCTGCAAAGAAAGCTTTGTGATGCCTTGTAAAAGATTCAATCATTTTGAGGTAATTGCATATTTTGATTCAGACTTTGCCGGTTGTGTTAATATAAAAAAGTCTACTTTTGGTTATATGTATCTTCTAGCCAGACGGGCAACATCATGGAAGAGTGCGGAACAGTTGGTCATTGTTGCTTCGATCTTGGAAGATGATTTCTATCCTTTGACCCTTTCTCTATTTCACCACAATTGATGGACTGTATTGGAATTCTTTAGTAAGACTTGATGGCCATGGATAGAAACCCTTTAATAGGGACAAACTGGTCACTTGTGGTGGTTTTTACAATAAACCTTCAAATCCCATCAATTTGATGATATCATCCCTGATTATCCCATCATTTATTTATTTATTCAACCGAGTTAGTCTAACTCGTATTGCACCTGTGACTTGCTAGGTACACGCTTAACATCTGGGATGTTGGGGGCCAAAGAACAATCAGATCTTACTGGAGGAATTACTTTGAGCAAACTGATGGGCTGGTATGGGTTGTCGATAGTTCAGATATTAGAAGGTTAGACGACTGCAAATTTGAGCTGCACAATCTTTTAAAGGAAGAGGTCCGTATACCTCCTTTTCTGTCGTTGATCCATTTTACTAGATATAGGCTGTGTTTGAAAACACTTGGTGAAAACTGAAGTTTTCAAAAACTGATTTTCTGCCACTTATTTAAGTGGTTTTCTTCTGAAATTTAAGTGCAATTTTTTTTTTCAGAAACTGAACATATGCCGATTATTTTATCCAAGTGCAAACTGTTTATTGGAAGTGGCAAGTGGTAAAAACAGTTATCAGTTGGTGAATTTGTAGATGATATGATTAACCTTAACCCAGTCTTTCCTTTCACTGTATCCAGTAACTTGAGAAATGAGTTTGCCTAAGTTTAGTACGTTTGTAATATGAAATTATTCTGCACTTATATCGTTTTGTTAAGTCACGTTTGACTGTCATGCTCACTTCCATGTTACTTGATACTTTCTGGATTTCACATAGGTTTATTTGATTGTTAATTGATCACGGGTCAAGGATTTTTGATGTGTAATGGTAGATGCTAGGAATCTGTTATGAGAAACTTTATTTGCGTGTTGCAAGTGCAGAGGCTGTCAGGAGCATCTTTGTTAGTATTAGCAAATAAGCAGGACATTAAAGGGGCTCTTACACCGGATGAAATAGCTAAGGTAATGGTGTGCGGTGATAGGGGTATTGAAGTTGGGTGCATTTGTAATGTGAAGTTTGGTTACAGGTATTGAAGTTGGAAGGCATGGATGGAAGCCGGCACTGGGAAATCATGGGGTGCAGTGCGCATACGGGAGCGGGGCTGCTGGAGGGATTCAATTGGTTGGTACAGGATGTCGCTTCTCGGATCTACATGCTCCATTAACCCCCCATATCTTCTCCCCACCGGGAAGTAGTGGAGCGCAGTGCTCATTTGGTATTGTTTATGTTCGATGAATATTTGAAGCTGATGCAAATAGTAAGAAATTTTTCTGCTATTTTGTTAATGAAATTCTGTTTCAATTTAAGCACGTAGAGTGTTTTACGTATGAAATAAATGAAAGAATTTAAGAAAGTTTTATGCTATTTTTAAAGTTTATATTGCATGACTTTTTTCATATCAAAAAATTTCTTCATTTGTTTGTCCATGTGGTGAAAGAATTTGAGAAAAAATGAGTTTGATTTTGACATGCGGTGTTGCTTTGATTGTAGTTGAGAGAACTGGGAGTTAGTTTATGGTAATGAATTGGTTTTGATGATCTGATGCAGTGCATTAAACCTCCAACCAAATTAAATATGAGAAGCCACCTTGTTCTTGATATTGGGCACTAATAGGTTCAAAAAATTGGTTGTTTTTGAAAATATGCATTAGATGAATTCAATTATTGCCGGTCCATGGTTTTGCCTTACATTTTAAATTTTGGAATAGAACACATGTTCTGTTTTGTAGTTATTTGATATTTCTTTTTACTTAATTATTTAGAAGCTGAACAATTCATCTTCGGCACATAACAACCAAAGACACCTCACAGAAAATCCGGGTCTTCTCAAGTGAGCGAATGATGGATCTCATAAGATCTCAATTCATCATTGAAGTATAGTCATCACTGGTAATCTTTTTCTTCATAGCGCTGCATTTAGGAAAAACAGCTTTCATTGAAAGCTCGTATGGATTTTCATCCTGTAAAATCCTAGAAGGTTCTTCCATATCTTCCAAAATTGGATGCAAAGGACTTTCTTCAACGTAAGCAGGCTGCTGCTCCCAATATTTCACTGGGGCATCATCGGTCGTAGCGCCAACACTTGCTTGATCTAGCGAAATGTCAGCCTAGCCCGGAGCATGTTCTTCAGTCTGCTTCCCGCGTTTAGCTTTCTTCTCCCTGAAACCAGTCTCTTGCCATTTGACTTCTCCTCAAAATTGTTGCATTTCTCATCATTAGCAACACTATCTTGAATTTGAACATCGACATGTTCTACTTGATCATGGGATTTCTTGAATGAAGAATGCTTGTATGTGGCCCCATCAGCGGGGCAACCTTTCGGTTGATTGATCAGTGGTTGGGCGTCCGTTAGGTTACACTGTCAACGAAGGATCATCACCAGAGTACATTAAGTTGCTTGTGATGACAAGACTGTGACTTGTGACCTTGGCGATTGAGAATCGAGTAATAATTTGTCCGAAGGATCATCACCAGAGTGTACAATAGGTTGCTTGTGATGACAAGACAATGACTTGTGACCTTGGCGATTGAGAATTGAGTAATAATTTGTCCACGACTCGATGAAAACCAATTGCTTATAACAGTATTCTCCTTCAACTTCTGCCAGGCAAATTCCAATGGCAGTTTCAAGAGGTCAACCTTGACACACATATATGCGAAGTAATCGAATGATACAGAGTGCTCATTTTGTGATTCGAACAGAGGTACCTGCCAAAGGAGTTTCCTAACAATTTAAGAAACAAGGGCTTTTAAAAGGGAAGAGGAAGACCTGGGAATTGCGACGAATCACGTTTCATATGAAAGGCGCGAAGGTCCATCTGAATAAAAAAACCTGAAACAACTTGAAAAATCTTGGGGTGCTTAACGAAGATTCAGCCAAATCATCTTTATCCTCAAATCGAAGGAGGATGTGATGGGGATCCTGAAGTACAACCACGGCATGATTCCCGAGGCCCCATGATTCATTAGAAAACTTGTCGAAGGCATCAACGGGTGGTCTGTGATGCACAAACCTCGCAACCAGTGAAAAATCAAGCAGAGATGACGCCTCTATGAACTCCAATGGTAAGATCGAAACTGCAGGGAGACTGTTGTACAACCCTTACCTTGGGGAAACCATGATGTGCTGGAAAGTCAGAAGAATAGAGCACCACTATGATCAATAGCCTTCTCTTTCGGACGAACATCATCTCCGATTAACCCTTTAACTGGAATATCCAGTACAGACTTGGGATGACGACATGTGTCATATTCTATTTCCAGTCGTCCGATCGTTTCTTCACGACATTCCTTCCATAACCCTTACCTTGGGGAAACCATGATGTGCTGGAAAGTCAGAAGAATAGAGCACCACTATGATCAATAGCCTTCTCTTTCGGACGAACATCATCTCCGATTAACCCTTTAACTAGAATATCCAGTACAGACTTGGGATGACGACATGTGTCATATTCTATTTCCAGTCGTCCGATCGTTTCTTCACGACATTCCTTCCATTTGAATTCACAGGCGATTTTGCCCTCGTGTTTTGTGAGACAGATCGACTTCGGCTGCGGTGACTACGGCAAAACCCTCAAATCCGGCACTGCGGCAACAACGACAAAGCGAGCTACTCTGGCAACAACTTCAGGGAATCCAACGACTACGACAACGACAACAACTCCACCGAAGACAGTATCACGTTGTCCCCAAGTCTCGTCCAACGCAAAGACGCGATTTTTCTTCTCTGAGAACTGTCCGACTCCGATGGTGTTTCATCTCAGTTTTCGATAGTCTTTTTTGTACAAAACAGGCAGCAATGACTGACGAAGGTGGCGTAACTTAGTTATATTTGCTAAAACATGTACTTAAAAATCTGTATTCCATTTCTGTTGTGATTCCTTATTTAATACTTTTTTCTTATGAGAAGTTTTCTGTAAATGTTGTCTGTCTATCATTTTTGAATTTAAAAAACTCCAATTTCCCCATTTTGAAGTTACTGCAAATGGTACGAACAGAGGAAAAAGATAGTATTTTTCAATTGTAATCATGAAAGTACCATTGAGAGTTCTACTGAAGCTTCCACTAATTTTTTTCCATTTTGTAATGTTTGCAGGTTTGATGGGATTGTTCTATTGTTCCCCACTGGAGGTTCCACGCGAACTTCCATTGGAGGTTTCACTAGAATGTCCCTTGAGGTTCCACTATAGGTTCCACTGGACCTTCCGCTGCAGGTTCTACTGAAACCTCTATCGAAACCTCCACTTTCCAATGGAGGTTAGGTTTCACTGGAGGTTTCACTGGAACTTCCATTGGAACCTCCATTGGAACCTCCATTGGCACCTCCAGTGGAACTTCCATTGACAGTTCCGGTGAAACTTCCACTCATATTCAACCTTCCAAACCTATAGTATAATTTGTGGAATCCCCAAAGTGAAATATTACATGATTCATAAGTGAATTTTGTGTCGTTTTATACCACTGGAACTTCCAATGGAGGTTCCACTGGAACTTCCACTTGAATCTATTCTACAAATTGCAGTGCAAAGCTACCTTAAGTAAAAAATCGAGTGTTATCCCAGTGGAACTTTCATTCATATCCAACCTTCCAAACCTATAGTGTAATTTGTGGAATCCCCACAAAAATATTTGTAGTGAAATATTATATAATTCATAAGTGAATTTTGTGCCGTTTTATCCCACTGGAACTTCCACTGGAGGTGCCACTGGAATTTCCACTGGTTATTTCCTAGTGGAACTCCCAGTGGCACTTCCAGTTGAACTACATCAGCTTCAGAGAAACGTATTTCCACTCCATCGAATCGGAAATCACTTGTCGATGGAAGATAGTTATCCAATACATACAAAACAGAACTGTCGGATTTTTTACAATCTGATGCTAATATAGTATTAGATGTGAATGCTTGAAACACATTCCAAAAAGAAGTATCGCGCAAAGCATTTGTATGTCCTTTCAGTTTTTGTTTGATTTCTTGTAAAGCTCTTTGTAAAGAGGTCAAATTTGACCTAAAATGCACACCTAAAAATTGAAAGTAAGACCTTTCCTTTGAATCAAAAAACTTACAATAGAAAGTATAGAATAATTCCATACTGAATCCTGTAAAAATTTCACTACAAATTTGGGGCATCCACAAAATTACAGTATAAAATGTAGAATAATTGGAATTCTAGTGGAAGTTCCAGTAGAAGTTTCAGTGGCAGTGCCAGTAGAAGTTCCAGTGCGAGTGCGACAAGTTGTTGACACAAAAGGTAATAAAATCAGCTCTTTTGAAAGCAATAAAGGGAAATGAAGAAGTCAATCATCTTGACACAACAACACTACTATGTTTATACACACGTGCAATTGTTTTTTCCCCTACTGCAGGTTCTTACTTGAGTTGGGGTTTTATCAATTATGTGGATACTGAGAGAGACATGAGAATACTAAGGTGGTCTCGTGCAATCCACCAACAGTTGATGAGATCAATTAAAGGATTTCACAACCACCATGCAAAGATTACAGGAGCGATTATCACATTATTGATAAGGTTTAATATTTATTTTCACTTTAATGTATAAGAAACAACTCAGCTAGAACCAACTCAGCTGAAAAAAACCATTGAGGTAGGTAGTTTTTCATAGAAAACACAACAAAAAAAGCTGTTAAAGGGCTGCCAGTTATATCTAAATGGGTCAGGAAGAGTAAATGTCTACAAAAAAAAGACTATGAGCAGTTGGAGAAGATTCTGCAGATGAACCAGCTTGGTATGTTCTCCCTTTTAAAGAATTTCTATTAAATTCCCCTTAACTTTATATGTTTTATAATTTACTGTTATTATAATGTAGTGAATATGTCTAGGAAGCTGAGAACAATTTGCATTCAGTTGCGTTAGATGATATTTTTTCACTTTTCAGCAAAGGCATGACAAGTAGCAGGGTGAGTATTTAACTTAACCAAGCTTACTATAAACTAATATTCAATTAGTCTGACATCCTCCATTCCTTTTTTATTGATATCAGGTTATAGATGCTTATGCTGAGATTATAAAAAAGAAGTGCGAAATAGGGAAAATGACTGGAATTTTTCCAGATAAATCAACTATGATTACAGGTGCGACCATTGAGAGTGTAATATTCTCTATATTCTTGAAGTTGTAAATATATTAATTAAGATTTTTTCTATATTCATTTTTACAGGGCATAATATCTGGGGAAAAAAAATTGATAGAGTGTTCGTAAGAGAAATCAATAAAGGAAGCAATGCAATTGAATGGAAAAGTGTTCATCCCCATCAACACATCAAATCTGCATTGGACATTACTCTTGTTTGATATTGAAAAAAAATATTTCAGCCACTATAATTCCATGCAGCCTCAAAAGGGTGCCGCTACAACTGATTGTTATCGGGAGGATACTTTACAAATGGTAAATGCTATCCTCTTCAACATCAAATGCATTTTTATATAAACCAACTGACTTAATACAATTTCTACAACTTGCAGAAAACATTTATTGAAGAAATCATCAAACAATGGAGCCCCAAATACTTAGAGAATACTGCTCCCACGCTGCCGTTCATAGTGGAAGACACTCCTCAACAGGGGGATACAACATTGGACTGCAAGATAATTGTTTGCTATCTCATAGATAAGCTGACAACAGATCAAGGGTATAACAAGAAGCTATCACAAGATGAAATTGATGACTTGCACCTATATATGGTACATTGTTTCCTTACAGACCTTGCATACAACTGGAGTGAAACATCATATAGAAGCAGAAGTTTCCTTCTTGAAACAATGTTGCCAGGATCAACATAACAAGTTAAGCAACAAGGTTAAATGGATCTGACCTCAAATTGGAATTGAAAAGGTTTGGAGGTTTTTAAACATTTATATAACCCACTTTAATGGTTGTTACATTTGATTGTTGTTAGGTTTTTAAACAGTTATACAACCCACTTTAATGGTGGTTTGTTTTTATTGCTATCAATATTTCATTATTTGGTTTTGCTGTTATAATTGGTGTTAGTAATTGCAATGGTTTTTAATTGGTGTTGGTAATTGCAATGATTTATAATTGGTGTTGGTAATTTCAATGGTTTATATTTAGTGTTGGTAATTGCAATGGTTTATATTTGGTGTTGGTAATTACAATGGTTTATATTTGGTGACTTCTTTTTCATTTTAAATATAAATCAGTGTGTAACAGCTCTAATGGTTTCTTTATTTCTATATCAACTCCTCTGTGTTTTTCCCACAATTTTTCCTTTTTTCAAGTTATTAAAACTATAGTAGTGTAATCTTTTGTGATGGAAATGTTTCTCATAGCCTCTTCCCTGATCAAATTCCTTATTTTCAATTATCCATGATGGAAAAATATTTTATTCCATAAGCTATTTTTATCTTGAATGCTCAGTTTTGAATCCTTTGAAAGAAACTTCTATAATTTTATCCTACTAATCTTGATTCTTAATTTTTCTATTTTTATAATGATGATTAATTTTTTTTCTATAAATAAAATACAACCATTTGATATATGTTGATCTTCACCACATCTCCCAGAAGCTTCTTGCAGACATTCAAAAAAAAAAAAAAATCTCATTTATTTTCAGGCTTTTGAGGCCAAAAACTGTTATTCACTTGATGTTGTTGTCTTCCCCTTGATGTATACTCTCCTTAGACCAAGAATATACATACTATACTAGAAATTGTATACTTTTTTCACAAATAACACCACTACACCGCTATTTCCCCCCAAAACTTCTTCCTTGGTAGAAATTTTATAGCTGTATAGGATTGTTTTTATGATCTTTTTCAAAACTATATTGAGTTTTTTTAGCAAATATTCTTATGTGATCCTTCTTTTTATATCAAATATTATCATGAATATTTTCTCCAAAATTTTCTTTGTCCAGATATGTTCAGATTTTTAATTTTCTTTTGGATTTATGGTTGAAACATATTTTTTTATATATTTTGAGAGATCCGGGATTCCTACCAGGAAAGGCTGCAAATAGCTTTCTAAACTCCATGTTTTCCAGCATAAATGATATATTTTTCTGATTAGAGAATCCACCTATACCTTCACCTACCTTTCCTGATTACAACCGACAGTGGACTATGAAATATTGCAGCCTATAAATGCTTCAATTCAATCATTACAATTTGAAAAACAACTGCCGTCACTTTCACAGTTGCATAAAACACAAACACATACAGAATATTTACAATTTATTGAAATGGTATCCCAATCCCAATCCATTACAACCAACATTGGACTATGAAATATTGCGGCCTATAAATGCTTCAATTCAGTCATTACAATTTGAAAAACAACCTCCATCCAATGTTTTCTACATTGCTCGGCCTCTTCCAATGCTATGTTAGTCTACCTCCAAAGTTGAATTTTTAAATTGGTTGATAAGTCTTCTTGCAACAGAAAAAACAACACATTTACAACAATTATAGAAAACAATGCTGATAAAAAATCGCATTTAAAACTATTTTTCTAGGTGAAACACCAAAATCTGATCTAGCTTGCTCTGCAGTTCCCTGTATAAAAAGATAAATGCTATCAGATACCACATTAACAATAAAAAACTACTCTTATAAATGAAATACATCATAAAATGAAATCATACCATCATCATAGAAATAGATTTTTTTTTGTTTTATTCAACAATATCTCCTTTCGAAATCCATTCTCTAAAAAGATTTTCATTATATCTCCCCCTTTCATGTTTGGTTTCTTTTTAAAATAAGTCTTTCTTAAAATTTCACCTCAACTATCACATCCATTAACTCTATTAGATGACGTATTTATGATAGTCAACTCTTTTGAAAAATTACTAAAATTAGAAAATACAATGTCATAACTCGTATCTGTCTTAGAATCTATGGTAATTAACTTCATTCTCATTCATGCTAAATCTTTGTAACATTTTTCTATAACTAATTTTCTATCAGCAAGTACTTCAACAGAAGATCCTTCGAACATCACAATATTTCTAGTCAATCAGGTCCCTATCCCCAAAATATATTTTTCATGTATCGCTCTCACATCAAGTTGCTTATAAATTTTTAAAACATAAAGATACCCAACCAACTCAAACTTTCGACAAGAACATTCATCAATTTCATTAAAATATTTATATGATACACATAATTGATCTTCACAGCCAACCATTCTAATATCATAAATGAATTCAACTCCAATTTCAATACATGATATCAGAAAACAAGCACCAATCATTTGATATTCATGTTGAAATAAATCAAATAATTTAGGTGTATATCTAGTAGAAACCTGACACATCAATGCATGATAAGGGTAAAAATTATGAGACGACTTCTCCCGTATCTCAAATTCTACCTTTGTTTCACGATACCGTTTTTTCTACAACAATCGCTCAAACTATTTAAAGAAGTCAACAACACTTAACTTGTGATGAACATAATATCTAAGAAATCCATTAAAACTTTCACTTAATTGAGTGCTGTGAATACCTAATGTTAAATCATCTTTCAAAAAGCAATGCACCCACTTTTCTCACAATATCATCTAACCACTGTGATTTCCCATCCCCATATTCTGCTCTAAGGGAAGATAACTCCTGATCAAACTAATTTGCATCATGGTATTGGAACATACACTTCTTAAATCTAGTTAAAAAATAGATCCATATTTCATCCAATTACCTAAATGCTTAATTATATTTTGCATCAAATTCCATGAACAAAGCCAATGTCGAGTGATGCACGCCTGTTGTAGGGTGTGGCAAAAGAAATTTTCTATATTTTTCTAATGCAGCATAGAGGTTGACTAGGGTCATCTCACTTGAGGAGCTTTATCAGTTGTTCACCTACTTAATCTATATCACCTAAACTAATTATTGGTTGCTTGTATTTAATCTAGTAAGGTAATGAAATTTAAATGAAATAAAAGTTTAAACTATCATGCAGTGACAAAATGTAATTAAGGAAGAAAGAACTTGGTCCTAGGGTTGGATAACACAGGTTCATTCATTATTTATTTATTGTTTTAAATTCAATTTGATAATTCATTTATTGAAACCTCATTAATGAATTACATTCCCTTGATTTATTTAGTGTGTGATTTTAGTATGCATCTGACACACCAAACCATACCTCCTCCAATAGTCAAATAGAGTAACACCTCAATCGAGAATGCTATCCCAAAAAGATCCGACTCCATCGTATGCTGTTTCATCCCTTATGGAAACCCCAACTCCACCATATGAAGGGTTTGACTAGGAGAAGGGAGGGAAAATTAATTAATCAATGAAAATAAATGGATTTGGGAATAGTTTCGTGGTGGATGACCACCGCACCCGTGCAATGTTTCCACCTCCACCACAAATAGATTTAAAACATTTTGAATTTAAAGTGAAATAATGTAGAACATTGTGAAACCTCCCCCAGGGGAAAGCCTCGGGTTAGCCCCTTTTTGAGGATAATAGGTCACAACGGATAGAAGAAGAAGAAAATAGGATAATTAGATTAGGGTTGGAAGATAAAGAGAGATAGAAGAAGATGGAAACACTTGAATTAAAAATATGCAAATGCATTACATGATAAAAGAAAACTAAATTAAAAAGAAATTAAAAAGAAAAGAAAAGAAAATTATTAAGTTAGAAGCACATCCCTATGCCTCCTCTCCAATGGTGGGGTTGAACTACCCCCTCAGCATGGGTGAAATAATCCTTATATAGGCCAAGGGTTTCGATCCTTGGGTCTTCAAATTTTAGATCTTCAAAATCCCTCTTTAAGATTTCCTTCAGATTCTTTCCACCGAATGTTTGATCATGGTAGGCCAATTTAATTGCCTAATTTTGGCATAGTGTCTTCTTGAAAAATATTCCAAAATATATTTTACGTTTCATACCAAAATTTCAGATTGATCCTCCCTATGTAGTATGAGATATGACCAATTAATTTTGAGATTTTATTTTGGATGAATGTTTCCCTTTTTCTGCCCCAAACTTTGACCATCCATGGGCTGCCTTAATGAAGGTAAATATTCATAATATTAAACATACTAACTCCCCATTTAATTTTCATTACATTCCAATTGGAATTATCCCAATTGGATGTGTTTTGACTGATTTATGACCAATTTATTGAGGTGAGGTCCACGTGGTCATCCAGAATAATTTTCCAACTTGATTGAATTTTTCAAACCCTTGGATAGACGAATTAAATCCTGGTACAGAAGAAAATGATTAAGAAAATAAATATAGTAATCCAATAAAAAATTAATCAAATTAATTATATTTATAGTTTAAAATATAATCTCAAATTACTAATGATATTAAAATCTGTCTATATTTCCAAATTAAGCAGTTTTCACATTTAAGCTCAAAGCACCCTATAAATCCAAAATTGGTGTAAATAACAGAAATTGATAATTTTTTATTGATTAAATCATTTAATTACATATAAAAAATGATGAAAATATTATCCCTACCAATTCCCCCACACTTAAACTATGCTTGTCCTCAAGTATAAAATCTCAACATGGAATTCAAAGGGGATCGATGTTACCAATATTCAAATTTCAAAGTAATAAAATTAAGAAATTATTAATGTCCATTCAATTTTTCAAGTTCCACAAAAAATATCAATTTAGTTTCCCATTTTTTAAAGAAACAATCAATTCATGCATTTTACGTTTCCCCTTTGAAAAATGATGGAGCTTCTCCTTTCATTCATTCAATCTTCTCAATTTATTAGTATTAAACATGCCAAATCATGATCTACCTCTCTTTTGAATCTTTTATATCATCACCCATGATAAAATTAAAGTGGAGTTATGCTCATATCATGAGAACATGCTCCTTATCCATAGGCTTGTAAAGGAACTATTTTCTCCACTTTGTAAAGACAAAAAACACATAAAATCATGAGAACTTGCAATAAAGGTTCAAATGAATCTGTGGCTTAGGGTTGGTGGATAAATTATTGAAATAATTTAAGGCTAGAAGTTGGAGGTTTGACTCTTAAGTGAAATGCATGATTAATCAAGTGAAAACACAGGATGAACCTCACTCAAATCCTATTGAAAATGTGAAACAAAACACTACCCCCTTTTTATGACATGGGACATGAATCAATAAATGATTACAAAGAATGATATCATCCAAGTTCTCCCTCTTTTTTTAAATAAATATCTCTAAAGGCACAAATTAATTTATCTCTATTTTTTTTAATTTTTTTTATAAATCTTCAGAAAGACACAACTTTATTTTCTCCTTATTTTTTATTTTTTTAAAGGAGAACCAGATGAAATGAATGAAGCATAATGAAATGATGAATCATGCCCAATTTTCTAATAACACACTGCCCAAAATGATGAAACACACCCCAAAACACCCACAAATGATACACATACCAATGAACGCACACGAAAGGCCCTTCCCCCACACTCAAACTTGAAATATCCATGAAAAAATACTAAAAGTATAGGTAGGTAAGGAAAATTCAGCTTGTAATATGGCTTAAACCTATAAGGAAATTCATGTATTCTATGGCTAATGAAGGATAAATGTAAGGGTGGGTCTCAGGTAAATATGTGGCTAACCAAAGCAGTGCCTCGATCATTTTAAATGTGTTTTTTCATAATCACAGCTTTGACAAGTTTCAATACAAGTTCTTCCAGGTGACATGTCCCAAGATCACTCAAGAAATATGATAATGATAAAATAGGAAATATTTGGTCTAGAAATCCTTTCGGGAATGGAAATATGGTATTGGACAATCATTAATGGCATGATTAATAATAAAAAAATAATTCACATGCATTTTAGAAATTTAAATCATGAAAAATGGTAGGGAAATTTCATTTACATGAATCAATTAATTCCCCCAAATCATGAGTCCTCATTTCAATATCCATGCTTCACTTAATCATACAATTATCCATTTTACTCATTCAATCTCATTAACATTGAAATATAAAACATGTAATCACTAGACTCCTAAGAAACTCATGTCTCCTAGATAAGTCAAGTAAAACATAATTCAAGTGTGGGAATTCAATTCTAGTTTAAAGCACAAAACAAAAATGTAAGGAGTTTCAAAGTTAAACATTAAAAGTGAACTCCCTTTTGAAATTAAGATTGGTTTTTTTTGTTTGGGTTTTCCCTTCTACCATCATGAACCTACAAAAGATAATTACTCAATTAAGTGAAAGGATCATGTCATTAAATCTCAAAAATATAGGATGGAGTGGGACTCATTCTACGCTACTTATATGAAAAGAAATTAGAATATAAATTCCTATAAAGCAAGTAAAGATAAGTCTTGGTAAGATCCCCCAAGTGGGCCCTGGATTCTTTTACTACCTCCAGAGGGCAGTACCAGCTGTTATCCATAATCCGATGGTGGGTGGATCTTCTTGGACATGAATCACCACATGTTGTTCTTCCCATCCTGTAGTTCTTTGATCATGTTGAGGAGAATTACATGTATATAGTACACCCTATCCTTCCCCTTCAAAATTAGGTACTGCTTTCATGGTGGGGGTAGGATGAAGTATGGATCCTCCTCCTCTTCAGTTGCTACTTGTGAAACATCTTCTTCATAATCCAGTTGTTTCTCTAGATGTGCTGCATGAAAAGAATAATCAAATGGAGATTCAAAATTTAAATTTAAAGTATTAATTTCAAAATCTTCCTTTTTAAGGTAGGCGGCTTGTAGATTTGGTTCTTCAGGCATATCCACTTGTATCTCTTCATGGGATTCCTCAAGTAGATGATCAATGTCCTCAGGGAGCTCCACGTTTTCCTCAACAGGTGCAATTTCTTATTCATCAAATTCCTCCAGTGTGATTCATGGATTGAACAAATTTGAAAATTCAAAATCACAAGGAGTGATACTCAAATTAGATTAAATTAAATCAGAAAAGATAGAGTTCAAGAAAATATCATCTCCCTGAGCTCTTTTGGTTCAATCACTTCTTCTATGATAAGTGCCTCTTGGAGTCGATCACTTGATGGAGGTAGGTAGTCAAGCTCTTTAAGTCTTTCTTAGAATTATACCACTTGGGTGTTTTCTTCATCTTCTAAGGCTAGAGATAGGTATAAAGGTGATTTTTCTTCTACATTGTAAGAAATTAGAAGATCATATTTCATTTCAATTTCCGCCCATTCGCTCCAAAATTTATCCAAATTCACATGATCACCCTATTTTAAATTAATAGAAAATGGTCTTTCATCTATCTCCTCCAACATTGCTTGAGATAGGTGGAATTGATCTTCAGGAACATCCTCTTTTACCCCTTGGGTTCTTTAACATCAAAAACCATTGGGGAAATTTCTTCCACAACTTGCTCAGGCTCTTGCTTCGGTTTAGGCTCGGGTTACTCAATTTGTGATCAAACATAGTCAAACATTATTTTCATTTTTCTCCCCAAGTCATTTAGAGTAATGATAATCCTATCCACCCGAGCATTTAGATTGCTACAATCCACTTCTGGTTCTTGATATTTCACCTGCGAGAAATCATCCCATGCATAATAATTTGAATTTGAACACATCATGGAAAATGTTTTTTTAGAATTTTTGTTTTTAAAAAAGAAAACTATCTAAAATTTGAAAATAGAAAAATTAAAGTAAAAAACTGATTAGATCCCCGACAACGATGCTAGTTTTGACGCACACCTGTCGTAGGGTGTGGCAAAAACAATTTTCTATATTTTCTTAATGTAGCACATAGACTGACTAGGGTCGTCTCACTTGATAAGATTTATCAGTTGTTCATCTAATTAATCTATATCACCTAAAATAATTATTGGTTGCTTGTATTTAATCTAGGAAGGTAATGAAATTTAAACTAAATAAAATTTAAAACTATCATGTAGTGAAAAAATGTAATTAAGGAAGAAAGAACTTGGTCCTAGGGTTGGATAAAACGAGTTCATTCATTATTTATTTATTGTTTTAAATTCAATTTGATAAATCATTTATTTAAACCTCATTAATGAATTACATTCCCTTGATTTATTTAGTGTGTGATTTTAGTATGTGTCTGACACACCAAACCATACGTCCTCCAATAGTCAAATAGGGTAACACCTCAACCGAGAATGCTATCCCAAAAAGACCCGACTCCACCATATGCTGTTTTGTCCCTTATGGAAACCTCAACTCCACCATTTGAAGGGTTTGCCTAAAATAAGGGAGGGAAAATTAATTAATCAAGGAAAAGAAATGGATTTGGAAATAGTGTCATGGTGGACGACTGCCGCACCCGTGCAATATTTCCACCACCACCACAAATAGATTTAAAACATTTTGAATTTAAAGTACAATAATGCAGAACACCGTGAAACCTCCCCCTGGGTCAAGCCTTGGGTTTCCCCTCATTTTTGAGGATAATAGGTCACCGTGGATAGAATAAGAAGAAAATATGATAATTAGATTGGGGTTGGAAGATAGAGAGAGATGGAAGAAGATGAAAACACTTGAATTAAAAATATGCAAATGCATTACACGAGAAAAGAAAACTAAATTAAAAAGAAAAGAAAAGAAAATTCTTAAGTTAGCAGCACGTCCCTAGGCCTCCTCTCTAATGGTGGCGTCAAACTCCCCTCTCAGCATGGGTGAAATCATCCTTATATAGGCTAAGGGTTTCCATCCTTGGGTCTTCAAATTTCAGATCTTCAAAATATCTCTTTAAGATTTCCTTCAGATTCTGTCCACTGAATGTTTCATCATGGTAGGCCAATTTAATAGCCTAATTTTGGCATAGTGTCTTCTTGAAAAATCTTCCGAAATATATTTTACGTTTCATCACAAAATTTCATATTGATCCTCCCTGTGTAGTATGATATATGGCTAATTAATTCTAATATTTTATTCTGGATGAATGTTTCCTTTTTTCTACCCCAAAATTTGAGCATCCATGGGCCACCTTAGTGAAGCGAAATCTTTATAATCTTAAATAGAAGAACGCCCCATTTAATTTTCTTTCCATTACAATTGGAATTACCCTAATTGGATGTGTTTTGACCGATTTATGACCAATTCATTGAGGTGGGGTCCACGCGGTCATCCAGAATACTTTTCCAAATTGATTGAATTTTTTGAACCCTTGGATGGACAAATTAAATCCTGGTACAAAATAAAAATATGAGGAAAATATATATAGGAATCTAATAAAAAATGAATCAAATCAATTGGATTTATAGATTAAAAGATAATCTCAAATTACCAAATATATTAAAATCTGTCTATATTTTCAAATTATACAGTTTTCACATTTAAGCTCAAAACACCCTATAAATCCAAAATTGATGTAAATAACACAAATTGATAAATTTTTAGTGATTAAATCATTTAATTACATATAAAAAAAGATGAAAATATTATCCATATCATCGATTTCCCACTAAAACTTCAAAAATTAATTTTCCCATCACCGCATCTTGACCAGTAAAAATAGTTTGAGGTCACTTCATGTGATGCACTTGTAATTTTTTTTTGAAACAACCAAGTAAAAAAAGCCACCGTTTCATCATATAACATTCCCACCCAAAAAATGATATTTTCCTGATGATTATTGAACCCCAAAAGACACCTAATGTCTTGAACTCTTTATTAGTGCTGAAAGTGGTGTAAAAAACAACATCTCGAAACAAATCATAATCTGTTGTTATTTTTGGATCAACCCAGAAAATATTACTAATTTTACCATTCACGTAAAACTTCATAGTATAGATAAATGATGGATTATTATGACTTTGTTTTTCTAGGTACTCTAACATGCAACATGCATCACCATGAAGAAATTCCCTTTCCCACTTAGACCTTAAAAAATTTAACTGATCAACACGTGTGTACCCAATAACTTCTCAACCCCCTACAATAGCTGTCAACAAGGAGAAGGAATCATTTGGTTTAATACCTACTGAAACATTCACATATAACTTAACTACACGTGCTTCTGTTATTTTTCTTTAGGACCTCATCATATGAATTGATTCAGGGTTGTGCAAGGGACAATTATGCTCTTTAACAAAGATAGTACATGCATATTCACCAGAATACAATAAAATAACCCCCATTCTATCCAGAAAACCTTACGTGTCTCTGCCCAAGAAAATTTCACCATGTTATCACGTTTTTCAACCTTCCTATGACATTCTTTGCTATATGAAAAAAGGCTCGATGTGACAATTGATTTATCATTTCTTCTTTTATTAGAGTATTGTCAGTGTACACTGAACTCATTTACTCCCCCAAACATGACATAAAAATATTTCATTTCATCAAGTGACTTGAATATCACCCCTAAAACTAGTTTAATAGAAGATACTACAACATCAACATCAACATCAACACCATTGCAACAACCTGCAATAAAAAAACTAAACTTCAAGTAAAGTACTTTAATTTTACAAAAGGATTTAATATGCTTAAAAATGTATAAACTATATGAATAGAAATTTAACTAAATAATATATAATTATGAAAATAATTTTTACACACACACACATATAATAAAACTATAGTTTCAGTGGAAGTTCCACACCACAACAAAAATGTATATTTCTAAAACTAATATCATTGTTAAATATAATTAAAAAATACAAATTTCAATTATTACACATTATTATTATAAAAATTATTTAATTTATCATTTTAAATTGTATAAGAAATTTTACATTGAATTAATTTTCCACTACCCATTGGGAGTTCTAGTGGGAGCTTCGGTGGGACTTCTAGTGGGAGCTCTAGTGGTCTTCTAGTGGGAGCTCTAGTGGGACTTCCAGTGGGAGTTCCAGTGGGATTTTCAGTGGGACTTCCAGTGGAAACTCGAGTAGTAGAAGTGGAACTTACTTCCAGGGTTGGAAGTTCCACTGCAAAAAACTAGTGGAACTTTCACAATGCAGTGAAACTAAACAACCACTGTAAACTTCATAAAATGATCTTGGACATAATTACCACAAAACTAATAGTAAAAAAAATTCAAATATAATCTGCAATACCTTCATTATCCATTTTAAGGAGAACCAAAATCTGGAACTACAAACCCTTCTACGACTCCAATGATTGCACAGGATTATCTGAAACCCAATGACAAACCCACTGAAAAATCCTCAATCCCTCAGACCACACGCATTCATGAAAACCTCGACTAGAGAAACCCAGCCTCATGAAATTTCCAAATCGTGCCGTGATGATACCCACTACAATGAAACACAATGAAAATTCCAAACTATCACACAATCCTTTCCCGCAATCCTTCAAAGCACGTCTACCATAAAATTCTTGGTGCACCTTGCCCGCAATCCTTCAGAGCACGACTGTGCAAAAATGCCAGTCCCCGTGTAATTCTTTATTTCACGCGCACCTCATTTTCCACCAGATGAGAATTACCTCTAGAAAATAAAAATAATAGGATCATTCCACATGAAAAAATGAGCATGCGTCCTCATCCCAGCACATGACTAGAGCATCCTATGAAAAGGGGAACTAGATATGATAAAAATAATTCTCTTTCTTCCACTAATAGTTACTTTTATATTCATTTATTAGTTTTAACATTTCATTATATATCACATTTTAACTTGCAATTTTTTTCAACAAAACTTTCATTATGTTATAAATAATTTAATATTTTTTGTTTTTTATCAACCAACTAAAGTTTATATTTATAGTTTAATTTTTTTTAAAACTAAATGGTCCATATATTATTTTTCTTATAGTAAAGCTAGTTTCTTATTACTTTTACAATCATTGATACAAAAAGTGAGAACAAAACAAGAAAATTGATGATTTGTTTGAAGAATTTGAGATCCGTTCAAATTGATGTGCCTTGGATTCGAGGTTAGGTTGAAAAATATTGAGGGGTAAATTACAAAAAAAGGGTTAAAATATTGAGGACTCAACTGTTATGGGAAAAGCAAGTTTGGGGTTTGATGCATCATCATCCAAAGGAATCATGAAACTTGCAGTGAACTATAAAATAAAGACAAAAATGGATCACAAGGATGAATCCATGAATGGAAATAAGGTGAAGAAAGTGTTTGAATCAAACAAGTTGAGTCAAAGAGAGAAATATGGAAACATGTGATTTTATTGTGGGTTGCTTGGCCATACAATTAGTTTTTGTGAAAAATCTGTTGGTTTATTTCAGATTGTAAAGAGAAAAGGATATGAAATCCTTTTGGGCCATAATAAAGAAGATAAAATTCTTATTCTTCCAATTATTTTCATTTAAAAGTGGTGTTGGTATTTGGAACAACTGATACAAATCTATAAGAGAGGAAATACTTAATCAAAGTAATTAAAACTACACATTTAGAGGTACTTAATATTACTATGGATTGAAAAATACTCGATGAATGACTGGGATGAAATTCATGTGCTGTAATTCAAGAATGAGAAAAGGAAATTGTGGTCTTTACAATGGAGGATGTTTTGAATGTGGCCACAAATAAAAGATTTCAAGGTATTATATTTCTAGGTATTGCAATATGAGAATAAGTTAAGGAATGATGGGGAAGGCCACAACTCCTACGACTAGAAGGAGTTAAGCCAGCATGGTAGGAAAATTAGTCATATTAAAGAGAAGATATGCCCTTAAAGAGGGACGAGAGGGATTATCATGGAAAGGTGAACCAAGCATCAAAGGGTGCTAAAATATAAAAAACCACATGGAAGTAGAAGATGAAAATATGGAAAGTTCTTAAGAAAGAGGAATCTATCCTCATGGCTTGCAAAGAGGATGTAAAGGCAAGGACATCATATCAGAGAGTGAAGAGTAATGAACTTGAATAGACTTGTAGCATTGGTATAGTGTTAGAACCAAGATGAAAAGGGTGATCATATTTAGGTACTGTATTTTTTTTGTCAACAATGTTTTAGAAGAAAAGGAAGTTTCAAAAGAAAAGAAATCACCTCACTTTGTATTTGTTGGAAATCGGACTAACCGTCGATGGTTGAAAAGGTCGATCATATTGAGGAAGAATATTGATGGAAGTAAATAGTCATAGGATTCACATTGAGTTCGTTATGAATGGTATGATCATAATGGTGAAGAATTAGAGTCTTTATGACTATAATTTAAATGTGACGATGCTTTGTTGATATTGGATTTATCATAAATCATAAGTATTTGAGAAACTTATGGTGAAAGCTTAATGAAATAAATGGGGAGTGAAAGAGATACTACCAATCATATTCAGATTAATTGTATCTGGATAAAAAGGGAGAGAAAAGGGTGTTGGAGATCGTATCCAGGCCAATTGTATTCTAAAAAATCGTATTCAGGATGAGTAGGGATGAAAGATGTTGTTGGAGGAATGGAAAGGTATAATACTTTCCATTGTAATTCAGATGATGCTAAAGCTGATCTTCAACATATTCAAAGTCATGAAGGAAGTCACGATACAAGATGAAGTTTGTAAAAGAAGAAAGTTGATGAAGCAGAAGTTTTCTAGCCTCAAGGTCATCATAATGATATAGATCTTAATGAGAACTGGAATCAGACTTGAGTTTGGTAAGAGTATGAAAGATATGTTTGAGTGTGTTGTTAAAGAGGAATCTTGAAATTTGAAGGCTGAGAAGATTTTTGGAAAATGTGAGGAACTGAAGGTACTATTTTTCAGTTATACTAAAAGTCAAAAGATATAAATATTTAGAGAATAAAGTTGATGGGTATCATACACAAAAGAGAAAAGGAGAACTTTGATTTGTTTTCAAATGCTTTTATCAAGTGGTTCATGATCCATTGTATCAAAGTTGATTCCTATTCATCGTGATTATCGTAATCGAAATGGGAAGATTTTATTTCATTTGGTGTAGAGAAACATAATCGTAGCACACAATCAGATTGAAGGATTAGAATAGAGGTGTGCAAAGATGTGTATTTATTCAATATACATAATTGGTATGGAGATTCATAATGAAAAAATTGGACTGAGAAAATCAGAATCAGATTGGTGTTTGTAAAGAAAATATGAAGAATAGATGAAGTTGATAGAAGATTAGAGAAGGATCGAGAAGAAATGAGAAGAATTGAGAAGCGTGGACAAATTCAAGATGCACCCAAAATTTAAAGAATCATGAAAATTTGTGGAATTTTGTTGAGAAGGAAATGATTTTATATTCCCACAAAAACCACTTCTAGGTCACCTATAAAAGGAGAAAAGTACATTATAATTTTAAAACAGAAGTACTGTTCACGGTGAAGTGGAGCGAAGGAGGAGCACTAAAGAATTTTAGAGAGACAAGAAGAAGTTTCCATATTGAACTTTGTTGAAGAAGTTTCGTCGGAAAGGAGTGAAAGGATAAGAGACAAGATTACAATGTATTCATATTATCATCATATTCAATGGATTATCGTATCCAGCTGACTATCATATTCTACTTATCATTGTATTCAGATGGTCATCGTATTGGGATGAATAATCAGATTCAGACTATAATATTGGTTTTCTGGAATGAGGAAGAAGGCGTTCAAAAGTGAATTGACCATATTTTGATAGAGATATACTTTTCTTATTGATCAATTGGACTGGGAAGATTAGATTGAGAGAATTAGACTGGGAAATCAAACCAAGTTTCACATAAAGGTCCTCTAAGTTCTTACCAACTTTTGGGTAAGAAAATGAAGAATTTTTTTTCAAAGAATACATTTGTGGAAGTTAATAAATAAACACAAGTAACATGTGTTGTTACACAAACTCTATATTACATCATTTGTGCTAGAAAGAGCACACACACTATTGGTTTGTTTACATAGTTCCACATGAGTGAAAGGGAATATCCTAATCAGTATATTCCATACAAAAGGATTATTTTCTAGTGGATTGTGTGGTATTGGATTGATTAAAAACCATACTGAGGACTTAGCTATTATTATTGAATAGTAAACCTTTTAAATACTTGTGTTCCTGTGGATGTGTGTTTGATTTTATTTTCAGCAGGGAATGAAATTTTAACATTAGGAGAGTGTTGTTTCATTTGTAAGGAAACATAAAATAAAAAGTTATCACTGATTTACCCCTTTCCCCTCTCAGTGTTACAATTGTCCTGACTGGGCACTTACAACTAGTATCAAAACGAGGTTTACTTCACTTATTCTTTGCTGAAGGTTTGGAGAGAAGTTGATGGAGAATATAAATTGTGTAAACAATAAAGGAATTCCAGTTTTTAATGGAAATAATTATCATATCTGGAAATATAGAATGTTTTCTTATCTCATGTCTATTGGGTATGATGTTCTTGAAGCTACAACAGATGGAATTCCTCCTATTAATGAAAAATTTCCTCTTACATCTATTGATAACAAAAGTCTTGAGAATGATGGAAGGGCTAAGAATGATTTATTATTATCACTTTTTGAAAGTGAATTCTTAAGGGTGAAATGTGTTTCCATAGGCAAATGTATATGGGATAAATTGAAAATCATATACAAAAGCAATAAAAAAGCGAAGAAGGAAAAACTAAAGATCTGTAGATTGAAGTATGATGATTTGAAAATGGGTGGGTATGAATCTGTTCAGGACTTATTTACTAGGGTAAATGAAATTGTGAGCACTATCATATGTCTTGGTGAAAAGTTATAAGATTCTAAAATTATTGAAAAGATCTTACGAATCCTTCCCGAAAAGTTTGATGAAAAAGTTTCTTCATTAGAAGACATAGATCTTGAAACATTATCTCTAGATGATTTTCACAATACTCTCATCACTTATTAAATGAGAAGGGAGAAAGCTATGAAAAGAAAAACAAAAGTTGATAGAAAAATGTCTTTCAAGGACACTAAGAAAGAGAAGTTGAAGAAGATTCTTATTGAAGATAAAGATGATGAATCTGATTCTAAAAATGAGGTATGTAAAAATGTTGATGATATTTTATCCTTATTTTCTAAAAATGTGAAAATAGGTAAAGATAAATACAAAGGAAAACTTCCCTTGAAATATTTTGAATGTGGAGTAGTTGGGAGCTTGGTGTATAATTTTCCTCAAATAAACAAAGAAGAAGACAATGATGAAGAAGAAATGAGACCAATGAAGTCATGGAAGAAACATAGAGTTAAAGGAAAATCGCATTCCACAGGGAAAGATAGAAAATTATTCAAATCCAAAAGAAGAAGTTTCTTATCTAAAGATAAAGAAAAAGAAGGCAGTGATAATGCATTTAAAAATTCTACTGAGTATAGTGTTGAGAATAATTTTATTTCAGTAGTGAATGATAAAGAATTCAGAAGCAATAGTTCCAAATAATAAGAAACTCAACTTGAATTCAATTTGAAATAATAATTGAAATAATGTATGAGAATGATTAGAAAACTTGAAAAGAAAAACAAGAAGTTGGAAGATGAATGTTCCTCAATAAGTAATCAAAAATGTTTTACTGATGTGAAGGTTATGTTGGTAAAAGAAATTTATGACATGAATAAATCTATTAAAGAATAAAATAATTGTAATGAGTATTTGGAAGTGAAGTTGAAGGTGAAAGAAAAAGAGTTGGAACTTCTTCAAAAAAAACTTTCTAAAGCTGAATAGATAAATACAAGTTTCAAAAACTCTATCTTTGAAATTGGTGAAATCTCTCGTAAGGAGAAACTTGAGAAGGTTCAAAAAAAGTTACCTTTGAAAGGTGAGAAGAAAGATGGAATTGTTTTTGAAAAGAAGAAAGATGAGAAAGTTATGTATGTGGCCAAGACCAACAAAGTTGGGAATTCAGAAGTTTCAAAATACCCCAAGTCCCAAAATGTTTCTAAACATTCTGGATCTAAAAAGATTTCTAATAATTTTGATAAAACTAAAAAGGGAAAGAAGACCCTAATTGATAAAAAAGGTTGGTGGGTCAGATAAGAAAGCCAAGAAGATTACTTAGAAACATATTTACAATTCTGGTTAGTATAGAAGTTTCAGAGGAAAATACTCTTTCTATGGCTACTGCTGACATTGTGGTGGATTTTGATATATGGAAAATATGTATTGGTTCAACCAACAATATTACTATTCCACAGGTTATAAAAGACAAAGTTTTATGGGGATTCAATCTTCTCAAAGAAATAAGTCAAAGAAGGTTGTTTTGAAGAAACCTGAGAAGGTTGGAGTAAATATTTAAAATAGGTTTAAACTCTTGGAAACTATTTGTGAAATATGTGAACAACCTGGACACCTTGAAAAATGATGTATTATATTATTTTTGGCACAACAAATATTTCTTAACAATTCTCAGAAGTTATAAGTGAATAAATAAAAAGAAGAATAAAAAGCTCTTGTTGTTGAAACTAATTTGAAAGCTTTAAAATGAGAACGAACTTGGATTCTTGATAGTGGGTGTTATTCTCATATGACAAGAGATTTGAGATTATTGAAGAATGTAAAATATTTCAAAGAAAGAACTATGCCACTCAGTAATGATGAATCATTAAGAATTAAAGGTGTTAGATCAACCATCACTGGAAAAGAAAAATTGAAATCCAAGAAAGCTTTATATGTTGATGGGTTGAAACATAACTTGACGAGTGTTTCAAAATTGTTTGAATAAAGTAACTAAGTTAAATTCAGGAAAGATGCATTTTTTTGAAAAGTGGTAAGGATAGAAAGATAATTACAAGAGGCCAATGTATAAAAGGAAATTTATTTCAAGTTGGTAAACTCCAAAACTCTGTTACTTGGGAATGGTGGAAGAGAATCAATTATGGCATAAAAGGTTGGGATGCATGTGTAATAGAAATATTGGCAAGTTATCTAAAAGAAACAGTGTCTGAGATATTCCTAATTTTCCTATAAAAAGAGACCGGTGTTTCACTATTTGTCAAAAAGGAAAGATTACAAATTCAGTGCATAAGAAAGTTGAAATTTGTTCAAAACAACCCAGGATATTATTCATTCTGATATTTGTGGTCCAGTAAGAAAACAATAAAAAAATAGAGATAAGTATTTCATCACTTTTATTGATGATTTTACTCACATTACTTGTGTTATGTATATGAAACATGAGTCAGATGCTCTAAAAATGTTTAAAAGTTTTAGAAGGAAAGTTGAGAAATAATGTGAGTATTCGATGAAGAAGTTGAGAACTAAAAATGGTGGTGAATATAAAAATGAATAATTTCAAAGTTATCTTGAAAAACATGGAATTAAACATGATTATAGTTTACCATACACTCCTAAAAAAAAGGGGCTATTGAAAGAAATAATAGAAGTTTGGTGGAAATAAGGAGAACTATGTTACTTGAACATGGTATTTCTCATTACTTTTGGAAGAAAGCCACGAGTACCGCTGTATACATTCAAAATTAATGTTTCTATAGGTCAAGATCTAATATGACTCCATATGAATTGTTTTATGGAAAACTCCAAGTTTGAAACATTTAAGAGTTTTTGAGAGTCCATGTATTATAAAGAAGAAAGGTGGAAACTTGGGAAAGTTTAAACAGAAAGGTGAAGATGGAATTTTTATTGGCTATGCTTTTGAAGGAAGAGGATATAGATATTTCAAAAAAGAAATAGGAATAATTTTTTTTTATTCTTGTGATGTGAAATTTATTTAAAATACTAAGGAAGATAGACTCATACAGATAAGGAATTTTAGCAGGATAAGGAAAACAATTCTGATAAGGATATAGAAAATTGTAATCCTAATTAAGAAGAATCAGAATTAGCTATTTCCAGTGATGTGGAAGATACTCTAAAATCTAATCCTAGGCCGAGGTAACAAGTGGAAGCTTAGAATATTATTGGTTATCAGCATCAAAAGGTTCAAAAAATAAGAACAACAAATGTTATCACACATAATTATTTGTATTCAAAAGTCGAACCGAATGATGTGAATGAAGATTTTGAGTATCCAAAACGGGTTCAACCCATGAATAAAGAACTATATCATATTGAAAATAATGGTACATGTGAACTTTTTCCTAAACCATAAAACAAAAATGTCATTGGTATAAAGTGGGTTTTCTAGAACAAGCTGAATGAAGAAGGTGAAGTGATAAGAAATAAATCAATATTAGTATGCAAAGGTTACTCACAAATTGAAGGTATTGATTTTGATGAATCTTTTTCTCTAGTGATAAGGTTAGAAACAATTCAAAAATTTTCTTTATATTACTGCACAACGAAGTTGAAAAATCTTTCAAATGGATGTTAAATCTCCATTCTTGAATGATGATCTTGATGAAAAAGTTTACATTGAAAAACCTTTTAGTTTTGTTGTTGGGAAATATGAAAGTTATGTATACAGATTGAAGAAGGACTTGTATAGATTAAAAAAATCCATAAGGGCATGGTATTCCAAACTGGATACTTGCTTAAGGAAGATGAGTTTTAAGAAAGTAATAGTTTATAACAATCTTTACATCAAAGAAAGTCAAGATTATTCCCTCATCATAATTGTTTATGTTTATGACATTATATTTGATGGGAATGATGAAAGATCTTGTGAGATATTTGTTAAATAAATGAAAAATATGTTTGAGATATCCATATTAGGGGAAATGAAAAAATTTATTGGGTTATAAATTTTACAAAAGAAGAAACACATCTTTCTTTCTCAAGAAAAGTATGCTAAGGAATTTCTTAAGAAGTTTAGCATGGAAAAATAAAAACCTGTTTCCACACTGATTTCAATGGGAATAAATTTTTATAAAGATAGAGAAGGGAAAGAAGTTTATCAGAAATAATTTCAAAAGATGATTATAAGATTTTTGTATTTGACCACCTCAAGACCTAACATTGTTTATGCTTTGACCTTATGTGCAAGATTTTAGAGTGCTCTAAAAGAATCAAATTTAATTGTTAGAAAAATAATTCTCAGATACATCAAAGGCATAATAAATTTTGGAATCAGGTATAATAACTCAGAATGTATTGGTTTGTTTGGGTCTTTAGATATTGATTGGGTAGGAAATGTTGATGATAAAATATCCACATCTGGTGGGGTATTCTTTCTGGGAAAGAGTTGTGTTATTTGGTATATAAAGAAACATAATTTAGTAACTCTTAGTACAATTGAATCCAATTATGTTGCTTCTACTCAAGATGATACCCAACTTATGTGGATGAAAACTCAATTAGAAGACTTACTTGTTAAAGTGAAGTTACCCTTGATCTTGGGGGGTGATAATCAAAGTGAAATCAATATCAATAGGAATATAGTACAAAACTCTCATTCAAAACATATTTATATCAAATATCATTTCATCAAAGATCATGTGGAGAAGAATGAATTGAAGATGGAGTATGTTCCTACATCAGAACAAGTTGCTGACATTTTCACAAAACCTTTATCAAATGAATCATTTTTCTAAATCAAGGTTGACCATGAGTTTCCAACCTATTTATCATCAAGGTTGAGGTATGTGTTTCTTTCCCCTATCTCATATTACCTTTCTATATTGTTTTCAAGGGGGACAATTTTTTCATAAATCTATCTTTTTGAATTCATGTAAAAAGGGGGAGTTGTGGGTAAGCTTTGAATCCAGAATTATATGTGTATGAACAATTCTAACTATTTTTAGAGTGGTTGTAGAAAAGGAAACATTTTTTGTATTCCAAGAAAGAATTAAACTGAGAAAGAAAATTTGATTATGAAAGTTATGGAAGAGGAAGAAAGCTGAGGATGTTTTCATAATCACTACTTTTGGACAACATGATTTTGTTTCCAATGATTCTTACTTCCTACAATGAGTTAGATCACATAGTCTTAGAATTGATGATAAGTAACCCATTTCTCAAGGATAATTTTTTTAGTGATTTATGAAACTTGGTTGACTACAAAATACAAAGGGGGAGATTGTTAGGACCAAGATGATAAGGGTGATCATATTTAGGTATTGTCTTTTATTTTCAGCAATGTTTTAAAAGAAAAGGAAGTTTCAGAAGAAAATAAATAACCTCACTCTGTATTTGGTAGAAATTGAATTGACCATTGATGCTTTCAAAGGTCAATCATATTGAGGAATTATCTTACTGGAAGTAAATGGTCATCAAATTCACATTGAGTCTGGTATGAATGGTATGATCGTAATGGGTAATAATGAGAGTCTATATGACTATGATTTAAATGTGAAGATGATTTTCTTATCTTGGAGTTCTCATAAATCATAAGTATTTGGAAAACTTGTGATGAAAAATTGATGAAATAAAGAGGGAGTGAAAGATATACTTTTAATCGTATTTAGATTAATCATATCTGAATGGAAAGGGAGAGAAAATGGTGTTAGAGATCATATTCAAGCCAATTATATTTTGGAAAATTGAACATGTTTACATGACACGTCAAATTGATTATGTTTTTAAAGATGTTTTATAGTATAGGTAAGACCCTAGGTTATCTCTCAAGGAGTTTTGATAGGTTTAGAGTGTGTATTTTTAATAAAAAGGACTAAAATTGGGGGTGGTTTTGAAAACAATTTTAAAAATAAAATGACTTAATTTAAATAGTTTAATAGTTGAGAAACCAAGTGGATTTTGAAAAATATGAGATAAAGGTTTAATTTTGATTCACTAAACACATTTCAAGTTCATTTTTCTTATAGATTAATTCAGTTTTGAGTAATTATTTGGTTGAAATTAATTAGAATCCTGATTAATTCATAAAATTTTATTTCAATGCTTGAAGAACTAAACCTTGACATAACAATCATATTTTCAAGGTCTAGAACTTATGAATGGAATAAGAGATTACAAATTAGATTAAAATATCAATAAAGTGGGTAATAAAAGTATTCTTGTGTTGTCCAATCAGAACAACACAAGTCACACACTCAAAACCTCACACAAATTGGTTAGAAATTAAGAGCAAATCATTCACATGCATCAAAAAAAGCATTAAAATATAAAATAATGCAAGATACGTGGAATAAAATGGTTTAAAACCCAAATTAATCCAAACCAGTAGCTAATATATACATCGAAACTCCCTTGAAATGTGTGTAGCTCCCTCACAACTAACGCCAACCCCTTAGCCCGACATTGAGAGGAGGAGGAAGCTCTAGTGGATCTCCTTCTCCATTTTAGCCCTCCCAATGAGGATAGGGATCCACAGAGCCTATAAGGGGATGAAATTACTCCCATAGAACTTAAATTTGGAAGAAATTAACTCTCTTAGTTGAACTTACAAATGAGGTTCCCATGGTGCCTTTTTATTTCCAAAATGGGAAGTGGTTTTGGGTACCCAGTTTTGGTCATACCACTTGTATCTCGGTTTTTTGTTAGTAAATGGAATTATATCAACTTGAAAAAAACTAAAAACATATTTCACCACATCTTAAATATCCCCACCTAAATTTTGGAATCATTTTGATGCCTAAAACTCGAGATATTGATGAAACATAGCACACCACTTTTGACTTCTTGTAGATTCGGCAGCTTGGACAGATCAGACTGGATGGGCCACCAGATGGAAGAATTGGGATTAGGTTCCTTCATAAAAGTTGTATATTATGATGTTTTAGATCTGTAAACAAAATTTAATCCCATTTTGAGTCACTAATTTCTTGAACTATGTAAAACAGTGGATAAGTGTCCTTGGGATTCAATACAGTTTGGCCTATTTTCCTTCTAGATCATATTCGACCCTCCAAATCACCTCCTCATACAATAAAATCACCAAAAAAGTAGAATTTGACTTTTTTATAGTGTTAAAAAATTAAATTATTTAATCAAATGGGAAGTTAAATTTGTTATTAAAATTTGAATTTCAAATACAAAACCAGTTTAAAACAGTGGTGTAAGAGTGAAATAAAGCAATGAATCACGGTGCGATCACACCCCCACACCTAAAAATTTTAACTCCTGGGAAAAGTAAATTTTTTTGAAAATTAAGAATGAAGATATTATCAACTTAATAAATATTTAAAAATAAATGAAAATTTAATTCCTGATAGAAATGTGATCAAAACAAAAATCGCACTAAGGAGTTATTCTCAGTGATCATGGAAAAATACATCTCAAAAATTGTATTAGAATGAAATTACAAGAGATGCATGGTACAAATCGAATGAAATAATTAAAAATTTAATCATGTCACTAATTCTATACATGTTCATGTGATAAATATTTCATGTTATTCTTTCCACTTTCTATTGAGTAAATATAAGTTATTTTAAAATTTGTCTGCTAACATGATTATTTACACCAAACTTGTCCAACATCCTTTGCAATAAAAATTCAAGACTCTCTCACCTAATAATTCTTAGAAGTCAAACCATAATCTAAAAACATAGATATCCCCATATTTTTTACATTTAATCACCCCCTCAATGTTTATTTGTTTTTGTATTTTTTGGTTTTTTTGGAGGGCATACAATAGTCGGATAATAGGCACACACACATAGGTCAATCTAGTATTGTAATGAAATTGATCAGATAAGGAATGAACGTATGGAAAAATAATTTTGTAAAGTAGATAAAAATTAACCTAACTTATATTTACCTTCTATTAAGTAAGAAATGTTCACACTTCATAATTGGGTGCAAAGATGTGTAAAGAAATTAGGGGACACAATTTTCGCTTAAACTAATCACAAAAAGGATATCATTATTCTCAAAGGATTAAAAATGATACAACCATTTATATTAGTGAAAAACAACCAAATTTCAAGAGAAAGTCACACCACAATATTGAATTCTTGTTGAAATTCACATTTCATTAGTTTTTTTTAATGTTAAAACAACATGAAATAGGGAAATTCCTCATTAATTTTCAATAACTTCCATGATTAAGCATACATCATTTTACATGACAAAGCGGGCATAAAAAATTAAAATTCTCTCACAAAAGTGAGGGGGAAAATAGGGGTCAAGTGATAATACAATCCAATAATCCAAAAAGATAAAAAGAAGAAACATAATGAAAATTCATAACTAACCTAGGAATATATCCACCCCCACACCTAGAGTGTGTAGTGTACTCACTATAATAAAAGAGAATGTGGGAAGAAAGGATAAAACCTAGTTGGTTTCATTGGTAGGTTGCTTCTTGAACATGGAGTTCCTCTATCAGGGACTCCAGAATGGCTTTATGAAAGCGCTTTAGCCACTGCCCATTGAAAGTGAAGGTTTTTTTAGTTTTTCATTTTGAACATGAACAACACCAAATGGATAAATATTAGTAATAGTGTATGGGTCAAACTAGTGGGAACAAAGTTTACCTGGATGTAACTTCAACCTTGCATTGAAAAGGAGGTCCTTCTTCCCAATATGGAATTGAATATGAAGGATGAGGTGGTCATGGGAAGCCTTGGTTCTCTCCTTATAAATATGGGAGTTCTCATATGAATATATTCCCATTTCCTCCAGCTCTTGAATCTTTTAGAACCTACATCAGAAAGACTATAATTGCATTGTTTAATGGCCTAATAGGACTTATGTTTTTTTTCTCAATAGGGAGGTGACAACTCTTTCAAAAAACAAGCCGATAGAGTAACATTCTAATGGGAGTTTTGAAAGCAGTATGATAGCCCCATAATGAATCATTGAGTCTAATACTCCAATCTTTTCTATTTGGTTGAACCATTTTTTCAAGAATTTTTTTACCTCTCTATTTGACACCTCGGCTTGACCATTGGTCTGTGGGTAATATGAAGTAAGAACTCGATGCACAACCCTATACTGATGTAAAAGAGATTGCATTGTTTAATTGAATAAATGAGAACCTTGGTCACTAATGATGAACCTAGGTAATCCAAACCTATAGAAGATTTGGGTTCTCAAAAAATTCACAACCGTCTTGGAATCATCTGTCCTTGTGGATCTTTCCTCTACCCATTTTGACACATAATCAACTGCCATAAAGATGTACAAGTTTCTATAGGAATTGGGAAATGACCCCATAAAGTCAATTCCTTTAACATAAAAAATGTCATGAAAGAGCAAGGGTTGTTGTGGTATTTAATTTTTTTAGATACATTCCCCATTCTTTGACAGTGAGGATAATATTTACAGAAATCATGGACATCCCAAAATAATGTAGGCCAAAAGAGACCATAATCAAGGGCCTTATGAGCAGTCCATTGGGGACCAAAGTGGCCCCCACAAGCAAGAGTGTGGAAAAACCTAAGGACAAATTGAAACTCGCTATTAGGAACATAATACCTAAAAACTCGATCATTACATATGTGCCAAAGGTAGGGGTCATCCTAAATGTACCAATTGAACTCATGTTTTAGACATTCAGTTTGGTTTTTATTGAAATCAGTAGGAATGCAAGATGCTACCAAAGAATTTACAATTTTAGCATACCAAGGAAGAACATCTTGCACTTGGTATAATTTCTCATCAGGATACATGTCATTTATGAGAATATAGGGGGACGAGTCAATGTATGAGGATGGGAGGATCCTACTGATATGGCCATCCACCACATTCTCTACTTATTTTTATCTATAATTTCTATATTGAATTATTAAAGGAGGAGAATCCAGTGAAGGATACATGGTTTGGATTCTGGTTTCTTAAGAAGACATCAAAGGGATGCATGGTCTGAGAACACAATGTCTTTAGACCCTAAAAGGTATGACCTGAATTTATCCAAGGAAAACACAATAGAAAGAAATTATTTTTCAGTTATGGTGTAGTTTTCTTGGGCAGTGTTAAGTGTATGTGAGGCATAGGCAATGACATGTGGAGATCAATAGACTCTTTGTGATAAGACTTCCCAAACTGTATAGTTAGAGGCATCACACATGAGTTCAAATGGTAAATCCCACCAAGGTGGTTGGATTACCAGGGGTGATGTTAGACTCCTTTTTAATTTATTAAAATATTCCTCACATTCTTTATCAAAAACAAAAACAAAAACAAATTCATTTTCTTCTTGGATTAAGTGGGATAGGGGGAGTGAAATATTACTAAAGTCATGAATGAAACAACAATAAATTCCAACATGACCTAGGAATGACTGCACATACCATACATTTTTGGGGTATGATAGGGAATAAATGACATCCAATTTTGATTTATCTACTTGGATACCATCCCTAGAGATGACATGTCCCAATAATATACCTTGTCACACCATGAAATGACATTTCTTATAATTTAATATGATATTCTTCTCAATACAGTGATGTAGGACTAAACCAATACTACTAAAAATTCATCAAAATAAGAGCCATAAATAGTGAAATAATCCATGAAAACTTCTCTGAAATTCTCCAGATAATCCAAAAAAATACTAACCATGCATCATTGTAAAGTACCCAGAGAATTGCATGGACCAAATGACATCCTTCTATAGGAAAATTTTCCAAAGGGGCAAGTGAAGGTTGTCTTTTCTTAATCCTCAGGGGAAATATGAATTTTAAAATATCTAGAATACCCATCAAGGAAACAATAGTGGGACTTCCCTGCTAGCCTCTCTAGTATCTGGTCAATGAATGGAAATAGGAAATAGTCCTTCCTAGTGTTTAGGTTTAGTCAGTGGTAGTCTATGCAAACACACCAACTATTATGCACATGAGTTGGAACCAATTCATTAGTTTCATTTTCAATTACAGTAAGATCAGTTTTTTAGGAACTACTTGGACTATACTGACCCATTGGCTGTCAGAGATGGGGTAAATGATTCCAGCATCTAATAATTTTGTTACCTCCTTTTTTAAAAACATATGGGAGGTTTGGGTTTAGTTAATGTTGTTCCTGCCTCATTGGTTTATCCTTATCGTTTAACAATATATGATGTGTGCAAATTGATGGGATAAAACTAGGAATGTCAGCAAGTTTCTATCCCAAATCTTTTTTATACTCCCTGAAAAGTTCAATAAGTCAAAACTCATACTCAGGAGGGAGTGAACTAGAAATGATGACAAACAAATTATTTCCATTATCAAGATAAGAATATTTTAAATCTTGAGTTAGTTGTTTTATTTCCAATTAAGAGGGATTTTGGATTGATGGGAGCATGTGTGAAAGTTAGAGTTAACTAATCTCATCTAACTGCTCAATGGTATCATCATTATATGAGTAATGAGATTTTATAAACTTAGCAGTATCATTGATGGTCATGTGATCCTTAGTGTTTAAGAAATCATCAATTAACAAACATGCATGACATATTTCTAGACCACTACAGTAATCAATGAATGATTTATTACCTAGAATTCATATCAAGGATGAAAAATCAAAAAGGGGATCAGGGGAAATAAAAGATGTTTTTTAGGGGAAGGGAGTACATCAATTAAATTAATAGAGAGAGGAATGTTCTTTTAAGGGGTCCTTAATGGAATCAAGGATGTTGAATTGGAAAATGTCACCACCAAAATCAATAGATAGTGTACCATTATGGAAATTAATTATGTTTTTTTGGTTTTCAATAAAGGCCTTCCTGATATAATTAGGGAATGTCTATTCAACCAATCATCTTCCATTTTTAGCACACAAAAATCAGCAGGAAAAATTAAAATTTTTACCCTCATAAGAACATACTATAACACACCAATGGGGTGTGTTGTAATCAAGTTTTCAAGTTGAACAAAATTTTTTGTGGGCTTCAGTTCCCCAACCCAAAATGAAGAGTAAATGGAGTGAGACATCACATTTATAGAAGCACCTAAATCAAGAATAACATTTGAAAAAGAATACTCCCCTACAGTGCATGGAATTGATAATGTTCCAAGATCATTTCATTTTGTAGGAAGTGATGGATCTATCAATACTATGAAGTTCCTCCCCAATATCACCTTTTCATATCCATGAAGTCACATTCGATGTGTACACATCTCCTTCAGAAGCTTGGCATATCATGGAATTTTATTCATGACTTCAATCAATGGAATGTTGGACTACACTTTTTTGGAAGTTTCCAATATTTCTTTATTGAGTTCAGTTTATTTTTGTTTTCTTGGTTGGGTGGACCTTTGGGGAAATGGAAGAGGAATGTTTGGGTTATGTGGCTCATTAACAAACAAACTCTTTCCTTTTGTGTAATTTTTCTAAGAATAAGGATTTTTCTTATTTGAGTCATTTGAGATGGTTGGAATATAAGTTTACTCAGGAGGGGATGACTCTATTGGAGGGGTAATTTGTCTTTTAAGTTGAGTTCCACTCCTAATGGTGATAAAAATAACATTTCCCTTATCCCTAGGGATGACAAGTGGTTGAGAAGGTAGTTTACCCGACCCATGACTTTGAATTTCCCCCACCGAGTTAGATAGTTAGCCTAGTTGGGTTTTTAGGTATTGTATGGAAGCTTATGTAGTTTGTTTGAATTGGAGATTATTGGCAGCCATTTGTTTCATCATTTATTCTAGACTAGGATTGGGTTTTGGAGGGTGTGGTTAGAAAAGCCTTTGGGGTGGTTGAGGATTTCTAGGTGGTGGTGGTGGATGGCTACTCTGCCCCAGTTGGTTCCATGGTTGATGAGGTTGGTTTGAATACCTCCATTTTCTACAGGCTTGGGTTTCTTTACACCCAGGGTTGGATGGATAGTAAGGTTCTTTCCTAAAGGGTTGGTTATAGGGGTGTCATGGAAATATTTTTTCACAACTCTTAGATGTTTCTCTCAGTTGAGGGCATTAGCCAGAATAGTGGGTGTTGGAATAAAAGATACCAAAATGGATGGGAGGAGGAGATTGGGATTTCTCTTAATAAAGAGAAAGTTATCGGAAAAGGGTACTTACCTTATCAAACTTAGTATCCACCTTCTTCTCAAATTAAGTGCTTTGTACCTCATGGACACCTTGAATGGGTATATTGGATCTTGAACCAAATTGTTGAGTGTTTTACACCATGTTCTCAATTAGTGTTCTTGTAGCAATTGGGGTCTTATAAACTAGCACACCACCTGTAGTAGCATCAATCATATTTTGATCAATAGTAATTAAAACTTCATAAAAATACTGAATTAAAAGTTGATCACTTATTTGGTGGTGTGGACAACTTGAAAAAAGACTTTTAAATATTTCCTAGTATTCATGAAGTGTTTCCCCTTGAGATTTCCTTATACCACATATTCCTTTATTTGTAGTTGAAGTTCTAGAGGCTAGGAAGTATTTTTCAAGAAAAAGGCATTTCATGTATGCCCAACCTCTAATTGGTAATTTAACATAGTAAAGCCAATATTTCGTAGTATCTTCTAATAAAAAAATGAATTCCCTAAGATTTACTTATTCTTCATCCACATTAGAAATATTTAAGGTTGAACACACAATGTGAAATTATTTTAAATGCTTATGTGGGTATTCTCTAGCGATACCATGAAATCTTGGAAATAAGTGAATTAAACTAGATTTTAGTTCAAAATTAGGTGCCTTTCCTTTCATTTGAATATATGTGTGTTGGATATTAACATCAGCTGAGGTTATTTATTTTAGTGTTATATTATTTTCAGCTATGTTATACAAGTTATGTTCAGTTTTAACATGAGTTCTAGAAGAATAATAAGGATCGAGAAATGTTTCAATATTTTGGGTGTCCTCCTTGAAAGGGTTATCCTGTGTGTCCTGATGTTGCTGATGTAGGATCCTCTCTGGTTTGAGTTTGAAAGGTGGTAAATCTCTTGGAGTAGAACACATCGTGCACATAACCCAAAAGCCAAAGTCATCCCTGGAAACAATGTCAAAATTTGAATGTGTTGTCATGAAAAGTCAAATTGATTATGTTTTTAAATATGATTTATAGTATAGGGAATTCCCTATGTCATCTCTCAAGGAGCATAGATAGGTTAAGAGTGTGTATTTTTAATAAAAAAGACTAAAATTGGGGGTGGTTTTGAAAATGGTTTTAAAAGTAAAATGACTTAATTTAAAGAGTTTATTAGTTGAGAAATCATGTGTATTTTAAAAAATATGAGATAAAGGTGTCATTTTGATTCAATACACACATTTTAAGTTCATTTTTCTTAGAGATTCATTCAGGTTTGGAACCTAGACATAACAATCATATTGTCAAGGTCCAGAAATTATGAATGGAATAAGATATTCCAAAGTAGATTTAAATATCAAGAAAGTGAGTAAGAAAATTATTCTTGTGTTGTCCAATTAGAACAACACAAGCCTCGCACTCAAAACCTCATACTGATCAGTTAGAAATTAAGAGCAAATCAATCACATGCATAAAAACAAGCATTCAAATGTGAAATAATGAAAGATAAATGGAATGAAATGTTTTAACACCCAAATTAATCCAAACCAGTAGGTAATATATGTATCATAACTCCCTTGACATGTGTGTAGCTCCCTCACAATGAACTCCCACCATTTATCCCAACATTGAAAGGAGGAGGAAGCTCAGGAGGATATTTTTCTTCATTTCAGCTCTCTCTATGAGGACATGGAGCTTCAGGATTTCTAAGGGGATGAAAGGAATCCTATGTAACTTCAATTTGGCTTCAATTCACTCTCTTGGTTGAACTTTCAAATGATGTGCCCATGGTGCCTTTTTATAGCCAAAATGGGAAGTGGTTTTGGGAACCCGGTTTTGGTCATAACACTTGTATCTCGGTTTTTAGTTGGTAGATGGAATTATCATGACTTGGAAAAAAATAAAAAAATATTTTCACATCTCTTGAATATCTCCACTGAAAGTTTTTCATCATTTGGAGCCCTACATATTGAGATATAGATGAAACATAGCACGCCACTTTTGACTTCGTGCAGATTTAGTGGATTTGAAAAATTAGTCCGGATGGGCCACTAGATGGAAGAATTGGGATTGGGTTCTTGAATAAAATTTGTATCCCATGAAGTTTTGGATCCCTACACAAAATTTCATCCCATTTTGAGGCATTTATTTCGCGAAATGTGAAAAATAGAGGACATGTGTCCTTGGGATTCAATGCAGTTTGACCCATTTTCCTTCTAGATCATATTCAACCCTCCAGATTACCTCCTACTACAATAAAATAACAAGACAAGTATAATTTACCTTTTTACAGTGATAAAAATTAAATCATTGAATCAAATGGTAAGTAAAATTTGTTATTTAATTTATAATTTCAAATATAAAACCAGTTTAAAATAGTGGCGTAAGAGTGAAATAAAGCATTGAATCACAGTGAAATCAACAATCGTATTTAGGCTAAGTAGGGATGAAAGATGTTGCTGAAGGAATGGAAAGGTATAATACTTTACATGGTAAGTAAGAAGATTCTAAAAATTATCTTCAACATATTCAGAGTCATGAAGAAAGTCATGATAAGAGATGGAGTTTGTAAAAGAAGAAAGTTGGTGAAGCCAAAGTTTTTCAGCCTCAAGGTCTTCATAATGAGACATGAGAAATAGAATCAGACTTGAGTTTAGTAAGAGTATGAAGGATATGGTTGAATGTGTTGTTATATAGGAACCTTGAAATTTTAAGGCTGATAATATTTTTTTAAAATGTGAAGAACCGAAGGTACTAGTTTTCAGTTAAACCAAAATTCAAAAGATATAAATCTACATAAAATGAAACTAATGGGTATCATACTCAGAAGAGAAAAGGAGAAACCTGATTTGTTTTAAAATGCTTTTATCAAGTGGGTTACGATATATCATATCAGAGTTGATATCGATTTTTCGTACTTATCCTAATCGAAATTGGAAGATTGTCTTTCATCTGGTGCAAAGCAACATAATCATATCAAGCAATCAGATTGAAGGATCAGAATAGAGGTGTGTGAAGGTGTCTATTTATTCAATATACATAACTGGTATGGAGTATCATAATGAAGAAATTGGACTGAAAAAATCAAAATCAGACTAGTGTTTGTAAATAAAGTCTAAAGAAGAGCTAAAGTTAATATAAGATTCAAGAATGGTCGAGAAGAAACGAGAAGAATTAAGAAGCATGGACAAAGTCAAGATGCACTCGAAATTCAAGGAATTATAAAAATTTGGGGAATTTGGTTGAGAATTAAATGATTTCAGATTCCCACCAAAACAACTTCTAGGTCACCTATAAAAGGTGAAAAGTACATTGTACTTTTTAGACGGAAGTATTGTCACAGTGAAGAGGAGAGAAGGAGAAGGGCTGAAGAATTTTAGAGAGAAGAAGAAGTTTCCATATTGAACTTTGTTGAAGAAGTTTTTTCAGAAAGTAGTGAAATGAGAAGATACAAGATTGCAACATATTCAGCTGATCACCGTATTCAGTGGATTCTTGTATTCAGTGGACTATTGTATTCTTCTTGTCATTGTATTTAGTTGGTCATCATATCGTGTTGGATAATCAGACCAGGACCATCGTATTGGTTTTCCAGACTGAGGAAGAAGGCATTAAGAAGTGACTCAACTATATTTTGATAGAGATATATTTTTCCTATTGAGAAATCAGACTAGGAATATTGGATTGGGAGAATCTTACTGGGAAATCAAACCAAGTTTTACATCAAAGTCCTCGAAGTTCTTACTAGATTCTGGGTAAGAAATTGAAATTTGTTTTTTCAAAGAATACATTTGTGGAAGTTGATAAAGAAGTACAGGTAATATGTTTTGTTACACAAACTCCATATTACATCATTTGTGCTAGAATGAACACACACACTATTGGTTTGTTTACATAGTGCTACATGAGTGAAAAAGAATATCCTACTCATTGTATTCCACACAAAATGATTGTTATCTAGTATATTGTGTGATATTGGATTGTTTCCAAACCATACCATGGACGTAGCTATTCTTATTAAATAGTAAATATTGTAAATACTTGTGTTCTTATGGATGTGTGTTTGATTTGTTTTTCAATAGAGATTTTTTAACAGGTGATGAAAGTTGTTTCATTTTCAAGGAAACATAAAAGAAAAAGTTATCACTGTTTCACCCCTCCCCCTTCCAATGATACAATTATCCTGATTGGAAACTTACATAATTAGAATCATTGAAAAGACCATCACTTAAGATATGAACACTTATCCAAAGGAAGATAAGAATACAAAAGGTCAAACCCGAGTGTAACAATGCATAAATTGTATTACTCAAATAATTACTATTATGAAGCCTTACAAGAAAGATGGAAGTAAAGGTTTGGTTTATCAAGGTCAACCAGGTTGAGGATGGCCAGAGGTACCCTGTTCCCATGTGCTTGATTTTTATATCAGAAGATTGGAGTGATGCATGTTTTTTGGAAATGCTCTCTTCTCAATAGTCTCTTTTTGAATTCTTCCACTGGTGTATCTTGATATGGAGGCAATACAACCACACACACTGGTGGGAAAACCCTCTCATTCATCTTCGAGGCTCTCTGCTCAGGGTCATTTATTCAAGGAGGTACTCACTCAGCACCCACCAGCCAGTATGTCCATCCCAAACGTCCCTTTAATTCCTATGATATGCCTGATCCTTATCTCATAGACATTCATTGATGGAGATCTAGATTTGTCACTAGATCCTTCTACCATTGAGGAGACCCTTTCCTACCATTGATGTATGCTTATCACCAAGTTTGAAATTGATTGATCATGTCTCTCCTATTTTGAGCATGTTGTTAAATTTATCTAGGAACCATCCTCCCCAACAATGGTGGTGATCCTAGACCACATGTGTTTCAATGTCCATTTATTTTCAGAAGAGGACTTCACCAAAATATGGTCATGTGCTTCTTTTCTATTCTAGAAGAGGCATTTCCTACTGGTACTCTTATCGATGGAGTTTCACAACGTAAAAGATTAAAAAATGGTGGTCATTTGGATGCGTCTCCCATGGCTTCCTTTACTATTCCAGAACCCTAGGATCCTTTAGGAGATCGAGAATTCCTTAGGAAGCTTCCTCTTCACTAAATACACTACCTTGAGCATGCTCCATGTGATGGATGCTAAAATTTGTGTCGAGATGGATTTATCCAAGGATTTCCCTCATCGTATCCACCTAAGTGTAGGAAAAGATCCATCCTTTTTGAAGAAATTATATTTTGATTACATGGTGGTATACTGCTCGTTCTTCCTTTTTCAAGGGCATAGTAATGATCGATGTAGAAGACGATATTCTCAACCGTGCGCTTTAACTACTCAAGGGAAGGCTCAGGCTAAGAATATCCCTTTATTTCTTCCCTCCACTCTGAATGGGAAGTCTTTAAATTCCTGTATTGAAGATACAAAGGAATAGATTCCTATTGGATTTAGAGATAGTTTGGTAGGGGTGATACAGAGATAAAAGAAATGATATTTAGGGGAGAGATTGGTTTCTCATTTTTGGCAAGATAATTTTAAAGGGAGAGAAATGATAAGGAGAGAAATAGAGAGAAATAGATTTCTCTCCTGCTATTGTTTTTAAATCAGCCCAAAATTGGGATGATTTGTAAATAAATGATGGTGGAGGGTTGTTAATATTTTAAAATTACAATTTTATCCCTATTTTCTACATGTATCACAAAATAATTTCTTTTATTTTCCTTTAAGAAGATTCACCAAACAAGATGGAGAGAAATCCAAATTATTTCATTTCTTTTACTAAGTTATTGATCCAAACACAAGGAGAGAAATCAAAATCATTTATTTTCTTTTATTTTCTTTTATAAAATATCAAATAATTTCTTTTATTTTACTAAAATCTCACCAAACATAGTGTTACTTTGGGCACCTCTTCCAGTGCTTAGGCCTCTCACCAGGTGGTGCACAATAGTAATCTATAGGGGGTAGTACCGGGTCTGGTGCCATTTGTTTCAAAAATAGAAGGTTGTCACTTCAAGGAGAAACTAATCCATTGCTTAGATCTTGAAGAGTGAAATGGATAAGGATATGAGTCTCCATTCAGTGCTTCTTTAGGGGATTCCCAGGATTCCAATCCAGGAAGGGTTGGAGAAGTCATAGTTCCCAAAGGCCCAACTACAACTATCCCATCGGAACCGAATGCTATCCGGGATGGGGAGGATCAGTTCCCCTTTCTTTTTTGCTTCTATATTAGAAAATACTCAGAATTGGAGTGTGGTCCATGGGGATATTCTTGGTGAATCTCATGTTGTTCCTAGTTCATAGGTTCATTTGGTTTCAACTATAGAAGGTGCTTTAGAAGGCAATCCGATCAAGGAGAGTGTTGGATATCTAGTTCCTGTTCATAATTTCTTCTCGAGTGTTGGACCTCTAGTTCCTATTCATAATTTCTTCTCCTAATTAAGGTCTCTAGAGGGTAATCCTTCAAGATACACCTTTCTAAGGGGGTTCCCTAGGAAGTCAGACTCGGTGGGTGGTTCCCCAGACTGTAGGTTAGGACGTAAGTCCACAAGGGCCTCTTCTCGCAATCACTCCGTGTTCTTAATTAGTCTCAAACAAGGGAAACATTAAAACAACCTTTAAGGCTTTAAGTCACTCTTCCTCATGACTATTATCATGATATGGAATGCTAGGGAAGTCATCTCCCCTGCAAAAAGTGAATATAATTCTAAGGAAACCAAGCACATGATGATTTCTCTACTGGTGATACTTCTCTCCAAATTCTATTTTTTTTATTTTCAAAATAACCCATTTTAATGTTGGATATTAAACAAAACACTTTACCAGAAAATAAACACAAGGATGCACAAAAGGGCCATCCAAATTCCAGCTGGTCCACCCGAGCGACCCAAAAAACTTTCAAAATTCAAAAAAAAACCAAAGATGTCAGCTAACATGTCCAACTGGCGCATCTGGGAGTTATAATGGATAACCTGAGGATCCACCTCAAAGATTTCACTTCACACGATTCTCAAGGTCATGCCGCCTACTTTGATGTCGTTTCTATCAACGTCACTCAAAAACCATGATTGCATCATCACCAGAACCACCGATATCAAACCCATCATTTTCATTTTTGACCAACATAGATCACCATGTCAAAGAACTATCAAATAAGAGAAGATTCACCACCACCACCACCTCATCACTTTTGATCAAATGGAAACTGGTTATTCGGTCTTCGTCATTGTGATCTTGCATCAATTGTACACACTAGAGCCCCATTGTCTCTAGCATAATGTCATCGTGAAGAGATTCAACTACCAGACATAGATCACCACTACCAAATCCTCCAGGTTGAGATCCATATTGCCCGAAGTTGAATCCTCAGTTTATGATTCATTGATATGTTCCAACTGAATACCACTTTGCAACATTATCCCTCTCAAAAGGTTGCCACTTCCTCCACCAGAGATTAAAACATCACAAAATACACTTAACAAATACCCTTAAAGTAGATTGGGAAGGAGGGATGAGGAATTTCATTGTTGGAAATGTCAGAATGATCAACACTAAACACAATCAAAATACTTGGAAGGGGGAAGCAAAAATGATAGGACACAAGTTATGTTTTGTGTACCACCAACTGAGATGCTTTTCTGGAGGTATTTTCATTTCTTTATATACACACACAAAAGCTAGGAATATTTACAATGTAATTAAAACCACATAGGAGACTTAATAAGGTCAAACTGTGTTAAGACATAAATGAGGGAAAATAATGAGGGGAAAGTGAAAATAATTGTGGAATTAATCTCTATTATTGAAATTAGTCAACAATCTCCCCCTAATTTTTGTGGTGTTCACTAAATCTCAACGACGTCAAACTTTGTGCACAACTCCAGAAACTTGGCGCACCCAAGTGACTTTGTGAGAATATCCTCTAACTGTTCCTCCTTTGATTAATTCTCATCGTTTGGAACCGACTACTCTATAATGAACGTGGCATGCTGGCGGGTGGGCTTGGTGGCCAAGGCTTCGACATGTTTCTCCATGGAAAACATTGACATACTATTGGGCCTTCGATGAAATGTGTTTTTCCGCCCATGTCTAGGGATGCACATGGTCTTTCTATGTTTAACCTTGCACTCAACATCTTATTCTCCTTCTCCCTTTCTTCCTTAGATGAATATTTGATCATCTTATACTCAAGAATTGTCTTGTGCTGACACAAATGTTGTTTTGCTTCACCAAAGGAGGTTGGATTGTTGGTTTTAGTGAAGTGTAACTTAAAAGAGAAGAGTTCACAGAGTGCAAACCCAGGTGGCACTATTGGCCCAATAATGTTATTGATGGTGTGAAATTGAAGTGGAGTATTTTTGTGATCAAAATCTAGTGCTTCAGCTATGCTAGATAGTGGCGAATCAAACTCCACTGTGGCTGATGGTGCATGAATAATCATGACCACGTCTACAGAGCATATGCTAGTGGGTGTGGATGATGATCTCTAATCTCCGATAGTGTTTCTGATCTCTACTGTCCCTAGTATACATGCCATTGTGTGTTCGATGGTGAATTAATCCTCACTAGTAAATATACCTTTTTCATCATGAGCACTCCAATGCCACTGCTTCACCTCATTGAAGATGACATCATGCATTGCATGTATGTGCTTGATGACGGGGTCATACATACGGTATGCTCTGGACCTAGGCTCGTACCTAATGAAGATCATCAGTGTACTCTGGACATCAAACTTCTTCAGGTGATACGTCACATTCTTGACATGTGCGATGCACCTGAAGGCATGGTGAAAGTGCACCGCCGGTCTTCTTCCATGCCAGACCTCATATGGCATCATCCCATCAAGGCTATGTGTCAACGCTCAGTTAAGGATGAATATGGAAGTGAAGATGACCTCACCCTATAACATCTCGGGAAGTCCCTTAGCCTTTAGCATGTTTTGATCAATGGAAACCATGATTTGGTTGTGTTTTTCAATGACCCCATTCAACTGTTGTGAATATGGAGTCGTGAGTTGTCATTATACGCCACGCTCGGTATAGTATTCGTCGAATTCCACCAAAGTAAACTCGTCACCGCGGTCGGTGCAGATGACCTTCAGCTTGCGCCTTGTCTCCACCTCCAATATGGCCTGAAAAAATCTAATTACTGTTGGATATTGGTCTTTTATCATGAGTATATTGAGCCAATGTAGCGACTCATGTCACCACGAGCAGTAGAAAGTAGCAGTTCCCGCTTGGCGTCATTGGTGTGATTGGCCTGTAGAGGTCACTGTGGACAAGGTTGAGGACTTTCTCTGCATGATGTTTCCCTTTCTCAAGGAAAGACAGTCACCGCCACTTCCCAATGAGGCAGTTGTCGCAGACTTGATCCAACTGATCAATCCGCAGAAGCCCTCGTACCATATCGTGTTGAGTGAGATTTTGCGGAGCCTGAAAATTCAGGTGGCCGTACCTCGTGTTCCAACACCATACCTCCTATGATCCCCTTGTAGACAAGAATGTCGGCTATGAAATGTTGAGACTTAGTTTGTATAGCTGATTGAGGAAGTGTTTCACCCTAGACGGTAGGCACCATTACTGGTCATGGATCTTCATGATGCCTCCATTGATTAGTACATGATAACCAGGCTCGTCAAGCTGTCCAATGCTGATGATGTTGGTGGTGTACCTTAGGATTAAGTATACCCCCGTGAGCATGTGGTTCTCATCAATCTTGCAGGAGAAAAATATCATCTTGCACACCTTGATATTGATGATAGACCCATCACCAAACTTGAAAGTGCCATAGATCCCAGAGTCAAGATTAGAGAAGAAAGTTTAGGAACTGGTCACGTGGTTTGTGGCACCAGTGTTGAGGTACCATAGGTCATTGCCGCATGCCTCCTTCTGTGCCTTTTGTGCAAAGACCTTTTCTTCGACCAATAAGAAAGGACTGCATTTTGACAGTGGGGAATTGGAAGTGGCAGTGGGGATAGGGAACTGTGTTGCACACCCTTTCCATAAAGAGTGTGGGATCATCGTCATCACTCCATATTAGATGGGATTTATCCTGTTTCATCATTCCATGTAAATCTTTATCCCAGTGATCCATTTTTTCATAATAGAGACATTGGTCTCTTGATACATCATGACCGCCGTCAGATCCCCTGTCATCCCTTCATGGTTGTTGGCAGTGCAGATTGCCGGTCTTAGAGTCGTTGAAGGGTCCCTCTCCCATCTATCACTCCTTCAACCATGAAACCCACTCCTCCTCAGTGAGGAGAAAGTTCCCTCCAATGTCAGTGGTGGGTTCCAACTCAAAATGGTCCTCCACCTCTTTGAGTCCCCCTATTACACCATCTACAGAGAGAGTCAAGATATCGAGAAGTGCCTCAATTGAGAGAGAAATTTGAGAGAACCTGGAGGGAATGACGCATAGGTACTTCTCAATAACCCTGTCTTGAGGCTCTGGATTGCCAAGGATTGTGAGTTGGTTGACCAACCCAGTGAGCTGCATCATGAAGTCGTCCACTAATTCGCCATTTCGGAAAGCAATGCATTTGTACTCCTTGTAGAGCTTCTGAGTATTGGCCTTGTGTACACGATCAATACCAATGCACATGGTCTTAACGGTGTCCCATGCTTCCTTGTAACTTTCCTTAATGGCAAGTATGGAGGCCACATATGGTGGGACAATGCACATGATTACCTCTAGCACCATTTGATATTCATTAAGTTTAACACCGCTGATCTCAACGACATCCCATAGTCCACATGCTTGGACCATAACCTTCATTATCAAGGACTGGTCGCTGTAGTTCATCTTCATGAGGATTAGATATGTTTCCGATCCCCCAATCTCCTTCACCACCTGATGTACCACCAGAGGACTGATACCACCATCAATGAGGGATCTGGGATGTGCTGATGATGTCTGGGAGAGTCAGGGTGATGTAGGCTCAGAGTCTAACATCATGGATCAAGTCAACCTTCACTTCGATACCAAATGTTGGAAATGACTGACTTATCAACATGAAACACAAGAAAAAGTCTTGGAAGGGGGAAGAAAAAATGTTAGAACAAAAGTGACGTTTTGTGCACCACCAATTGATATTCTTTTCTAGAGGGGTTTTCATTGAATTATACACACACACAAAATCTAGAAATATTTACAATGTAATTAAAATCACATGGGATCCTTAATGAGGTTAAACCACATTGATCCATAAATGAGGGAAAATAATGAAGGGGGAGATAAAATAACTTTGGAATTAATCCCCATTATTAAAATTAGTCAATATTCATGAGATAAATGGAGATGCAGCAACTTCCAGTACATAAACATAAGAACAAAAAATGGAAAACATATGACACTTGGGAACTAAATACATAGACCACAAAATCAACATAGGAAGACAAGGTATACTCATGCTCACAGGAACTTCCATCAAGCGTCTCACCTACACAATACCAATCCACTATGAGAGACTTCATGAAAAATCATATTGAGGTCTACCTGATGGATCATGAAACAAGAGAAGAGGGAAAATAAAAATGTTCTATGCTTGTGAGTGATGACCACAAAACAAACCCACTACACTCGAAACCCCAAAACCAGAGTGGTCGAATCACTTGAGCTAGTGCTCCTTCATCACAGTCCCATGCCACTGAAGTCACATCGATTTCGACTAAAACATGACCTTGCATGATAGGGGCGACATAAAGAGAAACAAAGGAGGGAGAACAAGTCCTCAACAATAGAACACCACTCACCAGAAGAAAACCAAAATCCCTAAAAACACAGATACAAGAACCCCCAAAATGAATCCCAAAACCAAAGAAGAGGAAATTAAAGGAATACCATTGTTGAAAGTAACAAAAAAAGGGGGGAAAACATATGAGAGAAACCAAACACCATAATAAGATAAGTATGATGTAGGAAACATAAATAAAAAGGTGGGGAAAAAGATAAGTGTCATCGTGTGAAGAGAGGTGATGAGAAGAGGAAACCCTAATCATCGAAAGAGAGTGCGGCCTGGGTGAAAAAGGACCCATGAGAATGATTTGTTTTCATATATACTTATGATAATTGAGCCTAAACACCATGAAAATAATATTCATGGTTTTTTAGGAACATTCATATGAGAAATTCCATGCATATGGAGTCATTGAATACTCACATATGGTTATTTTGAAAGGATAAGCTCAAAATCGACCTGATCAATTAGTTTTCACAGTAGGTGAACTTAAAGGTTTCATCCATCTAGTCTAGATTCCCCCATTCCATTGTTTATGCTAAGTGAGATATTGATGCAAGAGGGGTACTTTGATAATAGATGGATTATTTTGATGTAGACACCCTTCCTTAGCTCACCAGGGGAGATTTCAATTGCATCCTTGATAAATTGGAGAAGAAAGGTGGATTCAATTTCTCAAGAAGAGCTATGTAATACTTTAATTATTTCATGTCTTCCAACCAGCTTCTTGAATTGAAGTTTTTAAGAAAAAAATACACATGGTATAATGATAATAATGGAAGCATGACTTAGGTGAGACTGGACCAGTGCTTCGTTAACCCCCATGACCTTACCAATTTTCTTGAGATCATGGTTAACCAATTGTTACACTCCTTATATGACCATTATCCACTCCTATTTCATTTGAGGGGTCATTCCCTGATAGGATCTTCTTTCTATTTCCAAAATACCTTGTTTAAGGAACCTAGTTTCTTGGATGTATTCCGTGAATCTTAGCAAAGACCCATACCATTCCAACCTTGGTTTGTTCTACAAAAACTCAAACGACTCAAGAATACACTCTCTGAATGGGAGATCCCTAGATATAATGAAATCATTTCCCATAAGGATCTTGTAGGGGATATATGAATTCTATACCAGGCTCTTCAACAAAGATGGGACAAAACAGGTTTCAATGATCTCTTAGCTTAAAAAAAGTATCATATTTGTTAATCAATAAAGAACGATAAAAGAGGGAAAAATTAAGGGCCTTCTAGCTCAAGGATGGAGATAAGAATACTGATTTCTTTCATGAATGTATTAAATAAAGGATATATATGGGAAATCTCAGCCTTAAATTGGAGGTTGGTAGTTACAATAATGAAATTGATTTCCTTATCCCTTTAGCAGTCAACTATTACAAATATTTTCTTATAGGATTGGCATATGACTTAAATTACAAGAGTGGATATCCGAATGAGAAAGAAAAAACCCACCTAATACATGTAATTAATCTGATCATTAACACCATGTATAACACACCCTTGAATGAATTTCAAGCGAAAAAGATATTTTTAGGGCTATCAAGACCCTCAAACATGAATGTATTACTAGACCAGATGGGTCCCCATGGTCATTTTACACCTCTATACAGAAGATTATCCATAGGGAGGTTACATGAGTAGTGAAGGATTTATTTAGGGGCAAGTATTTCCCATGATTGGACGTAGCTTCCACCCTTGTCCCCATTGTTGGATTGGTGTATCCTGATCCAATTGGATGGTGTTGGACCAAATTCTTATGGGCCTATACTATGCTGTAGCGACCCAAACATTTATCAATGAAATTTATTTCTTCTTATAGTAATTTCATATAGTATAATCACATAAAATCACATTAGGAAACACAATTCCACATCATGCTTAAATAAAATACTAAATTCTATGTGACCTTTAAACATAATTTTTCTACTTCTGTGATTTGAATTTCGAAAATCCAACATACATTGTTGCGATCAATAAGATGTTTGGAGTCTGATAGGACAAACTTAATTCTTAGTGAATAGTGACATACTCTTACAAAGAGTAATTTTACCCTTATAAATAGTAATATGACCCTTTTTAATAGTAAAACATCCAAGTAAATATGAACCTTACCAATGATAGTATAAATAAAATTTATCCATCCTATAAGTGACAATATGATATAATTATATTATAGTATTGGTATTCTTATAAGTTATGAATATTTAATGATTAATTTAATAATTTAAAAGAAAATTTATTTTCATAAAATGTATTCATAAACAAGTATTTTTATATCTTATGATTATATGATAATTTTATGAGACATTAATTAACTTTTCAACATGTTAGAAAAGTAGTTTTAATTTTAAAATTTGTATTTTTCAAGTAAATTATAATTTTAATTACTCATATTTAGAAAATTATTTTCATAAAATGGATTTAATTTTTTAATTCTACACTTCGAAAAAATTTTAGGGTGAATTTTTGATATTTTTCTGAAATACTTGAATTTTTAGTGAATAGTAAAATACGGTAATTTACAGTATTAATACATTATAAGTTAAATACAATATTCCTGACACCATGAGTGATTTAAGCACCCAAATATTGAACTCACATTCCATATTTACTGTATTTAGTCATTTAATCATCACTATTTATTTTCTTGAGGAAAATTAATAAACTAATGAAATAAATATTGAGAAAACACCCCTCCCCTCCACTATAAATATCATCCCTCACAATCTCATTTCCTCACACCTCTCAAGCCTTGTGACTACTCCAAATTCTACTAAAATATCTTACCAATATCATCTTCCAAGTCTATTGGCACTTGGTTTCATAAAAATACCAAAACCTCTCCCCTAAAGAGGCTCTCAAAGAAGATATATTCAAGAGGTAATTTCTCTCTCTCTCTCTCTCTTCATTCAATTTCCTTTTAAATTTCATTTCATTTATTCTCTTCTCCTCATATTATCTTATCAAAATGTCATGATAAATACATTATGATTGATATACTGGTATTATATCATGTTAATGGAATATTATTCATTATACTCCCCCCCTCTCTTTATAAAAAATGAAATCATCGCCTGTGATGTGTTAATTTACCTACATCGTGGGCGATACACTTCCATTTTCCTTCAATGTCTTCAAGTATGTCAATAAAAACATTAAATTATTGAATAAATATTGTAATATGTATGTTTTAACCCCTTTTATGTTCTGGAAATAACTTTTATACATAATACTAAATGATAAAACAATACATGTTCGTTGTGCTAAAAAAACCGCCCAAATTAAACTAAAATGATCATCATTAAATTTTAACTAATGATTCATCCTCATTGTATATAAAAAATTCATTATAAGATAATTTAAGCTCCTATAATATCATTAATAACATGTAATATCAATTATTTATGTTTATCCATGTTCTACATGAACATCCATTCATGCATACATGTGAACCGTTCATGAAAACTAAGAAAAAGAACACTCCCGAATAATGAATTTAAACTCTATAACTCATCCAAAGGCCCATAAAAGAACTTAATGAAACAATAATGAACCATATTCATGTATAAAAGGTTCTTGAATTTTTAATTAATGAATATAATGTCATTATACATTAAATTAAAGTGAAGAAAGCGTTTGGACACATGGTAAGGGGAATTCTCGAACCCAACTTTCTTTCTTCAGGTTTTCCCTATTTCACTCAATTTTCAGTATGGTTATTCCTCATAAATAATTTCTTCATAATTATATTAAATTTTATGGGATATACATGTTTTCCACTAGAGTTTATTTAAAACATAATGTTTTCTAAAAGAACTCTTATTTCAAAAACACACCTTTTACTTCTCACTCAAGGTTGATGGTGCTTGTATCAAGTATGTTATTCCCTCTTTTATTTGGGAACCCAAAGTTTATGAATGTATTATTTATGAAGTGAAACCAATTACTTTACATGGGTTGTATTATTATTGATATATGTTCCATGTGACATGCATGATAATGTAAATGTTATGGTGTGACGGGTGTGCCTAGAATTATATAACGCAATGAAAATGTTATGATGTGATGGGTGCACCCAGAATTATAAAGCGCTCTAATTAATTGGGTAATGTGAATAACCTAATGATTAAAGTAAAATATGTATGAAAATTATGCTATATTTGTTCATAACTATGTGTGGTAGTTGACCACAAATACATGATGTTTCATTTTTATGCATTGCCAAATTCCATGCTATTATCTAATGCCTCTTATCATGATTATGATGATGATGTTATGATTATGCTCACCCTATGTTACATTGTTTCATGTACTTATATATCCTCTTATCGGGATTTTAGCACACCCCTTTTTGATTTATATCCTTAGGTGACTACTTGTACTAAGGAGAAGTCAAGATCCAATAAGAAGCTAGAGAATAAGGAATTAAATAAATGTTTTATGTTGTAATATATATGGTACTAATTTTCCCAAGACACTAAAACTTTGGATCATTGTTGTGTAATGTTTTTATGTTGTTTATCATTAAAATTATGTAAAAGTAATGTTAGAAAAGAAGGGTCGCTACATGCACAGCAGGCCACAACTCTATGGGTTGAGCTCTGCAGTGAGCTCATTGGGGGTTGCAGGGGGAAACACGTCTCTACTCCAGAGGTCGAAGGCCATTATTCCAAATTTTAGGGCACTGTAGAAACTCTAACCAACTATAGCAGAGCCGACCGGCTGACACCGACATGACATTACAATAGTGTGGAATTTGGTACAACTACTTTTGTAGCTCAAACATTAGAGACAACAGTACTATAGATCCATGGACTTCTAGGCACTAGCCACTATAGCAACTTAGATTTGGGTGGTCACGACACTGTAGCGATGCGGTCTTCTAGCCTTTGTTCACTGTAGTAGTGCATAATTTTTGTGCGGTTGGTGGAAAAACACTTTATCTTCTTTATTATCCCATTTTGAGCTAGGGTTTCGTGTGCTTGAAATGATGAGATACTTCTTGTAATTTGTGATACTGATTTAGTGATATTTCTACCTCTCTATGGATGTATGAATCATTTCCTGAACCATATAAATCTTTATGTCCTGTGTAATTATTTATTCTGTCTTTTCTTCATCTACAAACCTATTATATCATTATGACTCTCGGTGTTTTTCGCAACACACGTTCCCAATGTGAATCACCCAAAGTCCTTCCACCAGTTCCATCCCATTAATAAATTCAATTTCTCTTATAAAATTTCAGTGAAAATCCTCAATGATAGACTTTATTCTTTCCTACACAAAATGATCTCTTTGGAGAAGCATGAGTTCATAAATGGGAGTAATATCCAAGGTAAAATCACTTTGTCATAGGAAATGGTCTCAAACTTGATCAGAATGACTATGGGTGGAAACATTATTCTTAAAATCAACATAGAGAAAGCCTATGACTGGATGGAAGAAAATTTCATCTTGAAAGTGCTTTAATAGTTTGTTTTCTTGGTTTAGGATTATGATATACTTTTTCATTTTTTTCCTCACCATGTTTTTCTATCTCTCTTTTGGGAATGAGATTTGGTTTCTTTAGATATTATAGAGGGTTGAGTCTATGAGATCCTCTATCGCCATCTCTTTTCATTCTAGATCAGGATGTCTTCAGCAGTCCCTTAAGAATGTAATGTAATTAGGATCAGTGGGTGACTTTATGGGTAGTTATAACATGGAGGTCCCATCTCACATCATGTTTTTAGATGAAATGATGTGTTTTATTAACAGGAAGAAGTGTTCAATCCTAGATTTCAAACAAATTCTCAAGAAGTACAATTTATGAAGTAGACATAAGGTGAAAACTAAAAAAGTAGCTTATTTGTCTCTTCCAAATGATTAGTAAGAAGGGTCCAAAAAATCAAGATATGTATGGGAATGTCCAAAAAAGTCTTTCTAATGCTCTAATTATTCCCCCTCAATTGGGATGGTTCAAATCAAATATCTTGATTTTCTGGCTCATAAAATCACAGGGCACATCTTGATGAGTCATTTCCCATCCTTCAATGGTAGGTAAGTTCCCATTGATAGTGTGTTGTAATCAATGATGATTCTTATTATTTTGGTCATCAATGTACTCAAGTAAATGATCAAAAATATTTAAAAAACCTTTGCTAATTTTCTTGGGGATGGTTAAGGTGAGAAGAGAGTTCATTGGGCTAGCTATGATAAATTTGCAAGACATTACACATCTGGAGGGATTAACATCTGTGATCTGGAGGGAACTATGAAATATCCACATTCAAATATGGCATGAGAGTTCATTGAAGGTAAAATAATCTTGGATTTATATTCCAATAACAAGTACAGAGAACCAGTTCTAGCCATGAATTCTCATTCCCCTGATCTAGTTACTGGTGTGAATTAAGAAGTTCCTTGCAGACTATCTTTGGATCATCCCAGGCTCCAATTAGATGGAAAAAGATATTTAATCACCAGGATGTCCAGTATTAAGAATCAACTTCAAGATTAATAGTCTGTATCCATTATTTATTGTGGAAATCCTAGATGATCAGCAAAGGGGTGATTTGGATAACATATGTTTATCATAGGATGACGACTAACTAATATTCATGCCTTTTTTACTCTAGTCACTTTAAGATTAGTGGGATTCAAAAGGTAAGGAAAAATCAACTAGACCTAGACAGGCTTGGTAAAAACTTATATAATAACATCATTACAAAAACATTTAGCTTCATTTCCTGGTGTCAGCAATGAAATACATTACCCACAGATTCAGTAGTTTAGAGTAGGGGTATTTTCCTTGTATCTAAATTTATGTGCTACTCTACATCCATTATAGAGATGAAAACTCACCTATTCTTTCTTGGGGAATGGGAAGGGGTCATCTGGTGCTCCCTTTCCAACATAATAGACATCTTTCCCATCCTATATTCATCTGATTCTCTCATTTCTTCATGGTTTAACATCAATTTGGGATCCTTCATGTAATGAACCAAACTTTTATAAATGAAATTCTATTTTTAATGAATAAATTCATTATTAAGTAATATATTTATAGAAAACACATGCACTACTTTGGTTATTTTGGACCAATTATAAAATATATTATGATAAATTAAATACTATTAAGAATATTAACCATTGATAATATAGTCTTTGTACAGTGACTGATAAGATTATTATATATTAAGGGTTATGATAAATTCTAATTTTCATAGAAAAAAGGAGTGATGTACTCGACTAATAGGATCATACCGCATGAATCCCATTTATCAAAGCTTCTAAGGGAGATGGAATCAAAAATATTTTCCCTTGATCAATCCCAAGATAAAATTTAACAATCGAAGCACGAATGAAACCATTTATAGGAGACATTCAAACTTATCAAAATCCTAACCCAAACCATGTTTTCTGAACAACCCCAATAAAGTATCACCACCACACACCTTACCCTTAGAGCATACACTGGTGTAATAAGAGGTTATGTATTTAGACCCTAGCAGTATGAATTTTTATATTTCCTTATTAATGAAACAATGATTATATTTATCTTCTTTTATTATTAATTTATCAATTATTATATAATTTGTTTGATAAAAATTATATTTTGACATGAAGAAATCAAAATTGTATTTCTGGGAAATATATAGTTTCAATTAAGACACTCTATTGATAAATTCAATATTTTTTTAAATAAATAATATTTTAATATAAAATTATTATTAGATAATAATTATTTTAAAATAAATGATAATATAATTTAATGAAGTCTAATGTAATTTTTATATGGGCCAGAACGTGATTAATATCGTAAAAACTAGTATTTTTTAGCAAATAAGGATTTTTATTTATAAGTGAAAATTATCATATTTAGAAAATTATTTTGATAAAATGAATATTATTTTTAAATAAACATTTCAAAATTATCCAGTGGTAATTTTTTCATAATTTTATAAGACAATTGATTTTTTGGATAAAAATTAAATAAGGTATAAATATACGTCTGTATTATGACATCATAATGGCCAAAAAATGATGTAATAAATGACATAAAATGTATCCATGAACAAATATATATTTCTACTTTAAAATAATTTATTTTATTAATTTTATAAACCCTTAATGAATTCTCTAAACCTATATTATATTTTAAGGTTTTTAAACCAATTATTTATGGGCACAACTCACTCACATCACCAATAGTATTATTTTAAGGAGTAATATTCTTAGCCTAATAAAATATTAAAAACCAATCCTATTTGGTAGAAACCATGGACAAAAATCATGGTAAGGTTTGTGGTTTTTATTATTTTATCATATAGAGTCCAAAACCTAAGTTTGTAAATTAATAAAGAATTATCTCCTCTTTTTCTATAAATACCCACACATACTCCCACAAATCTTTAGTTAAAACCCATTGAGTATGAATTTACTCTCCCTATCCATCTCTAAATCCCTTCCAAGGTGTTCTTAATCTCTTAATAATCTCCTCCCAATCTTTTTGAAGCGCCCTTTAAAGATAAGAGACTCTCTTCTATTCTTTTTATTTCAAGTACTTTCTTTCTTTGTGCTAATCCCTTTTGATTTAAAATTATCCATGTTGTAATGTGTTTTATAGATCCCTTTACTATCTTTATTATTTTCATGTAATGAGAGACCACCTTTCACTCTCATTCACTCCTTCCATAAACTGTTATGTACACTTGTTATGGTGTTGAAATTATCCAATGATTTTCCTTACAAAATTTTTTTGTAATGAATACCCATACCCATTTATACTCAAGGGTGTTCACCTAGTTATAACTATAAATAATTTATTTGGTACTTCCATGTATGTAACCCACACTCCTTAATAATGGGGTTAAAAGAGATGAAATATGTTCTTATATTGTATGATATATGTGGTGCATAAATGCATGTACATGATATGAATGTGATGGGTGGTTTTAAAATTATATAGCCCTCTAATGCATTAGGAAATGTTTTTATCTCATAAGAATCCATGTATGGTTCACAATAGGTTATCCTATGCACAATATTTTATGATGTATTGGTGGTTATCCTTGACTTATGCTTATGGTGTCATGTTTTATATTGTTGTCACATTCCTATATTCCCTTGATGTTATCATCTTATATCATGATTTGATGATCATGTTTATGATTATCGCCTCGTTTATGTCACCTTGATATTTCTATTAGATACCATGTATTACTTTCATCATGTTATTTTTTGATTATTCCCTTATTGGGATTTATATCTCACCCCTTTCTTATGTACCTCCCAAGGTTATTCCGTGCAGTATGAGAAGATCAATGGAATAAAAGAGTATGTTTAAAAGTTTTTAAATAATTTTATTATATCCATGTTTTATGTTATTATGTTTTTTATCTAATTACCTAAATACAATAGACCTCATGACCTTTTGGGGTTTTATTATGTGTATCTATATGTAATAAATCATGAATCAAGGTGTATTAAAGATATGAGTTGTCATAGTTCATATCAAAGAAAGAACTAGTTATTTTTGGGGATTAGGATTATAAAAATTTAGTGAAATCCTTAGTATTAATGGTTCATACCTTCCTAGTCTGTTACTTTTCCATTTTTGATTTTTAGAGGTGTTTGAGGGAGGTTCTAGAAGTTTTAATGGGAGTTGGGGGTGTGGTAGAGTTAGTGTAGGAAATACATGTCGTGTAAGTATATTACATGAGGTGAAAGTTGGTTTCATAGCATGTCCTTGTATGGTTCACAACATGTAGATTTTTAGGGTTAAATAATAAAAATGTGACATGTTTTTCGGTGAATCTAAACCCTGAGGATTACACAATGTGAAATGGGATTACACATTATGTAAACCCCCGATGGAGTGAAGTTTTAAAGTTCTTTCAGGCCGAATTTTAATTCATTCGATCACAACTTCTTCTTCCTCTTATTTTGGGAAAACCCAAGGCACCCTAAGGAGTTCTTCAAGATCTCTTACTCCCTATTTTATCTATTGGTCCTGATGGTAGTTTGTTGGCAATCCATGGTAAGCCCTTCCTTCTTCTTGGTTGATTTTCTTCCATTATTCTATCAAGGATTCACTACGACGATGTTTTTTTTTGGTTTGGGGTGTGTATTGGGTTTTTTTATGGTATTTGGTTGCGGTGTTGGTTGATATTTATTTTCTCAGGGTTTGGTTGTGGTTTACGGGTCTTCTTCTTCTCCCTATAGTGCTCAATGAGTCAACAAAGATTCTTTGAGGTAGGTAATCCCTCGTTTCTCTTTATTGTGTATCATGCGGGAGGGGTTTGGTTTTTTTACCTATGAGTTATGGTTGTGCTGGATTAATTAAAGATAAAGAATTGGTTAAATTTAAATTTAAGGGTAAAGGGTTTTATTCGCATGTTTTTACAGTTTTATTATTATTGTGTTATTTTGGATCATATAAGCTTGATGCCCCACTAAAAATTATGGCCATTGCGGGCTTTGTTTGTGATGGATATATGTATTGTGACTATTGTGACTGTTATGATTATTGTGATATCACCCTAAATGGAAATTGGTTAATTAATTATACTTGGATAATGAAATGGTTGCCCCAATATTTTTATTTGTGTGATAACATCTCTAAAATAAAGTAGAATATGATAAAGTCCCCTTTATAAATCTGTAAAAATGATCTTTATGTGTTTTGATGTGTGGTCGTGCTTGTGGGATGACAATGTGTGGTTGAAATGGGGTGTGGGGTGATGTGTGGTTTGTTTGGTCGTGCTTTTGGGCTGTCAATGAGGTGGTTTGTTTGGATGTTCTTTTGGGGTGGTTAGGAGGTGCTTTGTTTGGCTGTGCTTTTGGGGTGCTGAGAAGGTGATTTGTTTGGACGTGCTTTTGGGGCGGTGAGGAGGTGGTTTGTTTGGTCGTGATTTTGGAGCAGTGATTTTGTAGTTTGTTTGGATGTGATTTTGGGGCGGCGAGGTGGTGGTTTCTTTGTGCTAGATGCCTGAGTAGTGATGGGATAAATAGTTAATTATTAATAATGTTTGAAATGGCCTGGGTTGGTTTGGTTAATGGGGTGAATTTGTTTAATAAATAATTAAATGGTGGGTTGTGTGGTTAAATGTGGTTGATGATAAATAATGAAAATAATGGGATGATTAAATGAAATTGGTTGGAGATGTGAAATGGGGCTTGTGGATTGTTTTTTGGTGTTATGCATTTAGAGGTGGCAGCAAAGGTGACAGTGTTGTGAGTTGGTTAGTTGGTCGTGAACCTATAGGATGGGATTGTGTGCTTTGATACTATATATATATATATAAATTGTATATTCTTATGATTTTCTATATACACCCCACCCATGTCAAGCACTATGTGCCAACACCCACATAGTCATGTGGGGTGGTGCTTTTTCCGATATCCGGTGAAGAGTATGGATGGATGGGTACCCACTCTTTCTCGATCTCTCTTCTAGGAAAGGTAGGTATTGCACAAGCTATGATGGACGAAGGTTTGTTAGTACATTAGATTGTAGTTGTGATATCCCAAGTTTCTATGGGTGATATGTGATGACTCATGTGTTTTTGGGCGAGTCATGACCATGATTGTGGGGCGGTATCCCAGGTGTCTTCAGGCGAGGTGTGATGTAGCCGTGCTTGTGGGGTGGCAAGACCATGTGTTTTCGGGTGAGGTGTGTTGTGAATGTTCTTGTGGGGCGGTGTGGTATACAGAAGATATGGGAGTTCCAGGATGTATGACATTGTGTGTGAGAGCGACATACCTGTAGGAAAGCAGTGTGGGGTACTCTTATCGATGTGATTCCTATTATATTATATTACTTAGTTTGTGTTATTTGGTGAACATAATTTGGTGAGGTTGGGATGGTTAGTATACCTTTATAGGTGTTTTTTGGTTCTGTTGTTTTCTCATAGGCGCATTAGCATGATTCTTTCACGTGTGCATGGGAGATTTTGGTTTTCCTACTAAGTATACTTGTATGCTCACCCTATGTATATAGAACTATTTTCAGGTTTCCAGAATGATTACATGGGCCATGCTGGGCATTACTAGATCAGACCTTTGGATAGTTACTATGTCACTTCCTTAGCTTTTATTTTGAGTATTTTATTTGGAGACTTTTATTGTATCTCTTCATATATACATGAATTTTGGGATGGCTTTTGATTTACTTTTTGTATCATGTCTTGGATTTGTTGTGGATGATTCATCTTATCTCTTGATCCAATTTATTTTATAGAGGGTAATGCCTCCCATACATGATATTTTTATACCATTGGTGATAGTCACCAACTTGGAGCCTACTGGAGGTGGGACCCAGGGGTTATTATCTCTCTCCCTTCATTGTGGTATCTTTGGAGGGAGGGGGTCATGACAGAGCAGGATCAAAGGGAGGTAGAGAGATAGGATGGAGTTTAGCGTTAGGCATAGTGAGGATTGCATGGGATGGTATGGAAACAATGCTAATTGACCTTGGTTCATGATATAAGTTAGGGATACTAGTTAGGACATGGGATTTTAGGCCCCCCTGTGATCCGGTGCACATACTCTGAGCTTATTAAACAACCAAGTGAGATGAACCTTCTTACAAGATAGTGACCCAGGAGTGGTACATGCATCATAATTAATTGTGTTATTTTTTGGAATTGGGTTGTTTTGAGAAGGATGATATGGATAAAAAAATGAATTAAATGAGTTAAAATAAATCTAAATAAAATTCCACACTACCAGGCTTAGGAAGTTCTTATTTACCTTTCAGCTATGGATCTTGTTCATCATGAACATCTGGATCAGGCTGATGAGGTTCAGTAGGCTGATCTGGTTGATCATCGTAGGGTTGATATAGTTGAGGAAGATGATCACCGATAGAGGATGTTGAATTATTTCTAGTGGAATACTTTGTAAAGTATGAGGGCATTGTTTTAGATGTGGATACAAAGAGATGGTTGGTGGAGATCAAGATCACTTTCAGTTTGATCTGAGCCCTGATAGAGTACTGGGTCCCTTTGGCAGTCAGTCAGATGTGTGTAGCTATGCATTAGTGGTGGATGTTGTATCTAGGAGAGTGGAAAGAGGTGGATGTTTTGTGGGTTGACTTCTAGAAGGAGTTCTGGGCATAGTTCCTTTCATTGACCATGAAGGTAGTAAAGAGGCAGGAGCTTCTTTCGCTTCAGTAGGGGAGCATGTCAGTGTGGGAGTTGGGAATCAAGTTCAAGTAACTTCTGTGTTTTTTCCTATATCTTTTTCTAGATGAGGATTCATGTGTGAGGCATCTTGAGAAGGCACTACATCCTTCTATCCAATATGCAGTTACTCCTTTTACATTTCCAATGTATCTGGAGGTTTAGAAGAAGGTGGAGGTGATCAAGAAGATACACTTTTGAAGAGTTTTACCATGAGTGGGGAGCTAGTAGGGTTCCTTAAGGGGTAGAGTTTTTAGTGGAAGCTCACAGGTTCTAGGAACTTTGAGGTTTTGACTGGTAGGGAGATGACCTCAATAGCTTCTTTTTCATACTTATGGTGCTAGTGGTTTTCATTATTTTCCTAGGAGCTTTGTTCTGGTGTGTTTTGGTTTGGGGGTTCATAAACATTTCCATAACTAGTGCCTAGTGGTTCCCCAAGATTAGTTTAGTGGAGGTGGAAAGGTTTAATTCTAGCCTCAACAGTAGTTAATAGTGATACCATTTCAGTAGTAGAGGCAACACATTTTTTCTCCACCGAGGGGAGATTGATCTGGTAGAGGCTGACCTTAGGATGTTTCTCATGTTCAGGGAACATGACCCGAGCATGAACATAGAGGTGGTCATCATCAGAGAGGTAGAGGATCTAGAAATGGTCAGTTGTATGCAGTGGTGGCATCAATTCCAGAGGGGACATAGATCATTATAGGTATGATCAATTTGTTTAATACTCTTTTTTTCCTTTTTTGATTTGGGAGCTTCACACTCCATTGTTTCACCTAATCTATCCCATGCTCTAGGATTAGAAATAGAGAGGTTTCCCATTCCCCTGGTGTTGACTACACCATTTGGAGGCTAGACTAACATGTTTTATATGTGTCGGGGGTGTAGACTGATGATGGGGCCGCATCAGTATTGTGGGGAATTTTTTTTTCTACTAATGAATCCATATGATGTTATAATTGACATCGACTAGTTATATTTTTTACGTGCTAGTATCGAATGCTTCTAAAGGAGAGTCGTGTTTTTAGATATGGATGGCCTGTATGTGGTTTGCGTTGGCAAGCAGAATTTTCAGGTGGGTATTTGGCGTGTGGAGCCCCTTCTTTCCTTTTTAGATGAGTTTTCAGTAAAATCAGTAGACACTAAAATGGTAGAGGTTCCCAGGTTCATTGGAGAGTTCCTAGATGTTTTCCTGAGGAGGTTATGATGCCACCCCCTTGACGTGATGTTGAGTTCAGGATGAACTTTCAGCCCAGTGCTTCTCTGATTTTGAAGTCTCCTTATCGAATGAAACCTTTTGATTTTTGGGAGTTGAGGATTTAGATAGATGATCTGATGTAAAATGGTTTTATCCGGCCTAGTGTGTTGCCACGGGGTACTCCAGTGTTGTTCTCTAAGAAGGATAATGATAGTCTAAGGTTGTGTATAGACTACCGGAGGTTGAATCATGTGATGGTAAAAATCTATTACCCTCTTCTAAGGATAAATGATCTTTTTGACCATCTAAGAGGGGAAAGTTGGTTTTATAATATCGATATGTGGTCTGGATATCACCAGTTGAGGGTGAATGAGGGTGATATCCCAAAAACTGCCTTTATATGAAACTATGGGCACTTTTATTTTGTATTCATGTCCTCGGTGTTACAAACACACCATCCATGTTCATGGGGCTTATGAAATCTATGTTCCATGAGTTCCTAGATCGGTTCTTCATCATATTCATCGATGATATCTTAATTTACTTAAAGATCATGCTGATAATATTAGAACAATCTTGCATGTTCTTAGACACCACCAACTCTATGGAAAGTTGTCGAAGTGTAAGTTATGGACATGAGATGTTCATTTCCTTAAGCATTTGGTGTATCATTAGGGTGTGGTAGTAGACCTGTCGAAGGTTGAAGCAGTTATTTCTTGGGAAGAACCTAAGAATGTGGTAGAGGTTCACAATTTCCTTGGTCTCATAGGCTATTATCAGAGGTTTGTACCTGATTTATCTCAAGTTTCATCCCTGTTTACTTCTTTGACTAGGAAGGACCAAACTTTTGTGTGGAGTGATTAGTTCCAGGCAGCATTTGTTTACCTAAATAGAAAGTTGGTTAGTGATTAAGTGCTCTAGTTTCTTGAGGAAGGGGTAACGTTTGAGGTGTTTTATGATGCTTCCCATATGGTTTTGGGATGTGTGCTGATTTAGAAGAAGGTAGTGATATCTTATGGGTCTAGGAAGTTACACCTTCATGAACATAACTATGCCACTCATGATCTAGAGCTAGTGATAGTTGTGTTTGTGTTGAAGTTATAGTGGCATTAACTCATTGGGGAGTGCTTTGTGGTCTTAACAGATCACAAGATATTGAGGTATATATTTAATCATTGTTATTTGAACTTGTAGCAATAGAGGTAGATGAAGATTTTTTAGGATTATGATTTTTAAATCTTTTACACCTCAGGAAAGGGGAATGTTGCAGACGACAATTTGAGAAGGAATTCATGGAAGGGTGTTGTTCAAGAGTTTGGGCATGCTTTGAGAGATATGGAAGAGTTTTCAGCCTTGAACTTAGATGCAAGGGTGGATGGTGGTAGAGTTTTTTTGTTTCAGATGTTGGTGAAATATTATATGATTTAGTAGGTGGAGGAGTCTCAGTGGGGAGACTCAGAGGTAGAGGTGTTGTGCGATCATGTTGGCCTTGGTGATACTCCAGAGGTATGGTTAGAGGATGGTTAGAATCGATTTTTATTTCATGGGAGGTTGTTTTTTGGTAGCAATGATTAATGGGGTTCCTTCATGAGTTTCATAACTCATCTTTGATGGTACACCTAGGATTTTCCAAGATGTACCATGGCTTGAAGATGCAGTTTTGGTGGCCTGAGATGAAATGGGAAGTGGCAGATTTTGTGGAAAAGTGCATGGTTTTCTAGTAGGTAAAGCTCAATAATCATATTTCTAGAGTTTTATTTCAAAATTTGGATATTCCTGATTAGAAATGGGATGAAATCTTGATGGATTTCATCATAGGGTTACCTAAATCTCAGGTAGGTTGTGATGTTATCTGGGTGATAGTGGATTAGTTGAAGAAATTGGTCCACTTCGTAGCAATCAAGGAGTCGAGCGTAGTAGATACTTTGGATAAGAGGTATATATATGAGGTGGTGTAGTTTCATGGAGTTATGAGGTCCATTTTCTTAGATTGGGACACACATTTTACCTCACGAGTCTGAAGGGGATTTCAACATGATTTTGGAACTCAGTTACACCTCAACACTACTTTCTACCCTTAGAAAGATGGGAATATAGAGCCAACTATTTATATGTTGGAGGATATGTTCTGGTTGTGCATCTTATATTTTGGTAGATCTTGGGTACTAAACCTACCTTTGGTATATTTTGATTATAATAAAATCTATCACTCTTCCATTGACATAGCCCTATTTGAGTCTTTATATGGGAGACTGTTTCGTTCACCATTGTGTTGGATGTGGGTTGGGGAGATAGCCGTTCTTGGTCCTGATGTGGTGAAGATCATGAAAGATAAAGTTCAACTTGTTCATGAGAGAATGAAAGTAGCACAAGACCGATATAAGTCTTATACTAATCTTAGAAGGAGTCCCTTGGAGTTTGAGGTTGGGGACCATGTGTTCTTGAAGGTTTCCCCTCGACGTGGGTAGCAGGGTTTTAGTAGATGGAGTAAGCTTTCTCCCAAGTTTCTTGGTCCCTTTGAGGTGTTGGGATGAGTTCATGAAGTGGCATATCAGTTGGCATTTCCTCCATTATTAGAGAGGATCCATGACATCTTTTACATCTCTCATCTTTTTTTTGGTATCTTCATGATGAATCCCATGCCATTAACTGGGAAGATTTGGATATTGAGGACAATGCAACATTCATGGAGTGGCCATTAGAGATCCAAGATCATCAGGATAAAGCACTACATGGATGGGCCATTTTTTGGTTCGTGTGTTGTGGAGGCATGGTGTCCTGGAGGAGAGTACTTGGGAGTGAGATACATAGATGCATGCCCAGTACCTAGAGTTGTTTTGAGTTTTTCTTTGCTCTATTTTTCTTTGTGATGTGGTGTTTAAATACTTTTTGTTTTATGAGATGAGCTATTTTCCTTGGTTTGTGATGTGTGTGGTGTGATGTGTGATAAATTCCTAACATGTGAAAAGGGTAGGACCCAATTCCTAATCGAGACACATTAATTGTGATGCGATTAAAACCGTATGGGTGATTCAGTGCTGCCCAGAGCAGATAATATCTTGACATAGAGGAAGAAATTCCCTAATTCATGTGTTTGGGACAGTGCAGTTTGTTGGTTTTGTGGAAGTGTGATTTTGTGATAGAAGAAAATTTTTAGTTGTAGTTTCATGGTGATGAGGTTGTGTAATTTTTTTTGTGGTCATTTTGGTTGGAATGTTTGGATGGTGGTAGAATTTGAGGTATGATGAGATCCTTGAAAGGTATCTCGCAATGTGGTTGTTTGGACCCTTTTTCTTCTTGGCTTGGTTTTGGATTCTTGAGGGTGAGAATCATTTGATAGGTATATGATGTAACAGTTCGTACCTTTCCGATCCATTACTTTTCCATTTTTGGTTATTAGAGGTGTTTGGGGGAGGTTCCAGAAGTTTTTGTGGGAGTTGGGGGTGCAACAGAGCTGCTGCAGGAAATACACGCCATGTAAGTGTAATACACAATGTGTAGATTTTTGGGGTTAAATAATAAAAAGAGGACACATTTTTTGGAAAAACTGAACCCCGAGGATTACACGATGTGAAAGGTGATTACATGTCATGTAAACCCCCAATGCATTACAATTTTAAAGTTATTTCCAACTGAATTTTCATTCATTCAACCATTTCTTATTATTCCTCTCATTTTGGGGAAACCCTAGGTGCTCTGAGGAGTTTTTCAAGCTCTCTTCCCCCTCTTTTATTCATTGGTCTCGATATTTTTTCATTGGAAATCTGTGGTAATACCTTCATTCTTCTTGTTTGGTTTTCTACCATTATTATCTCATGGATTCACTGTGACAATGTTGTTTTGGTTTGTGGTGTGTGTTGGGTTTATTTTTTATGGTCTTTGGTTACGATGTAGGTTGACCTATGTTTTCTCATGGTGCAGTTGTGGTTTGTGGGCGTTTTTCTTCTCCTTGCGGTGCACAACGAGTTGGAAAATCTTCTTTAAGGTAATAAATCCCCTATTTATCTTTATTTTGTATCATTTGTGAGGGGTTTTATTTTTTTACCTATGAGTTATGTTTGTGCTGGATTAATTAAAAATAAATAATTGGTTAAATTGAAATTTAAGGGTAAAGGGGTTTTTTTCACATGTTTTTATAGCTTTTTTTTATTGTGATATTGTGGATCATACAGGCTTGATTCCCCACTAAAAATTGTGGTTTTTGGGGGATTTGTTTGCATTGGATATATGTATTGTGGCTGTTTTGAGTATTTTGATTATTGTGATATCACCCTAAATGGAAATTGGTTAATTATTTATACTTGGATAATGAAATAGTTTCCCCAGGATTTTGGTTTGTGTGATAACACCCCTAAAATAAAGTGGAATGTGATAAACTCCCCTTTGTAAATCTATAAAAATGATCTTGATGTGTTTTGATATGTGGTCGTGCTTATGGGATGACAATGTGTGGTTACAATGTGGTGTGGGGTGATGTGTGGTTTGTTTGTCCATGCATTTGGGGTGGTGAGGAGGTGGTTTGTTTGGCTGTGATTTTGGGGAGGTGAGTAGGTGGTTTTTTTGGCTGTGATTTTGGGGCGGCAAGGAGGTGGTTTGTTTGGATGTGCTTTTGGGACGATAAGGAGGTGGTTTGTTTGGCTGTTCTTTTGGGGCAAGAAGGTGGTGATTTGTTTGGATGTGCTTTTAGGGCAGTGAGGTGGTAGTTTATTTGTGCTTAATGATTGATTAGTGATGTAATAAATAGATAATTGTTAATAATGTTTGAAATGGATTGGGTTGGTTTGGTTAATGGGGTGAAAATTGTTAATGAATAATTAAATGGTGGGTTGTGTGGTTAAATGTGGTTGATGCTAAATAATGGAAATAATGGGGTGATTAAATGGAATTGGTTGGAGATGTTAAATGGGGCTTATGGCTTGTTTTTTGGTGTTATGCATTTAGAGGTGGCAGCAAAGGTGACTGTGTTGTGAGTTGGTTAGTTGGTTGTGAACCCATAGGATGGGATTGTGTGCTTTGATACTATATATATATATATACCTTTTATATTCTCATGATTTTCTATATGCACCCCACCCATGTCAAGCACTATGTGTTGGAACCCATATAGTCACGAGGGGTGGTGTTTTTCCCAACATCCGGTGAGGAGAACATATGGCTGGGTACCCACTCTTTCCCACTCTCTCTTCTAGGAGATGTAGGTATTACACAAGTTGTGATGGTAGGAGTTTTGTTAGTACATTAGATGGTGGTTGTGATAGCCCAAGTGTATGTAGGTGAGATGTTATGACCTAGGTGTTTTAGGAAGATATGTGAACATGCTTGTGGGGAAGTATCTTGAGTGTCTTTAGGGGAGGTGTGATGTGGCCGTGCTTATGGGGTGACAAAACCAAGTGTTTTTAGGTGAGGTGTGTTGTGACTGTGATTGTGGGGTGGTGTGGTATATAGAATAGATGAGAGCGCCATGACATACAATGTTGGGTGTGAGAGCGACATACTAGTGGGAAAGCGATGAAGGGTACCCTTATCGATGTGATTCCAATTATATTATATTACTTGGCTTGCATTATTTGGTGAGTGTGCTTTGGTGAGGTTGGTATGGTTAGTATACCTTTGTAGGTGCTGTTTGGTTTTGCTATTTTATCACAGGTACATTAGTATGCTTCTTTGATGTGTACATGAGAGACTTTGGTTTTCCTACTATGTATACTTATATGCTCACCCTATGTATATAAAACTATTTTTAGGTTTCTAGAAGGATTACATGGACCATGTTGGGCATTAGTAACTCAGACCTTTGGATAGATACTGTGTCACTGCCTTAGCTTTTCTTTTAGGTATTTTCTTTGGAGACTTTTATTATATAAATTTCATTTATACATGCATTGTGGGATGGTTTTTGTTTCCTTTTTGTAACATGTCTTGGATTTTTTTATGGATTATTCATCTTATCTCCCATCCCTGTTTCTTTTATATAGGGTAATTCCTTCCATACATGAGATTTTTATACCCTTGGTGCTAGTCGCCAACCCAGGGCCTATTAGAGGCAGGACTCGGGGGATCATTATATCTCTCCCTTCATTGTAGTATATTAGGAGGGAGGGGGTAATGACATTAGGGATATGACTAAACATAGGAAAACATCCCTAAATTAGGTTAAAGTATAGATTAAGTGGTTTCCAAGCAAGAAAATTCATATTTAGATACTACAAGTGGATGTGGCCCTGACACAGTTGTACCTAGGGGTAATAACCTCAAAAAGGGAGCATTGAGTATTGAATTGATCATCACTTGGTGTATGATAAAGATGAATTTCTCCACACTTGGTTTGTCACTCTTGGGGGATTTTCTTTGTTCAATTCACAACTTCTTTACGAACCATTATAAATGGCGCACAAATTCCCATAAAATTTTATGTTTGGAAATAGACCATAGAAAACTTAGTCTAAAACCTATAAATTCATAGGTTAAGTAATGTATGTCATTTATAATCTATCCCTTCATGTTTATAGTTTCAATTTTATATGTTTAATAGTTTAATGATTCTCACCCATAATTCTCCCTTTATTTTAGTAAATGGTTGGAAATAGGAGGAATCGAGTTAACAACCAACATGATGGGAAATGCCCAAATGAGATGCCCAATCCAATGGGAGTAGGATTCAAGAACTTCATGAAAATACTTACTCAATTAACTCAAGTTACAAATAGAAACTTGAATTAGGGGTAAAACCCAAATCTCCCATAAGAAATAGTAAGTTGAAACTGGGACCTTTATGTGATAAAGTCCTCTGAATTTTAGTAGATCTTCCAATCCTTTAATTGTAGAACAATAAATAGACTCCATTAAAAAGATATTCTATATCCTTCAATGCTCTGATCAAGAGAAGGTCATGCGGAATGTTTATCATATGGAGGGAGAAACTGATCAATTATGGACATTGAAAAAAATAATGAAGCCAGAGGAAGTGATCTAAGCGATGAAGAAGAAATAATTATGGAAAATATTTTTAAATAAATATTTTCCTCACACTATCTAACTTAACAAAATATATATGTATTTCCTTAGCCTCAAGAAAAAGTACGAATAATCCATCAGAGCTTATGAGATGAACTTTACAAGACTTGCATGATATGTCTCTAACTTTGTTATTGACCTTGAAAGTAAAGTTGACCACTTCTTTAGTGGGATAAAGTTGAGTCTAGGAAAATATTTGGTTATTTGAAACTTTTAAAGCTATGAAGAAATTGTCCGATGTGCCCTCAAATTAAAAATAAAGATCGTTGAATCTCATGGGTCTCATGGGTCAAGATATAGGAAGTGGAGAATCGATTTCAATTCCATTGGTGTGATAGAGAAATATCATGGGGGAAATAAAGTTCAATATCCCACTTGTAAAAATTATGGGAAGAAGTATCCTAAAAATTTATTTAATGGGACTAGGAAATTATTTAGGTTTGGGAAATATGGGAACCTAGCTAATGAATACTGACAGGAGAAACCCAACAATGTGATAAAAGAAAAAAAATGATCTAGTCAACCCTCATCCCACTATCCAATGTTTCAACTGAAAGGAATAAGGACACTATGAAAATCAATGCACTAAGCCAAAGGTTGTCAATGATAACCAACACCAACAACCTCCAAGGACTATAAAGAAATTGAAAACTTATTCCATCACAACTGATGAGATGGATCCCAACAATGATGTGGTGACAAGTACGCTGATTATTCATTAAATAATAGAGAATAAACTATTTGATTCAAGTTCTATGAATTCTTTCATATCACGTAAGTTTAGTAGAACTATTCAAACATCACCTCAAAAAATGGAAGTAGATCTATATGTGAAAATGAGAAATGGTTCAATTATTTCAACCTAAGTATATAACTCTTACCTTGTCTATATTTTCAGGCCGAACCACCTAGAGAACCTTGTGATACTTCTTTTAGTAGAATTCGATGCAATTATAAGTATGGATTGGTTATCCTTGTCTAGAGAAAACATAAATTTATAAGAGAAGGAAATCAACCCATGTATCACAAATTTACCTCCATTTTTATATAATTTCAAGGAGAGGATGAATCTATTTTGGTATCATCATCTCAAGCATGGATATTCTTGAATTATGATCAATCCTATCTAGATAAAATGATTGAGGATAAAGAAAAGGCCATGCTTGACGACATTACTATTGTAAGAGAATATGTTGATGTGTTTCCCAAATAATTTTCTGGTCTTCCTCCAAGATGTGAGGTTGAGTTATTAATCCATATTATACCTAAAGCTTTTTCAATATCAAATATTCCATATAGAATGTACATAGTTAAAATTTAAGAGTTGAAGAAGAAACTACAGGAGAATCTGGATAAAGAGTTTATACAGCCAAGTTCTTTACTATGGGGTTCACTGGTCTTCTTCATCAAGAAGAAGGATGGGTCAATGCACCTATGTATTGATTATCATTAGCTCAACAAGATCATGATAAATAACAAGTATCGCCTTCCAAAAATTGATGACTTGTTTGATCAACTACGTAGAGAACAATACTTCTCTAAGGTTGATCTTTGGTCAGGATATTATCAAGTAAAGGTGAAGATGGAGGATATCCCCAATAATTATTTTCATTCAAGGTATGGGAACTAAAATTTCAAAGTGATACCATTTGTACTCACTAATCCTCCAACTATCTTCATGGAATTAATGAATAGCATCTTTAGGTATTCCTTCAATAAATTTGTGGTAGTATTTATAAATGATATTATTATCTAATCCAAAAGTAAGGAGGAACGTGATGAGAATTTGAATGATATACCTAATAACTTGATAAAGGAAAATTTATATGCAAAGAATAGTAAATTTGATTTTTGTATGGAGCATGTAATATTCATGGGGAATGTTATCACCAATAAATGGATATCTATGGATCCTTAAAAAATTGAGGCAACTGAAGGATGACCCAGACCAACATCTGTGATGAAGATCCATAGTTTCCTAGGATTATCTAGGTATTATGATCTATTTGTGAGAAAATTATCAAGATTTTCAAGAGAACTAACTAAGATAACTTGTAAGGGGGTGAATTTTTTCTGGAATGATGAATGAAAAGAGATATTTAAAGTGTTAAGGATGAGGCTAATCATTTAACCTACGCTCACATTTCCCATAAGAGGGGAAGGATTTGTGATCTACAACGATGCACCAAAAAAGGTATTGACTTGTGTACTCATGAAATATGAAAAAGTGATAGAATATGCCTCTATACAATTAAATATCCATGATAAAAATACCCAGCGCGTGATCTATAATTGAATTTAGTGACCTTATCATTGAATATTTGGAAACATTATCTCTATAGGGAGAAGTTTGATATGTATATAGATCATAAAATCTTAAAGTATATATTTACAGAAAAGGACCTAGATATTATCCAATAAAGGTGGTTAGAGATAATCAAGGATTATGATTGTTCAATCCATTACCATACTGAGAAGGCAAACAAAGTGGCATATGATCTGAGTAGAAAGGATCCTGAAACCCTATCCATGATGAGGATTAAAAGATATATAATATTCTTGGTCATGTTAAGGATGTACATGGTAATAATAAAAGTATATTCATACTACATTTATCAAATAACTTCTCAACCATCCATTCTTTATAGGATCAAGGAGGCCAACAATTAAGACATGGAGATACAGAAAAAGGTAACAAATATTCAAGAGCTCAACTTTTCTAAAGATGGACTTATAAGGTTTGGAACCTGGATATGAGCCCCATAAAAACTAGAAATGAAGAGGGAATTTATGGATGATGCGCACTAAGATATATATATTTTTAAAGAAAAACTTATAGTGGGATAACATAAGGAGGGAAATTGTAGAATTTGTATCTCGATAATTGTTATGCCAACAAATCAGGGCTGAATGATAGAAGTCTAAGGGTATGATGAAACCATTTCCCATACCAGTATGTAAATTGAAAAAACCCCATGTATTTCATCATAGGAGTACCCATGCAATCTAAAGGAATTAATTCCATATGAGTGGTAGTAAATCACCTTATAAAGTTAGTGCATTTCATTTCTATCAAGTAAGATTTCTATCTTGACTAACACACCATGATATTCATAAGAGAAGTGATAAGACTGAATAGAGTTACACTCTCTATAGTATCTAATTGATATCCAAGGTTTACTTTGAGGTTCTAGAGAAGCCTTCAATAAGAACTAGATACAAAGTTGAGTTTCAGCACTGCTTATCACCCTCCGACGAATGGCCAGTCTAATAGAAACATCCAAATTCTAGAGGATATGTTGAGATCTTGTTCAATAGATTTACAAGGATGTTGGAATCATAACCTTAACCTAGTGGAGTTCTCATATAACAAAAAATTCTATTCTAGCATTCAAATGACACCTTATGAGGCTCTGTATGGGAAGATGTGTCAAACTCAAACATGCATGGATAAAGTTAGAGAGATTAAGCTGATAGGACATGATCTTATACAAGATATGACATATAAGGTTAAAACCATTTAACATTCTTTGAAATCCACACAAAGTCAATAGAAAATATATGTAGAAAATCATTGACGATACTTAGGGTTTGAGGTCAGAGATAAGGCATTCCTTCATATATCATCATGGAAGAAATTCATGAGGTTTGGGAAGAAGAGAAAAATTATTCCTAGATATATAATTCCCTTTGAGATCCTTGTCACATTAGAGTTATGGACTATTAACTATCACTCACATAAAACCTATTCCAAGTACACGATGTGTTCCGTGTATCCCTCTTGAGTAAGTACATACCAAAATCCTCATTTGTACTAAATCCAAAGGTGTTACCCTTAGATAATGATCTTTCCTATGAGGAGAAACCGGTGAATATATTAGATTATATAGACAAATTTCTATGAAACAATACAACTCACCTGGTCAAAGTACTATAGTGGAACCACATGTTTTAGGAAGAAACTTGGGAACCAGATGAGGTGATGAAACAAAAGTTCCCTAATCTATTTTTGTGTTTGAAATAAAAATTTTGAGGGATAAATTTCTAAAGGGAGGAATAATGTATCGACCAAAACTTTTATAAATGAAATTAACTTTTAAATAAATAAATTTCTTATTAATTAATATAGTTAAAGAAAACACATACACTACTTTGGTTATTTTGGATCAATTATAAAATATAGCATGCCAGATTTAAAAACTATTAACAATTATAACCATTTATAATATAGCCATTTTATAGTGACAAATAAAATTAGTATATATTAAGGGTTATGATAAAGTATAATTTGTACACACAGAAGGATCGATGAACTCAACCAATAGGATCATACCCGATAAATCCCATTTATCAGAGCTTCCAAGGGAGATGACATCACTAGGTTCTACCCTTGACTAATACCAAGCTAAAATTCAATAACTGAAGCATGAAAAAAAATTATAGGAGAAGTTCAATCTTATAGAAATAAAGAACCAAATGATGTTCATCTAATCACCCCAAGAAAGCACCACCATCAACACCTTACCCTTAGGGTGCACACTGGTGTATTAAGGGGTTATATATCTAGAAACTAGCAACATGAATTTTTATATTTCTTTCTTGATGAAATACTGATTATATTTATCCCTTTTTTTGTTACTTTATCAATGATTATATAATATGTTTGATACAAATTAGATTTTGACATGAAGAAATCAAAATTGTATTTTTGGTAAATACATAGTTTTAATTAAGACACTCTTTTGATAAATTAAATAATTTTTGAAATAAATAATATTTTAATAAAATATTTTTATTGGATAATATTTATTTAAATATAAATTATAATATACTTTAATTAATTCCAATATAATTTTTATAAGAGTCATAATGTGGTTAATATCACAAAAACTAGTATTTTTCAGTAAATAGAGATTTTATTTAAAATTGAAAAATCTAATATTTACAAAATTATTTGGATAAAATAAATATTATTTTTGAAATCAGAATATTAAAATTATCTAATGGTTAATTTTTCATAATTTTCTAACACAGTCAATTTTTTGGGTAAAAGTTAAACATGATATAAATATACAGTCTATATTATGACATAATAATGCCCCAAAAGTGATGTAATAAATGAAATAAAATACATCCAAGAAAAAAATATACACTTCTTCTTTAAAATAATGTATCTTTTAATTTATTTTATTAATTTTATAAACCCTTAATGAATCCTCCAAAACCTATATTATATTTTAAGGTTTTAAAATGAATTCTTTATGACTCACGTTCACATCACCAATGATATTATTTTTAGGGTTTTTGTTATTATCCTAATAAAATATTTAAAACCACTCCTCTTTGGGATAAACCATGGGAAAAAATCATGGGAAGGTTTGTGTTTTTGATTATTTTATCATATAGAGTCCAAAGCCTAAGTTTAGAAATTAATAAATAATTCCCATCTCTTTTGCTATAAATACCCACCCATCCTCCCACCACTCTTCACTCAAAAACCAAATTATCATGAATTTACTTTCCATATACCTCTATAAATACCTCCTAAGGTGTTCCTAATCTCTTAAGAAGCTTCTCCCAAGCTTTTAGAAGCGCCCTCTCAAGGTAAGGGACCCTCTCATATTCTTTTTATTTCAAGTATTTTCTTTGTAATAAGCCCATTTTATTTCCAATTATCAATGTTGTAATGTGTTTTTATACATACCTTTATTTTCCTTATGATTACCATCTAATGATATACCACCTTTCACTCTCATTTACTCCTTCCATAAACCTTTGTGTACACCTGTAATGGTGATGAAATTATCCTATGATTTTCAATGCCAAACATTTTTGTAGTGAATACCCATCCAAATTTCCACTCAAGGTTATTCACCTAGTTGTAACTATCCATAATTTATTATAGGATTCAATGTATATAACCCACACTTCTTAATCATGGGTTTAAAAGTGATGAAAGATTATCTTATGTTGTATGATCTATGTGGAGCACAAATGCATGTATGTGATATAAATGTGATGGGTGGTACCCAAATTATATAGCCCTCCAATGAATTAGGTAATGTTTTTATCATTATATTTAATGTATAGTGTATGAGAGGTTATCCTAAGCACACTATGTTATGATTTCTTGGTGTTTAGCATTGACTTATGCTTATAATTCCATGTTTTATATTGTCACCACATTCCTATGTTGCTTTGATGTTATCATCTTATATCACGCTTCAATGATCATGTTTATGATTCTCATACCATTTATGTCACATTGATTTTCCTCTTGAATAACATGTATTACTTTCATCATGTTATAATTTGATTATTACTTTAATGGGATTTATAGCTCATCCCTTTCTTATGTATATCCCCATGTTATCCTGTGTACTATGAGAAGACTAGTGGAATAAAAGGGAATATTTTGAAGTTTATAAATAATATCATTATACCCATGTTTCATGTTATTATTTTATGTATCTAATTACTCAAATGCACTAGGCCTTATGATCATTTGGTATTGTATTATCTGTATCTTTATGTAATAAATCATAAATCAAGTTGTAATAAAGATATGAGTTGTCATACTTTGAAGTTCAATTGTGAAGTATTGCCTTTACTTAGGCTATTGGGTCATTTCAGAGACTTTTAATAAGGTGAGACATACTGAGGGTGTTTCAATCACTAACATTATTAGGTTGTATCTTCTTTTTATTATCATCGTTCTTTCTATTAATTTGAAGGCCTTAGACACTACTGAATTTCTCAACTCCATATAGTTAGCACAACTCCACATTCCTAGGAAGAGATAGGCAGTTGATAGGGGTAGGTGGGTCTGTTGGATCCCTCTATGGACTATGTTAAAACTCAACACAAATAGTCCATTGATAAATATAAAACATCTATTTTTTATAAATTTTAATTAAAAGGTGTTAAAATTAATATTTTTATTCTATATATAGAATTGTATCATTATAACAAGAAAAAGATAATCATGCTTTATAGGATTTGAACCTATGACATTGGATTTTAGAGACCCATGTTCTATTGTATTGAACTAAGAGAGCTTTTAATTTATAATATTCTATAATATATAAAAAAAATAAAAATAAAATGATTCTTCTCTTGTTTAAATAGAACTATGTGGGGGGGGGGGGTATAGTTTAAGACTATTAGGGACCTGTCTCACTCACCTTCAATGCATTCTTGGTTATGGTAACTTCATCCAAGATGAGAGTCATCCTATACAGAATGAACCTTCAATTTTTAAACATCAAGAATCTTGGGAAACATAGTATTCTTATTTTTTACATTCATTTTATAATCTTTGTAGAGAATTATTCTTAACTCCTTCACACAAGGCATGAGTATTATTATTTTTTTATACTTCTATCTTCCTTGTTTCCTCTAATTTTTCAGGCAATATAATAATGAAATACTTCATAATATGTTCATATTTTTTCTTGTGTTGAGATTTATTTATAAAAACTTTTATAATTATTTTTCCTTATGATGGTTTCTTCCTTTTACTTTCCATATTATCCTACCATGATAATATTTTCTTTCATTTTTCAGGAGTGTTTCTGCCGAACCAATACCTTCCACATAGAATATTATCTTTCGGTAAGTTACTCTTCATAGGAAACTTTTGATGAAACTTAACTTCTTCATCAATGATGTTTTCCACCATTCTAATATACTTGTGTATTTATCATATTTAATCACTTTGCTTCTTGATATTACTTTGTTAACTTGAACATTTATGTAAAGTTTACAATTGTATATGAAGTGTGATTTTCTTCCACATAAGTAGAATTTTCCAATATGCTTGTATATTTCTCAGATTTACTCACTTGGTTGCTTGATATTGCTTTGTTAATTTGAAAATTTATGGAAAGTTTATAATAGCATATAAAGTGTAATTTTATTCCATAGAAGTAACATTTTTCTTCAGAGAGACATCCTATGTTGTTTTCTTATTGTGAAATTTGGTTGATGATAGCTTAGTTCATCTTAACTTCCTCTTGAATTTCCCTTAGTGATGGAATTATCTATTTTACAATAGTTGAAAAATTATTCCAACAATTGATAGTATGATGTCTGAACTTTCCATAACACCCATAGTTTTTAAGAAATATACTCTTCTTTGTTGAGTGTAATTCTGGATAGTGGAGGGTTCTTTTGGAACTTATTCCTTATGAACACATTGTGAGAATCTTATTCCTTCTTCTAAATTCACTAAAGTGGTGGTTTTCTCCATATCTTTATTCACCCATATTTTTATTAAACAACAACCTTTACTATTCAAAGAAACATAATTAGTCCACACAAATTCATTAAAATATGGGTTTAAATTTTTCTCCAACTTATCAAAAGATAAAATTTCTGATGTTTTCACATTATTCCTATTACTAGATGGGGACTTCTGATAAGTAATAATCTTATTTGAAATTTTGATAGTGGCCCTTATTTTGGATTCATGTGAAGATTCAACTTGAGCATCTCACAATTTTCTTAATTTTACTTCCAACTCAATACACTTTAAATATAAAGTATTTTTCCAGCCTTCAAGAAAATTTTCTTTATCTTCACTATCAGCCGTTAACTTATAAATATTTTATTTATGCATCTTTATTTCATTTTGTAAGGGAATTTCCAATATCTTTTATTCCTATGGATTTAATTTCCAACTAAGATTTCTTGACTTAAATAGTGGGTTTCAAAGCATGCATGACTTCTTATGAAGCTATCCGACCTATATATTTCTCACAAATTATCCTTTAAAATACTATTCAATAAGTTTTTTTTCATTGAAAAGTGAAACTAATTGTTACTTTTCTTCCATGAGTTCTATGAGGTTTTTATATCTTCAGGACTTCCTTCCCAAAGAATCTTTTATCTCATCAAGTTTCAATTGAAGATGTGATTTTTTCTCTTATAATACCTTGATATATGCAAGTATATATGTAACAACATCAATAGGGACATTTTTCATGTAAGCCAATATTTCAATGTAGAAATATTAAATATTTTCAACTGATAAATATTATTCACATATTTAGAAATATTATTGTTTTGGAGAATTAATTATAATAGATTTTTAAATAATCTTACCACTCACCTCAACTTCTAGTAGTTTTGGATTCTCCTTTCACAGATTTTTTAGATCAACTTTCACCACTTATGATATTCTTTATTCTTATAATTATTCTATGTTTTTAGAAAAAACCTCTATATTTCTACAATAATAAATAACTTCTATTTTCTTCATCTCAGACTTAACTTCCTTATCTTCTAGAGAAATAACTTCTACAAATTCCATAAATATGCACTCTATGTAAATCACTGAAATCTAAATAGGAACAAAAACTTATAGATATAAATAGAGGGAAACTGTCCTATGATACTAATTGAGAGTCCCAGGGGGTCGTTCAGTCACCCCAAGGAAGGGGGTGGATGGGGTGAATCAGGGTTGAACAAATTTTACTGATAAAGTTCAACTTAAATTTATTACTTCTTTTAAGTATATCAAACCTATGTAATTTGTTAGGATGTATGATACTTTATAATTAAACCACACCAATTTTCCATAATTTTATAAAGATAATATCCACACATAATGATTTTTACAAGGTTCAGCCTCAATGTGAGAACCTACTCCTTACTATTTCAATTCATGTCATGTCACATATTTTCCAATAATAATATTATTATCAATTATAAGTGGTTTGGAAAGTTATTATCCTTAATCCATAGCATGCATCCCAAAAAATAAGTCTCCTGAATTCATATTATATTTAATCTCATTAGTTTATAATGTTCCACTAAATTGAATAAGTCTTCAATTGTAACATCTTCTTCTAAAGGAGTACTTGTATATCGACCATGTTCTACTTCTGATAAACTAAATTCCTTATCTCTCACTTTATTCTTCCAAACCTAATGTTATGGTATTCTTAACTTTCTTTGAAACTTGATGTTCTGATCTTCTCAAATTTCTTAAGAACCTAGTGTTTCATTCTTCTCATCTTTCTTTGACCCAAATGATTCTTTCTTGAAGGTAATTGGTGAGAAAATTCATCTGAAAGATATTTCTCATCATCATCCCTTTGCTTTGAATGATTTTCCCTCTTTTTATAGATTAAATTTTCCCTGATAAGTTTGATGATTCAAAATTTTCTAACTTAAATATTTTCTAACTTTTAAATATTTCATTGAATGCCTTCATTAATCTCCTAAAATTTAGGATCCAATAATCTTTGTTAGATCTCAGTAAAATCTAGGTGTCAACATCTTCCTCAAAAATCATCTAGAATCATGAAATTTATTTCATGAATATTCAAACATTGAAAATATAGATCAATATTTTCATAATTAATTTTTTACTTCATAAAAATGAAAATTTCCTCATCATTGTTCGGTGTATAATATTCTGTAGATTTCAATAATTTTTGTAAGAAATTTTTTATAAAAAACTCACCTAAATTCAACTTTTCTAAACATTACTCAATCATTCCTTTATGTAACTTTTCATGTGTGTGTATGAATATCCTCCTTTGGATTTTGACTTCCTCATCCACATGCATGTATACTCCTGCAACCATAAAGTATTATTTCAGATACTTCAACAATTCTACTTCATGTTTCAGCTTGAATTTTCGTTATTTTTCTTATAGACAAAACCACTTCATCTTCTAGAAACCACACTCACTAAATTACACTATTAATAAAATTCAAATTAGTCTTGATGAAAGTAAAATATTTTGAATGGTTATTCTTCTATTACACTATACTTTTTGACTCTGATACTTCTTAAATTACACATGGAAGTAAAATATGTGAACCATAATATTTTTACAATATATTCATTCTGCTATATCTCAAATACTCTCACATACATAATCATATTTTTCACTTTTTATGACCATCTAACCCCAAAAACTACAAATTATAATGCATTATCATTCTTTCGGCATTAATCACTCAGACACTAGCATCTTCCAATGATTCTTATTCTTACTTACAAGCCTATTATATTCACAACACTCACTAGTTTCTAGTATATTGTTGGATAAAACTTTTAATATTATATTTTTGGATAAAACTTCTGATAAACTGAATTCACTTTTACCCGAGTGTCTCCATTATATTCTTTTAGTGCACCTTAGATATCTTCTTATGGACTCCTAAATCTTCCAAACTTCATTATACTCATTTTTTTAATGCACAAAATTTAAGTTCACGGGATTTATGCCCAAATGTGTAGCTTCTATTATTTTCATTTCAACGTCTCATCTTCCCATTTTATGATTAGTTGTATCTCCTCTATACACACTATGTTATGTTCATCTTTCTCGAAATTCCCTTAATAGAATCTTAGTTTCATACCCACCAACAGTCCCGTCATCTCTTAACATGGTGTCATAACATTGGGTATATTAAAATTCTTCTTGATACAATAAAATACCTTTTTTACTTCATCTACCATAAATATAAATCATCTCCATGTATTCATAATATTCTTTCAATCATTTAGACCCGTTGTTGTCTATATATAAGTGTTGCCTCTCTTTCTAATAACATTGTCTTCATATCACCATAAATTTTTTCCTTTCGATAAGTGTAGGTTCTACTTCAAGTTGAAATACTAAATTCCCTTAGGATCAATGTATGAGATCACTGATAGGGGAGGGGGGTTAATCGATGATCAAATTTTCTTTTATAATATTTTCACTTCTTAAGGAAACTTTCTTAACCTTTTAAAACTAGTTAGAGTTATGATCCACTCAAATGTTAAAATCAACCTCACCTTTATTATGTGACAAATATAAAGAGAGGGAAGCAAATGAATTTACAAGGTTCAATAAAAATACCCACTCCTTTCTAAGTTGGATATCCCCACCAAAATGTATTTTTTATTAACTTTCTTTTAAGAATACAAAGACACGATCAATGAATAGTTATACACTCTAGTAGTCAAATTTACTGCTATAGTTTATTATACCCCCAAATATCCTTTTCATATCCCTCTCCTTCACAACTGGTTATACACACCATCAAAAAACACTCTTTTACATCTGGTTATACTCCCTAGTTATAGGCTTCTTTCTTATTATTTTCTGATCAACTTCAGAAAGTTCATCACTTCCTCTACAAGAATGCGAGACCAAATTTACTTGTGTACAAACCTCAAGATCTTCATAAACCCTGTTAAGAGTCTGTTGGTCTCAAAAATTTCTCTTGATCTCTGGTATATCTAGATATGATTAATCTATCTTTTTTCAAAACTTCACTGAAAATCTCCCTAAAAAATTGTACATCTGACAAATCCATCCAATTTTCATTTATCTAATACCCTATTTGGTTTTCATTCATATAAACCTCTTTTTTTCTTCATTTAAAACCTACATCTAGTTTTCATCCATCCAAACCTCCATCTAGTTTTCCTCCATTTGAACCTCAACTTCAACCTGAAAACAAACTTGGTTGTAAACTTAGTTTGTCACAAAAACTTCAGAGTTTCAACTTTTCATACATGTGAATAGTGCCAAGTATGATATAATTTTCAAACATTTATATATGTTCTCATAGAATATTAAATGTGGAAAACCAAAATGTTTTTCCCATTCACTCAAATTCACAAATATGAATTTCTCACACATTTGAATTTCATTCAGCGCTATTACAACTCTTCTATAACATTCTTAAATATTATTGAATCTTCATGAATTATTTAGTATCCACAATATTATTTAAATTTTATTTAACCTATGAGTTAATGAACTTCTCCAAGATTTATTAAATATCAGAAAAAGAGAAAACTTTGATCACCCAACTTTAGCATCAACATAATCAGGAGGAATTTACAAATTTTATAAAAATTTATTGAGAAAAAATTCATCTAAAATTTTTTTATCCAAAATTCTTTGAGAACTCTTTATCTGATATTCTCTGTCTAACTAATCAGGGTCTTTATGACTTTTAGAAAATGTCCGCTCAGAATTCATTAAGAACTCTATATCCGATCAATTTTATTTTGTTTAGAATTTATACACAAATTTATTATAAGTGTTTGTCTGATGAAAATCATTATGAAAGGTTCATATGATATTCTTACTTTAGTTTGTGATTCATCACATTCCTCATGAAATTTTTAACAAAAACTTCATCACTTGAAACCTCATATATAATATCTTTACAGAAATGTTCATCTGAAAATATGTATGTGAACTTCATTACAGAAAGTTTGTATGACCTTGTTTATGCAGAAATCAATTTCACTTATCTGATCTTCCAAAAACTTTATACCTGGTCCATATGATCATCAAAATTTCAATTTCATATCTTATTACAAAGATTCCATCCAGAAAAATGCATTTTTATTCATCCAAAAATTCAACCTTCATACATCAGATCAATTGCAATTCTCTTTGATTTTTACAAACTTAATCAAATTCAGTATTCACATATTTCTTATAAATTATATATTTGGTGTTTTTTATCTTTTTTCCATCCATAAAAATATATGATCTTATGCTTTTACAGATTCTCCCCTGGTCCTTATAATAATTTATCCAGAAATGTTTTCTTATAAAAGTTCATTAGGAATTTCAACTCTTGCACATTTGATCAATTTCTATTCTCTTATATTTGTAAAAACTCCTCCCAGTTCCACTATTACCTAATTATTACCAAAACTCTATCCGAAAATATACACTTTTTTGATTTCTTTATTTGATCACTATATTCTACTTCTTTCATACTTCATGAAAGTTTTTTTGAAAATTCTATCTTGAAAAATGACTTTTTTGACAAAAATTTTGTCCAGAAAAACTATCTTGATTTCCTAATTTTTCTTCTCACATTTTATAAATTTTTTTTATACAACATATTATATCATGAGTTTCTCATGATGCTAAGAACATTAAGATCAACAAAGAATCATCTAACTTGTTTAAGGAATTTTTTTATATTCCTCTATAAGGAAAGTACCTATAACCTTATTTGTATGGAAATTTCATCTGGAAATCTATCTTCTTTATTATTTAAGGAACTTTCAATTTTCAAAATCATTACTAAATTTCCTCAAAAACATTCACAACCAAAAAATATTGATATTTTGAAAAAAAATATAACCAAAACACAACTTGGCCTAACCAATATCTCCCTTTGTGTTTGTTTTCAATACCCACATAAAAATTTAAACATATTTTTCATCAATACATGTGATCAATTATTTCTCCCTATGTGATGTTTTCATTTTCTTGCTTCCCTCTAATTTTCTTCTCCCCTTATTAAAAATAAAATTTAAAGGGTCCATTTCCAATCATATTTTTTTATCTTAGAATCTTGAGAACATTGTTCAAGAGAAAAGCATTGTCATATGAGTTTCTTAACAAATAGAATTTACCTAGAAACCTCTAAGTCTATATGGGTGAACCCAGTTTAGAAAACAAGAGTGAATAATCAAGGTGGTCAATGTTGTCTATAACACAATTTTCAAGTAATACTTTCCTAATACTTCATCCAACATCTTTATATTTGAGGCAATTTGAGAAATTTTTTAAAGATAAATCTTGCACCCATCTTAGAAAAAATATCAAAATAGTTTAAGTGTATAAAAAAACTTCTCAAATATCCCATATTTATTAAACTCATTAATTTATTCTTTAAGAAAAGTAAGAGGCTTATACCTCAAATTTATATTTTCTCCCCCTCAAGGGTATCATTCCATTTCTCTTTATGGTTGAAAATTTTAATTATGGAAACATTTATTTTATTGTAAAACTTTTACAATACTCACCCACATTCCTAAATTACTTTCCATAAATTCCTTGCAATTTATTAAAAATAATCAAGCATATTTGGAATAAGGATAAACCTCAATATTTACTTATATTAAACATTCGGATTGAGAATCTTCTCTCAGTATCAACTTCTTCTTATTCTTCTTGGATTTTGGATTGGATGTGTTTTATTCCTTCTGTTCAACCTTCTCAGACCTTGTAATGGATTTCTTCTCATATTTAGAATCACTAGACGAGGATGGTTCACATTTAGTAACATTTTTGTTACCTTCAGTTTGTAATATCATTTTCATGATTTCTTTTTTAGGCTGGTAATATAGTTATATATGTTTTTGTAACATTCCCATATTGATTACATATTTTCACTTTTTCTGAATTTTCAAATTACTATCCATTGAAAAAAATTATCTTCTTTGTTCTCATCTTTAGAAACACATTTATTTCATTTTTCTTTAGTTTAATTTGTGTTTCCTCTAAATTTTTAGACATGGTAATTTGATCTTGATAGATAACTATGAAATATTTATTTCTTTTCTCTAAATTATTACTTTTCTCAAATTTCTTAAAGTACTCAACTTTATTTATTTTTTCATTTGTTTTTTGAGTCTTCAATATCCTTAAACTTATAAACTTTATTTTATGGATCCATAAATGTTTTATAATTTTTTCCTTCTCTGCTCATCATAACTCCCCCTTGATTCATACCTATATATTGGTAGAGACACATGTACTAATATGAATAAGATATATACCCAAAAACTCAATAGGACCATCAATGACCTCTAAATCACGATCTTTTAGATTGATAGTAAGACTAATCTAAACTTTATTACTGTTGTCTCTTTACAAACTATGGGAAAATTTGTTCAGGAAAATACATTCTTGATAAATTCAATTCTTTCTTAGGGAGGGGTGATTTATCATAACTCTTGAATTTTGAACTTTCGATGTTAGTATAAAAATATTTACATTGTGATTATTTAGAAGTATAAAAAACCTAATTTTGTAAACCTTTATTTTAACCATCTTTAGAAGTTTCACCTTTAAGCTTTACTTCTTTAGTGAAGCCTTCTTTCATTTTTCTTAAATCACTTTATGTTGAAAGAAAAATTGATTTTGTTTAAAAAAATTCTTCTTTTTTTTTTCCAACCAAACTATCTTTAATAAAATTTATAATATTCTTGAGTTCATCTATCTTCAACGTATTCTGATTACTTTCGTTAGAAAGAGTATTTTGTACCATGTTGAGATTCTCAGTGCCAGCTGATTTTTCTTTATAAGATTTTAGTTTCCTTTCCGACTCACTAATTTCATTTTTTTATCTCAAATCACATTGATATTTATTTACTCCTTGATTTTCTTACCATTTTCAAAATTTATTTCTTTAAGACATTTCTTCAACTTTTTTCTTTCTTTTTTGAGTTGAGTATTTTCCTCAAGTGATGATTACAAATTTTCTTTTAGAATCTACTCAAGTTCTATTCCCTCTTCACCATCATCATCATTACTTGATGAAACATATTATTTTCTAACTTAAGAAAATAAGTTACAATGATGAAAATATTCATCACTGGATGAAAAATAATATTTCTTTATTATACTCAAATAACTCTTCTTATTATTGTATTAAACCCTTTACTTATTTTTCTTCAACTTATTTTTCTGATACTTCTTATCTTATTCTTTTGAATAATACTCTTTAGTTTTCTAATGAGGAAAATCTTGTACAAAATGAACTTTCCCATCACAATTCTAACATTTAATACATTTTTTACTTTTTTCCTTTCTAATTTACCTTGTTTAATATTTTGAAAATAAGAGAAATAATAGTGTTGAAATATTCTACTTTTTCCTCTACCTCTGAATTACTCAATTATTCTTCATCTTCCTTATCTGTATTTTTCCCTTTTAAAAAATATTTAAAGGAAATTTAATTCTCAGCATTTTTATTGAAGATTAAAGATTTTATAATTTCACACTCCATAAGAATATTATAAAGTTTATCAAGAGATAAATATTTATGATCTTATAAATATTATACCTTAACATAAAATCTATCTAGAAAATTTCTCATTAGTTTTTTAAAATAGTATAATCTTTTATATTCTTAGAAAAACCTATGATGTTATTGATGATCTCATTAACTCTCATAAAGTATGTATCAATACTTTCTTCATTAGCCATGTTGACATCTTCAAATATACTTCTCCAAATTTCTAACTCAACTTCCTTAACTTTATCATTTCCTTTATAGATACTTCTCAACTTATCCCACATGTTATTATCCATTTTAGAACCCATAATATTTGTGTACATAGTTTCAGTAAGATCCATAAACATGGAATCATAAGATTTTCAATCCATTTCTAAATTTATCTTAGCATTAGCTGTCATAGAAACTTAATTGGTGGGAGGAAATACCATTTTTTCTGCATATCTAACTTCAAGGACAAGAGATAGAAGATAGGGTCACATCCCATTCTTTCAACTATGATAATTTTTTTCATCGAAAACATGAACACCCTTGGTGTTCACTAAATTGAAGTTTTCCATCCTCAGAGTTGGATCTTTCAGAGGGAACCTATGATGTGATACCAATTAAAGTTCCTTTAGGATCAATTTACGAGATCAATGAAATGTAAAAATCAACCTCACCTTTTGTATACAAAAAATATAGATGTAAGAACATAATATTTATAAGGGTTTATACAAATACCTACTTATTACCATGTTGGATATCCACACCAACATGGATTCTTTTACTAACTTTATTTTAGGAATACAAAGGCATAAGAAATGAATAGTTCTACACTATAGTAGTAAAATTTCCAAAAATATTTATTTATACCCCCAACTACCCTTTTTGTACCCCCTTATTCATAGCTGGTTATACACCCCATCAAACAACCCCCTTCAACAATTGGTTATACTCCCAAACTAAAATCTTATTTTTTCTTCATTTCTAATCCACTTTATAAAGTTATTCACTTCCTCCATAATAAATCTAGATTAAACTTAAATATGTATAAAATAAAGATCTTAAAAAAAACTCTTAAGTGTTTGTTGTTTTGGAAACTTCCTCATGATCTCTGGTAGATCTGGATATTCGTAATATGAGTTTTTTTGAACTCAATTAAAAAACTACCTCATAAATTGTATATATGATGGATATTTATGATTTGTATCTATTTGATCCTCTATATGGTTTTCTTTTATCTAAACCACTCTCTATTTTTCCTCCTTCCGAACCTACATATCATTTGCCTATGTCCAAACCTCTGTTCAGTTTTCCTCCATCTGAACCTCAACATCAACCTGAAAAAAAACTTAGTTCTAAAATTATCCTATCACAAAAACTTTAGTATGTTAGATTTTAATATGCATAAATGGTTTCAAGTACAATATAATTTTCACCCTTTTATATAGGTTCTCTTATAATAGTAAAGGTGGGAAATTTTTTTTTCCTGCTCACTCAAATTCATAACTACAAATTTCTCACACATTTGAATTTCATTTAGTGATTCTACAACTCTTTTGGAACATTCTCAAATATTTATAAAGCTTTATGAATTCTTTAGCATCAAAAATATTCTTTTAATTTATTTAACCTTTGAGTTAAGGTAATTCTTTTGGATTTATCAAATCTCAATGAAATAAGGAAATTTGATCACCCATATTTAACACCAACATAATTATAATGAATTTAAAAAGTTTATATAAAGTTATTTAGGAAAACATAGTCTGGAAAATGTTTTTCTAGAATTATTTGAGAACTCTCCTTCTGATATTCTCTGTCTGACTGATCGGTATCTCCATACAATTTAGGAAATATCTTTCTATAATTCTTTGAGAATTCTTTATCTGATCAATTTTCTTCAGCTTAGAATTTATACAAAAAATTTATCAGAAGTTTTTGTATAATGAAATTACTTATGAAAGGTTCATCCAATCTTCTTATTTTAGTCCATGCTTCTTTACATTCCTGATATAGTTTTTAATAAAAAATTCATCACTTGAAACTTCATACAAACTATCTACCTAGAAAACTATTTGATATTATGCATTCAGAACTTCTCCCTTGGTCCATCTGATACTTTGTCCAGAAACGTTTTCTTGAATTTTTTTTTCTGGAATTTAAACTTTTACACATTCAATCAGTTTCTCTTCTCATAAATTTGTATAAAACTATTAATAGTTATAATATTACTAGGTTATTACCAAAACTATATTTGGAAATATACACTTTGATTATTTCTTCATTTGATCACCATCTTTTACTTCTTTCAACCTTCACGAAAGTCCGTATGAACATTCAGTTTGGAAAAATGAACTTTATAAAAAAAAGTTTGTCCAGAAAAGATGTATTGATTTCCTCATTTGTATTCACACATTTTTTATAACTTTTATACACAACATCTTGTATCATGAGTTTATCAGGATATTAATAACTTTGAGATCAACATAGCATTGTCTGACTTATTTAAGTAACTCTCTTACATTCCTCCATAAACAAAGTTCCAAAAACTTTATTTTTCTAGAATGATCATCTATAAATCCATCTTCCTTATTATTTAAGGAACTTTCAATTTTCACAAGCTTTACAAACATTCCTCAACAACATTCAAAACTAACACATATTGATATATTGACAAAAAATACAACGAAAACACAATTTTGGCCAAAAAAATATGTGAACATCAGAGTCTTATGGTCTAATTTGTACTCATATCATACTCTATACTATATGAACATCAATATTCTTACAATAATTATACCCATTGTATGTATAAACATATGTTCTTCTGAAATACTGAATATACGATCCTTAAAATCACACTAAAATCATTTATTTACTTCACAAATTGTAAGTTCATAAACTCTCCACAACTGTACATGATATTTTCTCATCTATCACTACATCTTCTTCTATGGACCTTAAAATATCACTTCCAATGAATATGGTGATATCTGGTAGTGATCACCTTACATGCGTTGTTATACATATCCATATGAAAAGACTTAGGTTAGTCACTTGACATTTCAAAGTAAAAAAGATATCACAAAAGAAATATGGAAGGGAGAATGAATGAGATTAAGGTTGGAAGAAGAAAAGGGAAACAATTGAATTAAAATATGAAGATGTATTACAATACAAAAGGAATTGAAAATAAAAGGAAAAGAAAAATACTAGCAACAACATCCCTACAAATCAACATAATAGTGGATCCTCTGAACTCCTCTATTATTCTCTGACCTAACCCTCTATTTATAAGAGTTCTAGATTCTTAGGTTCCATCAATGACATCATAAATAGAGTCTCCTATGGTCCCATACCATAAAGGAATAAAAAAAGGGGTCATGTCAATTAAAGTTGTCAAACTGTTTGTTTACGCACTCTGTCTAAGAATTTTATGGTGTGTAAATGCTGTTTGATGTGTAATGTGTGGGGACATAAAAATATTCTATTTTGGACCAATTAGACCTTTTCGCATCATGAATACTATTTATGATGTGTAATGTGTGGGTTTATGAATCTTCTCATAATATGTTTCACGTCTTGTATAAGTTACACATCGTGAATGCCTTTCATGATATGTAATGTTGTTTTCCAACTAGTTTCACTCTATTTTGGCCCAACTATTCATTTTAAAGCTTCAAACTTAGTCCTTGAATCTCCCCCGACTCTATTTTAGCATCAATCTACCTTCAACAATCCGGTGTTGGGCCGCATCATGAAGTGATGCGACGTGAACCATCTTCAACATGCTTAATTCAATATTTTTGTTCTACTTTTGAATAATTGTGCTATCCTACCATAAATCCCAAAAACAATCAAACATCAGTAAGAATAATCAATTAAATTGTAAAAAACTTGTGTTATATATATAAAAATATATAAAAAATATGACTATGTCAGCCTTCTCTACCCTTGGACCTCTCTCATTGATTTGTAAAAAATTTGAGTGCGTAAATTCCATGCGCCTCTATTATTTTATCTCTTATTGATTTTATTGACTCTTGAATTTTATTTTCATAAAAAATTAATTTAAATGAAGAAGTGATGTGGGTTTAAGGGTTCTATTCATGGTATGTGTGTATTGGATGAACATGAATGCATTAAAAGAGGATGAATTTATCAAGTACTAAATGTATTAATAGAAGATAAATGGAAATTTGGAGGTCTAGTGATTAATGGATCTCTCGATGAAGCCGCCGAAAACCCTAGGGTTTTCTCGGTTCTTCAATATTAGCTACGCTGATTGATTCTTTCTTCCTCCTGCTAATGGTGGGTTTTGATCCAGAGGTGGAACTTGCCTTCGTGCAGAATGATCTTACAGTCTAACCCACTCCAGTCGACAAACCAAGAGGTATATCATTTGTTGAGGTTATTAAAGGTGTTGACCCTAGCATATATTCATCCTCGAATGCATCTCTTTGCAAGAAGCTTGATGATGGTTGATACGCGGTCGATGCCTACCCATATGCACTGCAACAAAGATCGGATCTCTGTAAGTTTGCTATTATGGATCGAATCTCTTACCTCAAAGGTGATAAACTGTGGTCAAACACGGATCTAAAGCTATACATATCACACATTTAGGGTCTCACCGATTGGAAATTAGTTCCAATCAGTAAAGTTTACTTTCATTTTCTTTTGAATTCATAGGAGGATCTTGATCGATTTTGGTGGATGGGTAATCTTCAGCTCAAACTGGGGGCTCTTCGCATCTTAGAGTGGGATCTGACCTTCAACCTGCATAATACTTGCAACACCCTGGTACAAATTTGGGTTCGCCTTTACAGACTTAACTGGTTCTTTTTGGCATTTGAAGATACAAAATGATATTGATTCCTGTGTCGAGATGCCTCTCAAAATCGACCAGCACACTCTCAACGTGGAACTGGGTCTTTATTCCCGTGTGATGGTGGAGGTGGATATGGCGGCCAAAATCCCTGAAACTATTTTTTTCAATGCCAATGACCATAAAGCAGAGATTTAGGTTGAATGCGAGAGGATGCCTCCATATTGTGATCTCTGTAAAATCGTCAGGCATTCCTTGTTGAAGTATAGAGTGATAAAAATAAAGGTGACGCTGCCAGTAGATGATGGTTGGAATGAGGTCAAGACGAAGAAGCAGAACAAAGCGGTGGGCTCTGAAAAAACAGTACCTCCGAAAAAAGTCGCTGATGTCTGGGTCAAGAAACCTCTGGTGATTGATGAATCCTCAAACCCTACCTGGGCCGAGCAGGTTGAGGAAGATGAAGCCATGGAACAGGAGCAAATCATGCTGGAAGATATTGAAAGGCTAGTTCTGGACACTTGTGAGCTTGAACTGGACAAATCTATTCAAGAAGTAGGCCAGTCTTCAGCGTTGCCAATGGATATTCCTTCAGCTACTGATGATGCAGCTCATACTTATCCGCATTATCCTGTTTGTGATGCAGTAGGTAAGATTCTTAATTTATCATGTACTACAGCTTTGGTTCCGCTACAAAATAGTGCAGGAACAAAAAATTACTCACCCACGGCTCCTAAGGAAGCTTCTTCTCCAGTGGTGCTGCCTGCCAATATAGGTACTAATGTTTTAGTATCTGATCTGTCTGTTTTGATACCATCTTAGGTTGTGGCTGGTAAACCTCATTATACCTATGAGATTCATCTATAAAATATTATAGGCATTAAAAATAATGGGGCAGTAGACCTGCTCACATCATCTACTGATCCACAAACTCTAGTTGCATCAAGTGATGCAACTGTGAATAATTTGGTTAACAATAACTCTGATAATCAAGACTCAATTATTATTACATCTGTTGCTAATAACAAAAATGCTGTTGATTTATTGAGTAAACAAGATTTTAAATCCTCCCCATCTTCGGCCTCTACGCTCAGAAGATCTAAGAGTAAGAAAGGCTTGGGGGGCTCCAAAAAGAAGAAGAGGAGCGGTGGCTCCAAATCAAGGTCTTAATGGATATTGTTTTTTGGAACTACCAGGGTGTAGAAAAACTTGGTACCATTGATGTTATTAAAAGACTTGTCTTTATCCATAAACCAAAACTTTTTTCTATTGCTGAACCCAAAATTTGCTTTTCTAGACAATATATGCACTTTGATTCTTCTGGTTACTCATTTCTAGGTGCTTGCAAGAATGATACTCTTATTGATTCCCTTTGGGTTTTTATCATAATTCTTTACAAGATATTAAAATCTTTAATCTTTCTGATCAACTACTTACTTGTGATTTTAATTTGGATGGTCATCATATTTATTATTCTTTTATTTATGCCAAGAATAGATACTAAGATCTTCGTCCTCTTTAGCATGATCTTCTTGCATTGGATTCCACCATACATGACCCTTGGTTAGTTATAGGGGATTTTAATGCTATTCTATCACCTAGTGAAAAAATTGGTCCAATGAATTATCACACTACCTCTAGAGAATTTAGGTCTTCGATTGAAGACTATAATTTAATTAAAGTCAATCTAACTGGTGCTAAGTTCACTTGGTATCATCGTCATTACAACAGGACTGTCGCTAGTAAACTTGATAGAGCTTTTATAATCATCCCCTCTTTGGATGCTTGGGACACCATTTATAGTATTACATTACCTAAATTAAATTCGGATCATCATCCAATTCTTCTGAGTCTCCTTCCTAAGCGAACCAAACCCAACATTCCATTCAAATTTAATAATGCTTGGTTTATGGATCTAGGCTATTCCACTCTTATTAAAAATGGTTCAAATTCCATGAGTCACCACTCTGATGCCTTTGCCTGTGTCATTAAACTCAAACATCTGAAGCAAAATCTCAAAATTTGGTGTGCATATAAAACTAAACAAATTGATAAGGATATTGTCTCATTGGAGGCAGAGCTCAACCTCATTCAAAACACTACCGCTAATGATGACTTAGATTTAGATCCTTATAATGAAATCAACATTTCTATAAAACTTAATTCACTCCTTGTGCTCAAATATAACATCTGTAAAAAAGTCTTCAAAACGAAATGGATTAATGATGGGGATAGAAATACTAAATTCTATAACACCTTGCAATGTGTTAGGAAAGTTTGTAGACCTCTTCCCTTCCTCAAGGATAATGAAATTATTTTGGACACTGAGGCTGCCATTGCTAATCATGTCATCTTTTACTTTGAAAATATTTTTAATGGTCTGCCCATTAACAAAGACCTCATTCCTGATATTGTTCCTGCTCTTGTTGACGAGGAGGACAATCGATCGCTTCTGCGAATACCTCTTGATCATGAAATCAAAGACACTATTTTTGGTCTTAATTCTAACAGTGCCCCAGGTCCAGATGGTTTTAATAATGGTTTTTATCAACATCATTGGGACGTTATCAATGCTGATGTTTATAGGATTTTCAAAACTTTCTTCTCTCATGGTAACTTACTCCATGGTCTCAATTCCCAATTCCTTACTTTGATTCCTGAAGTGTCTAATGCTTTAGAAATTCATCTATTCTGGCCTATTGCTCTCATTAAATCTCTCTATAAAATTATTACTAAGATTTTGGCCAATTGCCTCTCTCTTCTCTGTAACAAAATTATTTCTTGGAACCAATTTGGCTTCATTAAAGGAAGATACATTCAATATTGTATCTGCCTTGCCTCTGAATGTACCAATATCCTTAATAAAGCTTTAAGATGAGGCACTGTGGCCATTAATCTTGACATTAAAAAGGCCTTCGATACCATTGATTTTAACTTTATCATTGAGGTTCTCTGTCAATTTGGTTTTAATGAGGTTTTTATTAATAGGATTCACTCTTTGTTAACTTCTTCGAATATTTCTATCCTTGTCAATGGCTCCCCTAAAGGACATTTTAAATGCAACAAGGGTGTTCGACAAGGAGATCCTTTATCTGCCATCTCGTTTTCCATTGCGGAAGACTATCTTAGTAGACTTCTCACTAAGTTGGTTTCTCACAATAAACTGAAACCGATCTAGGCTACTCAAGGCCTAAATGCTCTGACCCATCTTATCTATGTGGATGATATCATCCTCTTTATTAATGGAGGAAAAATAAATATTCTAAATCTTAAAAATGCTTTAGCTCATTATGAGGAGGTCTTAGGAAAAGTGGTTAGTTAGAGAAAGTCTTTTATCTTCTTTGGAAAAAATTTCCCTGCAAACTGGAAAATCAACATCATTGAAAGCCTTGGAATTAAGGAAGGTACATTACCTTTTACTTATTTAGGTGTTCCCTTATTTTGGGGAAGGCCTAAAGCTGTGTATTTCTCTTCGGTGGTTGATCAGATTCTTCACCAACTCTCTTCCTGGAAGGGGAAATATCTTTCCATGGCTGGTAGGATTTTCCTTGTCAAATCGAACATTATAGCCAAAATGGTCTACTCTCTAATGATTTACAAATGGCCAACCTCTCTTATTAAACAAATTAATAGTTACATTAAGGACTTTGTTTGGTATGACAACACTGTTGAGCGAAATCTTGTCACTACCCCTTGGTCTACGTGTTGCAAACCATTGGAAAAGGGAGTCATTGGAATTAAGAATATCAAACTTTTTAATGAGGTGCTTCAAGCCAAGATCACTTGGAAATTGATCAATCAAAACTCTAATGCCTATGATTTTCTTCGAAAAATATTCTTAGACAAGCTTAAAAAAGGTAACTTGAGTTATATTAGTTCCTCTATCTGGCCCTCCATTAGAGAATCTTTTCACAAAATTATGCATAAATCTAGATGGTTGGTCAGTAAAAATTCCTCTTTAAATTTCTAGCTTACTAACTGGTCTGGCTCCCCCCTGATCTCCATGTTATCTCCTCACTCACCTCTGGATACCATAAATCTCTCCATTCAGGAGGTTATGGATGACCATGTTCCCAATCTCCCAGAGTCTATTATTAATGTGGTTGAGAGTCATACCTTCACTAATGTGGATGATTTCCTTGTTTGGGAACCTTTTCATAATGGTATCTTGGATTCTAAAGCTTTCTATCATCATAATTTTTCTTCATCTAAAAATCCTTTTGGGTGGATCAAACATTTTGATAATCATTGGATCAAGCCCTATAGACTTATTCTTATTTGGAGGATTGCTCATAATCATGTCCCTATTGATGTTTGACTCCAGTCCTTTGGTATACAACTTTGTACTAAATGTCATATGTGTCATCAGCATCGTGAGGATACCAATAATCTTTTTCTATCATGTGCCACAACTACTGCTCTTTGGAACTTTATTACTGACATGTTTGATTGCATATGGATTTGTTCTGACTCAATTCTTACTCATCTGAAACATTGTGTGGAGCTCAATTCCTCGAAGAAAATCAAGAACCTATTTCTTGTGGCTGTCGCTGAGCTCTTACACATTATCTAGTATGACCATAATGATATTTTTCATAACAGGCACTCACTCAATCTCAATACAGGTCATTCAAGAATTCTCACTGCCATCAGGGATGCCGCCTCAATTCAAAAAGACTTCTGCAAAAATTTGGTGGAAGAATTCATGATTCTCAGACCTCTCCAGGTTGTCATCCTCTACAAAAAACTATGTTATTCAATTGAGGTGTTCTAGCAAGCCCCTATTCCTGGGTGGATCAAAATAAATGTGGATGGAGCTTCAAAAGGGAACCCGAGTCTAGTAGGTTTTGGAGCTGTCTGTAGGGATTATCTGGGTCATTGTCATGGGTGTTTATATGGTGGTTACGCCACTGCCACTTCATTAGAAGCTGATATGATGGTAGTGATCTATATTGTTGACTTTGTTCAAAGTAAGGACTTGAACAACATTTGGATTGAAAGCGATTCTACCTCCATCATCCAAGAAATTTGGAATGGCATGATCCATATTTCCTGGACTCTTACATATCGTTGGATGAGATGTATGGAATCTCTTCAGGATATTAGATATATTGCTACTCATTCCTATCGGGAAGCAAACATGGTGGCTGATGCTCTCGCTAACAAAGGTATCAACCAGGGCGTTACCTGGTTTGATAATCTTCTGATTGACCTCATTTCTCTCTATAAAAGAGATTGTAATAAAATCCCATCTTTCAAAATTTTGTAGTTCCCTTCTTTATTAATACATTGTGTCTTGGTATTTGTCCAAGACATTACCCTTAAAAAAATAGAAAATAAATGCAACAAGTGGTGCCAATGAAGCCATAAGGGGATTCAAATTTAGATACGTATATAATAACTAGTGGTGTCAAAGCAATCACAATAGATTTCAAAGAATAATTTGAAAAAAACAAGGTTAGATAAATTGAAAGGGATTATTGATAAATTTTTATATATATGTAGTGATAAAGAAATACATGTGTTATGACTCAAACATAATTCATGCTTCAATGAAAGAAAGTGAGTGAAATGGACAACACTAGAGTCATTAACCTAGACTATTGTTTTTTACACCAATTATTGACTCAATAGGCTTATAGGATTAGTTGATAATTCATTTCCAAGTTATAAAATAACTTTATAAAAGTCTTTTAGGAAATGAACCTACAAGTGAAAATGGTTTGGAGCTTTGAAGATAGTATGGAATTGTCTTGGAGAAATTGAAAATTAGAGCCAAGGAGAGCCTACATGTGTGGAGGAGAAATAAATTTGCCTGAAGTTATTAGAGATATAAGATGTATTACAGAGGGGGATATAATTCTCTCTAAATTTGGTGACATAATTCTATTTATAAAGAGGGAGTGTGTTTAAGAGATGGAAAAGATGATCAAATATATATTTTTTAATTTCTTGAAAATCTGGAGACGATGTTTTTAAAAGAAATCTAGAATAATATGGATTCTTTGAGATAAATAAAATATGGAAGAGAACCTTTATATTTTACCAAAAAAGGGGGATAAGTGAAGATCCATGCACCTATATTCTTGGATAGAAAGTAAAAGTGAAAGGGATATAAATATTCAAAAGATATTGACTTATGGATTCATAGAGAAATTATTAACAAAGTCAAAATGGGGAGAATATTGAAACCAATAGGTTATAATTTGGATTCATTGAAAATCATTATTAAAAGTTATTTCTGATATCAAAGGTGAAAAATAAAAAGGTTAATAAGATCATATAAATTAGAGTTGAAGATATCTTTCGTAGTGCTGAATCAATATTTGGTTTTTCAATGAAATATCATGAATAATACAGTTGATTATGATGGTAAAATAAGTTGGAATATTTCTATAGAATATTTAGAGTACCACTATAGGAAAATGACACTTTAGTGATGGTTTTTTTGGGTTTATTGGTGGTTTTAAGTGCCGATAAATCATTTCATAGTGGTTATCTTAAACCACCATTAAGTTATACATTTGTACTATTTTCCCAAGAAGTTTAAGTTATTTCATGATGGTTTTTTATTTATCATGAAATAGAAATTCATGATGGTTTTTGGGGGTTTGGTAGTGGTTTTTAAACCATCAACAATTCAAAATTTATTATTAAAATTCATAATTTATATGGAGGCAGTTTTTAAATTTCCGCTAAATTTATCCTAAATGTACCATATTTAGCGACGATTATATAACCAACCCTATCCAGAGAAACTAGAAGAACTATTGAATTAAATTTAAATATTCATGAGCAGTACAAGATCATTAATGATATTACTATATCTATAAAGGATAAAATAATGATGATTCCAACACTTAAAGAGGAATTTGTATCTTTGAGAAATATTCCAGAGTCTGAAATTAACATTTATTGATCATGGAAGAAGATAATGTCTTCAAAATTATTAGATAACATATTGAATAAATTGGTTTAATGAGGAACCTTAATTTTTGAGGATGTTTTTAGTTCCAAAATAAGATATTTCAAGAGTAAAATGGGAATTTTATTTTCTATTTACATCAAAAATGAAGACAATAAATGTGAGGAGGAAAAGAAGTAGAAGATGAGTGAAATTTATCAATCATTGATATGTTATCAATAAATAAGGATTTATATAAAATTCATGGATAAATAGAGATATGGGAGTAATAATACATTTACTTTGATGAAATGTTAATTTCAAGGACACATTGGCCACATGATATCTTATTACAATGAGACTGAAAGTTATTTGAAAGGATAAGTAATTGAAATTCTATACAGGGGAATTAAAGAATAACCTTCATATTAGAATGAAAATTCATTCTGTGTATATTTTTTCAATTACTCTAAATTTGGATGTAAAGTTTTTCATTATTGGTAAATGAGTGAAAAATATTTCTCTTTAATAGAATAATGTGACTTGATTTCATATAACAAATATGATCAAAATATACTATCATTTTCCTAAACTCATTTTTAACTTTCCTAGAGATGAAAAAATCTTAAATGTATGGTGATACAATAGATATTGGAGACAAAGATCCTTCGACACTGACCTAAAGAATATTGAACCTCAAATTCAAATAAATTTCCTACAACAAAGGTGGTTTAATAACCCCTATCCCTATGTACATATTTTTTATATCTGATTATTTGCTTGATGTATATTTAAGGGGTAGATATGATCCATACGGTACATTTATTTATGGTGTGATGAATTTTTTTAGTCTTGTTAAACCAAAATCTTTAAAATTTAATTTTCTAATGATCTTGTGTAACTTTAATTGAGATCATATGGAGAAGTCTCAAGGAAATTTAAATCTCAAGTTTAATTGGTTTATTAATTTAAGTGAGTGATATGAATAACATTGATATTTTAAACTTTAACTCATGTTTCCTAGAAAAAGTTAGAACTTAGGGGGTATAGAGGTTTAATTAATAAGTTATTGGAATTTGTTAAGTTTCATTGTTGAAACCTTTGAGATACTTCTAAAAAATTTTGTAGCAAATGAGTTTATGAGAGAAATTTAGAAATGTTTTTTAGAAAGTTTTATTTATAATATCAATGAATGAAAACAATCAAATGATTGAAAGAGCCAAGTTTTTTGGATTTCAACATGTAGTATCTAAATAAAGACATGAATGGGTAATATAATAGAGGAGTAAAATCTTGGAAAATATAGATAAATATTTTTTTCAAAAAGGGATAGTATAATATCCAAAATTATCCCAATGGTGTAATATACCAAGATTTTAAAAAACACAATGTTTGATAGTGTATCCAACATGCAACAGAAACGAACAATGAAATATTGATATTTAAATGTATAATTATCACCTAGACATTAAATTGTTGTGTAGAATATGATTAAAAACATTATAAAATATATATAAGTTGTATACATAATTAAAATATATTCATTAATTCTTAGTAAATAAGAACAATATTTTGGGTAAAGTATTTTTATGCTTAAAAAATACATTTTCTTCAAAAATGATTTTTATTAAATTTCTATCTATGTAATATGATTAATTTATATCAGTTTTAAAATTTTTATTTTTTAAAATTTATATCATATTTAAGATCATTATATCAACTTTTACATAGTTTTATACATTTTGATTTTTCTTAAATGATTGATTTTTATGTAAATAGTGAAAAATACTGATTTTTTGTAATATTATCTGATATTTTCCATAAAAATTCCCATTATTTATTGAAAAATATAAAAATTAGTATAATTATTACTTAATTAGATATAATATAATTTATAAAATTTAATTTAATATTATTTTTCTTTAATTTTCTTTCTATAGTTAAAATCAAATTTTTCTAAAGGTTACTTTTCATTGTATTTTTCATTTTAATATTAAATTAATTTCATCCACTTCAAGAAAATAAATTCTAAAAAAATAAATTCAATATCTATAATAAAGAGGTCCAAATTTAGAAAACAAATCATTTTTATTTTGAGAAATTTTGAATAGTAATCGGGATAAAATGTATCAAATATATAAAGGGTAAAATTGGGTAAAAAAGGTTAAAACAATAAGGAAAACATTAAAAAACCCCTAATAATATTATGTATTCTACTAGATGAGTGGTTCTTGACCAAAGTAATTCTTAAGGTGTTAAATTATTTATTTTAAAACTTTCTTTTGAAATTGGAAACAAAATCCGGACTTTTGTAAATATAATTTGTATAATATTAAAATATAAAACTATTTTTGATTATTTGCATTTAATGGCATGGTTAGATGCTTAAATTCTATTTTGGGTTAATAAAAAAGTATAAAAAACCATATTTTTTTCATTATTTGAGTAAAAAAATAATATAAAAATAATATAATATTTCATTTCATTGTAAAATTATTTTTATTCTTAAATCAGGTATTTTCCAGAAAATTATTGTTCACAAGTTTTCTATTCTTATATTAAAATTAATTTATTCCAGCTATAAAAATTTAGTATAATAAAATGGGATCCAAATTTTTATTCAAAATTCAAAAAATTTATTATAATTACCTATTTATTTTTAGTATTGTAACCTTTTTATCAAGGAAAAATGTTATGTTAGCACAAGTAAGGTTAAAATGACTTTAAAGTGGTTTAACTAGAAGATAAGGCATAAAACATATCCTTACTTTTCCGAATAGGATTTTTTGATTTTCTTCAATCAAATATAATATTTAATTTGAAAATAATCTAATTTGATACCACTTATCCATGAATGATACTTTATAATAATTTAATATTTTATGAAATTACAAGACTTTCCCATTGCCCACTTATAAAAGGGAACCTCCTATCCATTCTTCCTTACACATTTTGATCAATCTATATTATACAATCTATGAGAAAATATATCTCAAACATCCATACCCATTTTATAGAGTTCATAATTTAGTAATAATTACAATAATAGAGGGCTTAAGGTGTAAATAAAAGGAGGTTGTCTAAAGAAACGTTATTACATTTAAATAAATGTTTTAGTTTTATATTTATTTTTCCACATTAAAATATTCATAAAACATGATGATATTATAAAATAAGTATATTATAGATGATTAAATATTATTAGTATAATTGAATAACCTATGTCTATATACTTCTTCTATCAAATGGGAAATGAAACTATCATTCGTGTGTACGGTGGACTATCGCCTCACAAACAGATGTAATTTGTTTTCCATCACCACCTCTCATGGATGATTATAATGATAAATTTAATATATATATATATGATATTCATTAAATATTTTCATTCTATAAAGATAAGATATAATCTACTTTCTTACATTTCCATTCATTGAAAAATGATAACATCGTTCTTGAATATGTGGGGATTTCCACCACCACAAAACAATGTGGTTAATTTTTCTTAACCAAATAATATAGAAGACATATATGACTTTATTTAATGAAATGATATAATATTTATGATATAAAAATAATTCTGGAAATTTTAAATAATACTTACCTTAATTTTATCAAAACCATTGAAAAATGGAAACGTCACTCATGCGTACTTATGACCTACCCAATCCATTATTATAACATATTTAATTTTCATAAAACTATTTCATGAATGGTTTTAAAAGTATAATTATATTTTATAGATGATATTTATGTCATATTATTATTCTATTGAAGTTTTAATAATGTGATAATTGACATAACTACACTGCCAAATTAATTTTGGACAGATAAGCTGAATACCATAAAAAAATTTGATGTTAAGTTAATTGATTAAGTAATTGTATATAAAAAGTTAATATAAAATAAAAGGACTATGAAATGTGTAAAAGGATAATAGACAATTAATTAATAACTAAATATTATTATTTAGGAAAATATAGAACACATGTGATGAGTCAGATTAAAATAAAGGGACACATTACTTTAAAAACCTCAATTTAAATATTTTACTGAATTATTTCTTAAATATATTACTTCCTTGTTCATATTATTAAAATTATTTTATGGATGTATTTATATGAACATAAAAAAATTATAAAATCTATTTTACATCAATTTCGTAACTCTTATTAATATTTTCAAAAGGAATGTTTTTTTTATATTTTATAATAAACTTTTTTAATTTATTTACATAAGGGAAAATGAGTTTTTTATTTTAACATATGCAGTTCCAATGTTTTTTATAACTACTATAACTATAATTATATGTTTTAATTTATTTAAAATATTTTATTCTTTATTCAAATAAAAAAACTTTTTAGATTTATTTTGGGTATATTTTAATTGAAATTGGGGTTTTAAAACGAAATGGCATTTCGATATCTAAAAATGTTTTTCATATTCACTCAAAAAAGAGTATTTCAAGGGTCCTAAAAAAAATTAAATAATAAAATATTATATTCATTATAAGGTAATTGTTAATTATAGATGACAACATGTGAGCTTGATATAACTTATTACAATGGATAGGCCTAATATGACTTATATGAATGGGTGAGCTAGATATATCTCACAAATTCAAAAATAATGTTCATATTAAAAATAAATATTGTAGGAGTTTACCAAGATTGTTTTTCAAATGAATTTAACTATGCTCTAGTTATTTGTGACATGATTAAACTCAGGTTATGAATATGATTATCTAAATTTCTTAAAATAGTTTCAATTTGTTTTCTATGGGTTTTATTTTTTTTTCATGACAAAAATATGTTTTCCATATCAATGTGACTTAATTTATATTCTTAGAGAATAATCTAGAGAAGGTAAAAATTTTATGGGTTTCCATATTTTTATTGGAATAATGGATTTCATACTTTTATGTCGCTTTTTGAGAATTTATTTCTCATCCCACATTTTCCAAAATGATTTTTCATAGATGTTAAGTTTGATTAGAAAAGTCAATAAATTTATTCTTATAGATATGAATGTTACCTTGAATAGAGAAAGTATATATTTATAAAGTTTTTTTTAAAATTGACACTCTTTATTTGGAGAAGAAGATAATATTATTATGGAAATTAATTAAATTATGAAATTATTTTTTTCAAGTAAGTATAATTATTTATGTTTTTAGTCTATATGGTAAACTAATTCTTCAATTATAGGAAAAGGATCTTGAAATAAAAAATTTATCATATTACCATCATTTATGATGAATCTATGGTCTGTTTTACACATTTCCGGTTTATGGTTTTTTGGTCACTGAATATTTATTGATCATTCAATTTCTTATGATCAATTTCCTCTATTACTCTCTATACTTATAGGGATATTAAATTTTACCTCCATGTCTATATTATCACTCACCACTAATGTTCATGTTTTTGGAAAACTAGTTATATGTTATTCAAAATGACCTTCGCACATCCCTTTCCCTCATTTCAAGAGTAAGTTTTATAGGAATTTTCATGGTTGGGGATTTCAAAAAATGATTTTAAAAATTTCAAAAACATGAAAACCAAGATGAAGATCAACATTTGAGGAAAAAATTTCATAATGGGGTGGGGGTTTGGTAGAATGTAATATCCACTGATTTTTGAATAAAACCATATACGCCTGTATATAAAACATGCAACACTAATCTAGAATGAACCAAGAAATATTAATATTCAAACATTATATTTATAACATAGCCATTAAATTAGTGGATATAAATAGGATTAATCAAATTATAAAATATATATAAAGTCCATGTTTAATTATAAAGTATTGATTAAATCTTTGGAAATAAGAACTTGATTTTTAGTAATGTATTTTATGCTTCAAAAATAAGATTTCATCAAAAATTATTTTTATTTATTTTTTTCATATATAATAATAATAATTTATATCAATTTTTGAACTTCCATTTTATAAAAAATATTTTATTTTTTAAATTAGCATATCAAATTTATCTATGAGTGAAATATTTGGATTTTTTTTGAAAAGAATTACTTTTCCATAAATAATGAAAAATAATATTTTTTGTAAAATTGCCTTTTATTTTCATTAAAAATTCCTACCATTCATTAAATTTGATAGAAAAGTAATATATGTTTTATTAAATTTTTTACAATATAATTTATTAAACTTGAATCATTGTCATACTTGATTTTGGTTTAAGTTATTTTGGCTGAAAACACATTTTTCTAAAAAGAGATTTTCATTGTATTTTGTATTCTATTATTAAATTAACTTGTAACACTTATAGAAATTTAATCCTGAAAAATAAATTAATATATTTATAACACATAGGTACACATTTATTAAATATTCCAATTTTATCTTTAGAATTTAAGAATAGTAACTGTAGTAAAATTTATCACATTGGGAAAACAAGAAAATCGGGTAAACAAGGCTAAAACTACAGGATAAAATTTTAAATAATACTAATATTAGAATTTAAAGTATTTCATGGGTATTTTTAAACCCATGTAATTTTTAGGATTTAGATAATGCATTTAAAAACATCATTTTGAAATCATAAACCCAATATTGTCTTTTATAAAGATATGTTATATGTTATTCATCTTAAAAACTATTTTTAGGTATTTTCTTTTAATTGCATGGTTGAAAGATTCCATTTGGTGGTTTCTTCCTCCAAAAGCCAATAAAAATACATTTTTATAATTTTACATATAAAATTCATTTAAACAAATTTATTACTTGATTTAAATATAAAATGATTTATATTTCTAAATCACATATTTTCCAAATAACTATTTTTCATGCATTTTATGGTTTTATATTTTTGATTTAATTTTTAACAACTATATAAATTTGGTATGATTAAATTTATTTAAAAATTTTAAATATCATTTTAATTTTTTTATAAGGCCACTTTAATTCTTGGTCTTATAATTATGTTATCACGGTAAAATGGCACCTTATCTTCTTTCTTTCTCACACATTGTGAGCAATATATCTTGGAACAACCTACCCAATTACCTTATTAACAACCATACCCAAGTTATATAAGTCTTATTTTTTTCTTTAATATCAACCTTATAGGGATAAATATGTAAATTAAAATAAGTTTTCTGAAAATTATAGGTATATATTTTAACTAAATTTTTAAGTTTTATTTATTCTAATAACTCATTCTAAAAATTCATAACCATTATAATATAATAAAATTTGTATGTTACATATACTAATATATTATTCAGTTAATTTTATAACTAATATCCACCTTCTACTTCCATCAGATGAGAAGTTAAACCATTGTTATTATGTATGGGGACTACTGCATCATGAACCAATGTAGTTTATTTTCCATCACCACCTTTCACAGATGGTTATAGTGAAGGATATATATATATATATATATATATATGATAATAATGATATATTTATAATTATATAAATGTAATACATCATCCAATTTATTACGATTCAATACATTGAAAAAATTATAACGTCGTTTGTGCACACATTTGGACTACAACCTCTATGAAGTGATGTGATTCATTTTTCATCACCAAATCATATGGATGGCACATATAATTTTATTTAACTAAATAATATAATTTTTATGAAATAATAATATTTATGTGAATATAAAAGAATACATACCTTCTTTCTATCATGATCATTGAAAAATGGTAATGTTACTCATGTGTATGTATGTCCAACCATCTCTATGATTTTAACATAGTTGGTTTGGAAAAGTATAATTAATTTTAAAAAATTATAATTATTCCATTTTTATTAATTTAGACATGGAATAATGACCTCATTGAATGTAATCATCCTACTGAAGTCATTTTGGTAATATGATCCATATACTATCAAATCCATTGATGTAAACATAATTGAATATGAAATGGTATATAACATGGTAAAATATAAAATAATTGGAAAAAAGTGAAATGGGTTGTACCTAATGTAAAAAATAACATAATCTTATTATTAAAGTGTATAAGGAACATATTTTATGATTAATACATGTGAAAAGGGACACATTACTATAAAAACAACATTTGAAAATTTTTAAATATTTATTTTCTAAAATACTTTCTTCCATGTCAATATTCATAAAATTATTTTGTGGATGTATTTTTATTGATATAAAATAATTATGAAATAAATTTTATAGATCTCTTGAATTTGTTACAAAAAAATTCAAAAGGAATTTCATTTCATATTTTATGCAGAATGTCCTGCCTTTCATTACAAAAGGATAAAAGAATGTTTTATTTTAACATATATGGTGCCAATGTTTTTTCTCCCCATCACATCTTTTATTCTATTTTATTATTCCTTTATAATAATCCAAATTTTCATCAAACAATAACCCTTATTTACTTTTATATGAGTATTTTTGTTTTTAAAATGGGGTTTAAAAGGAAAGGGTATTTCAAAAGTCAAAAATATTTTCATATGGGTTGAAAAACTATTTTTAATGTTTTTATGATTAGAAAATGAAAGAATAAAAAGATTTATTTATGATACGGTACATGAGAATTATAAATGATGAAGGGTGATCCTGATATAGCATATAAAACCTATAAAAATGTCTTAGAATGACATGGATTTAAAGGTCATTGGTTAATCTTCCTTTTCTTCCAAATAAATAATGAGAGAGTTAATCAGGGTAGTTTCTCCTATGAATTTAACTCGGATTTATTTATTTTTAAAATGTGTAAACACGAGTTATAAATATGATGCCCTATGTTTCCTAAAAGGGATTCAATTTTATTTATATAAGGGTTAATGATTTTCTCTGATAAAAAAAGTTTTTCCATGTGGATATTCTTAATTTTATATACTCAAGGAATAATGATGAAAAGGAAAAATTTAGTGTTTTCATGATTTTACCAGACTAATGGATTTCTTACTTTCATGTCACTTAATTATATTTTTTGTCTTTCTCATCCCCAATTGTCTAATGATTTTTCAAAGATATTAAGGATAAGTAGAAAAGTTAATAATTTCATATTTCTATATGTAAAATTTGATTCAAATGATGTAAAAATGTATTTATAAAGAACTTATTTTGTGTAAAAATATACACTATCTCGAAATGTTCACTTCAAAAGAGTTTATCCTAATTCTATTAAACCATAATCCTAAAATTTTCTTGGGTGTGTAAGTAATAAAATATATTAGTTTTATGTAATTTGTTTTGGATTTCCAAAATTCAGTGTCATTTTTTATATCAAATAAATAAATGTAAAGATGATGTTATTATCACCAAAATTGAGAGTGAAGGTATGGGGCTATCATATATGGTGTTCTCTAATAAAAGGGAGAAAATGAAATGTAAAATCTATATGATAACAGATTTGAATATTTTTATTAAATGGGGATAAGTAAATGAACTATAAAACTATTCATGTATTTAAAATAAAAATAGTTACATGGTGGAGAATGATTTATGGTATAATTGAAAATAAAATAAAAATGAGGTTCCTTTAAAAATACTCTAATAATTATGTTGTTATTTATTTTTAGGTTAATCTCCTCATTATACCCTTAAATTCCACATTTAGATTAAATATTCCTTTTGGTTAATCATTCAATCCTATATTAGCATTATATTCCTCTACATTATACACCATTTCATCTCTTGTATATAATATAAACACCCTATCAACACATTTTAAAGGATCTTCCCCGGTATCATCTTCCTCTTTCCTTACCGGAACATTTATCTAAAACTTATTTCAACTTAATTTTTAATAAGTAAAGTTTCTTTTAGGGGAGAACTTATTTCTTAGTTCATTAGTGATTTCTAACTTAGCATCTTATCAACAAAAGTTTTTAAACACTTGTTAGTAAGGTTCCTAATCATTCCACAATGAGATAAATCTTAATGTAGAATTCCATCAAATATCACTTTTCCAATCATAAAGACTCTTTCCATGGGAGATAATGAATCATCACTAAAATCTTCTTAAAATTCATTTTATTGAACCTATTTCATCTTTATAAATCTTAATGTAGAATCACCTTAGCATTTATTTTTCACACAGAGTATAACTCGTGTATGATTAGATATTAGTGATGATAATTCTTAAATAATGATAAGGATTACCCTAGTGTGTTTGAATTTGTGAACGATGAGACAATAGAGTCCATGAGAATGGATTATGCATATAAGAGTGTCCTAAATTGCCTCATTGGGTTCTACATGATATCTGTAAAGACCCGTAAAATTCAAGGAATTTTTTTTTCTTAATTTTATTGGGAATTTTACAAGAATGCAGTTTCTAACAGCACCTGATTCCGAGGCCCGGTGTGCCCAAAATCATTTTTCCAAAGTTTATATCGGGTATGTTCAGTGAACGAATGAGCGGGTTTTCCTAACTTTTTAACCGGTGCTGTGAATTGAATTCCGAGGGCACCGATGGAATCACATCATCGGTAATTTCTTAGAAACACCTATTCCAGAGTTGCGTTTGCTCGGGTGTGGTTTTTAAGTTTTTGGGTTAAGTAAAGGAATAAAATAAAAATGGTGCGACCAATTTTTATTTTACTTAAAGATGATTAACCTAAGATAAGTGATTGGAGTGGGAACCACAATATCCTACCCACAAGTTAGGATATTTGTGAGGTGGGGCCCACACGAGCCCCACCGTTTCTTTTCTTCCTAAACCCCCTCCTTTAATAAAGTAACGCACCCGCACCCCTATTAAGTAAAAGTAAACCCTTGCGTTTTTCTGTTTATGAAACGCCTCAATTAATTTGGGCGGTTTAAACGTTGCAATTAATTCATTTAATTTATTGTTTCGTTTTTAAATTTTAAAATGCATGGATTGAGAAATAAAATAAGACAAATGCTTTTTTATTAGACTTGTTGTGTTGATAGGGGATTGGGAGAAAAAGGGGAGGCTTTAAGATCTTCATCTTCTTCATCGAAGAATGCGAAGAACGCAAAGAACGCGAAGAACGCACCGATCTCCGATGAAGAACGCCGAATCCTCGGAGATCAACTACGCGACGCCGTGTACCGCGACGCCAATGACCCTATCCTTCCATGATGCCTTCTTCCACGACGATAAATTCCACGACGAACCCTCGCTTAATGAATTCGACGAAGTAGGGGTTTATTTTATTTGGTTGTTCGTGATTACTTCCGTCGCTTTCTTCTTTTCATTTTGAGCCGCCTGATATTGCAATAACGAGAGGAGGTCGGACCGCACGAACACGACCGACCCTACTCCCCCATGTTGGTTTGATTTTGTTACGACACATGTAAGGCGACACAGTGCCGAAGCATCGTGCGGGAAATATTAAAGGAAGGGCAAAGAAGCGTGGCGCCGTCGCGCAACACTGGACAGACCAAGGCCACGGCTGAGACCGCGGCGGAGCAGGGACCAGCGGCTGGTTCCGGTCTGCCGGCGTTGGAGCAGGGGGACCGGCCCATGCCAGTCCCGTTGCGGCAGCAGCCGGCTGGCCGGAGCGGGCCAGCCGGTCAGGGGAAAAACCGGGGGTTCGTAACCCCCGGTTGGCCCGCAGGTGTGGCCCCCTACATGGGGGCCACTGTTTCACTATGCAGGGGGTAGCGCGCCCCCCCTTCACCGTTTGACCATTTCGGCTGAGCCACTTGGCCAGCGCCAATGCGCCGGGCCGAGCCGCCATGCCGGTCCGCCAGGCCGGGCCGCCAAGCCGGGCCGCGCCAATCGGTCCGGGCTGCGCCCAAGCGGGCCGGACCCGGACCCTGGTCGGGCCGGATCGGTCCGGGCCCCAAACCCCCACTTCCGGACCTCTTTCGGTCTTTTGCCCATAACTTGGGCTACTGAACTCCGATCGACGCACCGTCAGCGGCGATGCAATCCTTGAATCTAGAAAGTCATTTCGATATATTACACTCAAGGTTTCGGATTACTTTGGGTTCTGCCGGGTTGGTTCAAAAACAAAACCAACCGGGCCCTCGGACTAGAAACGCTTATAACTTGAGCTCTGGACGTCCGATTGACATGCTGTCGACTTTGATGGATTCCTATTAGTGATACAGACCTTTTGGATTACCCCGATCGAGGTTTGGACGTAGTTGGAGTACGGTTGGGTTGGTTTTGACCTTAAAACCAACCGGGCCCCTGGGACGAAAAAGCCATAACTCTGAGACCGGGCATCCGATTGACGCGCCGTCTGTGACGTTGAGTTCCTGTTGATGATACGGAACTTTTGGATACATCAACTCAGGACTACGTGTCAGTTGATGTATCATCCCCTCAGCTCGTGTAGCGGACCCTTCCGAACGAGCTTGCTATGTGCGGGAACCCTAGAGCTGGCTGCGACTGCGACGACGATGACGACTATACAGAAATCCTCCGTGGATTCGACGACGAAAACTACAGCACTCAGCGATCCTACGTGGGTCAGTGCTACCGATACTGTGTGGGTCAGATCCTGTGTGGGTCAGCGCTCAGTGGTCCTGTGTGGGTCAGCGCCTACAGATCCTGTGTGGGTCCGATCCTGTGTGGGTCATTGCGGGGGTTAGTTACCTATCGATCCTTTGTGGGTAATTGCGGGGGTTAGTTACCTATCGATCCTTTGTGGGTCATTGCGGGGGTTTGTAGATATCAATCCTTTTTGGGTCATTGCGGGGGTTAGTCCCTATCGATCCTATGTGGGTCTGACGGCTTAGATGAATCAGTGGCTACATCTGATCATCTCTATCGTCATACGAATAAGTATTCCTGAGTGAGCTGAATCTTGTTTTGCTTTCCTTTGTGGATTGTGTTGTGCTATCCTATGTGGATGTGATCAAAATTGGGCTCAGATGTTGGAGTCGAATGAGAATTGATGACTTAGGTATATGTATGGGAATATACCTAAGTAGTGTCAGATGTTACATTGTGATTGCATCTTTCCTTTGTGTATTATCCTTTGTGGATTATGGGAGACCTTCAGGGGTCTCGGGGTCCCTACTGAGTAGCTTATACTCACCCCTACACGGGCTATGCCCACACTACATTGTGTTGGTTGCAGATGACGGACAACGCTGATCGTGGTTGAGGTACGAGGAGCAGGTCAGTACCTGGAGGTGGACCACTGGGCGAGGTGTACTCGGAGCAGACGGCTGGACCCGAGGAGCTGTAGAGGCTATCTGTACCCACCCTTCAGGTGGGACTTCCAGTGGATGGATTGAGGCTACGAATTTACTTTTCAGTTGATGTACTCCCTTTTTCAGTTGTACTTTACTTTCAATTTGAGTTTGTATTCTAGCCCACTTACTTTTTCGCACTTACTATTGTACCCAGCTTTACTTAGTTTTTACTTTTTCTTGCTTTCTTTGTGGTTTTTGTTTACTTTACAAAGGCAATGCCTTCCCTTTTTATCGGTAATTATGCCTTGGTTCTAGTCGCCAGCCCCTGGCCTATGGAAGGCGGGCTTGGGGTAGTCACGACATGGGCCCCGAGGACGGGTCGTGACAAATTGGTATCAAAGGAGTTCAGTTCTACCACAGAACTTTGGAATCTGATATTTCTTCTATGTGAAGAAATAGTGTTAAGGGTATTGGGTATGGTTATCAGTCTAGGGAGTCCAATGTTGGTGCGGCGATCGACGTATCCGTACACCCGGACCCTGAATTCTGATTTCTGACTTAATGCACGAAAACATTGATTGCATGTGTGTTTCAAGTTTTCTTTGTGATTACTTTATGTCAGCTCACCAGGTATACTGTTTGACCGTGGCACACCTATTTTTTTTCAGGATGGCCCCACGATGGCAGCCAGCTAGGGTTCCGAGCGTTGTGCGTGATGATAGCCCACCGAGTGACGAGGCCTCGGTACAGGGCCCTTTGACAGCAGAGGCACCGACGGTACCTCTACCCGTCGAGCCATCGAAGCTACCAGCCCCAACCGCTGACGGTGGACATCACCTTAGTGCACTACACGAGTGTCAGCGTCAGTGACCACCCAGGTTCTGTAGGGAGAAGGACCCTAAGGCAGTCGAGGATTGGCTGGAGGCATTTGTACGAGTTTTCATGTTAGTGAGGACACTAAAAGACCTCATGGTGATCCTCGCAGCGAGCCTCCTACACGCGGCAGCAGGCAGATGGTGGAGCTTTATGCTCTAAGTGCACGATGAGGCATCACTCCTCTGGACGGACTTTGAGAGCCTTTTCTGCTTGGAGTTTGTCCCAGACACCCTTCGTGCGGTGCACATATAGGAGCTTCTACAGCTGCGGCAGGGTAGCATGACGGTCGCCCAGTACTTGGTGAGATTTACCGATCTCTCACGCTATTCGACAGACATGGTACGAGACCCATTCTTCCGGGCCCGGACCTTCGAGCATGGATTGAGGTAGGAGATCAGGGCATTACTGATCTCCCTCAATATTCTGACTCAGGAAGGGGTACTGGAGCGATCCCTTATCATCGAGAGCTTTCTTGCTGAGTCTACACTAGAAGCGAGACCTACCATAGGGCGGCATGTAGCAGAGTATTCTGCAGCGAGAAGTCGACGGATGACACATGGGTCTAGGCAGACCAGACCCTCAGGCAGACAACCTCAGGACACTGGCTCAATGGTGTGGGGTACACAGCGCAGAGCTAGTCTTTCGAGAGGCAGACAATGCTACAATGCGGCGGGCAGGGCCACATGGCTCGTGACTGCCCGACCCGCCGTACTGAGGAGAAGCACACAATTGAGGGACCACCCAGGAAGAGGTAGAGGGTTGACCATTTCGGTCCGTAAGGAGCAGGCGGATGAGGTAGAGGAGCTGGCCGAGCAGCAGGTGGTGGGCGACGCTTTGAGGCTCTACCACCACCACCACCAGGAGCGAGTCATTCTTTCATTTCCGCTGCCCTTGTTCGGAGCTCGGAGATTCTGACAGAGCCGTTGTCTCGATCCTTACGGCTAGAGAATCCTACGGGAGAAAACTCGATGATTACGCACTGGTGCCGGCAGTTTGAGCTTACTTTAGGAGGTGAGAGCTTTGGATGGGATCTTTTTTTAGCGGCGTCGAGCCCTTACGACGTCATCTTGGGCATGGATTGGTTAACTACAGTCCATGCTCAGATTGACTGTATTAGGCGCAAGGTGCGGTGTATACACACCGACGGGAGCAGGTTCACCTTCACCGGCGAGAAGGGAGCCTTTGCAGCACAGGATGGACTCTCGCAGAGGAGAGGAAAGCCCATCACTCATCAGTTGGCTAGCCTCATCCTAGGAGCAGTTGACGTGCGGAGTCCTGGTTTTCCTGCAGTGGTGGACCAGTATGCAGACGTTTTCCCCGACGACGTTCCAGGACTACCTCCTCGTAGAGAGGTAGACTTTTATATTGATCTATACCCCATGACAACCTTGATATCCACCCTAGAATACCGGATGGCCCCCACTGAGCTTTGAGAGATACGAGTATAGTTGGAGGACTTGCAGGGCAAGGGATTCATCCGACCCAGTGTTTCACCCTGGGCTTCCACGATATTGTTCGCCAAGAAGGCGGACGAGAGCTTGCGACTTTGTGTCGACTATCATCGCCTGAACCAGGTGACAATGAGTAACTAGTATCCGCTACTGAGGATTGATGACCTCTTCAATCAGATCAAGGGAGCACGGTGGTTCTTGAAGATAGACCTCAGGTCAGGCTATCATCAGCTCAGAGTTCGGGATGAGGATGTGCAAAAGACGACCTTCAGATGTCGGTATGGCCACTATGAGTTCTTGGTTATGAATTTTGGTGTGACCAATGCTCCAGCAGTTTTCATGGGACTCATGAACAAGATTTTTCATCCTTACCTCGATCGATTTGTTGTGGTATTCATCGACGACATTTTGATATACTCGACGACTGAGGAGCACACCTACCACTTGCGGGTTGTACTAGACACACTCCGAGAGCACCAGATTTATGGAAAGCTCTCGAAGTGTCAGTTCTGGATATGCGAGGTCCACTTCTTGGGGCATTCCATCTCTGAGGCAGGAGTTGTGGTGGATCCTACGAAGATTGAGGAAGTGCTAGCTTGGGAGCCACCCAGGAGGATGATGGAGGTGCAGAGTTTCTTGGGACTAGCTGGATACTACCGGAGATTTGTGCCAGACTTCTCCAGAGTTGCGGCACCACTCTCGGCTTTGAAAAAGAAGTGGAAATCCTTCGTGTGGTCAGATAGATGTTAGCAGAGCTTCCAGGAGCTGAGAAAGAGATTGACCAGTGCACCTATCTTGAGGCTACCAGAGGAGAGAGTAGGGTACGTAGTCTACTATGATGCATCAGGGACCAGACTCGGATGTGTCCTCATGCAGGAGCGGGCCGTGATCACCTATGGATCACGATAGTTGAGGCAGCATGAGCAGAAATATGCTACCCATGACCTATAGTTAGCAGTAGTGGTCTTCGCTCTATAGATGTGGCGACACTATCTGATGGGAGAGCGCTTTACAGTCTATTCCAACCATCAGAGTCTCAGGTACATCTTCTCACAGAAGTACTTGAACCTGAGACATCGATGATGGATCGAGTTCCTCCAAGACTATGACTTTGAGATAGTCTACACTCCTAGAAAGGGGAACATAGTAGCCGATTCACTCAGCAGGAGGATGGGCATTCAGCTACTTGGGGAGGCGACAGAGCAGCTAGCCGCTTTGCAGATATACTTTGTGGATGGAGATGGAGCAGCCTTTCTTCAGTCACTCACAGTCACTCCTCCACTACTGCAGCGGGTCAGAGAGGCACAACGTGGAGATGCTGAATGTGAGACGTGACGTGCGCAGATATCCTCAGGATAGGCACCTGATGGTTTCTCTTTAGGAGAAGAGCACGAAGTCCTTTTCAGAGGACGTACCTTGGTACCAGTTGCTTTACGGGAGGAGGTGCTGAGAGAGTTTCACACTTCCCCTTTTGCGGTATATCCTGGAGTGGCGAAGATGTACCAGGACCTCAGACATCATCACTGGTGGCCAGACATGAAGAAGGCTGTGGCTGAGTTCATTTCTCGATGCCTCACCTGCCATTAGGTGAAGGCAGAGCACCATGTACAAGCAGGCTTGGTACAACCCTTGGAGGTCCCGGAGTGGAAGTGGGACGGGATATCTATAGACTTCGTGATTGGACTCCCATGCACTTCTAGAGGTCACGAATCCATTTGGGTGATTGTTGTATGAATCACCAAGTCGGCTCAATTATTACCCATCAGAGAGCAGGGCTTAGTGGAGAGCTTGGGATGTCTCTACGTTCAGGAGATTGTACGGCTTCATGGTGTGCCATCATCTATCATCTCCGATTGAGATGCTCACTTTACTTCCCGGCTTTGGAAGGGGTTGTAGGAGGCGTTCAAGATGCATCTACATCTGAGCACCGCCTTTCACCCTCAGAAAGATGGTCAGACAGAGAGGACCATTCAGACTCCCGAGGACATGCTCCTGGCATGTGTCCTCGACTTTGGTTGAAGCTGGGAGGACCACCTACCCTTGGTGGAGTTCGCGTACAACAACAACTACCACTCCACCATCAAGATGACACCATACGAGGAATTGTACGACCGACCTTGCAGATCTCCTATGTACTGGACTGACCCTGGGGAGTCAGCACTTGTGGGACCAGAGATGGTCCAGGCCCTGACAGAGAAGGTCCAGGTCATCCAGGAGCGGATGAGGACAGCTCAGAGCCAACAAAAGTCTTATGCTGATAGGAGGCGGAGGCCACTAGAGTTCGAGGATGGCGACCACTTATTCTTGCGGGTCTCACCTTGATGTGGATTACAGAGATTTGGCTGAGGCGGCAAGTTGTCTCCACGCTTCATCGGACCATTCCAGGTCCTCAACAGAATTGGAGAGGTGGCTTATCGCCTGGTTCTACCACCTCAGTTGCACTGGGTGCACGATGTCTTCCACGTATCTCAGCTGAGGAAATACGTGCACGACCCGACGCATATCATTGACCATGGGGAGCTGGACGTTGATGATGGGGTGACTTTTCTGGAGGTCCCAGTGGAGATCGAGGATCGACAGGAGTGGGTCCTACGTGGACAATCGATTCCTTTAGTGCGCATTAGATGGCAGCACGGGAACCTCCAGGAGAGCACTTGGGAGCGAGAGGCTCAGATGCATGCTCAGTACCCACATTTGTTTCCCTAGTTCATGATGTATCTTTACGGGGACGTAAATCCCTGAGGTGGGAGTGATGTAAAGACCCGTAAAATTCAAGGAATTTTTTTTTCTTAATTTTCTTGGGAATTTTACAAGAACACAGTTTCTGACGTCACCTGATTCTGAGGCCCGGTGTGCCCGGAATCATTTTTCCAAAGTTTAGCTCGGGTACGTTTAGTGAACGAACGAGCGGGTTTTCCTAACTTTTGAACCGGTGATCGGAATCGAATTATGAGGGCACCGATGGAATTATGGTGCCGGTAATTGCTTAGAAACACCTATTCCGGAGTTGCTTTTACTCGGGTGTGGTTTTTAAGTTTTTGGGTTAAGTAAAGAAATAAAATAAAAATGGGGTGACCAATTTTTATTTTACTTAAAGCTGCTTAACCTAAGATAAGTGATTGGAGTGGGACCCACAATATCCTACCCACAAGGTAGGATATTTGTGAGGTGGGGCCCACAGGAGCCCCACCATTTATTTTCTTCCTAAACCCCATCCTTTAATAAAGTAACGCACCCACACCCCTATTAAGTGGAAGTCAACCCTTGCATTTTTCTGTTTTTGAAACACCTCAATTAATTTGGGCGGTTTAAACGTTACAATTAATTCATTTAATTGATCGTTTCGTTTTTGAATTTTAAAACGTATGGCTTGAGAAATAAAATAAGACGAACTGTTTTTTATTAGACTTGTTGTGTTGAGAGTGGATTGGGAGAAAAAGGGGAGGCTTGAAGATCTTCATCTTCTTTGTCGAAGAACACGAAGAATGCGAAGAATGTGAAGAACGCATTGATCTCGTATGAAGAATGCCGAATCCTCAGAGATCGACTACGCGACGCCGTGTACCGCGACGCCAACGACCCTCTCCTTCCGCGACGCCTTCTTCTGCGACGATAAATTCTGCGACGAACCCTCGCTCAAAAAATTCGACGAAGTAGAGGTTTATTTTATTTGGTTGTTTGTGAGTACTTCCATCACTTTCTTCTTTTCATTTTGAGCCGCCTGATATCGCAATAACGGGAGGAGGTCATACCGCACGAACACGACCGACCCTCTTCCCCCTTGTTTGTTTGATTTTGTTGCGGCACGTGTAAGGCGGCGCGGTGCCGAAGCACTGCGTGGGAAATATTATAGGAAGGGTGGAGAAGCGCAGCGCCGTTACGCCGCGCCGTTGAAGAAGAACTTAACCGCGGCACCGTCGCGCCACGCCGGAGAATCACAAAGGCACCGCGACTGGAGTAGGGCCGTGGCGGAGGGGCGCGGCGCCGTTGCGCCGTGCCGGACGGACCAAGGCCGCGACTGAGACCACGGTGGAGCAGGGACCGGAGGATGGTTCTGGGCCGCCGGTGTCGGAGCAGGGAGACTGGCCCATGCCGGTCCCGTGGCGGCAGCAACCGACCGTCTGGAGTAGGCCGAACATTCAGGGGAAAAACCGGGGTTTCATAACCCCCGGTTGGCCAACAGGTGAGGCCCCCCCACATGGGGGCCGTGGTTTCACTACGCGGGGGGCATCGCGGCCCCCCTTCACCGCTCAGCCGTTTCGCCCAAGCCACTTGGCCAGCACCAGCGCGCCGGGCCGGGCCGCGCCCAAGCAGGCCGGATCGGTTCGGGCCCGAAACCCCCACTTCCGGACCTCTTTCGGTCTTTTGCCCATAACTTGGGCTACATACCTATGATCGACGCACCGTAAGCATAGATACGATTCTTGGATCAAGACAATCATTTTGATATATTACACTCAAGTTTTAGGAGTACTTTGGGTTCGGTCGGGTTGGTTCGAACACAAAACCAACTGGGCCCTCGGAGCGGAAACACTTATAACTTGAGCTCCGGACGTCTGATTGACGTGATGTCGACTTTGATGGATTACTCTTAGTGAGATGGACCTTTTGGATTACTCTACTCGAGGTTTGGACACAGTTGGAGTACGGTCGGGTTGGTTTTAACCTTAAATCCAACCAGGCCCCTGGGACGAAAAAGCCAATAACTCTTAGACCGGGCGTCCAATTGACGCGTCGTCTGTGACGTTGAGTTCCTATTGACGATACAGAACTTTTGGATACATCAAATCCGGACTATGTGTCAGTTGATGTATCATCCCCTCGGCTCATGGAGCATACCCTTCTAAACAAGCTTGCTATGTGCGGGAACCCTAGAGCTGACTATGACTGCGACGACGATGACGACTATACAGAAATTCTCCGTGGATTCGACGAAGACTACAACACTCAGCGATCCTACGTGGGTCAGTGCTACCAATCCTGTGTGGGTCAGATCCTATGTCGGTCAGCGCTCAGCGGTCTTGTGTGGGCCAGCGCCTACAGATCCTATATGGGTCCGATCCTGTGTGGGTCATTGCGGGGGTTAGTTACCTATCGATCCTTTGTGGATAATTGCGGGGGTTAGTTACCTATCGATCCTTTGTGGGTCATTGCAGGGGTTAGTACCTATCGATCCTTTGTGGGTAATTGTGGGGGTTAGTACCTATCGATCCTATGTGGGTCCGATGGCTTAGATGAATCAGTGGCTACATCTGATCATCTCTATCATTATACGAAGAAGTATTCCTGAGTGAGCTGAAACTTGTTTTGCTTTCCTTTGTGGATTGTGTTGTGCTATCCTGTGTGGATGTGATCGAACTTGGGCTCGGATGTTGGATCCGAATGAGAATTGATGACTTAGGTATATTTATGGGCATATACCTAAGTAGTGTCGGATGTTACTTTGTGATTTTATCTTTCCTTTGTGGATTATCCTTTGTGGATTCTAGGAGACCTTAGGGGGTCTCGGGGTCCCTACTGAGTATCTTATACTCACCCCTGCATGGGCTATGCCCTCACTACATTGTGTTGGTTGCAGACAACGAACAACACTGATCGTGGTTGAGGCACAAGGAGCAGGTCGGTACCCGGAGGTGGACCACTGAGCGGGGCATACTCGGAGCGGACGACTAGACCGGAGGAGCTGTGGAGGCTATCTGTACCCACCCTTCAGGTGGGACTTCCAGTGGACGGCTTGAGCCTGCGACTTTACTTTTTAGTTACTGTACTCCCTTTTTCAGTTGTACTTTACTTTCAGTTTGGGTTTGTATTCTGACCCACTTACTTTTCCGCACTTACTATTATACCCAACTTTACTTAGTTTTTACTTTTGCTTGCTTGCTCTGTGGTGTTTGTTTACTTTACAAAGGCAATGCCTTCCCTTTTTATCGGGAATTATGCCTTGGTGCTAGTCGCTAGCTCCTGGCCTATGGAAGGTGGGCTTGGGGTAGTCACGACACGAGCCCCGAGGATGGGTCGTGACAATATCAAACTACTTTTTATATTTTTATCATATGACCTTAAAATGTGTCAGAGGAACTACATTATATTTGATTTATGTACTCATTGGATATGTAAGATGCTAGCAAGAGGTTCAATTCCATATCCATGACACCAACATCCCCCTATAAGGAAATAAAAAAAATATAACTCAAACATGTTTATAAACAAATGCATCATATATGAATAAGGGAATGATGTAGAACCCATGACACAAATTAGATACCGTGACAATATGGTGTTAATCAAGTCATTGAAATAGGTTTAACCAAACTCGTATCATGGCCAATGATGGATTTCACAAACATATCATAAATCTATTATAGTGTCTCAAAATATGAAATAATTCCCCAAAATGGTGTGATGGTAAAGACCTCCCATCCTCTCGACCAATGTGAGTTCCTAAGAACAAATGGTTATGAAGCACCAAAGGGTCACCTGCCTTTAAAAATTAGGTCCAAACCTTGTTATGGATGTGGGAACCATTGAGATTTTCTATTATAGAAAAATATGGAAAACCTGATGAAATTCATTCTATGACCACCCTCGATCACCCACAACTGAGTATTGGGTGAATCCATTCCTAATTTTAGGAGAAATAAGTACATATTGATTTTCCACTTTATCTTTGTTACCAAATTCACAAATAATGGAATGAGTGTCCCCAATTACATTGGATATAGTAAAATGAAAAAAATTCATGTATATCATGTTATAAATTTATCTAGAAAATAAATTATGTGTCATAGAATCATCAATCAATATTTTATTATCTTCCTCATACATTGAAATTATAATAGAATAACTTACATGAATTTCATGACCAACTGCAAAATAAATATCAATCCAATGATATAATAAATATGATTTCATTATATTCATCCCCGATTTATAATTCCATCCATAAAATAATGGTGTTACATTCATATTTAAATTACTATCCATGGTGGCAACTTCCTCTAAAAGATTCAATAAGAAAACATATTTGGCTTCTCTACCGTTTGTTGTAACCCAAGATACCTTGGGGGTGAATCAGGGTGTTACTAAATATAATATATTTCAAATAATCCATTTTCATTTGAATATTTTTATTTTATTAAATGGAAAAAACTTTAATCTATCATTTTCATGAATTCACCCACATAAAATATCATACACATGTGTAAAAAGTGAATCATGTAGAAAAACATCAATTTTACATGGATTACCCACATTATACTACATCTAATGATAATACAGTCAACACTGTGTTGGTGTAAAAATCTACTATAAAGTCACTATTTTTATGGATGAAATATTTAGGTGATTTAACTACTCACCATGTATCACATCTTGTACAATTGTCCTATGGAATATCTTACTACCACTGAAGGGTTAATCTATTCTCCTCCTATACACACTACTCCAGAAGATTTAATTATATATACTTATAGGTATATTGTTAGTTTATCATCATGATATTCACTCTCTAATCATCTTATAGACCTCATTTAAACTACATTATAATTATTGTTGTAGTGATTCAATGTAAAATATTTTATTTTTCTAAATTCTAATGCCAGCTATAATCAACTAATTATGAAAAGATTTTAATTTTTTATCTTAAAAAAACATCACCAAGAATCAAACAATATTATCTAGATATAATAATTATAGAATAAAAATTATCTTTTACATATTATATCTTATTTATTATAACAATACAGATGTTCCAATGATAATAAACCACCCCTGAGTCATATTCTCTACTTAACCCATAATCAACAACAAAAAATTCCCTTACAACATATTTTCATTAATGTTAACATTGTTGACTACATTATTTATTCTTCCTTCTCTATTATAGTAACAATTTAATACTTTTCTCTATTTTTTCACTCTCTATATTATATTCATTTTTTAAAAATGTTCTAATATATCCTAATAATTATGAAATACAAATCTGAACTCTATCAACCACCTTGAACTACCACTTCATCAAATAAATATATTGAATTGTTTTTAAGTGAATATCCACTATTGATATTTTAATGGGTGGTTAATGGCAATACAAAATCCCTATAAACCTTATTGATAGTTCCCATTCACCAACAATTAATTAAATTCTTAATTTTATCATATTTGATGATGTTAAAACATCCATGGAGATATGATATGTTTTTTCATTCAAAATTTCTTTCAAAAATCCAGATTTATTACATAGTGATAAGAAATTTTAATGAATAATAGAAATTTCAGTAGATAAAATAGGCTTGAAACATAAACATCATAAACATTATTCTTTATTCATAGTTATCCATTATAAAATTTCCCCTTCAACCACAACATGAATTTTTTATTGTGGCGTGATAAAATACCAGTTCAGAAAACAATTGCTTCTCGAGTACATGACACCCATCATTTGGAAAACTTTAGAATTACAATTTATTATCATATAACCCTTAAATATTATAACATATTTACCCAACCCATTGTATTAGACCAGTTCATAGGCAAATCTAACCATGGGTGTCATTCTCAGGACACCATAGGCTAGCAAAAAATTCCAAGGTTTTGAACACAAAGATACATGGAAAGAATGTTTTATCCTATATATACACACAAAATCAATCATAACATGTTAAGTAAACAAATTTCATCTCTATAAATTATGTGTGAAAACAAATACAATTTTAATAAAAATTAAAATCTAATAATAACTAAGGAATCCAAGACTAACATCAGAGTAAAAACATAATATTTTAAATAAAAAATAGGACTCTAAAGAAATAAAAGAATACAGAACCAAGGTGGAACCACTCTAGACTAAGATAAAAATATATCTAAATTCTATATCTACCAACTACATTATCTACAATCATGCTTCACCACTAGTGAACAATGAAACTAGACCCTTTATGATATCTTGGAAAAAATGCTAAAATATGTGTCAAGGTGCATCTGTTGGGGTGAGTATAACAACCCATTAGGTATCAGATAGAGACTTATAACATATTCCAATAATACCATAATCATGTTAGCCTATAGTTTTATAAAATAGATAGGAGGAATATCAAAAATAATAAAGCATTTTTCACAATGTTCACAAAAGGAGAAGAATGGGTTTTCTAAAGCATTATAAACCAATGTGATTTTTCCTTTTAAGATGTAGAAGAAGTTCATTTAGTTTGATTTAGAACATCATCCATGTTTTCACACAAATTCAACCATGTATACTATGTGACATACCTATGACCATGAGAATTGATACATCCTCTATGAAACTACCACTTAATGGAACTTCTTATACGCGCCCTTCCAGTCGACATTGAGCACCGAATCTATTTTAACAGGCCTATTACAATGTAAATAATTAACAAGAAGAATTTTTTTTCATTTACAGTATAAAACCACACCACATTTTTTAAGGTACATATATCAAAAAAACTTTCTTTGAATAAAACCACATTTTTCAATTTATCAAACACATTGTGGGAGAGGCCCAAAACCCCATTTCAAATTCCAACCAATAGGAAAATAATCAGAAGTGTTTTTGAAAGATAAAATTTTTTATAGTCATAAGAGATATCTATAAAATAATCCTCATATAATCTATGTTTCAATAAATATGGAAATTGATAAGAACTACCTATTTCATTTTTCATGTCTTGATGAATCTTGGGTGATTCAAAAAATCTAGCCATTTCCTTTTGTTATTCTATATAATCCAAAAATAACTGGATCAGACCTCATTTAATCCCATATATTTATTTATAACATCATTTATGTATGGTATTGTTTGATAGAAATTATGAATATCCAAGATGATAATGAATAATGAGGTCCTACCATTTTATTTCGATAATTGGGCTCTCTAAGATTCAATGGAGTTGGAGTATGAACATCAATGATCACAATAAATTTAGTAAGAGAACCCTCAAAAATTGACAAACAAGTTTATAAAAGGAATAATGATACTTTTAAAGTGATATTCATATAAAAAAGTCAATTTACTTATAAATTATTTCTTATTTCATGGTTGGGATACGCAGTTTTGGAAACCATACACCAACCATTCACCTGCCTAGTAACTCCCCAAAATATATGAATGGTTTCCTAAATAATTGATAATGGTTCATATTAATTGTTTTAAAACCATTTAGCACCAAAATGACATCCAAATACCTTCAAAAAAATCTTGAAAATTTCCAATATATAACCAAAACATTCCGTACATTAAATAAACAATAAATTTTGGGAAATAACTCAATATAGGGATGTCAGATTCTCTCCACCATCTAGTTTTTTCCCTAAAAAAATAGAATAGGTTCATACATTACTCCCACATAAACCTATCACATTCGCAAGTCTATTATTTAATGTTTCTGTGCTTCCATAAAATATGTAATAAATGAATATTTTCCCCCATATGATCTTTTTTTATTTATACACATTTTAAAATGGTTGAAGGATAAAACATTCATTTGAATCAAGAGTAACATTGTCCCAAAAAATCACATGAATGGGATCTGGGTGATACTTTTCAGAATAAATACATGAATGGATACATGAGCATCACTGAATTTCTATGGTTAGGCTAACCAATATGTAAAGTTGTAAATATTTTCAACAATCTAGAATGGTCCAACATACTGTGGACCCAACATACATTGATTTCCAAATAATGGATCAATAATCTCACTAACACATTCATGAATACATGGTTACTTACATAAAGAGATAAAGGTCAATGATGGTGGGTCTTCGTATGATTTCTTTCATCTCTAATCCATTATCATCCGCTTCTTGAACATCTATGAAATACCCCAATAATTTCAAAATAGAACATCATATTTGATATTATTCATGAAACGAAAAATCAATATTATAAGAGAATTAAACACACCAAGACTTTAAGATATATTTCATTAAAAATTATTTCAATATCATTGATAGTTTTCAATGGACACAACACTATGTTTGAACAAAACATGATACCCTATTGAAATAATATTATTTGAACATTTCCATTATAACCTAGCCATTAAGTTGATGGTTATATATAGTATTATCTGAATTATGATAATTATATGTTGTACATAAGTATAAAATAAATTCAATGGATATCTATTAATGAAAAAAATAAGAATCATTTGAATAAAAATAAAATTTTTTCAGAAAAATTGTATATTTAAAAATGGAGAGTTAGTCTTACTTTGTGCATATAATATAAAGTTATTTTGTTGCCAATTTTTTAAATTTAATTTGAAAAAATAAACTTTATTTTAGAAATATAAATGTCCAAATTATCTTTGGTTGAATTTTATCAAATTTTCTAAAATGTTTAATTTTTAATGAATAGTGAAATTTATTGATTTTTATTAAAAACTTATTTTTTATTTAATTTTTTTAAAAAGATAAATTATATTAAAAAAAATTGAAATTAACATTAAAATTTAAATATTTTATTTCATTTGAATAAATTTCATTTTGAATTTTGATATTAAAACATTCTATACTTCTGAAAATTTTCTCTTTGGAAAACAACTTTTTCATCGCATCTTCAAAACTAATATTAAAATAAATTATTCCATTTATATGATTTGAATTTAAAAAAATAGATTAAATATTTGGAAAAAAATAATTTATATTATATAGTAAGATCAAATTAAATTCTATTCATAAAGATTTTTAAAGATAATAAAAAGTAATTACCACCATTATAGTTAAAACGGGGCTTTGCATATTACACATGTTTGTGTTAAAATTAATTTATAAAACACACACAATTTTTATTTAATAAATTTTAATAGATATTTATAATCATTGGGTTAAAATTATAAAATAAGGATCATTTTAATTTTAGTCTTAAAAGTTAAATTTCTTTGGTAAATAAAATGATGCAAGTTAACATGCTGAAAAATAAAATGATAAAATTAAGTAACTTTAAAGGCCAATGATTAAAATTTTAAAAACATGTGTTCTTTTGAGATAGAATTTTGTATTGAACACATAATCCAACCACTCTATTATTTATCAATTTTTGAATCACTTGTGGCGATTGAGACTTCCCATTATTGAATAGTGTTGGATGTTTAAAAATATTCTAGTGATCCTCAATTTTAAAAAGGATCTCACTCCTTTCACTTTCTCAAAACTCTAAAGCCCTTTTGATGGACTTAGACCTACCAAAATCACTAACCAAAATCTTTTTCCACATTATATATTCTTTTCTCTTCCCAAAAGACAAATTTGTGGATCCTTAAGAAGTTATCAAAATAAGGTTTCTTGAAGAAAATGTTATGGGCTTCACTATTCTCATTCTTTATCTTTCATATTTTACAACATTCAATTTTGTAATAAAACGTAGAATAAAATAAAAACAATATATAAAATATAAATATATGTTATTATTTTTATTTAATAATATTTATCCTTCTACACATCCATCAAATGGGAAATGAAATCATCAATCGTGTGTACAGTGGACTACCACCTCGCAAAATGATGTCCCTTTGTTTCTATAAAAAAAATTCACAGTTGGATATAATAATGAATTTAATGAATATATATATATATATATAATATAAAATAATTAAACATAATTATTTATAATATATCATATTCCTTCTTACTTTCTATTCAATTTAAAATGAGATAATGTCACTCGTATGTACGGTGGGCTATCACCTCGCGAAGCTATGTGATTCATTTTTCACTTATTCTTTACATAAAATGTGATAAAGATAAATTTAATAAATATGTGTGATATATATGACAAGATTTAAATTCTTAAAAATAATATATCATACAATTCCTTACCCTTTCACCCTTTAAGTAAATTATATCATCACTTGTGCGTATATACATCCTACCATATCCACTAAGCAATGTGATTCATTTTCTATGTCCAATTATCAAGAATGTTTATAATGATGTATATAATGAAAAAAATATTTATAAAATTAATATCATATTAGAGATGATGGAACTGTATCCTATATACAAGAATAAGAACTTCCATGACAAAACACATTGGTGAAAACAATATAATTAACACCCAAAAAAATAAAAATAGTGAAATATTATTGACAAATGGGTTGTAAAATGTTGTAATAGGATCATATATGTTATGAAATATATGATTATGGTTATTTAATATATATATATATATATATATAACAAACATATATTTATCATATAGGAGGATTTGACACATACGAAGGAAGTCAACCCTCATATAATGGTTTCTCATCTCATTTATACTTCTCTAAGATATATTCCACCACTTATTAATTTTTTTGTGGTGAATATATTTAATATTTAATATTTTATATCATAAATATATATTTAAATTCAAGGTATTTAAATTTCCATTTTTTAATTATTTTATGGATCTTATGATTCAAAATTTATCAAATCCATACAAGTTTTTTTCACAATCACATCATTATTAACGATTTTTTATATTCAAGTCTCCATTGGGAGAATTATTTTCAATTTATATATTAAACTAAATATATATTCATATAAATAGGTTATTAATAATAACATTAAATTAAAAGTACAATTTTAACTCTCTTTGGTACTAAAAATTATTGATAAAATGTTTTTAAGAAAATGAGACTACATTTATCTCTTCAATTGAAAATAATTTTTTCTGAAAAACCATGTTTTTTGAATTTTTTTTAAAAAATTTCATTAAAAATATTAAAAATATTGGATAAATTAATTTTGACCCATGTTTTACTTATTACATATTATTTTGAGATGAATCTTCATATTGTTTTCCAAACAATGTTCATTTGGATTTTATCAAAAATGGGAATGGAATATAATTTTTACTATGTATGACATATATATAATTTCCCAACATTATAATAAATCATTATTTTAAAGATTAAATTATAATTTTTAAATGGGGGTTTTCAAGGAAAATTATTTACAATGTGAATGGTTTATTTTCCTCAAAAAATATTTTCATGTTATTTTTTTATTTTTATTCATCAATGTCGCCAATCATTTATTATACTTATTATCAATTGGGTATATGTTTGTAATATTATCATCCTTATTCATAATTTGGATGGTTTATTATTAGTTTGACTAAGGATATAATATTTTATTGCATATCACCATATAAAATTGGATGGTTTATGATTATGTTTATTTCATTATGGTAAGTATTAACATATCATATTATAATATTTCAATAATTTTTTGTTGTTGATTATGTTATAAAAAATTAGTATGATGAATTCATTGGAATTAGTAAGTTAGGGGAAGTTCCATAACATAGATATCTCCTTAATGCATTGATGGGTCTCATGAGATAAATATGTTGGCTAAATTGAATGTGTTTTTACCCATATTTTTAACAATATTATGAAAGATCTTGAAAATATTTTTTAGATGTAAATTATTATACATTAAATCATTATGAAATTAGTTATTTATTTCCTTGTGATAATTTTATTAGTTATAATATCCATGGATAAGTTTCAAGCTGAATTAATTAATTTTTTACCTTTATTTAATCAATATTTATTCCTTCCATATTATGATCAAATTATTTTTTAAATAAAATTTGTTTCAATTATTTTCTATTATCTGTTAATTATTATTAATTATATTTATTCTTATTTTACATTATTTTTTGATCAAATTAATCTTTTTTAGCTTTATTCATAATATGTTCCACTATACACATACCCTCACCGAGCATCTATTATCACCAGTTTCTTTGTTTTATTTTCAATAGTATACCCGGAATTTTTTTGTAATTGATATTCAAGGATATGCTAAGGGGAAATATGATGTTATCAATTAAAAAAATTATATTTTATATTTTTTAATATATGGAAAATTAATATATGTTTCTATTTTAAAAATAATAAAAAACCATTTGGTCCTTTTGGAAGTGATTCATTGTATTTATTTTCAATTTAATAAAGTTTAAATTGGCTCTGGGTAACTAGATTTAGGGTTATTACTATCGGTATTAGATGATGTTTAGTAGAAACCTTGGGAACTAGAACTAGGAAAATATAGATTATGAATATAAAGTTATGACAGATATTATGGATATGTACAGAAGAACATCATAAATTTTTTGTAAGGTATATATTATGTGGTTTTCCTAGGAATAAATCCCTATCTAAATACTAAAAATAGATGTAGCTTTAGAACGAATGTACCTAGGGGTAATAAATATGAAACAATTGTGCCGTGATTGACTTCTTTTTTTCCTATTTCACGAAAATTGGCCCTATAACACGCCTATTTTAAGACTATTAGGGGATATTATTAGGTTAATTCACATTTTCTTTAAAACTCATTATAAATTATTTGAAAATATTTTTATGATTCAAAAAATTCCCAATGAAACAATGTTCATGATTATTATATTATCCATCAATAAAGTTTTCAATTTATGTTCAGTGTTTCACTAGTTTTAGGATTATACATTATAAAACATAATTTTCTTATATAATATTAGGTGTTTGATTGTTTAGAAATAGAACTAGAGGAAGGAATGGAAATCATATCAATGCATTTAATCTAAAGAGATAGAATGATTATTTCCTTGATGGCTATAAGCCAATATTTCAATGGTAACTAGTATCCCAAACATTATCATCAAATGAAGACATAGTATCATGTACAACCAAGACATAGAAAGAGTTATCTATATATTATTTCTTAAAGGTATGTAAGATAAGAATAGGGTGGTGTAACAAAGAGTAGATAAGGGGAAGAAGATAAAGAATGGTTTTCCCAAATGTGATAATTGTAGAAAGAAACACCCACATAATTTATTGAAGGGAATGGTAGTTTTATTAATGTGTGGAGAGAAGTAAAATCTGAAACATTAACATAGGGGTAAGAAATAAACATTTCATGTAAATTGTTCCAACTATAAGTACATAGGGCACTACACAAAGGAACTCCCCAAGCATCAACGAAATATTTCTCAGAAGAATCTAAGAGATCAAGTTCATGATTATGCTACTAATATGGATGAAGTGGAATGATTGATTTTTTTTGGATTAAATAATTATTATATAGAAGTATTTTATCAATTATATTATAGTTATAATAATTATTAAATTTATAAGTACTATAAAATAATAAAATTTCTTTATGAATTTGTTTGCATATGTTAAATGGTACTGATGACCATGAAAAGTGAGTCATTGGAAAGTTAAAATTCTTGGAAACAAATTATTACGGGAATATAACCATAAATAGTTTCTTGATATTGACATGAAAATAATAAAGATATGTTTATGGGATAGTATTTATATCCTGGAAATTGGTTATTTATTTGATGATTTATTTCATTTTTTATGTAGTTTACTGATTGTTCAAATTTTTTGGAATATATTTGACATACTAAGATTTTGTTTTTGAAATAATTCATGGTTTCATTATGGTTTTATAATTATCATGGTATTCACATATGTTTTATGTGACATTAAGATATATATTATTTTGTTTTGGGGAATGTAATGTTATATTAATTTTGAAAACATCGTCACCTTCCATCTAAATTTAGTCACACATATTTTGGATGAGTCATAAGGTAAACTATATTTAGAATGGATTAAGTTGAACTTTGGGTGATATTGGGTAATTGTTTCTTAGTAATTTGGAATTTGAAAATATCTATAGATAGAAGAAATGATTTTTTATTATTTTAATGATCTAATTACCTCTTAAATGTTAATTTCATTGACTTAGAAATAAAAAACCTATTGGTTATTAATTTATTAGGGAATGAAATAAAGTAGGAATTGATCAAATCACAATAAATGGATGAAATTTTAAGTAAATTTTCTAGTGTTATACATTAAAATGGTTACAAAATTCCTCAACTCTAGGAAAAAGATATTGAAACAAAATCCTAGTACCTTCATTTACAACAAGTAAAATACTCCCTAAATATATTGTATATTTATTCCATTGTGGTCATTAAATTTTCCCAATCATTCACTTTCATGTGATCAACGATCTTTATCACTCTATATAATTATTTACACTTGTCTTCTATGTCCAAATATTCATTTCTCACTAATGTTCACCATTATGGAAACCTAGTATTTTATAATTCTGGATATCCTTCATACTTCTCATTCTCTCATATAAAGTTGAATTTTTATTAACCCTTTTTACAATTTGGGTTTCTGAAAGGTATTTTCAAATATCGAACCCCTGATTATTGAGGTCAAGATTAAATTGTCAGGATCTGATTTATTTAAGGGGAGAAGAATGTAATACACCAATATTTGAAAAGAGGATCATCATATTTGATATAATATATGACACACATCACAAAAATTAGAATATAATTTAACACACTAACTATTTATTATATTTTTATTTTTAAATAAATTCAATCACTCTGACAGCTTGAAATTCATGCAACACCAGGTTTGAATAAAACATGATACTCAATTAAAATATTATTCTTTAAACAAGACCAATATAACTTATCCATTATGTTAGTGGGTATGAACATTAATAACTAAATAAATAAAATAATATGGTTCATATATTTATAAAATAATGTAAATAGATATATATCTTTATTAGACATAAAATTAGAACCATTTAAAATAAAAAGAAATGATTTATGAAATACTATATATTTCCAAATGGTGGTATTTTCGTTCTTTGGGAACCAAATTTAAAATTAATTTTTACCAATTTTATGAAATTATTTTAAAAATAAACTTAATTTTTTAAAATATACATGTAAAAATTATCTTTGGGTTAATAATTCAATTTTTTTAAAAAAAGAGTAATTTGTTATGAATAATGAAAATACTGATTTGTATTGGAAAATGAATTTTCATTTAAATTATTTTTATATATAAATTTAATTTTAAATTTGTTTTACAGTCACATTAGATTATATATATTTCAATTTAACTAATATATATCATTCGAATAAATTTCATTTTAAATTTTATATTAAAAATTACTATACTTTTGAAAGTTTTCTCTTTGCAAAACCTCTTTTTCATCATTTCTTAGGGATTGATCCTAAATTAAAATTTTCCAACTATGTGATATGAATCTGATAAAATATATTTAATATTTAAAATAATAATTATTTATATTATATAATAATTTCAAATCATTTTCTATCCATAAATATTAATAATGAAAATAAAAATTAATTACCGTGATTAAGGTTAAAATGGGGTTTCGAGCATTACATGCCCTCGTGCTAAAATTAATTTTCCACACACATTGTACTTTTATTTAATAAATTGTATTAAATATTTAAAATAATTTGGTAAATATTATCTAGGATATATTATTTTAATTTTATCCTTAAATGATATATTGCCTTAGAAAATAAAAAGATATAAGTTACTATGGTGAAAATAAAACGGTAAAATTAAGTAAATTTAATGGTTGTGGAAGAATATGTTAAAAAAATTTTTTATTTTATTTTATATGTTTTAATCAAACTTATCATATCTCCACTACATTATATATCAATTTTTGGCACTTTTGGTGATATTGACTTCCCATTATTTAATAATTTAGGGTATTTACAAAAAAGGTCATTGTTCATTAATTATAAAAGGGCACTCACTCCCCTCAATTATTCACACCTCCCAAGACATTTATCTCAAAAAAACCTTCCAAAATACCTCCCTAAAATAATTTTTCACATTATATAGATACTTTTATTCAAAAAATACCAACCCTAGGTTTCTTAATAAGATATTCAGAGTAGGTTTTTATAAGATAAGGTAATTGTCTTTACCAAGATCATCGTGTTTATTTCATATTTTATAACTATAAATTTTATTTTAACAATTAAAAAATAATAACACCATTATATACCATATAATTTTTTTTATTATGTTAAATTAATAATATTTATTCATCTCCATTTCCATAAAATGGGAAACAAAATCATGAATCATGTGTATGGTAGACTACCGCTTCGTGAATTCATGTAGCTCATTTTCCTACAACACTCTGTACAGTACGATATAATGATGTATTTAATGATTATATATAATATTTATGATATAATTAGACTTATTTTGTTATAATATAATAAATATATTCTTATTTTTTCATTTATTTTAAAATATGGTAATTGTGCTCATGTAGACGGCGAACTATCTCCTTGCAAAGTGATGTAATTATTTTTACACTTTCTCTTTACATGGATAGTAATAAAGATAAATATAATTGATATATGTGATATATATGAAATGATATAAATTATTCAAAACAAATATATAATACACTTCCTTACCCTTTCACCCTATAAAAAATTATATGGTTGTTCGTGCGTACATACACTCTACTGTCTCCACAAAGCAATGCAATTCATTTTCAATGTAAAATAATAAATAATTATTATAAGGATGTATCTAATGAAAATTAATAATATATATAACATTAATATAATACTGGATATTATAGATATATATTCTATGTATAAAAACATTAACTATCATGACAAAATAGACATGTGAAAATAATATAATTAACACCCAAAATAATGGAAATGAGGAAATATTATTAACTAATGGGTGTTAAAATGTTATAAGATGATCATATATGATTATATATATATTATTATTGTTATCTAATATACTTATAATAATCCTATATTTATTATACATTAGGTTTTATCACATAATAATGAATTGAAACATGTTGTAAGGGTTTCTCATATCACTTTTACTTATGTGACACATATTCCATATTCACCACATATTTATTATATGTGGTGTCTATAATTACCCTTTTATATTAAATATGATGAATATATTTATCTTCATAGTATTTAATATTTCATTGGATATTTTTTATTTTATGAGGATTATGATTCAAAAGTTACCAAAGTGATATGGGTGTAGTTCAAAATCTCATCATTATTTGAGATTGTTTATGTTTAAGTCTCCCTTAGGGGAATTATTAGGTATCTCTATCTTAAAAAATATATTTTTTTCATCTCATCAATTAATTTAGTAACTTTTTTAAATAATAGTATCATTTACCCTCTATTTGTTACAAAAAATGATTTAGAAAATGTTTTTTTAAATATGATTCATTTTTATCTTAGGTCAAGAATCATTTTTATTCCAAAAACCATGTTTTATAAAAATATTTTAATTTTTTTAACATTATCAACATTATTTTCTAAAGACATTTTTAAATATTTTTTCCTTTTTAAAATTTTTGTTAAATTAATAATTAGTTCATTTTCAAAAAAATATCATTTCACATTTACCAAAAATGTGAAAGAAATCTTTGTTTTAACATGTATGACAAGAACATAATTTTTACCATCATAACCATTAAATGTTATAAATAATATTTTACCACTTTTCAAATTTTATTTTCAAATAAAATTATTTTAGAAATATTTTGTGATGTTTTTTTAAAATATTTTATATCTGAATATATTATTTTCCTCAAAAACAATTTAATGGTATTTCTATTCATCAATGAAATAAAATATTTATTATACTTATGATCTAATGTGGATAGGTTTTATTGATATCACTCTTATTATTTATATGGTTATTTATGAAAATTTTGACTAAATATACATAATTTTTTTTAACACTCACTATATTACTCTTGATGGTTGTGATTTTGTTGATTTGATTGAAGTATTAACATTTAATTTGATTGGTTTTCAGTAAAAATGTTTGTTTTGATTATGTTTCTCCCCTTTTATATAAGGAATGAATTAAAATTGGTATATGATGGGTGGTTACTAGTTATAGATATCCCCTTAATGCATCGATGGGTCTCATGAGAAAAATCAGTTGGCCATATTAGATGGGTTTTTTACCAACAATTTTAAATTTTCTTGTGGAAGGTCTTGATATTATGTTTTAGATGTATACCATTATTCATTCCCTCATTATGTGGCCATTTATTTATGTACCTGTAATTTATTTATTCGTTATAATATCCATAGAATTTTTTTAATATGATGTGGTTATTTATATGGATTTAGTCTATAATTATGTATTCATTTCTTATTATGTTCAAATAATTGTTTAAATGGAATGTGATTCAATTAATTACCTTCCCACATTTGATTCTTCTTAGTTATTAAAGATTAATTCTGCTAAATTGATACCTTGACTGAGCATCTTATCTAACCATTTATTATATTTTATTTTCCCCATGATACTAGGAAGTGTTTTTTAATGTATAGGTAGGGATATGCAAAGGATAAGTATGAAATTATCAAAGAAAAAATTGTTTGTATTTTATGTTTTCAAATGAGTATAAAATTTTACAATATACATACTTTACCAAGGTTACTAAACTATATATTAAATTGGGATGAAATTCCTAGTATTTAGTGCTACGATATTAAATTAGACACCTGGTCTGGATTACTGGAGTTATGGTAGTTATAATGTAGATCTTTTCAATAGACTCATGGATAAGATGAGGTTAAATTTTTAGAATTTCTATTATTTCTACACAACATAGTGGAGAATTAAAATAATTATAGTATAATGCCCCGAGCATGGCCATTTCTATCATCATATGGTGGAAGTTATTATTAGATAATTCCACCAGGGGTGTATGATCGTCTCATGAGCCTCCAAAGTCCATAACATAAGCTTTGAGAATATCTTACAACATATGAATTGTTCATTGTAATTTCACATCCCTATTTGGATGATATATATTTCGCATGATCAAGTAAGTTACAATATTTCATTGCAACATTATTTATAATCAATAAGAATATCAAGGATACATATAAGATACTATTAAAAGTCAAACCCAATGCTAGTTGACTAATTCTAGAATATATAAATTTTCCAAATCCTCTACAGTATTATACTCTCTGATTGTGAGGAAGTGTGTCGATTCGGTGAGTCGATCCACAATCACCCATATAGTATTGTGACTATGAAAATGTTCATGGAAATTTTTTCCCACATCCATATAGGTATATTTATGGATTACAACATACCAGCCAGTCATTAATGTTCATCCTTTACCCAATGAAAATTAATATATTTTATAAAATAATATGAAATATTTTGTTTCATGCATAACCACCAAAAATAATTTTTTATATACTTGTACATTTTATAAATTCCTAGATTAATATACCATTTTGAATGGTGATGCACCCAAAAAACTATTCATGGAAAGACTGAGGGAGCCCAATTTAGTTCTAGAAGTGTAATAAATATTTTTCATCATCTATCTAGCTTTTAGAAGTCTCCCCTCCATTTTAGTTTTACCAACTGGCGATGAAATAAGGAACTAATATCTTAGCCTCTTTTATTAGATTCATTAGTCCAGGAACAAGATTAACTTGGAAGATAATTTAATTTCCTTATTTTCACCCCAATATAAGTACATGTTCATAATAATTCACAACAACTACTATTGTCCATGGGAATCACTGACCACCACACTATATGATTTATAACTCATTTAATATGAGAAATAATTCTCTTTCCTAGGTGTGTACACCATGTCAAAGTCAAATATATAGAGGTACTCTATCTATCATCATTTAGTCATACTCATGTTTTGATGAGAGGATTTATTTCAAACAATTATGACTAGTAACGTCTATAATTTTTTTTCTAAAGGGGTACTAAAGCCTGGTCTTTAATGAGTAGACAAATAAAGCTAATTTCTGGTCATTCATAGCATATTTTCTCTCATTCTCTCACAATATCCTCAAACCATAGGCCACAACATGATCTATTTTCATGAGAACACAACCAAGATCAGATCTAAACACATAAAAATATACTATATAGACCCGACCTATTTCTAGAAGGTTTAAGATGGGTATTGAGGTGAGATGGTATTTAATCTCTAAATATCTTTTTTAAGATTCATTATTATATGTTAATGGAGAATACTTTCTTATCAAAGCAGTCATGGGAGAATAAAGCCTTAAGAAACCCTAAATAAAGAAATGATAATATACATCTATTCCAAGAAATATATATATATCAAAGGTTCTATTTAGTTTCAACTATGATATGACTACCTCAATCTTCCAAGGGATAACTAATTTTCCCTCTTTTTAAATGACATGCTTGGGTAAATAAACTTCTTATATCTAGAAGTGAAACATTGAAAATTTTATGACGAATTAGTGATCATGAAATGTGCTTAGTAAAATTTCCAAGTGCTCATCTTGGGAATTACAATATTAATAATAAACCAAAATACCATAATTAAATAATCAATGTTATTTTGGAATACAAGGTTTATAAATCCTATTAATACTATAAGTTTATTTTTCAAAAAATAGGGAATGTTAATATATTCATAATGGCCATTTGAAATCCTGAATATTGTCTTCAGAATATCCACTTTTTCGAATCCAAGATGATGATATCTCGATAAGTGATCAATATTAGAGAACCAAATGGATCTCATTAATTGATCAAATTGATCATTGATTCGAGGAAGTGGGTACCAATTTCTTATTATAACATTATTCAGATTATGATCATCAACAGATAATCAGATAGAATTTTCCACATTCTTTATGAAATTGGGGAAGATGAACACAATGTTCTAAGTCAAATGAAGCCTTTACTCATAAAATATTCTAGTTATAAATTTAATTATTACAACTCTATTAGATCCATTATATAATATGGGGGAATATATAGTCTTTTCACAGGAGTAGATTGATATGAAATTCCATTTCTCTCTCAACTGGTAACCCATATAAATCATTTAAAAAGTCCTTTGAGTATCCATCCACTATAAAAGGAAGATTACTATTTCTATTTTCATACATATCACTCAGGGTAATTAATACCAACTAAACAAATATGGTACCATCAACTGAGATAAAATTCCCTTTTGTAACTGCATTTATCTCCCAATCCCCCTTGAATACATGAACAATTCTATATAAGGATGTGAATGTCACCTTCCATGTGCACATGTATATATGGAATTGAAATTATAATAGAAATTTTATTAGCAATATTATTTAAAAAATATCCTTCTCTAGGATTTTTAATTTCCTTGATAAATTATGTCATGTAAACGTTAAAGGAACATGTTGGTCACTTCAATATTTTTCACTCATGTTGACCAAGGGGTGTCTTGATTCTCATAGATTTAGGCATCATTTTGACATTTAATCCAAATTATTTATTAGAAAAAAAGATATAAAATAATAAAATGCACCAGTATCAAACAATACATGCATAAGAGTCAACTTAAAAATAATGATACCTCACAGTATAGAGGGATCCAATTTCTTGATCGAGATAGTGTTATATTCTCATTATATCTATTGATAAATATATATAGGATCTATTTTAATTCCATATAGAGGTGTCTACAGGAAAAACGAGTTGTTCCTATAGGTATCATGGTTCCCCTAGGTCTATGGATGTGAAATATTTTAATGGGATTGATTCTTCTTAGCATTCAAAGACTGAGGCTAGGTTGAGGTAGTTGCACCTAATGATTTCATAATTTTTTTTACAATACTTCTTAAGATTCCCATTCTTTATATAGTGATTGGAATTATTTGGTGGTGTAGTGAATTTTTTCATATATTATGTATGTGAACCACACTGGATACATCCTGGTTCATTAAAATAATAGGGTTGATAAGATACTGATCTAGTGGATTGATTTTTAGCTACCTAGTGACCTTAGGAGTAATCCTCCCTACTGCATTTATCCCTCATGAATAAATTCTCACCATCATTTAGATTGAAAAAGGATACCCATGCACTCATATTTCATACCAGGTATTACTCTCTAAAAAGTTCCTTATTCCCCATTTCATTATAGTTAATAATACAAAACACAACCACAATTTAGAGAACCTTGAGTCAGAGTCCTGCCTCAAAGGCCTATGTGTTTATACTCCCGCTAGTAGAAACCTCTAGTGGAAATAAATAAAGGTGATTGAATTTAGTATTATATTCAAAAAGTGACATGTTTCCTTTTCCCATTTGAAAAAATTTAATCATACTTGTTATTTATAAGGTTTGTGAGAAGAGTTTATTATTGAAGAGTTCCAAAAAACATTTCTAAGTAATATCTTTATCCATCTTACCCAAACTACCATGTTCAATCATGACAGTGCTAGGCCTTCAAGAATAAAGGTCACTAGCTTTAGCTTCATTTAATCTAGAATTCCCAAGAATTAAACAAAATTGGTTATCCTATATAGCAAATTATCTTCTTTTTGAGGACCAAAATCAATATTAAAAACTAATGGGTTCTTATTTAGAAATTATTTTGATTTAATCACCTGAAAATGTTCCTCAATCATTGGTACCTTGTCAATATATTGAATGGATTTAATTATACTACGAATCATATATTGGTTCACATGAGGTTTTGGTGAAACCAAAATCTTAACTATGCTTTCTCACTAGTTTCTTATTCTCATTAATGATGGCATTGTTGTTCTACAAACCATTTTAAGAATCAAAAATTTATAACTTTTACTATTCGTATTTCAATGTTATATTTTATATATCAATGACACAATTACAATATAATAATATCAAAATCAAATAACAATGTTAAAATGTAATCTTAGTGGAATATATCTTTACTAATTCATGATATTGATCACTTATTAATTAAACATAGGATGATGAGTTGAAGACATACCTATAATTTTTTAGAAAAACATTGTGTACCTGAATGGCCCTAATAAATTTAAGTTTATAATAAAAATGTTTTCTATATATTTTTATTATTTATATTATAACTTAAGGAATGAAAAAACTAATAACATTTGTAACATCCCCACCCAATCCATTTTCTTCAACTGGGTAGGAGGTTCCACTAACCTTATGTGAAATTCCCTAGAAACCAATGGATGATAATAAATACCATCGGTTCAAACAGAAAGATGCATGGGGGAATTGTTTACCGTATATAATCAAACACCATCATGACAGGATAAATCAAATAAATCTCTATAAATCATGTATGGAACAAAATCTAATAGTAATAAAAATGATAATCCAAAAATAACCAATGAATATAATTCCAACATCAATGTAAAAATAAAATAATAAAACATTGAAATTGAGACTGAAATGTAGAAAATGAATTTTTCATCAATGTTAGTCCACTGTAGGACAATAAATGAACAAATATAAACACCATCTCTACCAACTATAAAAGAGACTATCAAGGTTTTCCACTAGTGAATTATGATATTGTTCCCTTTCCAATATCAGGGGAAATAATATATACATATGAACTGAGGTGAATATACATGATGTAGTATAAAAACCTATTTGGTGACTCCTAAATATTTTTCCCACATACTAATAAGATCATAATAATTTTTACTCACAATTTTATGAAATGGACAGGAGGAAAATAAAATCATATAAAGAAGTTTTCAAAATGTTCACAAAGGTAGATAAATATGTTTACCAAATCATTGTCACCAAAGGAGAGTTTTCCTTTTAAAAAGTTGAATTGGTTTATTTAATTAAATTTTGAATATCATCCATTATTTCCTACACATACATGACCTTGTAATTTGAGTGACATACTTATACTCATGAGTGGTCATTTATCCTCCACTGAGTTGTCACTTGGTGGGAATTATTCCATGTGTAATTCTAGTTAACATCAAGGTACAAATATCTTTCCAAAAGGCCTCTTACAATGCATATCATGAATAATCACAAAAATATTCCTTTCTAGTTGGTACCCATATCATGATATGTCATGAAAATATTTCAAAATCATCGTTATTTTAAAAATATATATTTTTATCTATTTATAAAACATGTTGGGGGTGACACCCATAACCTTTTTTAAAGGTGATGCCCTGACGCAAATGGCCAAAGAAAAACATTTACTAAAAGAAAGTTTACAAAAGTCTAAAGTGTGGGATAATATTACAATATTTTTCATTAAAGGGAATAAGAGAAGTTGGGAGGTCCTCAAACCAGGTTATGTCTTTATTAACTCCCAAGTTGTCCAATCCATCTGCAACCATATTTGCTTCCCGATAAACATTTGTGATGATGTAGTTCAAATTGGTGAGTGAATGGTTTCATTCCATCCAATGGGTAGTAATCTTCTAAGATAGATGACTTAAGCCATTCCAAATTTCTTGTACTATGTTCAGCAATTCACATTAATCCATAGGTTGTTCTAACCAAAAAACATGGAAAAATTAATCACATGAATCAAACCAATCATCTCAGATTCAAGGGAGGTGGAAATGCCACAATAACCCATGAAGCAACCTAGAATTTGACTGACGTTATTCTTGAATACAACACCACACCCTAAAGGTCCCATATTTCCCTTGGAAGAACCATAAATGTTGATTTTGATCCATCCAGGGAGAGGAGATCTCCAAAATACCTCCAGAATGAGATGCGGATGAGAGAAGATGTCATTGATCTGTAGATGTTTTAGGATTCCAAAGTCATATATGGTGTTGTCGCAATGTCCTTTTTTTTATCAAAGCAGCTTCTTGTGTGGAAATGAGGATCTTGATCCAACTTCCATTAAGATTGAGTGAGTGGTTTTTATGAATAATTTAATTTTGTTCAGACCAGATCACATGGTGGAATTCAGTAACTTTAGTAAGGAAAAGGTTCATGATTTACTAAGAGCCTTCCATCTCTGCACATTTCATAAGTTAAGTTTTGGCAGAGTCATGTATCAACCATATGCAATCAAAGATGTCAAAAATATAGTTCTAAAGATCATGAGAAATAGCACAAGAAAGGAAGATGTGGTTAGAATCTTCTATGCGTGGATTACAGATTTTACATTCAGAGCAAAGATAAATTCCAAAAGATTGAAGAAAATTATCAGTGGGAACAATGTTTTGAGTAAGAAGCCAGATAAAACTAAATCTTGAGGTATTTATCCAAGGTTTTTTGAGGCGTTTGATCTAGCTATAATCATTCTTGGTGTTACAACAAATATTATTGTAGTAATTTTTTGAGGTAATCATTCCATTGTGAACAGGATTCCAAATTAAGAAATCATTATTCTAAGTGAAAGGATAGTTTTCAATGAGATTCAAAATAGTATCTGGGAGATGATGTTGTTGAGAATTGAATGTATCTTTGATATATCTTTTGATGATTTTAAGAGTTTGATCAGGAGAAATCCTAGAGATTAAAGTCGTGCCAGTCCAGCTATCTATCCAGAATTTCCTGGAGGAATATTTGGAGACCATTCATCTAGAATTATTCATAATGTTGGTGAAGGAGTGGTTGATAGAAGACCATATGGAAGAATTAATAAATCTTGAATTTCTAGTCTTAAGTTTTTCAAGAAATATATTTTTAAAAAAGGTGATAGATTCAGAAGAATTGTGAAAAATATTCCAAGTAAGCTGAGCTTGAAGAGATTCATTACAGTAATTTATGTTTTTATGCCAATGACACCATTCTCAATAGGATTGAAACAAATTGTCCTAGGGGATATCACAAGCTTTATTTCTAGAATACTATCGGTCCAGATGAAATTTTTAGTAGCTATGTTAATTTTTTTTCTAAGACCAATAGTCATTTGTAGACCATCATGAAGTAGACAATCTTAGAGACAATAGTGGATTTAACAAGGTAAGTCCTGCCTGCCATAGAAAGATATTTACCCTTATAAGTGGAAATTTGGTATAGAAATTGATTAACAATAGTCCCAAAGGGGAAAGACTTGGGTCTACCCAAAAATATCGGGACACCAAGGTAAATGAAGGGGAGATAAAATTATTTAGGACCCAATTCACTGATAATGTTACATTTTGTATTAAGGGTAAAGTTCTTCCCAAACAATATGATGGATTTGTTCCAACTTATGGTTTGTCCAAAAACCTCCTCATAGTGAGAGAGAGTAGTCTTGAGGTTAAGAATGTTTCTTTTTTCACATTGGAGAAAAAAAATGATTTCATCAGCATAAAAGAGGTGAGTGGGTGAATCTATATTTGTAGAGGCATGAATGTGTTTCATCTAATTTTGATCCATCAGATGATTGATCAGACGACTGAGGTAGTCTTACACTATTGAGAAGAGAATGTAAGAGAGGGGGTCACCTTGTCTGACACCTTTGGTGTATTTATAGTATCCTTTGGGAGAGCTATTGATCAAAATGGAGATAGTGGCCAAGTTGAAGAGTGTTTTGATATCAGTGATAAAAGGGGCACTAAAACCAAATATTTTAAGGACTTTTAAAATAAAACTCCAATCCATGGTGTCAATAGATTTTTTGATGTCATGTTTAATAACAATATTTCCTCATATATTATATTTATTCAAGTTATTGATACACTTATAGGAAATAGAGATACAGTCTTGAATATATCTACACTTTATAAATCCAAATTGATTCCAAGAGACAATTTTTTTAGTAATAGTTGAGATCCTATTAGAAATGATTTTGGTGATGATTTTGTAAAGAGTGTTGATAAGTGAAATGGGTTTAAAAAGGTTAATCTCAGAAGTATTATCCACTTTAGGTATCACGGTGATAAACTGAGCATTAATAGCATGAGGAAGCACCCCATTGGTGAAAAAGAATTTAACAAGATTGCAAACATCGATATGGAAAACATCACAATAATGTTGGAAAAAACCATTGTTAAAGCCATCAGGACCCAGGGCACTATCAGGATTTAGAATAAAGACAGTTTCTTTGAATTCATGATCCAATGGAGCTTTAAGAAGGAAGGTATTGTCTGCATCGGTGATCAATAAAGGAATGAACTCAGGAAGGAGATATTTGTTTTTATCTGGTCCATTGAAGATGGTTTCATAGTAGGAGACTATATGTTGAGCTATGTCATCTTCCCTGTCAACAATATTATCCACATCCTTTATAATGGTTAGAGATCTGCAGGCCTTCCTTATTATTTGGAGAGACTTATAGAATTTGTTATTTATGTCACCATCAGTTAACCATTTAAATTTATAAGCTTGATTTCTCATAATGTTCTTAAAAGTGGTCAAGGATTTGAGTTTTACCGCGATGTTTATTTCTTGCATTGGATCAGTGTGAAGGTCATAGTTGGTGTGTTTGTTTTGTAGATCATTGAGTTCTTTCTCAATATGATTAATGTCATTGTTAACTTGTTTGGATTTGAAGTTTCACCAAGATTTGAGTCTGTTTGAGGTGTTTTAGTTTGAGGTTACAAGTAATGGAATCATTTCTATGAGATATTGAGGACCCAAGGATTTGGATGACCTGATTTCACTCTTTATCATAGAGCCATACATTGTTGAAATGGAAAGGTAATTGAGGTTTCATGTCTTTAGAGGAAATGTTTACCAGGATAAGGTAATGATCAATGTTCTCTCTATGAAGAGTGATGCTGGTGATAGTGTCCCATTGATCCAAAGCAGGCACATTCATAAAGGCTCTGTTCAATTTGGAAGAAACCACTTTATTGTAATATCTTCTATACCAAGTGTATTTTTCACCAGTGAGATTAATTTGAATAAGTTTTTTGTTCTTGATCGAGGATTTAAATTCTCTCGTAGAGATAGAAGCATGAGATGGGCCAATATTTTCACAAGAGTTAAGAATAGTATTAAGGTCTTCCATAAGAAACCAGGGAAATTTGTGTTAGTTCCTAAATAAGATAGGTTATTCCAAATAATTCTCTTTTCTTGGTATCTATTCTTAGCATAAACAAAGGAGTAGAAAATATGAATACCATCAATAGTAATGGTGCGAGTGAGATTCTAATCATAGATACTAAAAACACTAAAATTATATAAAGAAGAATGTGAAAAAATCCATAAAGAATTAGCATTGATATTATTATTGATTACACTATAAAATATATAATTGTTTTGACACAAGTGAGAGTATTTAGAAGAGAAAGCATTTTTTTGGTTCCACAATAGAAAAAATAATATTTTAATGCATGTTAACCATTATTTTAAAAACATTGAGGGTGTTAGAGATAGAGATACCCTTAAAATTCCAAAAAAGAATATTCATTTAAACCTGAATATGGAGTTAGAAATTAAAATTTTCTTTTTTTCAGATCCTTTATTTCAAATAGACCTTTTAACCTCTTGAGTTTTAGTGGTATTTTCATATTCATTATGAGAAACGACATTGTTATTATTTGTAGGTTCTTTTAATTTTGAGGTCATAGTTGATTATGTGGAATCCATTGAACCAAGAAACATGTCATTGGTACTTTGAGATACTAGGTTTTCAGAAAATATAGATAAATATTCACTAAATAATGTAAGGGGATTAGAATAACCTGGAGCCTTTGTATCCAATATGGATAGTGGATTGAAAATGTTAGATGAGTGACTTTGATTCTGTTATAGAGAGTCTTTATTCTCCTGCATATGATTTGGTTCTAGAACAGAAGGTATACTATCGTGTAAAATGGGATCCAGGATAGGTGGGTCCAATGCAGATTGTTGTTTGACAGAGTTTAAAAATTGACTCTGCTTATGCTCCAGGGGATCTTTAGAAACCTACATATGCATGGTTACAAGATAATTTTTTAAATTTGGAAGGAATTACACCCTCAGAACAACCCCTATCCAATAGAAGGATCTTAGGGCCTCCACCAATCATTTTCTACCCATGGTAGAAGCTGGGGTGGACATGAAAAAGAGGAAGGAGATAAAACCCACAAAAATTTGGTTTATCAGAATGTGGAATCTTGGAAAATTCTACTATTTTGAATTCTGCCTTTATTTCTTCTATAAAATATCAAAATGAACCAGTAAGACCTCATTTGATCCCATAGATCTAAGTATAAAAACATTGACATATGTTTTATTTTGAGAGACATTGAGGAGACCCAAGATGGGAAGGAAGAAGAGGTTCCTAACCTTTTATTTCCATGATTGAATGCTTAATGAGTTTATAGAACTAGAGTGTGGATATCATATATCACTAAAAATAATCTAAGGGAACCATATAAATTGAGAGTATAGGTTAGAGAAGGAATAATTATAATAATATGGAATTCATATAGTTAAAATGTCATTTTTTAAAATTTAATTATAATTTCATAGTTATGCCACATGGATTAGAAAACTATGATCCAACCACATTAATGATTTTCTCCAGAAAAATTTCAAGTTGAATTGTTAGACACACTATTTCTCTAAACCATGTACCAACAATGCACCTACCCAATGACTCCCCAAACCACTCACCCAATTTAATGAAGACTTGATCATGGTTTCTAACAACCATGATCAAGCTATGAACCTTAGAAAAGGAAATGAAAACCTTCTAAAAACATTCATAATCGTATTAATAATTAAAAAATTCCATACATTAAATAATACATAAAAATAAGGAAATACCTAAAACATGAAGTGTTAAAAGAATCACATAGAAATATAGTCTCCATTACATATTCTTTGAAGTCATCATTCCACTCTTAATTATAGGTTATATCTCTCTAATAACAAAGGAAAATTCCCTTATGTATCACATGAATCCACGATGTAACCTATACATATCCTTTATAATAACCTTTATATATCATCTTGAAAAATATTTATGTATCATGAAAATTACCTTTATATATAATGAAGATGAACTTTTTTTGTCATTTATATGACCTTTACATATCATGCATATAACCCATACATATTTTCCAGATGAGTAAGATATGATTTTAATTTTCTATATTCTGATAATTTTTACCTCCATCAACCCTTATATATTCATTATTTTTCCATTTTCCTAGAATTAAGTAACACCAAAAACCTTTTAAGAGTATCTCAACCTTCTAATCTTGACCTAAAACTTATTCAAACATACTCAAAGCTCTTCCAAATAAAGAATATATATCTACACATCAAAAAAATCTCCCTCATGCCATGACCTTGATATATATAAATTTAAAGGTTTTTATATTTTCATAGATTCCTTAGTAGATCTTTCTTGATCATCCACATCATTAAATTCAATTAATGTAAATTTATTCTTTATTAAATATTCTTCCCATGTCTGTTAATCAACTCCACAATCCATCATATCACCACTGGGTTAACATGGAATGTCAAACTCTTCTTCTCTATTTTCTATTTGCAATATCAAATAATTTATAACATATTTAATAGTGATTTAAAATAAATTTAACTTACAAAAACTCATTGTAGCACATTAATTCTCCACCCAATTATAATGGGAATGCATTTAGTATGATTTATTTATTGGGAACACTTTTAGGTTTCTTAGAATATTCAAACAGGTTGAATAATTTTAATTTTTTATATGGAACCTTGGTATAATTGTTTTTAAAATTTGGATATATCTGTATTAATTTATATTTAAGTTAAAAAAAATTTAGAATTGTATATACAATGCATGTTGAATAATTATTTTTTTATCACTAAAAATATTCAAATGTTTATATAACCTTATTCACTATTTAAAAAAATTGTATAAAATTTGTTAACAGTTAAAGAGTTTTTTTTTTATGTTTCACTATTCTTAAAATGAATGGATTTAAAAAAAGTGGAATTTTGACACTATCTATAAAATTTTACTGCTTGATTTATGAATAAAGATATTTTTCAATCTAAGTGAATAATTCAAAATTATATTAAGGTGGAATTATGCCATATTTAGAACCATAACATAACACATACATGATATGGACCATAATATCATGTGAAATATGTTGAATTAACAGTCTAAAAATTCAAAACATGTGTAATAGAGACTAAAAAAGGGAAAATTGTTATAAGTAATTGAATTTATTGGAACAAGTTCTCCTTTTTAAGGAATGTCCAATGTTTCCTTACTATAAAATATCAAAAAATATGGGAGAATTAGTTTTAGATATTTTAGAGGTGATAAATTTTAAATCATGTTTCCTTATTAGAGAAAATAAAAAAATAAAAAAACTAAAAAAATGAATAATATAAGGAAACTCATAATAAAAAAAACACATAACAAGGTGAATGAAATAAATATTTTCCCTGAAAATTACAATAATTTTATTTTTCATTATTACTATAATTATCAAATGAATTTTTTGAAGAATTGGTTGTAACATAATTCTTATCCCATGTCATTCTCACAAGGATAAAATACTTTCACTCAAATTATTATAGGATTTTATGCTAGAAAATAAACTATGAAAATATTATAGAGAAATTATGTGTCTGAATAACTTTCTTGAACATTATGACAAAATGAAATAAGAAGAGTAGGATTATTTTTTGAAAAGTATTTTTAAAAAATATAATCAATTTAATATATTTATTTAATTATTTGTTTATACATATAATCTAAACAATATAGTCAATAATTTATCATACCATAATATATTATCACTCATAAACTATGAAACATAACTTGGTTTATAACAAAAATGATGTTTTTCTTTAGAATATACCATTGTAAAATAGTTATTGCAAAATGTTCAATATTTATCTATGAAACTAGTCCATTATCAGTAAATGATTATGGAATTATAACCATCATATATATGATAGTGATCTCAATTTTAGGGAATGTATATGAACCTTATGAATTTGTTTCATGCTACTTGGATTTGAAAATAAAAAATATCAATCAAATGATTTGCAGTTAATCAGTCTCATGTGCTAAGTGAGTATTATCCTAAATTAAAGTTAAGAATATGAAAAATAAAATTATACATCACAAATATATTAAAAATATGAATATTATATATCAAAAAATAAATAAACTAATTTGGATAGATTATATTGATTACAAGTAAAATAATTCATAGAAGGAGAAGAAAGAATTCAAGAAGGATTTGACATCACTAAGGAAATTTTTCTTCCATATTCTAGAGAGATATAGAGAACCACTATTATTATACTCTCAATATAAAAAACATAAATCATATCTATAAAAATGTTAATATTAATGTATTATAGTGTGTGGTTATATATGGTTACAAATGAAATTAATTATGATATGGTAATCTTGGGAAACAATTACTCCCACATTCACCTATTTATTGACATATTTACCTCATTAACCAGCATAAGCTATAGAAGAATAGAATTTTCATATTGTTTAATTCTAAAATCTTTTAATATTTCACCCAAATATAAGATTACATGAAGGATTTATGTCTAAAATAGTGAGTTGGTGGCAATATAAGAATTATAAAATAACTTTGATTTTAAGGATGAATCACTCATACCAAACAATTGATTTGGTAATTTTTATCATAAAACATTTATAAAAAAAATATGGAGAATAACTTCAAAAAGATAAACCAATAATAATTCCCATAGATAATATTAGAGTGAAAATAATACAAAGCTGTATAAATGGTCAAAACTAATTTTTTCATGGTTTTTTAAAATAAATTCAAAAATTCTATATTTATAATGATTAAATCTTTTTTCACTTATTATGGTGAAATTTTGTATTTATTTTTTTTTAAAAATATTTTTGAAAAATATAGTATACTTAGCATAAATATGTACACTTTGTATTTATAAAATAAATTGAAACTAAAAAGACTTAATATCATGAATTCTAATTCATATGAACACTTCATAATGCAAAATGTACTCAATTGGAATTATTAAATTCATTTTTATATTTATTTTAATTTAATGTAATTTCTTTAATTTACATATAGATGATATATACTAAACCCATTTTAGTGAGGTCTAATTTTTACAAAAACATGTCATAGGGCCCAAAATCCCCCACTGACAAAACCATTTTTGATAAGTTAAAAATATAAAAAAAATTATAAATTAAATATTTATAGTTTTAGAATATTAATAATTTCACAATATAAACTTCATAAAAATTTATGAACATTTTAAAAATATACTAAGTCTATTTCATATTTTTAGAATACAATCGTTTATAAAAAATTTATAGATTAAATTAAATCTTATAAATAAAAAATATCTATCTTTTACACTGGGTTATATCATATAAATAAATCAAGTTGAATTTGATGAATCCAGTATACTATATAATATAATGTTTTAAATTATAAATTTCATATACTATGAGTTCATATCATACTATATGATTATATAAAATAATCCTCTATAATTATGATGAAAAAGGTCTTCATAGATAGTGATTGTATGAGTCTTCTTATATAGGTTGTTTTCATATTATAAGAAATGACTATATTGTAACTCATAACATATTGAAAACATTTTTTAGGTGAATTGTATATTATAACTCCAGGTGTAAAGGATTTTTGATATAATGTTTTATTTTATATAATTTTATGTTTTATATATATCATGTTATATGTCATGGTTATTCATGTAATATAACTACAGAATATGACTAATGGAAAAGAGAATAATTATTGCATATCTTTCAACTAAAGTACACCATGTTATATAAAATCATGATTCTTTATATATATATATATATATATTTTATCATTTCCAGATTAATATAATCCATAATTTCATGTATTTAATACATCTATTATGTTTCAACAAAATATTATGTTACTAAAATTAAACATAATATAACAAAAACCCCAACCAAGAGTAACTAATTGATACACTAGATAATTATAATGAAATAAAATTAAAAGAACATAATGTATTCAATTTATGATATTTCATTCATCTGTGTTTAATGAAATACTAAAATCATCAATCAAAATCATTAAAAAACATATTTTATGTCATTTTTAAGGTTTTTCAGGTAATTTTTAGGGTGTTGTTATTGCTGGCGACGTAAAAAATCATATTTTTTACGTCAATTATATTAACTGATAATTAAAAAATATTATTTTTGAATTTTTTCATGTCAAGTTATTTACTAACCAACATTGATGATGCTTTGGTAAAGGTTTTTCACATCGGTTAGTTAAATAACCGATGTAAAAAACATCCTACAACATCGGTTATATAAAAACCGATATTGAAAAACCTGATCCTGACGCTTTTTTCAAATCAGTTATTAAATAACTGACATGAAAAATATGTTTTTCACATTGGTTATTTAATAACTAATGTAAAAACTATATACCACACAGGTTATAAAAAACCGATGTGGAAAACCGATTTTTTTTACGTTTTTACATCGGTTAATAATTAATCGACTTAAAAAATAATTTTTTTTAAAAAACTAATTTATGAAACTCATCCCCTCCAATGTAAAATCAGACATGAAACAATCGAAACCAGACCACTAACCAAACTAGAAACTAATAAAAACAAACCAAAAACAAGCAAAACCAGTAGAAAAATGACACATTCACATTTTCAACATTCCAAAATTATAAATTTAACTATAAAAACCTAAATATAACCAAAACAACTACTAATTACATATTTATAATTACAACATTCAAAATTATTATATTCACTAAAAACATACTAAATTTTAATAAAACTTGTAAAATAATTTGACCATTCCACTTGTAAGTGTTTGACCTCTTGTGAACTATAAGGTTGAGGGTAATCCAATAGTTACAAATTAATTAATTTTTGTTAATATGTATAATGAATAAAACAAATGAAATATTAATGAATAATTTATAAGGAAATCTAATCTTGTCGAACTTCATAACTGTTTCATTTTTAATTATTTCATTCATAAATCTTATCATATAATATCCTCATTTGATGAAGAATTGTTGTCTATGAAAATTCTTTTTAAATGAGTTTTTTAATTCAAAATTTCATTTTTATGTAATCCAAAATGTACTAATTATAAATATATATTCACCTTTAGTTTTATATATTTTATCTTGGAACTCTTTTTATTTGTGGATCTTAGAAATAAATCTCATCCCCTATTATAAAATAATATGAATGAATTAAGGTTAAAATTAATTACAATATAAACAGATATTAAGAAATTAAAACTTTCTTTTCCAATATGTTCTTAAAATTTCATTCCACAACTCCATGGACAGAGCATATCAAATAAATTGTTTTCTCCCTTGAAAAAAATACATAACATCCAATGGTAACAAATATAAAAGAAAATTTAATATTATTTGTTATAATGTTAAACGATAAATAAAAATTTGTGAGACACATGTTTCATACCTCTCAACAAAAGGAAAAAATCAAACATTGTGTAATTATATTATGTTGAAATCTTTCTGAAATATAAACTGGTCTTTTTTCCTTATCTAATTCACTCCTTTCAGGTGAAATTAATTGCGGGTCCATCAACCCATTTACATCTGTCTTCCCATACATCTCACATAGTTTTTAAAGATACCTAATACAAAATAGATAACTATACATTTTTAATAAATTCAATGTAGGGAAGGATTTGTGTTAAGACGTACAAGGAAAAAACTTGCACCCTGTTGATGCCCAAATTATCTACAGTAACAAGCTCTATGATATCATTTTTTAGAATCCGCAGAACTGTTGCATATAAAAAAAGCATCCATTAGAAATGTATAATGACCTACCAACAAATTTGAATATCTTAACAATCTGTCAAGACTACTAGAATCAGAATATGATGTCATAACCCTTTGTCTTTATGGCTATCTATATAGTATATCTTTACATTTAAAGTATTTCTATAAATAAATAGAAAAATATACTATCTTTCAAATTTTAAAATAAATTTAATATAAAAATAAAATAAAAGATGTAACATATACATCCCTCTATTTTAATGGGTCTCAGAAGTCTATATGGCCAAAAAAAGAAGTGGTCGATACTTCATCCAACTATCATCACCTCATCTATAGGTAATTGTAATCTAGCTGATATATTTGTAATATCTTGTACAGTGAACCTATTTTACTCTACGTCAAACTATTGATGATAAATTTTATCTATGATATAATATATCATCCCATATGCAACTATATGATAGTGAGGATAATCGACATACAACTCACAATAACTAAGAAGTTGTGGTGGAGGGGGTGTGGGAGTAGGTTAAAAAATGAATTCTATAGGCGGAGGTGGAGGATAAATAATGGGGTTTGTAGGCAGAGGTGTAGGATAAATAATGGGGTCTACAGCTGAAGGTGGGGGAGAGTGAGCTGCTCGTGGAGGTGGAGTAAGAGTTGCAGTTTGAAAATGTCATTGCATGTATGCACACATAGACTCAATGGATGCTATGATATTTTCGTCCATCTTCACATTAATATTGTTATATTCAACTTCCAAAGATTCTATTTTTTTATATTACCCTTTATGGTATAAGTAGAAGTATGCGGTAACACTTTTCTTATCGATACACCCGCTGAGTATCCTCGAACATGACCCGAGTGTTTGGGATTTCCTAATGAAGGAGATAAAATATCATGCATCCCATCATTGTTAAATACCCCATGTGTGCTCTTCTCCTAAATAGAATATTGTATGAATTATTTGAAAAAATATTTAATGATTAAAAGTATATAAATAATTTAATTGAATAAAATAAATAAAATAAAAAACATACAATCCTCTCATCTACAACCCTCAATTATTCTGTAAGATGTTTCTCCATTTTCCTCATCTAAACCCTCTTCTATTTTTCATGTCAAGATGGAGGGGATAGAGGGGAACCTCTCCAGAGCTGAAAGACTCCGCTCTATATTTTTGTAAGTTTTTAGCTATCATTTTTTCTTCCAAAAAAGTTTACCCTCCCCGTGATAATCTACGAGGGTATAAATTTTTGTATTGGATCTCCTAATGAGTTCTCATTGATTCCTATATATTAAAAATAATAAATCATCAAGAAGTCATTAATAAGATCATTAATATAAGAAAAATTCTAAATTTTTACATTTCACTTACTATAAATACTCATTTTCTTTTACTTTAAAAAAAATTGTTTCAATGTGTCTTTATATATAAAAGGATATATATAACATGGACTTTCATGTTTCCTATCCTGAAAAAATGAAATCATATGTGATGGTTGATTTAAAATCCCACTATCTCCTATCAATCATTGATAAAAATTTCCTCATAACTCATAAAATGTTAGGTATTTCAAATTTCATCTGATAAAGAAGAGGGAAAAATATTATATGATAAATATTTCAATATTTTTGGTATAGGAATATTACGCAATGGTAAACATTGTAAAAAAAACCAAAATAAACTATAATAAACAAATATTTCTATTGATTCGTTTTAATAAGTGTTTCAATAAAGAAATAATACAGTATAACATTCTATGAAATTAATAAAAGTAAACGAGAAATAAAAATATGTTACCAGTAATATTATGAATGTACTAATGGATTATTTTTCCAAATTCCTTCATCATGATAATTCTTTATGGAACAAACCATGTCTACATCATGCTCATCATTATTATCCATTAATATTTCAATGGAATTTGGGATATCACACAAATCATCATCTTCATCAAGTTGATCATCACCAACATATTGTTTTTTCTTTGTAAAAAAATAGAACACTGTATATCAAATTTATCAGGAACAAAGAAAACTTTTTTTCATGTGTTTACATATAAAAGAATAAGTTGTGTCTTCCAATCTATTCATATTAACAAGTTTCATTTCAAATTCATCATGTCAGACACTATTGTTATTGACCAACCATTTGAATTTAAACATAGGAACATTAATTTTAATGTAATAAACCTTCAATATTTCTTTAATGACTCCATAATATTCACTTTATGTAGAACTTGGGTTTTTTCTTTAGAACTCAAAAAATGTACTGCTTCTACAAACACTAAAACATCACTTTTTTAAAACAACACTTTTGTTGTCTTTATCTTTCATATAAAATGTATATCCATAAATGTCATACCTAGACCATGTTATCATATTTAAACTTGGACCATCCAATAACCATATTAATGTCTCTAATACATCTAATCTACCAAGAATGGTCTTTTTAAACCATGGAAAAAAAGTTTTGTTATGCTCATTCAAAATCCACAATTCATTCTTATTTGGATGACATTGTTTCAACTCATTAATATTCAATGTTATATATGGTTGAGCATTATCCTTGTTATTGAATATATATAAATGTACCTTCTTCATCTGTTCACATGACAACGATTTTAATTTCAAACCACGAATATCATTTCCCTCATTATTAACACGTTCATGGTGAGATGAAGGAAAACCAATGTGCTCTGTTGAAGATAAGTAGTTCTTACAAACTCCACAACCTCATCAGAAAAATACTTCTCAACAATGGAGGTTTTAGGTTGATATGGATTATTAACATACCCCTTCAATATCTTCATATAAATTTCAAAAGGATACATCTGACATAGATTTAGAGGTCCACAAAGCTTTATTTCTTGAACCATATGAACCATTAAATGCACCATTATATCAAAAAAAGATGGAGGAAAATAAATTTCCAATTGATAAAGTATAGAACTTGATTCGTTTTCCAAAATTTTCAAAGAATCTAGATCAATCACTTTATTTCAAATTGAATTGAAAAAATAACACACCATCATGATATTCTTTCTGACACGAATGGGAAATATTCCTGCAATGGATCTCATAAAAGTTGTTGCATCATGATGTGAAAATAATTATATTCCATACCTTTCAAATTAAAATCCTTAAAAAATATTTTTTTACATTTGAAGAATAACCGTGTGGCACTTTGATATCCTCAAGACACTAACAAAAGGTAATTTTCTCCCTCTTGGATAATGTATGACAAGCTGGGGGAAGAAATGTTCATCTTCCGTCAGGTGTGAGAGTTAACTCCAAATGTATTACTATTGATAGTAGGTATAATCATGTATTCAACCCATCATTAGTCTTTCCTTTCATATCAAACATTGTTCATATCAAAATATCATATCTATTCCTCTCCACGTGCATGAAAACAATGTTATGTTTCACATTATGATATCTCTAATATGGTATCTCAAAAAATATTGACTGTTTCTTCTAAATATTCATATCATTACTAGATTTATGTTCCTTTACCAATGTCACATCAAGGTTTTGAACCCTATCAAAATACTCATCCATGGATAATAGTTTTGGAAAAATATCAAATTCTTGTGATCCACTGAATTCTTTTTTTAATCTTCTATAAGAGTGATCCATATGAAAAAACTTTCTATGAACCATGTATACTGTTTTCCTCCCATAATGAAATTGAAAATATGAAGTATTTTGTTCACAAATTGGACACGCTTTATTCCCATTAACAATGTATCCAAAAAAATTCCATATACTGGGAAGTCATTTATAGTGAACATAATCACTACATGTAGTTGAAAATATTATATTTTATTAGAATCATACACCCTAATAAGATCCTCCCATGATATTTTCAAATCACTAATTATTGGTGATAATAAAACATCAATATCATTTTCAGGATTCTTTGGTCCATAGATCATAAAACTCAACATGACATATTTACACTTCATACAAAATTTGGAAGATAGGTTGTAAATTACCAATACAATAGGCCATGAACTATGTGTTCTAATGACACCTAGATATGGATTCATTCTATATTTTCACAACTCAATTTTGAGATTTCTAACTTCAATTCCAAATGTATGATACCTCTTATCAATTTTTTTCCACTTTGGAAAATCTTCTCTATGATGTATTTTTCCACCACATATATTCTTATCATCATGCCATATTAATCTTTATACATCATGTGAATTCAAAAATAAACATTTCAAATGATGAATTATAGGAAGATAACAAAATTCTAGGGCAGGGATATCTGTAATCTCTACATCATCCCATGATTTTTATTTCAACTTATACCATGATGTCCCACATTTAGGAAATTCTAAAAAAATCCATATTCCTTCCATAATATCACATAGTCATTCAGAAATGCATGTATTTTCTTCTATCCCAGTCCCATTGGGAATAATATTTTCTTGGAATTATAATGTGAATCTGGAAGATCGTTGTCTTTTGGAAGAATGTATTTCAACAATTATAACAGCTCTGTAAAACTTTTTTCACTCCATCCATGCTTCACCTTCAAGTTAATCAATCTTAACTCTGAAGATAAAATCATAAAATCTGTACAACCATGATACAATGGATTTTCAGCATCTCCATATATATGCTCAATTTTCGATTGTTTCTTAATTTTTTCTACATCAATATCACAAATTATTTCTTCAATTTCATCAAAGTTACCATCTTAAAAAGGATCATCATTAGTAGATCTAAAATTCTACCCAGTTTTACCATTACAAATTTAAGGTTTATAACTTGGATTAAAACCATGAAAAATTAAATGGTTTTTGATCTTTGTACTTGTAAACTTCTTCATATTTAAACATTTCAGGCATCGAGAGAAAAAAATGTCGTTGGTGAGAATATTTCATTTAGAAAATTCTAAAAAAAGCATCAACTCCTTCCTCATATTCATCACTCATTCAATGTGTCATAATCCAACTTCAAATCATTTTCACCTATAACAAATATCAAAAGTATACATACTTTTAAGATATTCCAATTTTATATTTATTCAAAATATGTCAAAATTTTAAAGTAACACAATTTTAAAATATAAAACAAATATAGGCATATTTCAAAAAATATAATTTCAAATTCTACAAAATAATGGAATGTAAGTTTAAATATAAATGATATATCATTAATAGATATGCATGAAAACAATTATAAAAAGAAAATATAGTTAGATTTTAAATTTATACAAAATATTCCATAAATTTAATGTAACACATTTTGGAAATATAAAATAGATATATGATTATTTGAAAATTATAATGTATGTTTTTGGGAAATTAGATAGAAAAACATTAAATTAAAAAACACCAACAAATACTATAATATATTATTAACCCATCAAAACATGAGTTTTTTACATAATTTTTATCCTAATTATCTACAATATTAACCTAACAGGTCTTAATATTTTATTGAACTAAAATAATTTCATTATTTAATGTAATTTTTATGGTCACATTTATGGGTTCTAACATTATTATTGAGTTTGATATGAAAAATTCGATTGTGTAAAATGGTCTTGAGGAAAATTTCTTGTGGAAAAGGCCTTGTGGTTAATAGTATTACGGGGAAAGATCTTCTGTATAGGCCTTGAAAAGAACCTAGACTGTCTTGGGAAGGTGGTGTAAGAATCCCTTAAGAATAAAAAGTTCTAATGACTTTATTATCCAGATGTAAAAGTGTCATCTAGTATCTTAATGGTTGTCCTATCCATTTATAACACATCAGGATACATCAAAAATTTAGATTATGTTACATGGTATGCATATCTAAATGAAAATACAAATTTAATTTTATCTCCCTAAAATAGTCCTTATAAATAAGGTAAGTATCTAAAGGGAAAAATCATTGAATAAAAATGCTAGGATACCAATGATAAAACAATATCAGGATACTAATCCACCTTCAAAAAATAATTATGAAATACATGATGAGAAAAATTGCAAAACCTAGATTTAGGGCATCCGTGAATTACCAATGATTTATAACATGATGGATGGGTTGGATCTTGGACATGGGACTAATACGGGGTTAATCAAAACATCATACAATAAACCATGTTTATGTTCTCTACTCTAATAAAAACACACTTTGAAAACATTTGAGAGAATATTTGAGTATTTTCAAAAAATATTAAACTTTCCTAAAACCAACCCTTTCTAAAAAATCTAAATATATAAAAAAACCAATCATTTCCTTTTTGAAAACATACTTCTTCAAAATTCACCATTAAATTTCTTTAAGAAAAATGAAATCAAATTAAAAGAATAAAAATGAAACACAATAAGTCACCATATAATCAATGTAATAAAGGAAATAAATAACATAAAATGGTTTGACACATGCCAATAAAACTAGGGAATTTGATAAAATAAATGATGGAAATCCACTATAATTTCATCAACCATCACTATGTATTAGGGGAAACTACATAGCACCTAAGTTGTGATTATCCTAGAAATTATAAATACAATAGACAATTTTTTGTCCATTTTGTGTACTAACCAAAACACAATCTATCCATATAGTCCACACTAGAATAATCATGCCCCCTAGCCCTGGTATTACATAACTATGGGAACTAGAACTTTTTTATACTAAACTACTATAGATGAAATATAGACCACTACCTTTGTTCCTAGTGTTCCAATGAATGTAAAAAAAAGTGGATACGAGAAAATAATGAATCATTAGATTAGAATATCAAATAAAAATAATATCATATACATAATTATCATATCACCAATAATTCCCTTACTAATCCGTTTTCAAATCAACCAAGTAACAATTTCTAAAAAAAATACACCCCCTTAGGGTCCAAAATTCCTATCAAGTATAAAAAAATAGGATGGCTAGTAAAGTATCTCATTATCAATATGAAAACTCTCTTATAGTTTTCGAAATGAGGCTTTACCAAAATCAACTCAGAATTTCAATTCATTCCTACTATTTAATATCCCAATTTTAAATATTCCACAAAAAAAAGCAATGGTAAACCATATATGAAACTAATTAATGTGTTAAATATATTAATTTTAAATAATTTTTAAAATCCATCCATTTTATGCTTTCCAAAAAAGTCATTGAAAACTGCACATTTTCTATTCCAATGGCCGAAGTGAGTTTAAACAATTTAAAATATAAATATCTTATAGAAAAAACATCTTAAATATTTTTAAAAACACTTGGAATTTGAAAAATCTCTGTAGAAACTATAAAATCATTAAAATTTTATTATACCAAGTGATAAAAATAGTTAAAATATGATGAAATTCATTTAGAGTATAACATATAGATTTAATTTGACAAACATGTAATTATAAAACATATATAATTAAATGACAAGTATATTAAAGAAATTATACCGAAACCAATACCTATATCGATTAGAAATAAAGATATAGAAATTATCTTAGGATTATGTTACTCAATAAATCAAATAAGAGCCCTATATAATTCCAAAACATCAAAAAAACCCTAAATTAGAACCATACCTAAACCCTATTCTAATCTACATAGCCACAATGGTGTATAAGGATATATATAGAATAAATGAATGGGTGTATGGAAGATTATAGATGATGAAAAATAAGAAAAATGATATCGACCTTAAGAATCTTCTTGGGAGTAGAAAGTCGAGCAAATATAGGTGCTACGAAAAAACAAGATAAACAAAGCTTTAAAAATTATTTTGGAGGCCATGGGATCAAAGATTCAAATGTAGGGTTCATGCATGAGAGAGACTGAGTCGTTTTCACCCGAAATTAAAACAACGGAATAACATAAGATGGGGATTCATAACATTTTGAAAATATTTATCATGTTAGTTATTATATAACCGATGTGATTAATAGTTTTTTTACTTTATCATGTCAGTTATTATATAACTGAAGTGATAACATGATTTATAATGTAGATTATTATATAACTAACGACATAAATTTCCTCTACCACGTTGGTTATTTTATAATTGAGGTGATAAAGATAAATATTTTATTTATCACGTCATTTATTTTATAACCTATGGGATAAATCAAGAAAATTAATTTTTTTCAGTTATATTATAACCAACATGAAAAATAATTTTTTTGGCATTACACGTCAGATATTTATAACTGACGTAAAACATTCTGACATGGTAAATACTTTTTGTACCAGTGTCAATATATCTACTCATACTCATGTTATAGAGACCCATAAAAAATTATTGGACCCCTTAAAATATTTTTGATAATTTTTGATAATTTTTTTCATGATAACCCTAATAAATATTTATTTTATTAAATATTTAATTTTATCTTATGTATAAGAGAAAATTTTAAGTAATTAAAATCACCAAGATAGATCCTCATAGGGAAAATATATCATATCAATTGAATTCATGATCGGGGTTTATACCTAAGAGAGGTATAATATTTGGCTAGGTTTTGGACCCTGGACTTGACCTATTTTGAGATATTAATAAATATACCGATATTTTAAAAAACCTTGCATTATAAATATGTCTCTAATGTATTTAATAAATATATTATCCATTAATTACATAATCCCTAAGATAATAGGTTTCGAACATTCTATTAAGGATACAAAGTGAAATATTGAAGGAATAACATGATCTTAATGCTGTAGTGATATCTCTTGAGGTAGATCATCTTATTTCTATATCATTATATTCATTTTGTAGATTATATTTTATGTTCTCATAAAATAATTCTTCCCATGTAAAGCATAAATTTTTCTCAATAATAATAATTAAAAATTTTATATTTTTATTTCATGAATATTTCATTGAAGATGGATTTCCTAAAGCCTGAACAGGTTGCTAAATGAACCACCAGGTCCCATATTCCTATTTCAACCTTACGATGTGTATCTTGGTTAAAATAAAAAACACCAATGGACATTTATTAGTTCCATGAAAAGGTTTTCTATACTCCAAAAAACAATAAATCTTTTAGTCTTTATTTCCTACCCTTAATTCCTCTTCCTCGTGATAAATGAACTCTCCTCACCTCCATAGTGGTTGATTAATTTGATAGTGGTGTTGGCCTGATGTAATCCACATAACAGTATTGTGGTGGATCTTGGTATTGGGAATAGATGAATATTGTGTGACCCATCATCAAGGGGAGCCATGTTGAGAGGGTATGTAATAAATATACCACCTCATGCGAATGGTTTAGAGATAGTGACTTCCATGGAACTCCATAGTGGCCTAGTAGTGGAAAGGGTTTTTGGAAATCTAAATCACGATCAATCAATATATCAAATTAGAGAACACACTATGTATCAAGTTGGAAATTTATTATAATTTCTAGATAATAGATAAATATCACACATCATATAAATATTTATACATTTTTGTATTTATTTAATGGTTCATTACCCATAATATGATAAAGTACACACCAAACCACCCCATATAATATTCTTAGTGTATTTACAAAATCACATTCCATGTATGATTCATGACATGAATAATCCATGAAAATATTCTATGATTACTATAGATATTCAAATCCTATTTTATTTATAATAAAATATTATTTATATCAACATAAAATGACTAGAAAATTACAATACATGTTAAATTACTACATGAGGTTCACACACTATGTCCAATAAGTTACATTTCATATACTTTTCTATTCATGGTATTTTTTGTAATTCTCTCCCAGGTATTAGAATCAAATAAATTTTTTTCTCTAATAATTTTATCATGTATATCACAGTGGTATAATCTTCTTCATCATCAGATGATTTTTTACAATGTTGTTTAAGAATTGTTGGGAATATTATCTCTATAGAGGTAGCAATAGGGTTTGGGAGAGGCATTTAAGGTTGGAATGGATTCAGTACTTCCCTGTGTATTGGGGAATAGTTCTCCATAGGGGTTGGTACTCCCTTAAATGATTAAAATTTATCTTAGAGGGGATTGGTCCCTACTACAGTTATAGAGGATCCCTATAATTTATGGTTGTTTAGTAGTTTGGGAGTTCCGGGTCCTATGAGGAATCAAAATTTATAACTTCCTCTAATATATGAATTTTAACTAGGTTATGAATCTAATAATTCCTTGAAAATATTAGATGTATCAATATTTAAATTATATTTTTGGTTTCTCTATTTTTTCTTATTTTCAATATGACTCAATATTGTCCCATCCTTCTATATATTTTAATTTTTCTTATTGGGTATTTTTGTATTCAATCTTATATAAGAATTAATTCCCAAATATAATGTGTCTATAAAGATGACATAAAACTTAAAGTAAACATTAGTGGACATGAAATGGTGGAAAAATATTTGGTGGTGACTAACAGTTTTGGTTATTATTGGAGATCATACCTAGAGTCATTTCCATGAGGAGAAGTTTTCCATTTTTCATTGTCTTGTCATATGATAATATATTATTCTAATGTATTTTCATTACATTAAAGTTATCCTATATAGAATTTTTATTGATATTTGGTTATTAATTTATGATCATTATTATATATATTCTTGGTAATAGTTATATTATCCTTTGTGGTTTGTAATTTTTAATTACATTAAATATAAGTGGTTTATTATTGGTTATTTTTATTTTAAGGCCACCCATGTGTGATGGTCCTTCTTGTTGCTATTAATAAGCCTATATCATATAGAAGATATTCTTTGGGTGGTACACTTTCCATTATATTTGGACCATGTAGGTTATTGGTGTGTCAAATCCTATCATAGTGGTATTAGAGTTGGTTTGTATTAGAGATACAGTTTGTAGTTTTAAGTCTTGTTTTCATTACTGTGTGAAGTATAGGGAAAATGTGTAAAGGTTTCTTGAGACTAGTTATTAGGCCAATGAATATATCATAGGAGAAAGTAGCTAACATATCCCTTCACTAGGACTCTAATAATATATTATTAAAAATAGAACTTGATGGTTTCATCTAATTAGAACAAAAGGAGTAATACTTTCACCGTGTAGAATGTCATTTGAAATTATACATGTCCTTTTTGAGTCATCTCAACTAGAAGTATTTTAATAATAATGGATTTATTATATCAAATTTCTTATGACATCCTATAATTATATATATGATATTTTTAGGTAGGTTTTTCATGATCATTTTCAAAATTTATATCCTCTTGTTGCTAATCAATTGTACAATGTGGATTTGATTTAACAACCTTATTAAGAGATATATCCAGCACATGAGAAGAGAAAAGACCATACACTAATATTCTATATAGTATGTCCTGTACCAATGAAGAATATAAAAATCCTTACTAAGAAGGATGAAACTATTGGTATACTAAGTGTGCTACTTTGTTCTATCTTAAACAACATCCTATGTTTTAAAGAGTGCTTGATCCTCTAGAGGTAGAAGATAATCTTAACTTAGTGACTCACATATTCCATCTGGTTTAGACACCAACCTAATAAAGGTGTTTATAACATCAATTTATTATCATAGTATAATGATACATTAGTGGTATTTAACTATACATACTTATTATGAGGAAAAATTTTCTTGGTTATAGTTTAAGTAAATTTTTAGAAAGAATTACTATAAAAAACACTAGGAATCGTAAACTTTTAGGTTCTACTATACCAGAATTCTGGTAGAAGGACCATATCTATGTTTACAATAAGTTTCAGATACCACATTAGGTACATCTTAGACATGGTTCATGAATTATTTCTATGAGATAAAAAGTTAGAGTGTGGTATTTAAAGAGATTCAAGGGGGGTCAATACTTTATAAGTCCCCACCTATATCAGAAACTGTTAATAGGGAATTACTAATTGAGAGCTTACATGAAGAGATATAGTGTAGGTGATCAATATTCAAAAATCCGGGTATCCTTAGGGTGTTGGTATTCAAAGATATAGGAATATTCCTTCAACAGAAGGAATCAATTAGGTATTTCAAGACAAAAAATGAGGCATGACATATGTCATTTCTACACTAGAACTTGTACTTATTAACTTCACACTGAGATATTTTTTCCAGGTGACATTATTATTACAAGATCTAGGAATACCATTATATTATGAATCTCAACATCTTTAGCTAGAAACTCCAATTAGAGGTGATCATCCTCTCACCCACATCTTTTGTTGGGAGAGTACTTATTAGAAAGGGTGAGGTTTTGTGTCAATAATAGATTTACATATTTTGACCTTTTTTTCAATTTTTGATCTTATATGTTAGTTGGGTTGAGTTTCAGGGGTTTGTATAAGGATTTTGAGTTTTTGGTATGTACATCTAAGTTTTAATTATTTGATTATTGTTAGGAGATTCAATGCACTATCACTTGGAAATTGTGAAAATTGATGATGGTAGTCACTTGGTATACACATGGTTATAGAAATTTTTTTCCAAACTATGTGCATATTAAGGGAAACCATTCATATGGGGAGAGTTGGAGAAGCACAGTTGGTCCACATTTTTTAAAACCGTATGAGATAATCAAGTAAGGGTGTATCCTTGGGATAGAAACACAACATGGTTGGGGCATGGTTTTCCAAACCTTGTATCTCTCTGGATCATGTATAGTAGCACATTCATGGTTGGTGCACTGTTTGGAAAAAAATTTGACTTAACCATTTTAGTTAATGATTCGACAATTTGGAAAAATAATTTTTTTAAAGTTTAGAGTTAGAAGATTCTCCACCAATATGGAAAATTGGATGGATAAGGGCATGAATTTTACACATCAAAATATTCACCATCTATTGGTTTGGGGTATAAATTAATAAAAACTCATTGGAAAAGGGAGTCCCACGGTTTCATGCATTTTTTGAGTAAGTAGGAGTAGAAATTTAATAATTATTCGATGTGATAAAAATGGTTTTCAATATTTTTTAAATTATTTAAATATTAATTGTATATGTTTTTGATATAAACTATTTATATCATTATCTTTTTATATAAAAATTTGGCTAAATTGTTTTTTTCATAGTGTTATGTGATCAGAAATCTTTAAGAAATTTTTATTGGGTGATAATAAACCCCTTAATGGGAACTTTTGTGCATTTTTAGATGTCATATTATGATATACTGGTAAGGACAAGTTGTTTAATTTATCTAATAGAGCATCAGGATGTTTCCTCCTTGTTTGGTGTAGATATATAGTAGATATTTGTCGATGATTTTTGACTAATGTTGCATTGGTATTTCTATGTTTGGGACTTCATTTAGATCCTTTTATTGTTGGTCCCAGTGGATAACTCAAGAGGGGGTGAATTGATTTTCCAATGAAAATTTATGTTTAAAACAATTTAAAAACTAAAATCCAATAATTTGATAAATTTTCTAAGTAAAAAAATAGTAGTATTGTATACTTTTATCTATTTAATATATTATCAATAGCTCAATCAATACTTAGTTAAAATACTTTGAAAAATAATTTTACAATTGAAACTATTATACTCGTATCTAACACTGTATATAAAACATTAATTTAGGAAAATTATCATAGTGATTTTTTAAATATATTTGGAAAAAGATATTTATTTGATTTAAAACAAAGAAAAAAATTGTAAATAATGTACAAAGAATAGTGGAATTTAATAAGGGATTTGGTCTCAAACTAGGAGTTAATCCCCTCCTCTTTGAAATCATCCTCTTTCAAGTAGTTTATAATAAAATAAATTTATTCACAACCTGGATAAGGTTTTACAACAACGTCACATGTGGATTTCTAGGAAAAAACTATATTCCACAGTTATACATGGGATGAAAACATGAATAGGTCACACATAAAATATGTTTTACATATATATGGGAAAAAATGATGAAAATATAGATAGAGAGCTAACAAATCTCTAGTTTAGAGATTGAGAATGTGTTTTACAGATAAACAGGGTAAAAAAAAATCTCAAAATTAAATAATAAAACAATAGAGAAAGTTATTAGAGATGATATATGAAGTTTTTATAATAATTAATATCTTTAGTTGTTCTAGAGGCCTTAAATTTTTCATTTTACAGATCTCGAACAAGAAACAGAGAAATTATAGAAAAACTAGGGTCATGGATGTATAAAAAAGCCTTATGTTCTATGTTTATAAAATTTATAGGTTGTTGGAACCATGGTCGTTCTATGCATGAATTGGAGTATGGTTTGTGTTTTTTTTTCAATCCTCAGTGGAAGTTCAGAATGTGTACCAGCAAAGTAATCATGTAAAACAAGCAGATAAAAATGTTGAAGGTGGCACTGTTTTCTAGTGTTTGCCAAATTTTTGGGTCTGAAAATCGACAAATGGAGAAAAGTGGTTTTTGGCAAAGATACTTGTGCGCTGATTACTTGGAGACTTGGAAACTTGTGCGCCTTTTTATTTTCAAGATCAGAACATGAAAATATGGAAAAGGGAGATGGGTGCCCAAGTTTGGAAGTTGGTCGCACAAGTGATTTTCGAGGGCAGAGACTTGCGTGCTGAAACTTGTGCGCTGAGTGGAGACTTGTGCGCCGTCGCGCAAGGTGTCCAAATTCCTATAAATATAGGTCTACCCCTCCTCATTCGGTATGAAGTTCAGACTTAGAGAAAATCAAATCTCCCATCGTGCAGGTGTATTGCTCGTGCAAGTGGTGGTGGGTCACACAAGTTGAAGTTGCACAACAGTTGTTAGTTGTGCATCCAAGGTGGTTTGGTCAAGAAATGGGTTGAGTCGCGAAAGTTTGAAGTTCAAGAAGTGAGTGTCACATAAGTGGTTGAGGTGAAATTGCGCGTCGGTTTGAACTTTCACACCATGACTTGCGCGTCGTCTTGAAACTTGTGTACTGGGCTTGGAGAAGCGCGTCAGGAGTAGTTGAAGCACGCCGGTCTTTCTGGGGCTGTGTGAAAGCTGGTAGTTTGCCCGATACCTTTGGTGTAAAGTGAGATTATTCTATGGGTGGAAATTGGACTTCAACAGAGCATCTACATACAACAGTGGATGCATTCTTTTTCAATGATGAAGAGACCTTCACGTCTATAAATTGAGTGGGACTTCACCAAAGGGAGTGAACTAGGGGGAGTCAACAGGAGTGACCCAAGGGATGCAGTGAGATATCTATGGACTTTTGTAAATGCAGTGAGCTTGGGACAGAGTGACTGTTCCCAAACCTTTGTAATCCACAACGAGTGAAGAATAGTGGAATTTGGTACAACCCACAACCTGTCGGCGTATACTCCTTGGACGTAGACCTTAGTGGTGAACCAAATAAAAAGTTTTGTATCATATTTTTGCATGTGAATGTTTTAGTTATTCTCATATCCATCATACATGTTAAACTAGTTTCTACCAACTTGGGAACAAGATCCGCCAGTTTAAAAGAAAAAGTAGACACCCTAATTCACCCCTCCCCTCTCAGGGTGTCCCGGGGTCCTTCATAGGTTCTCCCAACCACTTGTGTCCCAAAATATTATATTATTCCATTGTATAAGGGCATTGAATTCTATTTCTATGCATATTATACACTCCCATACTTTCACAATTAAGATTATCCTAAATTTATAGCTCCTAATCAAATTATTTATTGTAGAATAATATTTCAAATTCCTCACATTGAGAGGAAAATATGGAAAATTATGAACTTTTATTTAAGATAATCATGGAGTTGTTTACGAATAATAATTCTTAAATCCATTTCCATTTTCCAATATTTAATTATTAAACTAGTCATTAGAGAGAAATTTTGAATTTAATTATGGATAGAAATGGTACCTACCCAGTAGTAGCTTCATTGAAGTTGGCTTCACTAATTTTACCTTCATTGGAAATATCATTACTATAAGTATATCTTCTAAATAGTATCCATGTTAGACGTATTTCCTCTCTATCCATAGAACATCCCTTTTTCTTAATCTTATTTGGTTATAGATTCATCTAATGAAATCACTGTTGAACTGATGGTAGATGTTCCTTACTAAATTACTATTATAATTGCAGATTCTTCTAATGGTAGATTCATTTTGTGGTTGTAAAGTTAAAATAGTAGTGTCTTGTTTAAATAATGGTATCTTGGAGTGGAATCATTGTTCAAATAATGGTAGGATGATCAATATCTCAATACTTAGGCAATTTTTTATATTTTGGCCAGAATATAATTTAATATCTTTAATCATTAATCTTATTAAAATAAAAAACATGCTTTTTGTTCATTAAAATAACGAGGTGATAAAAAATATCTCCATTTTGATTATTAAAAATCATGACATATGAAACCATATATATAATATTTATCAAAAAAATAAAAGATATAGACTAATATTTTGTTTAATATTTCAATCCCATGTGTGATGCTCCTAGTTATCCATTCAATATATAAAAGTAATTTCCATTTAATTACACATATGATATGAAATTCAATTCAATTAATCATGGTTTTGGGATTATAAAAAGCTAAATGTAATATAAAGTAAAATAATATTTGAAAAATAAAGATAAAATATATATTATGATTATATATCAAATTCAAAATATTACAAGAAAAAAACCCTACCAAAAACTAATCATTGTCTAAATCACCCTCATCCTAACATGAATCATGACCCATTGGATAATTTTAATTTCCATTAATAATAGGATCATAAGATGAAGTGGGAGGATATGGATGTTCATTTTATTAGAACACTACTAAAAATAGATTCCTGGTAGAATTAATAAGAGTGAATCCAAAATGAATAAGGGAAAGTGAAGTTGAAGGAAGAGGGTTTGTAGAAGGTGTAGAAGTGATGGTTAGAAGGGGAATGTATTAAAGTGTCATAGATTCTATTATATAAGAGTAAATAAATTGTTTCATTAGACCCAAAAACCATGTAATCACAAGACCACCATGACAAATTTGTTTGAATAAGTTAACCTTCTCTTCCATGAAAATCATGACCAGGGGAGACAAGGTATCCATCTAAAACACTTTAACCTTGAAGGCCCTAGTCATAAGAGGAATTATCTTGTTTGTATACAAGAACATAAAATGGTAATTAATATAATGCTTGCTATAAATCTTTGAGAGGTAATACTTAATAGTTTAGTGATAGTCTCTTTATCACTCCTTGCTTCATTTATACATTCTGTAACCCATTTATAAATATGACCACTATGTGATTTGATCTATATAATCTCATCCCAGTGAGAAGAAGAAATAATATTCATCATAGAAAGAAACTCCACTCTAAATATATATCTAATCAAATTTGGGTTCACTAAAGCATGAGTATGGGGTTTTGGTGCTCTAGATGATGAAGATCTAATTGTTGAAATAAACTTCAACATCTCCATAAGAGATTTATCTATTATAGTAATGTTATAACTCATATCCTCAAAATTGATCTGAATTTTATTCATCTTCTGCACTATCCTCTTATTTTTAATCTCAATTAATTACATATTCAATAACATCCTTGGCTGATTATGAGAAATAACCAAGGTTAATATCATCATGGTATCCTGTTCACTGAGCTTAGTCTCTGAACATATTAATGGTTTAAGAATACCACTATGACCAAATAACAAATCTACCATAAAGTCATTCAGATATTCTGTAAAAAAATACATATAATGGTAATGATGATAGGGATGAGGAGGAGGAATCCTCTACAAACTATTTACAACAACATCCTCATGTCTAGTCTCTATAGTAGGAACCTCATAATAAAAAGGATCTGAATGACCATCTATATCAATATTCATTAACAAATATCCCTTAGGATCCCATTAGTAAACCCAAATTTAAGGTACTCTATGATCTTGTGGACTTCCCTGATCATCAATGTCATATGAATCTAAACACTCTAAACAAAGCTAAGAATATCTTGGGGATTAATTCCCCTATGATGGTACTCTATCATCATATCTATAAGAGCTAACTAGCTTAGTATGGATTCTAAAAGTCTATTCTAGTGAAGTAAGTAGATCATCACTACCATACAAATCCTATATAGCTGAAGGATAAGGATATATAACATTCCACTCACCACTAGTAGATGTAATGGATTCAAAAAAAATCAGATAAGGTTGTAACTACTCATAATCATCACCTCCATAAGTATCATAATCCGAGTCATCTAAAAAACACAAAATCCTTAAAAGTATTAGAAGAAGATCTCTCCACCAGATCACCATTAAAAACCTCAGTCTCTTCTAACTCATCATCGTCCCCCAAAAATCTCTCTCTAGTTAGAAGGGAAAGAAGAGAAATAGCTAAACCATAATACATAACATAGCTCTTATCTATATTAGGGTCACTTACATCTTCCACTTAAATATATATTTAATATTTTTCTTCATCCACATATTCTTCTAATTCAACTTAATCCTTCATATCCTCGTCAAAGGAATACACCACAACCTTATTTTACTCTAATATAGGGTCAACCATGTCTCTAGGTATATCCATATGATGCATTGGGTTAAACTTCTAATAGATTGTATCATTATTAGGTACACACTTATTCCTTAATGGGTTCCAGTTAACCCCCATCCTATTGAAGGTCACTTGAAATAGGTTGAAACCACAACATTTAGAAACTTTATCCTCACTTTCAGGCACTAAAACATCATCTTCTAACATATCAAAGATCAATTTACGGTAGGCCAATGAATTTTACCTAGAGCATGGATTTCTCACCTCCATAATATAGAACATTATATATCTACACAAATTTATCTTATCTCTAATTTTCAATAGAAATAAGAAAAACATGTCTTGATACCTCATGATGATAGAATCCAATTTCCTAGGATATAGAATGTTCTACATAAATTTGAATAGAAAAATGCATTCACTATCATGCTATATTGTCTTAGGCCTTCACATAATAGCATTCCTAAACATTACCAACAAAGAATACTCAAACACAAAGTTCTCCTTATTAACTTGGAATGAACATTGATAATATTCATACATTACATTGTGATAAACAAATAACCACCATGCCCACTTTTTCAATGAAAATAAGGTGTCTTTTTTATCTATTGTATTTATAATAACATGATTATTTTATCTTAAATTTTACTCTATAAACTCATAAAACTAATGAACAAACCTATATTAGAATGTTTGATCATTACTCAAGAACCATTGAACTCATCCCTAGTTCTAGATGTAACACCCCAACCCTAGTTATCTAGAGTCGGTGCATTATTACATAACATTGGCATGATCACAAAAGATCAAGTCTCGAAAGACCGATTAGTTTAGTAGCCTTAGAAATACTAGATTCATTCATAAGTTTTACATTACATTATAAAATGAATAAATACAACAACATAGTCTCCATAGGCCACACTCATATCCCTTATACTATCCCTACAGGTCAGTCATAATATAATTTTCACATCCTGGGAAAAATAAAACATAGAAAGGGGTGATCTCAGATGCTCAGTAAGGATAACAATATAGTGGAAACTTTCATAAATAAGCATAAAAATTTAAGGCAATGTAAGACTAGAAAAAAATTCTTTTAAACCTGAACTTCATAATAATATAGAAAATATAAAAACAAATAATTCCATTTAATTATTCACATGGATATTCTACTAGTCGAATAATCACATGAAATATCAATAGCCCCTTTCATAATGATGGAATGTATAATTCCAGACTTCATAACCAGATAGTCAAGGCCTTGTGCCAAGACTACAAATAATATTTTGTCAAGGCGTTGTGCCATGACACTAGTTTGTCTCATGAGTCAAACTGATGCATCGAGGATCTATAGCAGGCTCCACCCATCACTTACTAAGTCCAATTCATTCCTCATATAAAAAGGTTCAAACATAACATAAACCTTCATATTAAAACTAGAATAAGAAATGTCAATACATTCTCCATAAACCATGAATGGTGTGAAAATAACACATCCATATTCAAACATATCACAAAACCTTCAATAAAATATGGAAGTTTTCTATCTTATAAATCAACTTCAATTAAGCTTAAAAATCCACCAAAGGATGTTGACATAGATGAAATCAAAACATTTTTTTTCAGAAATATCTCTTTCTATTTTGAAATAATTTAAAAGTAATATAATTATAAAAGAAAACATTTATTTTAAAAATATTCTTATAATATTATAAGGGAAGCTTCGATGATGTTATAACAGAAGAAAATATCCATGCACTCCGTATAAGTTAAAAAAAATTCTTACATTAATTTTGTCAAAAAGGTCATAAGGTACCTTGTTTGGAAAATGACGGAAAGATTCCTTTCAAACCATTATATAAAAATTCAAATAGGGTATAAATTAATTTAACCCATTGTCTAGTAAATATTAAAAAAATTGGAATAGAATTTTAAGAAACATGGATTTGGATGATAAAGAAGTCCCAGTAGATACTTACGTAAAAACAACCTCGGATAATAAAGAGATTATGAAATTAACCCTTACCATGTACTTTTAGTTGGTTGAGGGTAGGTTAACCTCCGGTATAATGGTTAAATCATTGTTATTAAATTTTAAAATAACCATATACATTAATATTATATCATATATGATCTTCTAATATTGCTTTGTTAATGATATTTCAGTAGTATCATCGTTTCAGGTGTTAACTGATTCGTTTTCCATTATATGATTTGTTACATAAGTAATTTTTGTTAGGGATAGGATGTATATTATTAATATTCAAAATGATATTAAGTCTTTAAACATTATTTTTAATCATCAAATAAAAATTAGACTTTAATGGATACGATGGGGAATGAATCTCATTGCGTTCATGGAGACGGTAATCCATACGTACGCACGAGTGACAATATCATTCTTTTGAAATTAAAATCATATATAATTGGATGTAATGTCATATATAAAGAATAATTATCATTTTATATTTATTATTTTAATCATTTATACTCATTATTACACCCATCCAAATGATGAAGTGTTTGAATAACAAACTACACCACGACGCGGAGATGGTAATCCGTACGTACGCACGTATGGTGACTTTGTAATTTATATGATGGATAGAATATTGAATATGGTTGTACCATTTTTATAATAACATAAAAGTATATATAATATACTGTATTTATTATTTTATAATGGAAACAACAAAGAAAGAGGAAGTGGATGAATAAAATAATTTTAAAGAGGTGATGAAATATTTACCACTTCTTTGGGTTCTTCCTTTTTATTTGATCAAAAGGGCTCCTTTGGTTGTCTTTATGACTAAAGGAAGGCCTCTAGGATGAAGGGAAGATAGTTAGAGCATATTTGGTCATGGTTTGGCAGATCCAAATGGCTTTGAAGGTGTGAATTTGAGAGAAAGGGAAGTTCCCTTTTATAAGAGGGGTGAGGGGAACCTTAGGATAAGATTGAAATATTATTTTATAATAAAATAATTTTCGGTTTCTAATGGATCCAAAATGACTTATTTAGAGGATAAGTTGGGATTTATCTAAAACCACTCAACCAATATGTTTTATATAGGTTTGGGTCACTATATTAACTTTATCTTTTAGATTTAACTCTTAGTTAAATAGTTTGACATTTACCATGTCTCTTTATATTTTTATATTATATGGTTAATAAAATTACTATAAACTTCGAATAGAACCTAAAGTGGTTCATTAATGACATATATAACATTATTTAAGACCTTTGGATGAACCATAGATTTTTAGGAATAGAATATCAATTAATAATATAATATTTGTTTTAAAAACTCTTTTATGTCAATTTTGACACTATTTGGTATTTTGTTTTTTCTAAATTCATAACAGCATAATTACTTAGAAAAAAATTCATTTAATCAATCCTAACTTGTAATATTAACCTATAAAATTAGTGGAATTCATAAACAGTCTCAAATTACATTTATTTGGGTATTTATAATGTCAATTATTTTAATATTTCATTAATTAGGTAATTACTGCATCATCATTGTGTCATAAATAAATTAAATTATTTATAAAATTATAAATAAAATACAATTATGTAGGAAATCTTTTTATCTTTCTAATGAATATTTATAGTCGAATTTATCTTATGTGTAACCCTTTATTAAAAATGATTTAGTTATTAAACTTTGAATTTAACACTTTTAACTCTTCTTTGAATTAAATAATAATAAATGTCCTAATCTAATACAAGTGGACCTAAAGGGTCATTTTTTATTAATAAGGTTGTTTTTGATCAATTTACACTTATCAAATAGAATTAGGACATGTGTTAGGGTAATAATAATATCATTTTTACCTTTAATTTCCCTATTTACTTTTAATCGTGGTAAATAAAAGTCAAAATGTACTATTCACCAAAAGTTATCTTTATCTTATTGAACCACATTTTATGAACTAATACCAACTGTGTCTCTCGGATTTTTGAAATTCAATTCATAGAAGCGGTAAAATAAAGTTTTATACAAATTTGGAAATGCTCCTAGGAGGTGGGTAAAAGACGGTAAAAAGTTCAATAAAATTTTTATATATCTAAAATTATTATAAACTGAGTCCAATTAATTACATTGAGCTTATATAGGTATTATGGATCTATTTTGACCTAAAATAAATTTAAATAAAATAGTTATTTAAATAAAAAGTCGGTTTTTGAACAAAAACTCAGTGTTTTCACTATTCATTAATAATTGAATGTTTTCAGAAAAATACCAAAAAACCACCCTAAGAAAATTTTGATATTACGAACCAAAAAATGATGTCCATTTTGAAAGATAAAATTGATAAAATTTCAAAAAGTGGGTATTACTATTCATAAAGGCTAATTTGATTGGTTGTGGTGTGTTTGAACTCAAAGATGCACACTACACAAGCCATTGTATTATTCAAAGAGAAATGTACCGTGGAAGCTTGGGGTATTACATTCTCCCCTCCTTCAAATAATTTTGTCCTCAAAATTTCTAGAATATTACTGCATAAAAAGATTCAGGTGGTTCTTCATCATAAGTTCCTCGGGTTCCCACATTGCCTCTTTCATCTTATGGTTTCTCCATAGAACTTTTACCAGATGAGCCATCTGGTTTCACAGCACTGGTTCTCCGGTATGAAGAATTTTGACAGCCTCTTCATAATAAGACAAATCAGGTTCCAATTCAATTTCCAGATAGGTGAGTACATGTGTTGGGTTAGGCATTTATTTTCTCAACAATGATATGTGGAACACATCATGAACTTTGGAGAGACTTTGCGGCATTGCCAACTGATAAGCTACAAACCAAATTCTTTCTAGAATTTCGAAAGGTCGGATGTACCGGGGACTTAGTTTACCCTTCTTACTGAATCGTATAACTCCCTTCCATGGAGATACCTTCAAGAAAACATGATCTCCTACCTAAAAATCAAAATCCTTCCTTCGGTTATCGGCATAGCTCTTCTGCCTACTTTGTGCTGTTTTGATGTGGGTTTGAATAAACTTCACATTTTCTATCGTTTCCTCAACAAGTTATGGGCCTATGAGTTTTCTTTCACCAACATCATCCCAACAAGTTGGTGTGCGGCATCTATTGCCATATAATGCGTCATATAGTTCCATATGAATACTTGAATGGAATCTTTTGTTATAAGGAAATTATACCAGAGGTAAATATTGATCCCACATACTTTTAAAGTCAAGTGAGAAATATCTCAACATGTATTCTAAGGTTTGAATAGTGCGTTCTAATTGTCCATCAGTTTAAGGGTGGTAGGAAGTGCTCAAATGAAGTTTAGTATCCAGGGCTTTCTGAAGACTTTTCCAGAATCTTGATGTAAAATAGGGATCAGAATCAGAAACAATCGATAGGGGTACACCATGGAGTCTTACAACTTCCTTGATATATATTATTGCTAAAGGTTCAAGTGGTAAATCATCTCTTATAGCAAGAAAATGTGCTGACTTGGTAAGACGATCAATAATGACCCATATTGCATCATTCCTTCTAGGTGTCTTTAGTAGCCCCATGACAAAGTCCATCATAATATTATCCTCTTTCCACTCAGGTATGGGAAGAGGTTGCATGACTCCTTTAGGTTGTTTCCTTCCAACTTTCACTTGTTGAAAAACCATACATCGTGACAAAAAATCAACAATCTCCCTCTTCATGTTGTCCCACAAAAAATGTTCCTTCAAATCTCTATACATCTTAGTGCTACCAGGGTGTATAGAGAAATTAGATCTATGATCATCATCCAAAAATTACCTTTTTAGATCAGGTATGTTAGGAACACAAAGTCTCTTCCCAAATTTCAAAATTCCATCTTCATATATGATGTCACTCAATCTCCCATCGTTCACATCTTTAATTTTCTTTTGAGAATTCTCATCATTATCCTGAGAACTTATTATCTTTTCTAGTAAAGATGGTTTGGAAACCATTTGAAAAAGTAGTGATGTTTCACCTTCCATGATTATTCCCATATCCATTTTCACTAGATCCATGAAAATTGGATCCCTTTAAATTCTCATCTTGTACAAAAATCCATGATCCTTTCTGGTCAAAGCATCTGAAACCTTATTTTCCATCCCCAGGTAGTAGTGTATTGTGAAATCATAATCCTTGAGTAGTTCAAGCCATCTCCTTTGCCCCATGTTGAGTTCTTTCTATGATAAAATATACTTCAAACTCTTGTGATCGGTATATATCTCACATTTTTCACCATAGAGATAATGTCTTCATATCTTCAAAGCACCGATTACAGATAATAACTCAAGATCATGAGTAGGATAGTTCTGATCATTAATTTTTAGCTACCATGATGCATAGGAAATAACTCTATCATTCTCTATAAGTACACAACCAAGTCCTTTCTTTGAATCATCACTATAAATAACAAACCTATCATTCCCCAATGGCAGATTCAAGATAATAGAATTGACTAATCTTCACTTCTGTTATTCAAAACATTCTTCACACTCTTTTGTCCAAAAAAATATAACCCCTTTACGTGTGAGCTTTGTTAATGGGTTAGCCAACCGGGAAACATTCTGGACGAAACGCCGATAATAACCTAATAAACCAATAAAACTACATACATTAGTTATACTTGTCAGTGCTGGCCATTCTTGGATTGCATTGGTCTTTAAAGGATCAACAAAGATTCCATCCTTAGAGACAATATGGCCAAGAAAAGAAATCTCCTAAATCCAGAATTCACACTTTCTAAACTTCCCATATAATTTATTTCTTCTAAGAGTCTTTAGAATAATACGCAAGTGAATTTCATGATCTTCATATCTTTTGGAGTATACCAAGATATCATCAATAAATACCACTACAAAGTTATCAAGATATTCCTTGAAAACTCTATTCATTAAATCCATGAAGACAGAGGGTGCATTAGTCAATCCAAAAGGCATTACTGTAAACTCATAATGCTCGTACCTGGTTCGAAATGATGTTTTCAGAATGTCTTCCTTTTTCACACACAACTGATTATTACCAGATCAAAGTTCAATCTTTGAAAAATATTGAGCTCCATGAAGTTGGTCGAATAAACCATCAATGCGAGGTAGGGGATACTTATTCTTTATTATTATAGCATTTATCTCACTGTAGTCAATGCACAACCTCATAGATCCATCATTCTTCTTAACAAAAAGAATAGGGGCTCCCTAGGGAGAAGCACTAGGGTGAATAAATCAATTATTAGTAAATTCCTATAGTTGTTTCTTTATTTACACTAATTCCACAATTTCCATTCTATAAGGGGTCTTCAATATGGTCCTTAAACCAGGAATTAAATCAATAGAAAACTCAATTTCTCATTCTGGAGGATGTCCAGGTAAATCTTATTGAAACACATCAACATATTCTTGAAAAATAGATATGTACTCTACATTAAAATTATTTTCCTCACCCATAAATATTTCATTCTCTTCCTCCCCAATAATTGAATTTAGTAGAGCTACTAGGGGTGGATCCAAATAAGAATTAGGTGGTGACATTTCTACTCTCAAGATAAGGTACTCCTTATCATCATCAAAAATTTTAACCTATTTCTTCTTACAATAAATTTTCACATCATGGTCTGAAAGCCAATCCATTCAAAGGATTATATCAAATTCAATCATGGGTATGATGATGAGATCAGCAGATAAAGAACATTTATATTCCCTAATGGGAACTGATTCCCAAAACTTTGTTGTGATGATACTTACCTTAGGTGTTTTGACTTAAAACTCCCTTGTTATGTAAAATTGAAAATATCTAATTTTCCTAGAAAACTGGGAAGATATGAATAAATTAGATGATCCAAAATCAAATAAAGCAATGGCTAAACATGAAGAAACCATTAAATTGCCTACCACCATGTCATTCGAAGGTTCAACCTCAGCATCAGTGATCACATAAGCTTGCCCTTGCTCCCTTGTCCTTTTCTGAGGTATGTTTCTTTGGAGATTAGAAAATTTATTTTCATAATTCCCCCTTTCTATATAATTGTAGCATTCAACATTGAAAACCTCTTTCTTCCCCTTGCAATCATGAGCTTGGTGTCCTTTTTCACCACACTTGTAATAGACTCCCATTCCCTTCAGGCAAGTACTGAGGTGTTTCTTCCCACATTTACTGCAAGATAGATATTCAACTTTTCCCTTCTTCCCCTTATTTCCATTTCTAGTGTGTTAAGTAGATCTCTTCTTCTCTTGATTTTCTTTAAAGTCGTAAGACTTAGAGAATTCCTTTTTTGTCTTGATATCACATGATACAATATCTTCATATGACAAGAATGATTGTGTGACTAATGCTCACCAAAGAAATGGTTTTAACCCGTCAAATAATCGATCAATATTACTCCTTGGGTTACATATATAATCTACTTAATGCCTTGATAACCTTGTAAAGTTAGCCTCATTCTTTGCAGCATTCTCATCCTCCTTTTTCCTCAGACTCAGAAATTGCCTTTCCATATCTCCTCGATGGTCATGAGGAAATTATTTTTCTAAGAAAAGATCTTTAGACTCCCTCTATTCCATATTTTATACTTCATCATCTTCCTTTGTGTTTTGAATCAATGACCACCATTTATCTATATCTCCCATGAGGTGATAAACTTCCATGACAACTTTTTCCTTTTCGCTACTCCCCAAAGTGTAAAATATTTTCTCTAAGGAATTTATCCATTACTCAGCTACTAATGGATTTTTAATCCCATTGAATTTTGGTGTTTGTTTCCTCATGAATCCATCTAACATTGATCCTCCAAATTGTGGATCAGGGTGCCCTATATGGGTAAGGTTATTATTCATAACCTGAGTGAGTTGTCCCAGTATGGTAATAAGATGATCAGAACCAGTTTCTTCCCCAACTCCACTATAATTATCTTGAGTAGGAGGGAAATATCTAAATGTATTGATTTCATTGATATGGTTTCCATTCCTTCCACTAGGTACCATTTCTAAATAATGGCATACACTAGATTATTTTATGAATCGTAATACACAATTCCAAACTTGTAAAACAATTAACATAAATTGAACAGTTTATGGATATAATCCATAATCATAAAAATGTTTTCTTTGAGGAAGTATATACTCATAAACCCTTCATAATGGTTTTTAAAGAAAATGATAATTATCCGAAGCATATCCACCGGGAGTGTCACAACCAAGAGTGCAGCAAGGCCCGTTGTCGTGCACTAGTTCCCGTTCGAGTCTAGCTCAAAGCGGTCTTTTCGAGTTTTATCCCCAAGTACATCTATTCAAGAGCTGCCTCTACCTTATTGTATCCAGACAGAGATGTATTTCTTGGAAAACTAACAAAATATCTATAGTACCAAAATTCTAAGAAGTTCTTCTATACTAATACTCAAAGTCTATCTTAGGGTAATGAGATCTAATCAGAGTTTATCTAAATCTAGATTCCAAGGTTTGTACTAAACTTCCTCTGATACCAACTATAATGCCCTGAACCTAGTCACCCATAGTTGGTGCATCATTACATAACATTGTCATGATCACAAAAGATCAATACTCGAAATACCGATTAGTTTAGTATCCTTGGAAATACTAGATACATTCATAAGTTTTATATTACATTATAAAATGAAAAAATACAAAAACATAGTCTCCTTAGGCAATAATCATATCCCTTAGACTATCCCTTCAAGTTATTCACAATATACTTCTTCACATCCTGGGAAAAATAAAACATATAAAGGGGTGAGCTTAGATGCTCAGTAAGGATAACAATATAGTGGAAACTTTCAAAAATAAGAATAAACATTTAAGGAAATGTAATAATAGAACAAAATCCTTTTAAACTTAAACTTCATAATAAAATAGAAAATATAAAATCAAATAATTCCATTTAATTATTCACATGTATATTCTACTAGTCGAATAATCACATGCAATATCAATAGCCACTTTCATAATGATGGACTTCATAATGCTAGACTTCATAACCAGATAGTCAAGGCCTTGTTCCAAGACTACAAATAATATTTTGTTAAGGCCTTATTCCATGACACTATTTTGCCTCATGAGACCAACTTATGTATTGAGGAGCTATAGCGGGCTTCACCCGTCACTTACTAAGTCTAATGCATTCCTCATATGAAAAGGTTAAAACATAACATAAACATTCGTATTAAAACTAGAATACAAAATGTCAATAAATTCTCCATAAACCATGAATGGAGTGAAAATAACACATCCACATTCAAACATATCACAAAACCTTCAATACAATATGGATGTTTTCTATCTTAATAAATCAAATTCAATTAAGCTTAAAAATCCATCAAAGGATGTTGACATAGATGAAATCGAAACATTTTTTTTCAGAAATATCTATTTATATTTTGAAATCATTTAAAAGTCATATAATTATAAAAGAAAACATTTATTTTGAAAATATTCATATAATATTGTAAGGGAAGCTTTGGCGATGTTATAATGGAAGAAAATATTCACACCCTCCGTATAAGTTAAAAACAACTCTTTCCTTAATTTTGTCGAAAAGGTCATAAGGTACCTCGTATGGAAAACGATAGAAAGATTCCTTTCAAAACATTATATAAAAAGTCAAACAGGGTATAAATGAATTTAACCCATAGTCTAGTAAATATTAAAAATGTTTTGGAATACATTTTTAAGAAACATGGATGTGGATGATAAAGAGGTCCTAGTAGATACTTACGTAAATACAACCTCGGATAATAAAGAGATTGTGAAATTTACCCTTACCTTGTACTTTTACTTGGTCAAGGGTAGGTTAACCTCCTTTATAATGGTGAAATCATTGTTATTAAATTATAAAATAACCATATACATTAATATGATATCATATATGATCATCTAATATTTATTTGTTGATATTTCAGTAGTATCTTCATTTTGGGTGTTAACTGATTCGTTTTCCTTTATATGCTTTGTTACGTAAGTAATATTTTTTATGGATAGGATGTATCTTATTAATATTAATAATTATATTAAGTCTTTAAACATTATTTTTAATCATCAAATGAAAATTATTCTAGAATGGATACAATGGGGAATGAATCTCATCGCGTTCATGGAGACGGTAATCTGTACGTACGTACGAGCGACTATATCATTCTTTTGATATTAAAATAGTATATAATTGGATGGAATATCATATATACAGAATCATTATCATGTTATATTTATTATATTAATCATTTTTACTCATTATTATACCCATCCAACTGATGAAGTGTTTGAATAACATACTACGCCATGACGTGGAGACGGTAATCCATACGTAAGAACGTATGGTGACTTTGTCATTTATAGGATGGATATAATAATGAATATGGTGGTACCATTTTTATAATAACATCACAGCATATAGAAGATAATGGATTTATTATTTTATAATGGAAACAACAAAGAAATAGGAAGTGGAAGAGGAAACAAACTTGAAAGAGGTGATGAAATATTTACCTCTTCTTCGGGTTATTCCTTTTGATTTGATCAAAAGGGCTCCTTAGGTTGGATTTCTGACTAATGAAAGGACTCTAGGATTAATAGAGGACGATTGGGAGGATATTTGGGAAGGTTTAGGACGATCCAAATGTCTTTTAATGTGTGAATTTGAGAGAAGGGGAAGTGCCCTTTTATAAGAGGGGTGAGGGGAACCTAAGGAAATGATTGAAATATTATTTTATAATAAAATAATTTTCGGTTCCTAATGGCTCTAAAATGACTTATTTAGAGACTAAGGTAGTTATGGGTCAAAAACCACTCAAACAATAGGTTTTAGACCATTTTGGGTCACTATATTAACTTTATCTTTTAGATTTAACTCTTAGTTAAATAGCTTGACATTTACCATTTCTCTTCATATTTTTATATTACATGGTAAATAAAATTACTATAAACTTCCAAACGAACCTCAATTGGTTAATTAATGACATATATAATATTATATAAGACCATTGTAAGAACCTTATATTTTTAGGAATATAATATCAATTAATAATATAATATTTGTTTTAAAAACTCTTTTATGTCAATTTTGACACTATTTGATATTTTGTTTTTTCTAAATTCATAACAACATTATTACTTCACAAAAAATTCATTTAATCAATCCTAACATGTCATATTAACCTATAAAATTAGTGTAATTAATAAAAAGCCTCAAATTACATTTATTTGTGTATTTATAATATCAATTATTTTAATATTTCATTAATTAGGTAATTAATGCAACATCATTGTGTCATAAATAAATTAAATTATTTAAAAAAATATAAATAAAATACCATTATGTAGGAAGTTTTTTTATCTTTCTAATGAATGTTTATTGTCAAATTTATCTTATGTGTAACCCTATATTAAAAATGGTTTAGTTATTAAACTTTGAATTTAACACTTTTTACTCTTCTTTGAATTAAATAATAATAAATGTCCTAATCTAATCGAAGTGGACCTAAAGGATCATATTTTATTCATAAGGTTGTTTTTGGTATAATTTCACTTATCCAATAGAATTATGACATGTGTTAGGGTAATAATAATATCATTTTTACCTTTAATTACCCTATTTACTTTTAACCATGGTAAATAAAAGTCAAAAGTTACTGTTCACCAAAAATTATTTTTATCTTATTGAACCACATTTTACATACTGATATCAACCGTGTGTTTTTTACTTTTGAAATTAAATTCACAGAATCGGTAAAATTAAGTTTTATACAAATTTGGAAATGCTCCTAGGAGGTGGGTAAAAGATGGTAAAAAGTTCAATAAAATTTTTATATATCTAAATTTTTTATAAAATGGCTCCAATTAATTAAATTGAACTTATATAGGTATTATGTATCTATTTTGATATAAAATAAATTTAAATAAAATAATTATTTAAATAAAAAGTCGGTTTTGAACAATAACATAGTTTTTTTCACTATTCCTCAAAAATTGAAAGTTTTCATAAAAATACCAAAAATTCAACCTAAGATAATTTTGATATTCCGAACGCAAAAATGAATTCCATTTTGATAGATAAAATTGATAAAATTTCAAAAATTGTGTATTACTCTTCATAACGGCTATTTTGATTGGTTGTGGTGTGTTTGAACGCAAAGTTGTGTACAACACAAGCCATTGTATTATTCAAAGGGAAACATACCATGAAATCTTGGTGTGTTACACTAGATATAATTATATAAGAGTAAATTTTAAAATCTAACAATATAGAATATATCTATTTTTATATGAAAGTAGATCAAGACACGAGTTAAGGGTTATTCAGTTCTATATCTGGTCGACATGATTCACCTCTAGATTTCTTCAAGGGATGCATCATATAGGATATCCACCCAGGTACTTCACACACACCATTATCACATGGGATTGAGGTATAAAAGAGGAAGGTGGAAGGTCACTGGTCAAGAGTGGAAGAATAAGTGGGTTCAAATGACTCACATGATAGAAAGAGGTTCTCAATATACAATTATAAGAAAAAATTATTATTTAGGGATTCAAAATCATAAAATAGATATAATATTAATAAAATGTATATATAATATAGATAAAAAAATAATTTGAAACATTGGAGACAAATATAGGAATGGTAGATCCTAATATTATATCCTCATAGTAGCATAAGAAGTGTTAGTTTTCTTAGTTCCAGGTGCTAAAAAAGCATTGTAGTGGAGGGAGATATATTAAAATTTCATTGAATAATAATTTCCTGAAACCAAGAGTGGAGATCTTTCACATCAAATATATAATTAATTTATTTAATATTTGAAGAAATAAATGCCTGGGATTAGTAACTTTCTTCATTGATATTTATCTTCCAAAAAGGTCGTTGATTTCTATCATTGTGCTTGTGAGGATCCAACGGTAGAATCCCACTAGCAATGATCCACACATGCTTCAATAGTCTATGAGAAACACAACTTGTTCTCTGAGTGCTATTTTGGTGAAATGAATATCATCTGTTTTTCTGTCTTGATCACCCATTCATCAGTCTTGAAGAAATTACATCTTAGTTTTCTCATTCTGGAGAGGGGAGAGGAGGAGTCGAGATATAATTCATTGTGTGTAATGATTCTCTATTCCAAAACTTGGAATTGGATTTGAATGATTTACACAATAGACATAGCCATTTATTTATAGATCTGGGATTTCAGATACCAATTCTAATTGCATAACATCCATTACATATAATTATTACCATTAATGAAATACCATGCCACATAATTATAATAGTATTAATATATTTTTCATTGTTCTATCATTCAATAAATGGGTAAATAATATTTAATAACTTTTAAATAATTATTTTATCACTGTACATGGTCTTGATCCATTAGAACTACTCTTTCATGTATTGAACACCCGAATAAATATTTTTTATCTTTAATAAATATTTTATTCACAAAGTGGTAAATAAATATTAATTAAATATTCCATAAAATAAATATATATTTTTTATTCAAAATATTGTGAATAAATATTTATTTAATTTATTTGATCAATATAACAAGAAAAATTATTCCTCAGTCTTCAGAATAATATTTATTCCATTAATTTAATTCAAACATAATTTAATCAAGGCCAACAGAAACACTTAATGTGTGACCCTCTAGGATTTTTTCTTATTTCCATTAGGTGGGATTTCCTAAATTCCAAGATTACTATCTATTAATTGGTCAAAAAATCCAAGAGAAAGAACATAATGTGATAATCACAAAAAGAACATACGAATGCTCACTATGTAATATAATCCTTCTATTAAAATATCTCATAAATAATGTCTCATGATGGTGTCATCAAACTATATGCTCAATACATCATTTTTTAACTATATAAAATAAATTCATCATTACACCATGGACATGGAATTTAGGGTGATTTTTTTATTTAAATCTAAGGGCTGAGTTATAAACTTCCATAAAGATGGAAGGGAAAAACCTTCCTTGAATTATCCACCAATATAATTTCATTCATGATGCACCAAACATACCTTAATTCCCGCAAACATACAGATTGAGGGTTTTCATTAGAAAATCTAAGTGTATGATTCGTGACATGCATCAATGATAATCTTAAAGTCTAAGGACCATTACACACTCTCATCGATATGAATATCTGATGACACCAAAACATACAAAATTCCCACTAGAAGATATTTTATCATATTCTCTCATATTATATATTATCAAGTGAAAACTTCATAAGAAGAAGTCTCATATTATTTTGAGTACTCACACCTGGTGGTCTATATACTATGTGTCCCATTATATTATGCTTTACAAAAATAGAACTATATTAAAAATATTTTCATATCACTTTAAAGTTCTCATCATCACAGGGAACTACTATGACATTATTAATGAGACTAATACTATAGGATAATATTAGATTAAATTCATGCAGAAAAATGAAAAATTTGTAAAAATTTGTTTGATTCAATATTTAATACATAAAATAATCATCTAATCAAAGAATAAACAAGTTTTTCTAGGACACCAACTCTAAAAAACTACCACTCGGACTAGAGACAACTTTCAATGACCTTCATTCCACTTGAACTCACAAGATAATAATGTTTATGATAATTCAGATCATTAGTCAAGGGTTCCTCCTTGTTTTCTACCATGGAAATAATGCTCACTGTAACCTCACCTCTCTAAGAAAAATCCCTCAAGAGATGATACATTCGAAGTATGTGCTTCATCCACGGATGTGTCCTCATCTCTTTTGAGATAGCCACCGATGCATTATTATCAAAATAGAGTGTGATGGTCTCTTTTCTACTAGGTACCACATCAATATCTTGGATGAAATTATTCTTCAAAACTATTTCATTACCTACTTCGGAAGATGAAATATACTCTGACTCTGTTGTACAATTTGCGACCACATCCTTCTTTGAGATCTTCCAGCTCCCAAAACCTCTTTTCAAAGTGAAATTGTATCTCTTTTGTGAATTCATGTCATCTTAATCAGTTTTGAAGCTAGTATATTCACATCCTATTATGACTAGTTCCTCATATCCACCATAAATCAGAACAGATACTTAGTACACCTCAAATAGTTAAGGATACTATTTACTTCTATCCAATGGTGATAACCTAGATCATCTTGATATTTTACTACCGCACTAAATGCATAGGCGATATCTATCCTAGTACATAGCATAGAATACATGACTAACCAAATTGTTGATGCTTATAGAATCCTTTCCATTCAATTTCTTTCCACATGGGTTGGAGGACACATTTTCTTGTAAAGATGAATTCCATTTGATGCTATAAATAATCCCCTCTTGGATTGTTCCATACTAAATCTCTTCGGTATCTTATAAATGTATGTAATTTAACATAGGATAAGAAACCTATTGGATCTATCACAATTGTTTTGATCCTAAGAATATACGTTTTATTTCCCAATTCTTTCCTAGAAAATCATTTATTCCATCACTTCTTAATAAACTATAAGAATGGTATTTCATTTACAAAAAGTAATATTTCATTAAAATATACTATTAAGAAAAGTTTTGTGCTCCCAATAATACATTTGAAGTAACAAGGCTCATATTAATTTATTATAAAACCAAATTTCATTATGTATTCATCAAAATGAATGTTCCATGACATGGATTCTTTCATTAATCCATAAATGGATTTTTGCAACTTTCATATCTTATTTGCATCCATTGGAGTCACAAACCCTTCAGGTTGTGTCATGTAGAAAACATTCTAAAGATTCTTATCAAGTAAAGATATTTTGAAATAAATTTTACAAATCTCATAGTCTTGGTAATACATAGTATAAAGTAGAATTTTGATGGATTTTATTATTGAAACTGGTGAAAAGGTTTCATCATAGTCCATGACTTGATGTTGTTTAAGCCATTTTGCAACTAGTCATGACTTATAGGTATTGACTTTTCCTTCCATGTCTATATTATTCTTCATTACCCATTTTAAACCAACGATTTTAACATCCACTAGAGGATCTACCAAAATCCGTACTTGGTTTTGGTATATGGAATCCATTTCAGAATTCATGGCTTCTTGCCACTTGGCAACATCTGTTGCACTTACTACTTCCTTGTAGGTTAGAGGAGCATTATTATCAAATGATAATGATTCACCATCTGTAGTAACTAGAAAAACTTATAGTTCTATTTCTCTAACCTATCTTTAACTCCAACATAGTACTTTTGAATAAGAATATTTTCTTCATCCATGGGGCTTTGTGGAATCTAATAATGTACCGACTCTTGTGTTCCTTGAGCCTCGACTTCATAAAATTTTATCTCTCTATCACTATCTATTTTGGATATGTTCTCCCTCTCAAGGAATATGGATTTTATCTCCACTATAAATGTTTTTTTTGAGGGGTCATATAGGTAATATCGCCTTGTTTCCTTTGAGTATTCTATAGAGGCACCCTTTGTTCCTCGAGGTGAATTTTCATTACTTGAAGAGGCCTTAACAAACACTTCACCTCCCCACACATGTAAATTAAATAAAATGGCTTTTATTCCACACCAAAATTCAGATGTAAAACTATTTATCAATTTTACTTAGTTCAATATGTGTGCCACTATTTGTAACACATATCTCAAAAAGGATAATAGTAGAATCTCATGACTCATCATTGAACTCACCATATCCCACAAGGTGTGGTTACTCATTTTTCTTACATCATTCCACATAGGCATGTTTGGAGGAGTGAGTTGGAACAGGATCCCAAAATCCAGCAAGTAATAAACGATGTCTTGGTTAATATATTCTCCACCGAAGTCTACCCACCCCTTTCTTCAACTGGAAATGGTCCACACACATTGGTATGAACTAATTTAATAAGCTATGATTCCCTTTCACATTTCCCACTAAATGGGGCTCTGGTCAATTTTCCTTATAAACACGTGTGACATAAACCAAGAAGATTAATATTGAAAGAATATAAATATAAATGTTTATGTAATATTTCTAATCATTTTTTTTACATGACGAAGATGGTGATTCCAAATTTGGGTGTGGTATGATTCATGTGAATTAAATTAGTTATCGATTTCCATTACATGGTTCATGTAATCTAACATCTAAATACCATTATGTAAATGTTCTTTAATATAAAAAATTACATCTTTATTGAAAAAGAAACATTTATTTACCAATTTTAAAATGAATCCATCTATATATAGTCTAGACATTGAAATAATGTTTTTGGTAACTTAAGGAACATAATAAAAACCCTTTAATACAAAGACCATTCCAATCAGTAGTGTGAGGTGGTAATCCCAAACAGTTATAGCTGTAAGTTTAGCTCTATTGTCTACTCGTAAATCTACACCCCCTTGATCATTTTTTCGTAATCTAATTTTTTCCTGTATTTGAATACATATGTGAGCACCCCAAGCTGAATCTAATACCAAATTTTTAGAAATATATAAATTTTACTAGGTAAAAACACACCTAAAGGTTCCCATTGATTCTTTAGCTAGGTGTAGTTTCTATTCTAGTGGCCATTCGTGACACATCAAAAATAGACAACATCTTATTCCATTATTTCCCCTTTGATCTTCTTCTTCTTGGAACGATATGAAGAATCTTTATTATTAAATCTCTTTGAATTCCCACTATATTTTTTCACCATAAGGATGAAATTATTTTCACACTTCATATCTATATCTACTTGGTGATGGAGGATAATAAGGCCTAGAAGAAACTACTCATTGTTTTTCATATTAAAATTCACAAAAAAACTGGAGATGCTCTGAGGGAGTGATGTCAGAATGAGATTGGTATGCAGTTCTTCCCAGAGATTAAATCCAATAACCTCATGGCACTCAATGTAGCCAATGATCTTGAAAATGTGAGACCCATCTCAGGCACCCCCTCTAAGATTACTCTAAAAGATATCCTTGGAGATCACAAATAATTATATTCTTTCTCTCTCATGATATATACCACAGAGGTGCACAAGAATGATATATGCATCCATGTTTTCATGAGACTTCTTGAAAAGGTGGATTAGGAATTGAGGATTCTAGCATGTAAGATTTATGTTCATGGAATAGAACAACCCAAAGGAATTTAAACCACTCCTTGAAGTTACATCCAGTGAGGATATTGTCTTTAGATGATATTTATTATAGGGATAATGTGGTTGTTGAGCTTGTAATTTTATTCTATAATTAAGAGAGAAGATTATATGTACTTTTATTGATTGTAAATTTTGTATGAAATAATAAAATAATTTATTTTATTAAATCTCCCATTATTTTATCAAGTCCCAATATCCCTCACCATTAAATATGGAATGTCTAGTATCTATGAATTTCTAGTGAAACATATCCATTTTACCCATAAAATAACCTAAAAAGGGGCCACTCAACCTATTTTAAGGTATTTAGGTAGGAGAATCTTCACCAACTATGGGCTTGCAACTCCTTGTTCCATTGAGTGGAATCCCCAATCCATATATCTGGGCTTGGATTTTCTCAAAACTTGCCACAAAATTACACCAAGTATATCAAGGGATATATCTCTTGATGTAAATTGGTTAATTCAGCCCGAAATCATTATAATAACTCCCCTTATAAAATTAAGTGTCCCAATAAGGTTTGGTCAAACACATAGTTATTTTGAGTTTAGTTCCAAATCAAGTAACATAAGGCTTGGTCTGACTTAAGATTAGATTAAGGGATTTTATTTTATTATCCATACATTTTTATATTATTTTATCCTTTACATGTCTTATTAATATTTTAGTGGATGTTAACTTAATTAATTAACCATGTTTGGATAAAAAATTTAAGAATAATAATTTTTATTTAAATTTTATCTTCGTATATTAATTCATTTATGTGATAGTGGTCTTGTATAAAAAAATATAATTTGAACACATTAGACAAAATTTAATTATTTAATTAAATGGCCTGATCATGAGATTATCTAATGGTTGAGATAATGAGTGGACATTAAATAAACCTATTAACTAGGGGAAATAACTCTTTATCCTATAATTGGCATGAGCTACAACATTCCACATGTCTACATATATATCAGTGAGTTGGTTCCATTATGGTTTCTCATTGAAACATCTCCAAGTTCCTTGGGATTCTCCATTAATTAAATTTATTCATTAATCACAGAAAGGTGAGGGTAACCAATAGATTGGTAAAACAAAATTACATAAATATCCTTGGACACATGGGTACAACATAATAATGGAGGGAGGGATGACTTCAATGTCATATTTTAATTTAATATTAAATAATTTCAAAACAATGCTATAAATTTAATTAAATAAATTCCAATTCATACATAGGTCTTGGTCAAGATCATGATTGGTCTTACATGCAATGAATATGCAAATGGCAACAATATAGAATTCATTTCTTTATTCTTTATTTATTATTAAGCTGAATGCACTCTCATTAATTAATTAATAAATTAATTAACTCCCATTCATCTTAGTGATCATCCAAACTTAATTGGAGATACCCATAAATTTTTCATTAATGGAAAATAAATGGTATAACCATTAATGAAATATTTATTATAGTAAATTAATTTAGCTTTTAAAATTCTTTAAAACCATTAATAAATTTTCAAAAACACCATGGTGTTCCAATCAATAAAATAAGGTTTTAATGTTGCAATTTTTTAAATTCAATGAAATTTTAATTTTGTCCATTAAAAGGAGACTACATGGTGTGTACATCAAGATACATTCCATGAACCTCGGTTGTCGTATATCCAAGTCTCATGCCTGGGTATTTGGCATGCTAACTCGACCAGACTACATAGTTTCTACAAGACAGTTACACACCATGTATCCTTCTTATTGCCTACCAGGTTGGCCCAATTAACATGTAGTGTGAAATAAAATCACCACATGTATTTAATTTCATGGAGAATCTATATAAAATTCACATGGTAATACGATATGTGATTTGGACTCATGTCATGTTACCTAGCTTTATAGGGAAAATATTCAGCACATCAGGATGGAATCTTTGGTTGTTCTTCATTTGTTCTTAAATATCTATGAAAATGAAACACTGAAAAAACATTATTAATATGAAAATAACATTTTAGTTCAGATTGGATTAAATAACCAATAATATAAAATGAAAATATAACCATGATTTCACATAGATCAATAATTTAAAAAATAAATATAAATTTTAACATGAAGACAATAATACCACTTATTGGTTCCGGGAAAAGTGGAAGCACTATGGTGGAAGGGTGATATATTTAAATTTATTTTAACAATCACTACCCAGACCCAAGGGATAAGGTCTTGCATGTAAAATTTATAATTAATTTATTTAATATTTGAAGAAATAAATACATGGTCTTATAAACCTTCTTTGTTGATAATTATTGATCATCCTAAAAATCCCTTCTAGATTCCTTTATAGTGCTTTTGAGGATCTAAAGGTAGAATCCCTTTGGTGGGGATCCGCATATTATCCAATGCCCTCTGAGCAACGCCACCCGCTCTCTGGGTGCTAGTTCGGTTAATCAAATGTCTTGTGTTGTTCATCCTTGATTTCATGTTCTTCAGTCATAAAGATATTTTTCTTTGGTTTCACATTCTTGAGAGGGATATAGGAGGAGGAGTCGATAAAGAATTAATTGTGTGCAACAATTCTCTATTCCAAAATATAGGATTGGTTTTTAATGCTTTATAGAATAGAAATAGTCTCCTATTAATAGAGATAGGATTTCAGTTAAAAAATTTAATTGTATAAAAACCATTAAATATAATTATAACCATTAACAAAATCCAATTCTAGTTATTATTATTATTATTATTATTATTATGATTTTATGGTGTGCCAACTTGTGAAAAATGGATAAATAATGTTTACTAACTCGTAATTAATTATTTTATCACTAGACATGGTCTTGGTCCATCCAAAATCCTCTTGCATTTGAACGCCAAAATAAATATATTATTCTATCAAATATATATTTTATTCACAAACTGGTAAATAAATATTTATTAAATATTCAATAAAATAAATAAATATATTTTATTCACAATCTGGTGAATAAATATTTATTTAATATCTACGATTAATATTACTTGGATAAAATTATTCCTCGTTCTTGGGAATAATATTTATTTTTATTAATTAAATTCAAATGGAATTTAATTGAGACCAACAAAAACACTTAGTGTGTGTCCCTCTAGGATTATTTCTCATTGGCATGAGGCAGTATTTCTTAAAGACCAAGATTTTTGTTTAGAAACGTGTCAAGGTACCCAAGACAAAGAACATAATCTCACAATGGTGTCAACCACATACAAAAGCTCATTGTGTAATATAATCCATTTGTCACAATATCACATCAAGAAGGTTTCATGATGGTGTAATCAACCAATATGCTAGATAAATCATTATTTGACTATTTGAAATAATCTCGCCATTACACGATGACCATGATAGTTTTAGAGGTAGTTCTACTTCAATTAAAAGGTTGAGATACCAACTTCCATAAAGATGGAAGGGATAAATACTTCCTTGAGTTATCCATCAATACCATGACATTTGTGACGCACCAATCATAATGTAATTCCCACCAAAATATGGTGTGCTGGTTTTTGTCATCAAATATAAGTGTGTGAGCCATGACATGCATTAATGATAATCTTAATGTCGATGGACCATTGCACACACTCATAGATAGGAATATCTGATGACACCAAAAGATGTGTAATTCCTACAAGAAGTTATGTTCTACTAATCTCCTGTATTATAGATTACCAAGTGTGAACTTTATGAGAATAAGTCTCATATTATTATGAGTACTTGCACCTTTCGGTCTATATACTATGTGTCTCATCACAGTATGTTATCCAACCATAGAACTATGTTAAGAATGTTGTGATAACAATTCAAGGCCTTCATCATAGTGGGGAACTACTATGATGGTATCAATGCGAAAAATAAACTAGGCAATTATTAAATTAAATTCATGAAATACAATGAAAAATATGTATTAAGATATTTAATTTAATATTTAATACATCAAATATTAATGCAATAAAAGTCCAAATAGTTGGTTCAAGGACACTAAATCTAATATGTTTTTCATGGATGCCTCTGAATGGTAGCACGTTACCCAAGCATGTAACTATACTATGAAATGGTAGTATGAAATAGTTTCTCCCCATGGTCAAATGATAAATAATCAATACTAATGATAGATACCAATATTATATACCAATGATAGATACCAACAATAGATACCAATGGTAGATACCATCAATAGTACTAATCATGGAAATTTTGTATATGAGAAAAAAAATATAATATTAACCAAAAAATACCATTCCTTCTTCATTTATGATATATATTAATCATTCAATGTTCAAATGATTTGTGACTATTTCATTGAGATTATGTTTAGTACTTATGAACTCAAGAGTAATATAACCCTTTAAAAAATGATCTCTCATACAGTGAGGTCTTATATCAATGTTTTTGGTTCTCGAATAAGACACAGGGTTCTTGAAATGTTAATAGAACTTGTATTATTGAACAATATAGGGAAATATTAAAATTTATATATATAGTCTAGTAAAGTGTTTTTTATCCACAGAATCTATGCACAACAACTAACTGCAACTATGAACTCAACTTCAGAAAGAGATAATGCAACAAATTTTTGTTTCTTAAAAACCCATGAAACTAGATACATGTCTAAAAAGTGATACTTTCCAAATGTTCCTTTTCTATCTAACTTAAAACCACCAAAATCGGCATCTAGATAATTGAGTAGACCATTTTCTTTTTCTCAAGAATAGAAAATTACTAATTTTTTTAAAAAAATTAAGGAATTTAAAAATTCTTTTGATAGGAAGTAAATGTAAATATTTTGGATTTTCTTGAAAATAGACACACATACACAAACTAAAAATTATATAAGGATTGAAAGAGGTTATATATATATTAAGATTACAATCATACATCTATAAATGGTTTGGTCAACTGGTTTCCAAGTTTTATCAATATCCATCTAATAGCAAGTACTCATGGTATTATATCTACCTTCTATAATATCCATTCAAAAAAATTAACTTTTCTTTAGTGTAAATTATTTGAATTAAAATAATACCATATTTATTTTAAAAAATATCCAAACCTGTAAAGAATTTATGTTCACTCATTAAACTCATTTCAAATTCATTTATAATAAGTTTTTAAAAATTGTTGCACAAATAATTTCTCAAATATCCAAAAAAATATCATCAACATAGATTTATAAAACTAAAACATGTTTTTAAATTCTTTTACTAGATAAAGTAGAGTTAGGTATTACTTTAGTAAAACATTTTGAAATTAGGAATGATTTCATCTATTCAAACCAGGCCCTAGGGTATTGTTTTAAATGATATAAATATTTTCTTAATTTACAATCATTATTTTCAAAGTTAGGGTTTTGAAATCTAGGGGGTTTTCAACCAAAATATCCTCAACTAAATAAACAATTAAGATTTCAATCTTGACATCAATTTAATAAAATATGAAATTAAAATGTGTTATGATGGAAAGAAACATTATAATGGATTCAAGTCTAGCTACTTGTGAAAATTATTCCTTATAGTCAATAACTAATTATTGATTATATCTTGGTTCAACCAATGATTCATTATTCCTAATTATTGTTCTTAAATCGTCAAGGTTGTTTCTAGTCACTAATTTAGTGCATATATTTAGGTAGTCCATGGTTATTTTAACTACTTTTAATTATCTATTTATTTCAAAATTATGGAACTCCCCTTTCATTTCCCTTAGCTATAATTCATCATTAAATGCCTCATTAATGTTTTTGGGTTTAATATATGAAAAAATTATTTCTTTTAAACTTTAATTCTAAAGGATTATCTAGTATGAGTTCCTTTATCATGTTAACCTACAATAGAATATAAGGGATGATATCTATGAGACCTAATAGCTCTAAGAATATAATTTTTTACATTTCATTTCTAACTATAGGTTCGAGTTCAATAAGATTATCAAAACTGGAATATTTTTCTATATGATGTCTAGAATAATTATCACTGGGTTGGTAATTGGTGTCCACAATGGAAGTATCTTACTCCAAATTTTATAAAGGGGTATTATAATTATGTGGATCTTTATCATGAAACATTACATGAATAGATTCCTCTACAATATTAGTCATTTTATTAAATATCCTAGATGATTTACTATTTGTATAATATCCCATAAAAATTCCTTTATTACATTTGGAATAAAAAAATACAAAATTCTATTTTCTATTGGTTATAAAAGTTTTACTACCAAAAAATCTAATGTAATTAACATTAATTTTTCTTAAATTCGACAATTCATAAGGGTTATTCTTTAATTGTGGTCAAATTAGATTTTTATTAATTATATAGAAGGATAAATTCATAGATTCTACCCAAAAATAGATAGGTAAATCATACTAATTTAGCATTGTTATGGGAAACTCTTTAAGTGATATATTTCTCTTCTATAATACACCATTCATATATGGAGTCTTGGGAGTAGAATATATGTGATTATATCCATTTTCTGATCATAATGATTCAAAATCTTGATTTTTAAACTCACATCCATGATAATTAATCAATTTCATTATTTTAAATCAACAAATATTTTCTAAAAATATTTCATGTTAGTAAAAATAGGAAAGGGATTCACTTTTATTATCATGGAAAAATACCCCTGTATATCATGAATAATAATCCATTATAACATAGGTATAATGTTTTCCTACTAAACTAGAAACTCTAGAAGGTATAATGAAAATCCATGTGGACCAATTCCAAAAGTTTATAATTTCAACTTCTTTATTTGGATTGAATGATATTTTTTACTACTTTACCTTTGTAAATGGATCACACACATTGTATGATGGTAATTCTAGTTTGGTTAGATTCCTGAATAAACCATTCCTATTCATAATTATAAAATAGTGTATATTTCAATGTCCAAGTCTCCTATACCAATTCCAATATTCTTTATTAAATTCACTTAAACCTGAAACAATATGTGAAAATAAATAATTCAAATCAACCGCATAATCATTATCATTTCTCATAATTGTAAAAACTAAAGCATATTTGGCATAAAATACTTTACATGAATTGTTTTCATACATTACATGGTAACCATCATCACAAAATTTTGAAATTATAGTCATGTTATATTTTAATTCATCTATAAATAAATATTTAGAAATTAAAAGAGTACTATAGTTATTGATTTTGTTGAGTCCTATTATTTTTACTTTGGAATTTTCACCAAATGTGAAATGTCTACCATCCACTTTAATTAGTATCTTGATTCTTGAGTAGTACCCTACCATATTTCTACGACTACCACTTTCTAGATACCATGTTTTCCTACTAAAACATTTCAATAAGGTTTCCTAAAAATTTATATATACCAAAAATTATTTTTGGTACCCATATTTCATTAGGTCCATATATATTAGTAATAAGAGATTTAGGAATACATAATTATTTTAATGGTTTTATAAAAGTAGAACATAAAATTTAAGTAATTAAAAAATTATTATATATGTTAGAATAAGAAACATATTTAGAACTAACTAAACTTGAACATGGAAAAAATTTCATGTATATTTTCCATTTTATAGGTTGGTATATAATTAATATTGTATAATTTGGAGTTGTTTTTTACCAATAATGTAGGTTGGATATTTATTTCCATTATTGAATCACTTTATATCATTATGTAATTGATAATTGGATACTTCTATCATTATTTTATTTTATAATTTGATAATTCTTACCTTTATCACTAGTAATATCAGTTTTAATGTGAGAAGACATAACATATTTCTTCTTAAAAATTTGTTTTTTCCTTAAATTCATTTAAAATATCTTCCAACATGTTATAGTATTCAAATAATTCATTATTGGACGTATTTCTTCATTATTTTAATTTCTAGAATGGTTTGAAATGTGAACATGATATTCAAGAAAACCATTTTATACATCAGTTGTGTTTTTCAAAAAACACCTATTATCATTATCATTTCTATATTTTCTACATGATTCTGAATCACCTGAACTGTCCTAAAAATCTATACATTTGGATATCATATACATTTTTTACTTGTTATCATTATCCTCATACTTCTTATAATTCATATTGGTACATTCATATTTTTATGTTCCATTTCCTCTTACACTCGTAGCATGTTATTTCATTTGAAGAATCATCATTCTTTCACTCTTTTCCCCAATTTCCATTTCTATAATACATAACTCCATATATAAATTTCTTGAATAAATTCACCTTCTTGTAAAACTTCTTGAAACATTGGTAAAGGTGACACATTTCTTCATCATTGTTTGATAGTGATTCCTCATCACATGAACTTTCAAATTTGATCTTATCTTATTTTTAATTCAGAACTATTAATGGCTACTGAATTCATTTTTGGTGCATCATCCACTTCCTTGTTCATGCTTAGTTTCTATTCATACATCATGATTTTTACAATGCATTCCATCAATAGTAGCACTATAATTCCACATGAATACCTTATGAAAAAAGAGGTTCTTATCCACCTTTTTGGTAAGAAGATCCAAATTCTCATTACATGATCCATGTTAAAAATTGTGTTCCCAAGTGCATGAATCATATTAAATATTTTATTAAACCTTTTATATATTTCAAAAATGGATTTATTATGATTTCTCTTAAAAGTATCATATTTAATAGTATCGGTATTTAGATGCATTTATTTAACATTTAATGTTCCTTCATGAGAAAAAACTTGTGTATCCCTTATTTAATAAGTGGTATTACAAGTAGGTTTTATATTAAATATATAATCACCTATGGAATACTAAAAATAATTCACATCTCTATAGTTATAGTTGTAGGTTTTTTTAATGGAATTAATCCAACCTTTTCAAGGACCATTAGGTATTTTCTATTTATCTTCAATAACTATCTACATATCAAACCTTGTACTCTAAATATAAATTATTATTTCAATAATCCATTGAGAATAGTTAGTTACATTTAAATATGAAAATTATTAGTTGTGTTTCCTTCAAGATTAGTATTGTAAATTGAGATATCAATTTAAATAAAATAGAAATTTTAGATCTTTATATAAAACAAGATCAAAATAAAAATTATTTTTGAAAATTACTTTAACTTTTAAAACTAGTATACTCATATAAATGATATATATAAAATAGTAATTTAAGTTAAATATCAGTGAAATGTATTGATTAATAATTTATAAAAAAGATATTTTTTTAAATAAAGAAAATAAAACAATTAAAGTAGTAAATATTGCACAAAATCATAGCATAATTAAACAAGGGTTTCTGGATCATTTAAAAAAAAATCCCAATTACATGGTAATAACCCACTTTTAAGTAGTTTATAATACAATAAACTAATCCAAAACATGTATTGGGTTTTAAAAATAATATCAAAAAAGGATTTCTTGGAACAAATTCAGTTCCACATTTATACATGGGATAAAAAAAGAAAATGTCACACACAACCTCTTCCATAGTTGTATATGGGAATACAAATGAAAAAAATAGATAGATTTTGTTAAGAACTCTACAACTTAACACAGATATAGTGAACCAATATTTTCATATATTAATATTACATAGGATATAAAAAATACTTAAAATATTATACACATAGACACCTAAATACCATATGAGAATGATGCCTTTGGAAACATGGAAAAATTAACACTGGTTTGTAAGAGAGCTATATTATCTCCCTTTTAGGTTTTTCGCGACTATAACCCTTCTTATAAATGTCAAAATTAATTCATACCTTCATAACATGGGGAAATAAAGATAAAAGGGGTGAGCTTAGATTCTCAGTAAGGGTAAATAATAGAGACACGTAATCATAAGCATGATCACAACTGTATGAGAACGTGATCATAAAATTGTAAGATTATACCTTATATATCATGATATCATAAACAAGAATCATGGAATACATCATGGAAGCTCATAATACATTAATCATAAGGAAATAAAAAACATAATCCATGAAATCAAATCAATGGAATAAAATGTGGAATTGTGGTATACAAATAAGCATATAATAATTTTCATATTATCCAGGGCATCATTTCCAAGACCATCTTGGTTGAATGGGTTCACTCCCCATACCATCATGGTATTCATGGTTCACTCCCATAGCTATCTTATAAGCATTAGTTAACTACGCAACCATCTTGTTAGTCATGGTTCACTTTTGTGGCCATCTTAGTATTCAGAGCTCATTACCAAGCCATCTTTGTCCATCTCATGAGATATAAATCATTACCAAATCCATTGGAGGGAGATATAGGTCCAACCCATCTCATAATTAAATAATATATACATCTTCCACAAGATCCTTAAAAATCATATCATAAACCTTGAAATGATATATGTATCACAAACAGGTAATAATATGATCACCTTCAGAAAAAGACAGTTTTCATAATAATTTAATCATAAACATAACCTATGTAAATAAGTGGCTTTCAAAATTTTATAACATTTGGATGAGAAATGGGTTTCATAATAATTTTTCCAAAAAAACATAAACCATTCAAGAAAAAAATATGAATATAATATTTGGACCATTTTCTAGAAAGTCATGAGTGACATTGATAGATGTCATCTTAGATGGAAAATAAATTGGAAATATCATTCAAAAAATAGTTCTTTAGGAAAATATAATATCTTTGAAAAAGCACTTTTAATGCATAAAACCATTTGAAAATAATTTTCTTATAAAATACCATGAAATCTTACAAATAATACTTGAAATCATTCTAAAAACCTTTTTCCATGAAAACATATAGAAAACATTTCAAAACATTTTATTTTTTTTAAACATGTTGAAAAAATTAAAATAAAGATTGAATTTTTTTTCAAATCCATTTCATTAACAATAATTTGAAATCATATAAAGAAATATTGAAAATGTTTTGAAACCCCTTTTTCTCGTGAAATATTAAAAATAATCTTAAAAACTGTTTGAAAACCATTTTAATAAATAATAATTTAAAATAATAAATTTTCATAATATTATAAAACCATTTTATTTAAAAAAATTAAAATTTTAATGTAATCTTTAATGGAATGATGATTATGATGGCAGGTAAATCTGTATGTTCTAAATATTCCTTTTTCACTATAAAAAGATTAGAAAAGTGCATCGACAGAAAAATGACAAGAAAATTATATTTTCAAACACATTTTGTTTTAAAAAGGTACAAAATTGTAAATATTTCATTTAAATATAACAGTATAATAGTATAATATTTTTGGGAATCTTTTAGAAAATGTAGTTTTGCAGGAACACATATTTCCAACCGAACAGAGCGGTAAGTTCAGACTTTCTTAAAAACACATTGTTGACTATATTATGTATTTAATAGTGGAAAAATGGTACCAATATATGTAGATATCATGAATAAATAGATAATAAGAATATTAATGAGTGTTCTTGATAGATGGATCATAATATTTCATCAATGGAATCATATTCATAAACAATCTCAAAAAGTGATGAGGCTGTTTCAATAAACTCTTACCACATGGTGACATTGAACCATACTCACATTTTAAGAAAATAAAATTAAATGATCCTTAAAACATAATTAATATAAATATATTTATGATATAACATTTCAAATTAAATATATACACCTCATGTAATTATATACATCTATAACATGGCATGTGTCTCAAAGAAGGAAAATTGGGACAAAATCATTTCACTGATTTGGTAACTTTTGAAAGAAAGTCCCTATGAAATAAATATAATCAAATGGAAATGTAAATAACCATATATTTATGTATAATAATCATAGAATAAAACCATTATTATTACTCACACCACAAAAAAGGAATGGGTGGATAATAAATCATTTGTCTCACGGAAATAAAAAGTGAGATGAAGTTACCTTACCTTGTGTACTAACTCTTGTTGTACTCATAAAAACCTCAAGTATAATAAATAAATGTTTATTATCAATATATTAAAGAATAATATTATTATAAATAATACCTTATATGAATTTATTATGAATTTATATGACCCTCTTGTTAAAAATTCTATGTTAAGGTTTCACTTTGGGTAATATCTGCTTTATTTTTCACATGTGTTTTAATTTGTTATATATTTTTTATGTATACTTATATCATGATTTCCAAAATGTAAAACATGATTTAAATATAATTTATGTTCATTATATGTGTATTATAATAATATATATAATATATATGTATGAAAGGTAATTCACCGTTCATGGAGACAGTAGGTCGTACATACGCATTAACGCTATTTCCGTTTAATTGTCATGTTCAATGAAATAAAGTAAAATAAATATATGTAAATATATTTATATATATATAATTTTTAAATTATATTTATTGTATCATATATATCATATATATTCACTAAACCAATCCTTAATACATTCCATGTAGTGTATGAATTAACCACATCACTTTGAGGGGGTGGCAGTCCACACTTCCTCAAATGAAATTAGCAAATTAAAACAGAATTGAAAGTATTAAGGTATGTATTAGAAAATAATTAATGAATAATAATAATATAATTAATATAATATAAATAATATATAATCATATTTCTCATCATAATGTCCACCATGAGAGGCGGTAAAGGAAAAGTGAACAATCATCATTTAGTGAGGTAGTAGTTTGATGAACACATAAACAATATGTTCATTTCTCATTATATGGAAGTGTGTAAATGTGTAGGCCTATAACATATCATAATAATATAATAGTACTTTTAGTTTACTGGTTTTTTATACAATAATGGAATAATGAAATTTTACTGAGTGGATAATAGAAATAAAATAAAGGATCTTGAGGGAGGGTGTTACCTATTAATTGGGTAACACTTTTTGGTTTGCTCCAAAGGTATTACTTGGAAGTATTTATTTTTAAAGGTAGGATTAAAAGGGTAATTTAGGATTCTTTTAATGTTTAATTTTATGATATTTTATGAAACTAAGTGGTTTGACATGTGTGAGGAAGTATGAGAGTGCTTTCCTTTTTATAGTGGAAGAGGAGTGACACTATTGTAAATACCAAAAGGTATTAATTAAAGGGAGGTATACCTAACCAAATGTGACAAAAATGGTAAAAATTGATTAATGGGTAATAATGGTAGATAAAATCCTCCACCACACAAAAATATGTTTGTTTTAATAATTTGGATCCTTAACTTCTAAGATTCCCCAATTTTATCATTTTTATTTTTATTAAAGCATCTAATTTTATAACACAATTAAAATAACAATTGAGGATAAAATAAAGTGATATTTATTAGAAAATATAGATAAAATGAATTATTTATATGATATATAATTTATAAAATAAAATATATTGTTTTTTGGAAGTTATGTTTAAAACAAGTTCTTGTGACGCGTAAAAACACTGCTTAAACCCAAGCTGTGATGAAAACGTTTTTTCAATATATGGGTCAATATGTTAATTATAAAATAAAAATTGGTCCATTATTAGAAAATATTAAACATTTATTAACTATTACATGTCAATTGAAAGAATATATTAGTTTTATTAGTTTTAAATCATTTAATAAAATATCATTTATTATAAAATAACATTAATGTCACTTTTGATATTGTTTATTTAATTTTAATTTTAAAAGCTCAAAACTATATTGAAATTATAGTATATTGAGTTTAAAGTTATTTAAAATGATATATTGATATAAAAAAATGATTTTAGACAATAATTCAATCAATTTACTACACCATTAATATTTATATTATCATTTATTTTAGTTAATTATTAACAAAATAATGAATACGTTGGAGTTTCTTAAGCATTTTAAATAACTAAATCATATCAAAAAATTAATGTTAAATTATTATTACAAAGATTCCAATTTATATTTAAATATTTTATGTATAACCAAAAATATAATTTCTTGTACATATCTAAATGTTTTTGAAATATAATGGTGGGAAAGTTAACTTTTTGTCTTTTTCCTTGTTTAACCTTTTATGTAGGGAAATTCAATTTAATAATATCACAATAACCCATGAAATTAGAACCAATTGGGGCTATGGTCTAGTTATTGGAATCTAATTTCATTTTTATAAGTTTCTAGGTCATTATAGTCCTTAGGATTATGTTTTAGTCCCTTATTAAACTTATTTTACTTTAATTGTCATACTTAATTTTAATCTCTACAAAAAATATTTTTTGCCAAAAAAATTTGAGTGTATAAAGACAAAAATATTATATTTATTTCAACTGTGTCTGTTATTTTTTAAAAATTCAAATCACAGAAGTGGGAAAATTAAGTTTAATGCTAATCCCACAGATATGGTGAGAAAATGGGTTTTTAAAATAAAACGTTCAAAAGTTCAATAAGTGATTATATCTCATTTCAATATAAAAATGATACCAAAAAACATGTATTGGATTTATATATGTATAATTGATATATTGTGACTTTAAAACCAATTTAAATTATAATTTATCATTAATAATTATTTAAACAAAAAGTCGGATTTAAAACAAAATAACATATTTTCACATTTTCATCAAAAATAAAGTTTATTATAAAAATCACAATAATTCACCCTAAGTTAATTTTTAAATTATTAATTTTTTTTATATTTAAAATTAAAATTTAAAAAATTTCCCAAATTATATTTTCAAAATAGATGTGCTATTAAAAGGCTACAAAACTCGGTCTTACATATACAGCATGCTAATATAAGTGTTGCGTGTGGTAGAAGCATAACATACTGATGTATATAATGAAAGCCAAACTAAATTTAGTGTTTCATGAAAATAAAAAAACTATAAAAACAATTAAATTAATTTGAAAAAAATCAGAAAATATTGGTGTGTTACATTCTACCCCCTTAAAATGAAATTATCCTGCAAAATTCATATGGGTGACCAAATGTTTAATACTTTTAAGTTCATTTAATAGAAACCCACATCATAAGAATGAATAATAAAACTTATTTCAAAAAAATAAAGTTGGAACAATAATGGTTACCTATAGTAAAAAATATCAGGGTTTCCACATATGAGAGCATAGGTAGCAAGTGAAACATTGATGTGTAAGAGTAATCTAACTATCATGTTCGAGAGGAGACTAATAGATAACTTTATTAGGAGAAAGTAAAAAATTAAAAATCTGTAAATCTATGATTATTTAAGGGACCATTTGATTTATAAGAAGTAATGGTTTTAGGATAACCTTTTCAGTTTCAATATCTTTTCCCTAGAGTTTAAAATTTTTCATGAGATGTTATACTAACATTATTTTATTTCCTTTCATAAGTAAAATCTCACATTTTGGTCATGTCATGGCCAATTTCCACTTCACCTCTTCCTCCAAAAAGGAAGGTGAATTTTTCATTCCTAAAGAACTAATAGATCATGATATCCATGATAATTTATCCCATATCTCATCAGTTACCATCAACACATAGTTTTTAGATTAGGATATTCAATATACAAAATTCTTCATGTGGTGAGATAATGCTTTACTCTTACCAACATCATTTGAAGATTAACTTAAAATTTCCATAAATGTTTAACCTTACAACCCTTATAAAAGATGAAAATACCAATCATTATAAATAATGAAGCAAAATCTTATTAACACTAATCCCCTATATATCATGATTTTTTTCTTGATTTTCACATTCCAAACATGAGAATACCCACATCATATACTCTCTTGAAACATGGTAATAACTTGAATTACCATAAATCGTTTTGGAAAAAATATATGTCTCCTTTCTCTAATGATTACTATATACATTATTTTAATCTACTAATTTGTAAACATCTTCCTTGATGACATATACCACTTTTACAATAATTAATTCTATAGTAATCTGTACAATCAAATTTACTTATTCATATCGAAATAATATTTATCCAAAGATCATTATATCAATGATAAGAATTAATTAAGGGTTACCTTACCTTAATAAAAATATCACCTTTCTATAAAATCCCCTTTCAAAATATCCTTTTAAATCCTTAATGAAAACATATACTAAAAATAATTATATATTTCATGATTTATAAAACATAATCCTTAAAGTTTGAAAACATAAATAATTCATTAATCAAACTTTATTCTAAAACTATTACTCAGGATTTGTTAACATATTCCTTAATACCTCTTTCCTAGAATTTGAAATATGAATCTTTTATTAAGGTTACTCAACTTCAATCCAATCAAGATTATTATGTTTAATATAAACAATACTATATGAACATAACATACCATTCACATGTTATTTGTGTTATATTTATCTTCAAAAGTATAACCAAAACTCATACCACCTTACTGATTCTATTTATGATATTTCCAGTTGGAAAAAAAAATTTCATAATGCCCATACTTTCCAAATTTGAAACATTAAATGTTAACCATGTTCTTTTTAGTTCTCTATGTTGACCAAGACTAGAAAGCACAGTGTGAGAAACATATTTCATAGAAGAAAACCTCATAATCAGAATAAAAATACTTATAGGATGTCTGAATCATGGAACCTACTTTTAAATCGACGACACCTTAGGTTTATCCTCTGTTATTTATATTTATCAACGATTTACATCCTTAATGATTTTCTATGAATATTTTGTGAATTTACAAATCATATACCCTAGGAGTGTCAAACCATTTTTACAGCAAGGCTCATTGTGATAAGCCAGATTACCCTGAGTTCAGCTGAAGACATGTTTTCAGAGTATTTACCCAATGTACATCTATTCCATAGACACATCCACTTGATGTATCTAGACATGGATGTATTTATAGGAAACCACTTACTCTATCCTTCACCAAAATTTCATGACATTTTCTAAAATTTTAACTCATACTTATACTTATCCTTAGATACATCCCTATATATATACTATTAAATATAACTAGGGAACTCACTAAGGTTTTATCATCCTATTTTATAAATTTTAACTAAACCTTTTCTATGACACCAACTATAAAAACCCTCTCTTTCATACATTAACATTACATATAATTTTCAGAATACATAAAACATTATACAAACAAACTCCCAAAGACTATATTAGTCAAGTGAATTTGGAAACCTGGAATTATAAACACTGGTACATAAGTGAGATACATTATCTCCCACTATGTTCTTCATGACTAGAACCCTTCTTAGACACATCATAAATAATAAATATCTTCATAACTTGGGTAAAGAAACATAAAAAGGGGTCATCTATTATGCTAGATAAGGGTAAATATGGGAGACATGTAATCATATGCATGAACATAAGGGAGTGATAATGTGATCATAACATTAGAATATTATACCCTGCATACCATAAGATCATAAACATGAATCATGGAATTAATCTTAGTTGTTCATTAGACACAAATCATAAGGAAATAAATAACATAAACTATAAAAGAATAACATATGAATAAAATGTGGAATTGTGGCATACAAATAATGATATAATATTATTTCCATAGTATCCAAGGCACCACTAACAAGACAATCTTAGTGGTATGGGTTCACTATCCATACTATCTTCATTGTCATGGTTCACTCCCATGGTAATCATAGTATAATGAGTTCACTCCTCATACCATCATGGTAGTCATGGTTCACTCTTATAGCCATAATAGTAGTCAAGTTTCATTCCCAAGACTATATTAGTCTATCTCATTAGATATAATACATTACTCAATGCATTAGAGGTAGATATATGTCCCAACCATCTCATAATTAAATCATTCATAAATTTTCTATAAGATCATTAAAAAACATATTATAACCCATGAAATGAAATGGGTATCATAAACATGTAATCATATCATAACATGTGGTAAAATATAGGTTTGATAATTATTTCATCATAAACATTACCCATGAAAATAATCAGATTTCAAAGGAATATAATTCATGGAAAAGAAACGGGTTTCATAATAACAATTCCCATAAAACATAAACCATTAATGAAAGAATAGGAATAGAACCTTTAGATCATATCCTAGAAAGGAATGAGTAATGTCAATGGATGTAATTTTAGATACAAAATAATTTTTAAACATCATTCAAAACACATTTCATGAGGAAAATATCATTTTTTATTTGAAAAATTATTTTTAATGAATAAAAACATTTGAAAATAATTTTATTATAAGATAACTTCAACACATATAAATAAGACTTCAAATTATTTTTAAAATATGTTTTCAATAAAACATATAGAATATGTTTCAAAAGATTTTAAAAAAATTATTTAAAGACATTAAAAGAAATCTTGAAAATGTTTTGAAAAGCATTTTTTTGAAAATACTTTGAAAACATATAAATAAATTTTGAAGTTTTTTAAACCTCCATTTCCCTTGAAACATTAAAAATAATATTCAATACATTTTGGAAAACATTTTCTTGAAAAATAAATTAATATAATGAATTTCCAAAATACTTGGAAAAAAATTTATTTTAAAAACATTTTAATATTATAAATCAGACTTCTATGGAATGATGGTCATGATGGTAGGAAAATCCTTCAGTGCTAAACATTCTCATTGCACCATAAAAAGTTTAGAAAACTTCATCAACTGGAAAATAACCATAATATTACTTTTTAAAAACCCTTTTTCAATTTAAAACATAATTAAAAATTTAATTTAAATATTATAGAATAGCTATAGAATATTTTTGGTATCCTTTTAGAAAATTTGGTTTTGGAGGAACGTAGATTTTTAACATAAGAGGGATGTCAATCTGGACTTTATTAAAAACAATTTATTAACTATCTTACATACCAAAGAGTGTAAAATGTTACCAATATATGAATATATAATGAATAAATATATAATAATAAAATTCATGAGTATTATTGAGAGATGGATCATAATATTTAATCAAATTATAATCATAACAATCTTGAAAAATGATGAGATTATTTCAATAAAGTCTTACCACTTGGTAACATTGAACTATACTCCCCCTTTTAAAAATGAAATTAAATGAATATTAAAATATCATTAATTTATTTAGATTAATTATATAACATTTCAAAAGAGGTATATACACCTCATGGAAAAATATGGGTGCATAACATGGCATGTGTCTCAAAGAAAGAAAATTGAGACAAAATTGTTTTACCAATTTTTTATCTTTTGGAACAGATTTCCCAAGAAATAAATATAACCAAATGGACATGTATATACCCATAAATTTAAGTATAATAATTATATAATTCATAAATGGGTATTATAAACATCAAACAAATTAAATCAGTGGTTAATAAAGCATGTATCTCAAGGAAATAAAATGTGTGATGAAATACCCTTATCTCGTGTCTTGAATATCATCATTATCATAAAAACCTCCATTATAATAGATATAAGATTATTATACATCTATAAAAGAAAATATTATTATATCTAATACCTTATATGGGTTTATTATGAAATTATATTACTCACTTGTTAACAATTCTATGTTAGGGTTTCAGTTCTGGTAATATCCGCTTTGTTTTTCACATGTGTCTTAATTTTTTATATCTTTGATACTAATAATTATATCATGATTTAAATAATTTAAAAAATGATTCAAATATAATTTATATTAAGTATATTTATATTATAATAATCCATATATTATATATGAATGAAATAGAATACACTGTTCATGAAGACGGTATGTCGTACGTACGCATGGACACTATTTCTGTTTAATTTCCGTGTTGAATAAAAGAAAGTAAAATAAATATATGTATATATAAAAATTATTAAATTATATTTTTATATCATATAAATAAAATATATTCACTAAAACCATCATTAATAGATTCCATGTAGCGTATGAATGAATCACATCGCTTTCAAGGGGTGGTAGTCTACACTTCATCAAATGAAATTATCGTATTATTACAAAATGGAAAGTATAAATATATGGGTGTTAAAAGAATTAAATAAGAATAAATAAAAAATAAATATAATATATAAAATATATAAACATATTTTCTATCATAATTTCTACCATGAGAGGTAGTAAATGAAAAACGAACAATCATAGTTTTGTGAGGTGGTAGTTCGCCTTACACGTAAAAAGTATGTTCATTAAAAATTAGATGGAATTGTTTGAAATGTTTGGTATAAAACCTTTCTTAAGAAAATCCTAGTGAATTTATGAAATTGGTTTTGTAATACATTAATGAAATAAGAATATTTTAGGGAGTGGATAATGGAAATAAAAGAAAGGAAACTAAGGGAGGGTGTTACCTCTTAATTGGGTAACTCCATTTAGTGTGCACCAATGGGATTCCTTAGAAGACTTTATTCACAAATGGAGGATTAAAGGAGGAATTTATGGTTTTTTGGAGGTTTATTATAAATATATTGGCTTAAATTTTTTTTGAGATGTGTGAAGAAATGGTAGTGTTTTTTACTTTTTATAGAAGTAGGGGTTTCACTCTTGTAAATACCAATAGTTATTCATTAATGGTAGGAATAAATTACAGAATGTAACGTCCCGGATTTGGGTTCCACACAATGGGTGTCCCGAACACAGTTGGTAACATCACCTCAAACGCATTTCCCAAAACTCCAGAGGCTACCGACTAGCAGCGAGGGCCTAGGACTGATAGTGGGAAAACTATGATCTCATTTTTCGAAGTGTAGCACAGTGGAAAAAAATATAAACATACAAAAGCAGAAGCAATAAATAATATAGACCAGAAATGGACAACAGAACTGAAGTAAAAGATAACCAACAATCATATATAAAAAGATGAAACATGTCTCTAATTCTAAAAAAGCATCCAAAATAGGATATACTAGAATCTGATACAATACAGCACAAGGTACAAAGTACAACAAAACAAAAATGAAGTAGTGCAATAGGAATGCAACAACATCACAAGCCTAATCTCGGTCTCATGCTCTCCTACTCCTCTGCAACAATCATGTACCTGTGTAGGGACTCTTTCCCAAATCAACACTTGCAGCAATATAATCTATTTGGGCCCAAGACATGACCCAAACAGGGACTGAGAAATAAATCCCAGTAGGCAACCACCGAAGGCCCATTACCAACTATCAGTGAAAATTTGCAACATCAGTGTACAATAATCAAATGCAGTAAACTGGGACTACTCAAAAGTAACCATTCCTACCAGTTACATTTCCATTTTAATAATTATTTAATAATTAAATATAATTAAATTCCGAGTTTTCCGAGACTTGGCCTCGACTGAAAATCTTCTATACCAGTGCCACAATAGAAACCACAACAGGATATCTAACAAGTAAAAGATAATAATAATACCAAGCCTGTGATTTATCTTGGTAGGTAAAACATAAGAAATAACCACAGTGAATATTCAAAGTAAACATTGTCCTCATACATGCATGTCCTTACCCTCAGACAATCTGAAATGAAACCCTCAAGTGACTGCCCTCAGGCATAACAAATATTTCCCTCAGGCATACAAGATATCACCCTCAGGCATAGAAGCTACTACCCATAGGCATAAGAAATGTTTCCCTCAGGATAAAAAAAACATTTCTCTCAGGCTAAACAAAACATTGTCCTCAGAAAAAAAAACATTTCCCTCAGGAATTCCATAGGAAAATCAAGTAACTGGGTTGAGACCAACACATAAGAAAGAAATTTATACATTTCTCCTCTCAAGAAAACTCAAAACATGCTATAATAATGGCATACCCACAGCTATCCTGGCCAAAAGGCTAAATAAGGTAAATGCACCCATGGGGTGTCCCTGAATCAAAGTAATGATCTCAAACAACAATTTATACTTATTCATTAGATTACCCATGCAATCCTAGGTATCTCAACAGTCAAAGTTTCATCCATAAAACTCCCCGAATATGGGCGCGTGGCACAATGATACAAAAAATCAACTCTAAAGTTGGAATTAAATGTCAAACCACCTACCTCGATCTCCTCTGATTGATATACGTGAAATACACCTCCCAAAACAACCAATAATGACATAGATCTGAGATAAATGATTACCTATTAAAACCAAAATAACTTCCCTTAGGGAAATAATTATAAGTAAAGATTCAATAAGAGGGAAGACCTTACCCGTGCGGTTCAAAAGAGACTGACAGTGGAAGAATCAGAGTCCCAGTGAGCGATCGGGAGCTCCTCTAAGTCTCAGCCTCCACTTCCATTGCTCCTGGTGAGTCCTTTACCTCCTCTACCGAATGAGTAGGATACTACCTATTTTTAACGAAAAAACATAACTACATGGCGTGTACTCTCAATTACACAGTGTGTACTATCCTTTTTAACTATTCCTATGGCGGCTACTTTCCACCGCTTCGCTGTTCACCTACCGACTGATTACATGGCATGTATTACTAAGTACATGGTGTGTAGTTATATTTTACAGCCTTAATCACCGACAAGCCTACAAACCCTGTATTCTCATCCCACATAGCCAAAGCACACTGTGTGTGTACAAAAGTACACGGCGTGTACCCATAAATTTGGGATTTTTCCCACATTTCCCTTGTTTTCTCAAAAACACTTAAGGGAAAGGAAAAGAATAAAACTGTGCATCGAGAATAATAACTGGGTTCTTACAAACTTCCCCCTTAAATCAATTTGTCCCCAAATTTCCCTTCTAAGGGGGGTGAAGATAAAGCTGAGAACAATTCTAGGCACTGAGCATGTATGTCGGTCTCCCGCTCCCAGGTTTCATCCTGAACTCGGCCATGCTGTCATAGCACCTGTACGAGAGGAACTAACCAACCTTGGGGAAACTTTGTTCTCTTATCAACAATATGGATCTGATGCTCCCCAAAGGATGCATCAACCAGAAGTTAAACCTCCTAAGGCTGAAAAACGTGAGACTGGTCTGAGTGATAACGACACAGCTGAGATATGTGGAAGATGTCGTGCATGGCCTGGTACCTATGTGGTAACTAAAACTGATAGGAAACCATCCCGACTCTCTCCAGAATTTCAAAAGGCCCCACATACCTTGGTGAAAGTTCACCCTATCTCCTAATCCTCCTATGTCCCAACCTTGGTGAAACATGCAGGAAAACCTGATCCCAACCAAGAACTCTAAGGGTCATCTGCGGTGATCGATATAAGATTTTTTTACGAGACTGTTCAGTAGCCATCTGCTTCTGAATCAACTGGACCTACTCTGAAGTCTCCTACACGAGACGTGGTCCCAGTAAATCTTCCTCACCTACCTCCAACCAGTACAAGGGTGATCGACATTTCCTACCATATAAAGCCTCTTAAGGCTCCATATCAATAGTTTCCTGAAAATTATTATTGTAGGAAAACTATACCAGGGGTATGTTATTCTTCTAAGAGCCCCCAAAGTCTAGGACGCATGCATGCAGCATGTCCTCTAGCACCTGTATTGTATGCTCTGACTGGCCATTGGTCTGAGGGTGGTAAGCTATTCTCAGAAGCACCTATGTACCCCGTACCCTCTAAAAACTCTTCCAGAAACGAGACGTAAAACGAGCGTCCCTATCTAAAATGATAGAACGAGAGACCCCATGAAGACGTACTACCTCTCAGATATACAACTTCCCAAGCTCATCCACACCAAAGGTCTCCTTGATTGGCAAAAAGTGATCTACCTACGTAAGTCTTCCCATAACAACCCATACGACATCATTTCCCTGAGGTGAACTCGGCAACCCAGTCACAAAGTCCATCGCGACATCATCCCATTTCCACTCTATAATGGGTAACTGTTGTAATAGTACATATGGACTCTGATGCTCCACCTTCACCCGCTGACAGGTGGAACATCTCGTAACCAAACCAGCTACCTCTCTTTTCATACCCAGCCACCAATACTGACGTCTCAAGTCATGGTACATTTTGGTAACTCCATGATTCACTGCCCAAGATTAAGAATTAAATTCCCAAATGAACTCTCCTCGTATATCCCCTAGAACCCACACTGGTCCATGGATACATAATACCTTGTCATCTCCTATCGTACAACCAAGAGGAGGGTCCTCACATGCCACTGAATCCCATATAACTAGGCCTTATAAATCTGATAGTTGTCTCATACTCACTATATATAGGGGGTAGACATCACAACTAAGGATAAAAGATAGGTTCTCCCCTGACTATCATGCACCTCCAAATGCATCTCAGAGAACAAATCCATAAGCTACCACTCACCACTGGCCTCCTGCACTGCCTGTATCTGAGTCCTCCTACTCAGTGCATTAGCTATTGCGTTACCCTTACCAGGTGTATAGGAAAGCTCAAAGTCGAAGGACTGATGGTATTCAACCCACCTTCACTGTCTCAAATTCAAGTCATGCTGTGTAAAGATGTATTTAAGACTTTTGTGGTCCGTAAACACTATAAAAGTTTCTCCCAATAGATAATGTCTCCAACAACGTAACACATGAACAACTGCAGCCAACTCGAGATCATGCGTCAGGTAATTCCTCTCATGTGTCCTCAACTACCAAGACCCGTACACAACTACTCGATTTCCCTGCATCAACACGGCTGCCAACCCAATACCTGATGCATCACAGTAAACTATATAGCTCTTCCCTTTTTCTAGAAGTATCTGGACTGGTGTGGATTTCAACCTTCGCTTCAGCTCCTGAAAGGATATCTCACGAGCTTCTAACCAAATGAACTTCATACCCTTCTTAGATAAACCCATCAATGGCGCTGCTAAGTGGTAAAAGTCCTGTATAAAGTGCCTTTAGTAACCAGACAACCCCAAGAAACTCTATATTTCAAAAAAGTTCTTAGGATTCTCCCAATAAATTACGGATCTCACTATCTCTAGGTCTACCGCAACTCCTTCCTCTAAGATAATATGACCCGGGAAGTGAATTTGGTCCATCCAAAATTGGCACTCTGAGAGCTCAGCATATAACTGATGCTCTCTTAGTGTACTCAATACAATATCAAGATGAGCGGAATGGTCGTTTCAAGTGTGAGAGTACACCAAGATATCATCTACAAATACCACCACGAAATTATCCAAGTATGGATGGAACACCCAATTCATCAGATCCATGAAAACTAATGGCGCATTTGTGAGTCTGAACGTCCTGACCAAGTACTCGTATAGACCATATATGCTCCAAAATACTGTAAGTGGTATGTCCGATAGTCTAACACCTAACTGATGATATCCGAATCTCAATTCAATCTTCGAGAACACCCATTATCATAAAAGTTGATAAAAAAGATCATCAATCCTCGATACGAGATATCAGTTCTTAACCGTCAACTGGTTCAATTTCCAATAATCCACACAGAGTCTGAGGGTACCATCTACCTTCTTAGTGAAAAGGACCTGCGAACCCCAGGGAGAAATACTAGTTCAGATGAAACCATTGGATTGTAACTCCTCTAACTGCCACTCGAGTTCCTTAAATTCTTGTGTATCCATCCTATAAGGAAGAATGGACACTGGTGCCACTCCTAGAACAAGCTCAATAGAGAATTACACCTCTCACTCCGGAGGTAGACCTGAAAATTCATTTGGTAAGACATCCCTAAAATGATTTACCACTAGAGGGAAATCCTTCTGAAATGTTCCCTAGTCATCAAGATATAAACTCGTAATCTGGGATATCACTCCACCTCGCCCACGATGCTTGGGTCCATCTCGGCTCTCCTGGACATCTCATTTTCCCTTGTACAGAAATTATCCACCCTCTGATGATGTGAAACTCACCCTATGACGATAGAAATCTACAAAGGCTCAAAATGGTACCAACTAGTCCATCCTAAGAATGAAATCATAGGATGTCATCTCTAAGACATAGAGGTACCATAGAATGTGACACCCACCAACCTCTAGGGGGAACTCCTTGCACTGACGCACACCTACCATTATTATTCCCAATGAAGTGTCTAGCATCATGATATTAGAAGAAGAAGAAACAACAGCCCAAGGCTCTCCACAACAGGCACAGATATAAAGCTATGTGTAGCACTAGTATCAAAAAGTACAAAAGATAAAATAGAACAAACTAGAATATTACCTCTGACAGTCGAAGGACCAAGATCCTACTCCAGTTGGGCTTGTTGCACTGCATATGTCTACCCAGTACTGCGGCCCTACGACACAGTCTAGCTACCGTGAGTTGACCCGCCCTATTGTCTCTGAGATCCTGGTGTCTGGCTACCATGGCCCTGACTACCACCTCAGCCTGAACGTCCTGATGTATTCCAATTCCCTGACAGGTAAGAAGCTGTTGGCCCTACTATTGCATGTGGAGTCTTCACAAAACCCTTCTCACTAGTCATTGTTGGATACGCCCTGCAAAAACGTTGAAGATGACCCCTCTTGCCGTAAGCTCGGCACTCCACTGGGTCACGTGGACACTAAGGTCTCATGTGCCCCTATTTGCCACACTGGTAGCACATTACCTAGCCACTTGAAGAAGTATTCTTGATATTATTACCACCATGAGAGAAATCCATCTGCCTCTTCCTATTTCCAGTAGAAATAGTACCATAGACTGGTGTTGAACCACCCTGGTCCGCGCCACTAGCTTCCCGCAGGTTACGCTCAGTAATCAATGCCTGGTTCAGAATATTATACACCGTAGGAAACCTAAAAACATTCAACAGCACTCAGATGTCATATAGAAGACCATCCTCAAAGTGTCTAGCCTTCAACGTCTCATCACCCACTAGAATAGGTGAAAAATATTGTAGCTTAGTGAAGCGGGAAAAATAGTCCATCACTGACATGGCGCTCTACTGCAAATTCATGAACTCTCGAGCTCAATTTTCCCTTAGCATCTCTGGAAAGAAAATGTCATAGAAGACTGCCTAAAAAGCATCCCACACCATGTCTCGGTGATGCTCAATATGGGTGGTAACATCACACAATATCTTGGTGGAATCATGCAGCATGTAAGTAGCGAGCTTGAACCTCATCCCAGGAGGAGTCTCCAGATGCTCAAAGTTCATCTGGATAGAACCCATCCATGACTCCACATCCTGTGGTCCACCATCCCCTGAATACGTAGGCGGATGCTAATGCTGGAATATACGTGTCAGATCTTCCATAGATGTGGCAACTGGCAGTGCTCCCTGGAAGGTCTTCATGAACCACATGAAGCCTTCATGGAACTACACTTCCGCACCTACGTCTGGTATAAGGGCTGGTGCCGCATCTGGCACTACTAGAGGATCCATCGGTAGCCCCTGACCTACCATATCAAGATTTTAATCATCACCGATCTCTTGGAGAACAACTCGTGGTCGTCTCAGCAACATGACTCTACAAGTTCAAATACATGACTTAGTTTAATTTACTGTCTAAGTTTCTTGTGTCCAGTTAAGAGTGCCAAAGAAAAGGGGAAAGATCCATTGAACAGGAAAAAAGAGACTACACGGCTTGTATAAGGTCTAAACGGCGTGTACCCTTAAGTCCTCACATGGTCGTGTTCTGCTACCGTCCTAGGAGTGTCTCAAACCTAGGTACACAGTGTGTTGCACCCACACAAGGCATGTACACCACCCTATTTCCCCAGCCACATAGCCAATTCCACACGGTCTCTCACTGGTCAGGACTACACGGAGTGTCCCACAGGCACACAAAGTGTACTAAACGAGCTTCACCGACCCATGTTGTTTGTGACACGACCAGATACACAGCTCACACTACATGGGGTGTTTCAGAAGGACACGATGTGTATTTGAAAAGATGACATCGACCCTTGTTGTTAGCTACATGGCCGGATACCAATATGACACTACACGGCGTGTTCATAATTGACACGATGTGTATAAGCTAAGATTTCTTCGTCCGCGTGGTTAGTCACACGGGCGGACATAGGGTCATGATGACACGACATATACAACTGGTACACGGTGTTTTCCTCTATAAAATCTGGAAGACCCGTGTTCCATCCCATGCGGTGGGTTACACGGCCTTATACTACATGCCGTGTACATATAAGTACATGGTGTGTACTTAGAAATTTTACCCTTCTTCTCGAACAGAAGAGTACATGGCGTGTGTTCATAGAACCGCATGTCGTGTTGTATGGTTTTCCAGATAGTAAAACTCAGAAACTACTTTGGATCCCCTTTCAAGCAATGGTATGCCAAATTCTGATCTGTGGGAGCCCATACTCCCCGTTAACCAAAGTTTAGCACTCGAACTTTCACATTATAGTACAAAACACAACAAAAGGTTGGATCATGATCCACCAAATTCTGGTCCAAGAGAGCCCATACTTATCAAGAACCAAAGTTTAGCATCTATAAATCCAACTGTAACATGTACCAATACACTATCAATAAGAGGCACATCTATCAAGGTACCTATCACAACAACATGGATTTTCTATCAAAACATCTTTCACAACAACATGCAGTTTCTAATGGACCTATATGGCATGGAAACTATGCATGACATGTGATTATAACATGTGCCTAAATGATGCATGAGATGGAATACCCTCATCTCATCAGGTTTCAACTAAATAGAACCCAAGTATAAAAATATAAACAACACACCACAAGCATGTCACCCAATTGTGAAATCTAATCAATTGTAATAATCATAAATGGAAAATCAAAATTTAATTCGAGGCAATCTGGCCTTTACCTATACACGGGGTAGCTACTCTCGAGCACAGTTTATTACTGAATCCATTAACACGATATCTCTTTTCGTTGTTGCTAAATAAATAAATAACCTAGATAAAAGAACCTCCCTCTGATACCACTTTGTAACATCCAGAATTCGGGTTCCACATAACGGGTGTCCCGAACCCGGTTGGTCACATGACTTCAAGCACATTTCCCCAAACTCTAGAGGCTGCCAACTAGTAGCAAGCACCTAGGACTGATAGTGGGGAAACTATTCCCTCATTTGTCCAAGTGTAGCATAACAGAAAAAATATAAACATAAAAAAGTGGAAGCAGTAAATAATATAGTTCTGAAATGGAAAACGAAACTAAAGTAAAAGATAACAAAAAATCATATATATGTTGATGAAACATGTCTCTAATTCTAAGAATGCAACCAAAACAGGATATACTGTAATCTGATACAATATAGCACAAGGTACAAAGTACAACAAAACAAAACCAAAACATTGCAATAGGAACACAGCATCATCACAAGCCTAAGCACGGTCCCATGATCTCCTACTCCTCTACAACAATCATGTACCTATATAGGGACCCTTTACCTTATCGACACCTGTAGCAATATAATATATTTGGTCCCAAGACATGACCCAAATAGGGTGTGAGAAATAAATGCCAGTAGGCAACCACCAAAGGCTCGTACCCAACTTTCAGTGAAAATGTGCAACAACAGTGTGCAATAATGAAATGTAATAAAATAGGAAGTACTCAAAAGTAACCATTCCTACTAGTTACATTTTCATTTTAATAATTATTTAACAATTCAAAATAATTAAATTCCAAGTTTTCCGAGACTCGTCCTTGACCGAAAATCTCTTATACCAGGGCCACAATAGAAACCACAATAGGCTATCTAACAAGTAAAAGATGATAATAATACCAAGAATGTTCTTTATCTTACAAGGTACAACATAAGATAGCACATAATGAATATTCAAAGTAAACATTATCCTCAAACATGCAAGTCCTTACCCTTAGGCAATCAGAAATGAAACCCCTAGGTGTCTGCCCTCAGGAATAACAAATATTGCCCTCAGGCATACGAGATATCACCCTCAGGTATGGAAGCTACTTCCCGCAGTCATAAGAAATGTTTCCCTCAGGCTAAACAAAACATTGCCCTTGGGCTAAACAAAACATTTCCCTCAGGCTAAACAAAACATTACCCTCAGGAATTCCATAGGAAAAGCATGTAACCGGGCCGAGCCCAACACATAAGCAAGAAATTTATACATGTTTCCTATCAAGAAAACTCAAAACATGCTATAATCATAGCATAACCACAGGTATCCTATCCAAATAGCCAAACAAGGGAAACGCACCCTCAGGGTGGACCTAGATCAAAGCAATGATCTCAAACAACAGTTTATACGTATCCATTAGATTACCTATGCAATTCTAGGTATCTCAACAGTCAAAGTCTCAGCCATACGACACCTCAAATATGGGCACGTGGAACAATGGTACAGAAAATAAACTCGACAGTTTGAATTAAACAAAATACCACCTACCTCGATCTCCTCTGATCGATATACGTGAAATGTGCCTCCCAAAACAACCAAAAAAGATGTAGATATGAGATAAAAAATTACCCATTCAAACCTAAATAACATACCTTATGGAAATAATTAGAAGGAAATATTCAAGAAGAGGGAAGACCTTACCCGCACGGTTCAAATGAGACCAACGACAAAAGAATCAGAGTCCCGGTGAGTGATTTGGAGCTCCTCTAAGTCTCAGCCTCCTCTTCTGCTGCTCCTGGCGAGTCCTCTGCCTCCTCTGCCGAATGAGGAGGCTACTACCTATTTTTAATGAAAAAAAAATAACTACACATCTTTTACTCCCAATTACACGGTGTGTACTATCCTTTTTAACTATTCCTCTAGTGGCTACTTTCCACCACCTCACTGTTCACATGCCCACTGATTACACGATGTGTACTACTATGTACATGGCGTGCCGTTAGTTTTTTCACCCTTAATCACTGACAAGCCTACAAACCCTGTATTCTCATCCCACACAGCCAAAGTACATGGCGTGTGTAAAAAATTACATAGTGTGTACCCATAAATTTGGTATTTTTTCCCACATTTCCCTTATTTTCTCAAAAAACACTAAAGGAAAAGGAAAAGAAGAAACTCGTACCTCAAGAATAAGAACCATGTTATAAAACATAATTTCCATCCTAAATGAAAAAAATAATTGAGTAATGGGGAATAATGGTTTATAAAAAACTACACCATGGAAAAATATGTGAATTTTAATAATTATGTTCCTTAACTTCTAAGATTCCCTAATTTTATCATTTTGGGTTTTATTTAAGCTTATGGTTTTAAAAACTTAGTACTTTAACCATTGGGACTAAAATAAAGGTATATTTATTATAAAATATAGATCCCAAAAATTATTAATATGATTTATTATTTATATTTTAAAGTATTACATGTTTTTGAAATTAACTTTAAAAAAAGATCATGTGATGCGCCCAAACACATATTAAACCCGAGCCATGCGAAAAATGTTTTTACAATCTTTGGGTCAAAATATTAATTTTAAAATACCAATTTTTCTATTAGTAGATCATATATAATATTTATTAACAATTAAATATAATTTTTAATAATATAATATTTTTATTAATTTTAAATCATTTCATAAAATATCATTTACGGTAAAACAACATTAATGCCACTTTCGTTATTGTTTTTTTTACATTAATTTTAAAATACCAAAATAATATTTTAATAAAAATATAATGATTTTACATATTTTTAACATGATATATTCATAAATAATATAATTTTATAAAATACTTAAATTAATTTACTTCACTTTAATATTTATAGTATCATTTATTTTAGTGAATTGTTAATTAAATATTCATTAGGTTAACATTTCTTAATACTTTTAAGTAACTAAATCATATCAAAAAATTAAATTTTTATTTTTATTTTAAACACAACCCATTTATTTTTAAATATTATATGTATAACCAAAAATATTATTTTTTTACATATCTCAAGGGTTTATAAATGTTAAAGGTAAGGAAAGTTACTTTTTTTTTCATTTTCCTAACTTAAGCTTTTATATAGGAAACATATTTTTAATAATATCCCAATAACCCATATAATTAGAACCAATAGGGTATATGTTATAATTATTGGTATCAAATTTATCTTTGAAAAGTTTCATGGTCATTGTTTCCTTAAAATTATATTTCAGTCCCTTATTAAACAAAATTTTACCTTAATAGCTGTAATTAATTTGAATCACTATCACTAGTATTTTTTGTCAAAAAAATAAGTTAATCATATTATAAAAAAAATTATAATTTTTTCCACCTTTTATTTTGGTTTTTTAAAATTCAAATCATGTAATTTTGAAAATTAAGTTTAACGCTAATCCAATAGATATGGTGAGAAAACATATTTTTAAAGTAAAATGTTCAAAAGTTCAATAAGCGTTTATATCTAATTTCAATATAAAAATGAATCCAATGAACTAAATTTTATTAATATATGTATAATTTATCAATTTTTACTTTATTAACCAATTTGTAATATAATTTATCATTACAAATTATTTAAACAAAGAAGTAGTTTTTAACTAGAATATAGTATTTTTCAGTATTCAACAAAAAATGAAGTTTCTTATAAAAATACCAAAAATATAACCTTATAAAACATGTAAATTATGGACTAAAAAATAATTTTTATTTTTACAAATAAAATTCATAAAATTTTCCAAATTTTTTTTTAAAAAGAGGTGTAATTTTAAAAGGCAGTAAAACTCAGATTTATGTATACTGAAAGCTAATCTAAGTGTTGCGTGTAACACAAGAATAATATGGTGTTTTATATAAAAATAAAAAAAATAAATTTAGTGTTTCATGAAAATTAAAAAATATATGTCAAAAATATTAAATTATTTCAAAAAATCATAAAATATTGTTATATTACAATAATAGACTATCTTTTTCAAATAAACAGGGTAAAAAAAAAGAACTCAAAAGTGATGAATAAATTTAAATAGAAAGTGATTAGATATTATAATATTAATTAATTATAAATTTGGATATCATTATTTGTTCTCAAGTCCTTGAATTTTTTTTAAAGTAGCTCGAACATGTTTCACAAAAATTGCATAAAAATATGGTGTTGTGGAAGTTTGGAAAAGACATCTCTTTTCAGTGTGTAAAGTGTCTAAGTACTTCTAATCAAACATGTCTCAAAATTTTTTATTATTATAGTGTATAAGGGTCCTAAATTCTATATCCATTTATGTTCCACATTCACATACACACAATAAGAATCTTCTATTAAATTTATATCACTCTATGTCCAATTATTTGTTGTGGGATAATATTAAAAAAATTAAGATTCGTGTACTAAGAAATAGATCTGAAAAAGTATAACCTTTGATTTAATACAATCATGGAGTTATTTAATTATTATCTTTCTTAAATCCACATTATTCTTTCTATTATTACATTCTTAAACAATACATTTTATAATGGATTTTTAATTTAATTTTGGGGAGCTAAGGTAGCTACCTGGTAGTAGATTCACTATCATTAGCTTCAATAATGATAAATTCACTAATGGTAGATTCACTAGCAGTAGATATTTTTAATGGTATCTCTGTTAATGATAGGTCTTCTTTGTAAGAAGCAATTCTATAGTAGTATATATTCTCTGTAGGTAGATCCATCTAACAATAACACCATTAAACATAGAGTACATGTTCCTGTATGAAGAACCATTGTGAGGGTAGATTCTTCGAATGGAAGCTTTATCTGGTGGTCACATAGTTAAACTAGCAGTGACTTCATGAAATAATTTTATCTTGGAGAGGTATAATATTTATACTAATGGTAGTATCCCCATTATATGAATACTTATTTAATATTACTTATTTTGACTATAATTCAATTTACAATCATAAAACATTAAACTAATTAGAAACCTAAAAACATGATTTGTGATTATTAATATTTGGAGGTTTTCAACATACATTTTACTTATTACTTTTTTAATACTACTCTATTGTTTTGTTCAATGGTGTATACTATTAATAATCATGGATCATATGGTTTCTTGGTTGATTTGTTTCATTTTATTTGGGTATTCTAGTTCTTAAAGTAAAATTTTCCTCGTCGATACGTTGGAATTTATTTCTAGCCTTTGTTATCTTGTGGATATCACTTAAGTCTAGATTCACTCCATCTCTTCTAAAGATAATGATTTGGTAGGGATTTTACAAATGGTTTTAAACTAATTTGATCTATCTATATCTTAGGATGGCTGCATGGAGAAAGGAATTTTGAAACTTGAAATGTGTAGATTAAAAATACAAAGATAACATTTTTTCTTGAAAATTTTGTTACCAGGGTGGTTTGGGATTAAAAATATTTATCCACATATAGGTATATTTTCATCTAATAATCAAGGGTTTCTCTAATTATTGTTTTATATCATGCATTGATAATGAGATTTCCCACTAGGACTATATTTTTTTTTGAGTTTGAGAATTATTGCAAATGGATACAACGTTTGTTTTTTTTGAAATGCTAGTTGCAATTCATATTCCTTATGCTAATTTGAAATTCTATTAGACTACATTTTCTAAAAAGTAATGATTAAATAGTGTCTTATTATAATTATAGAAATGGAATGGGGTAAACATCGTAGTAATCAACAAAAGATTCTATAGAAAATATGGTTGTGCCTAAACTGTAGTTGATCTAAATATTATCCAAAGAATAATTCTGGATTTTGAAGACATTAAAAGAGGAAATCGGGTTGATGAATACCAAAAATTAGAACAATTTTTATAGTTTTAAAAATATAATCCACCTATTTTCCATGGGTTTTTTATAATGAAATAGTAAGGTGTGCCTAAAAAATTAATCAATTCATTCATTTCATTACTACCTGAATGAGTTAAAGGTAAAGTTGGAAAACTATATATTAGAGGATATTGGATGAAAATGGTGATATTTATTAATTCATGGTAGATTTGATCAAGAACTTACTTGTTGGATGATTGAAAAATCATTCAACAAATGATTATTTCCTCAAAAATTCAAGATATAAATGAAAATAATTTTTTTCATATTGAATAAAGAAAACCTCTCAGTGATGGAGTATGTCGCTATGTTTATAATGTTTTTTTTCTCTATATAAGTAACTATTAGGGTTTCCTTAAAGGAATGGATTTTTGAATTATAATTATGACAATATATTTTTTCTAATATATTTTTCTTATTGATTACTAATTATAATGAGATAGTTAAAAGGGATGTTGTGGAAGAAAGAAATATTAGTAGGAAACCATCGAGAGGAAGTATGTTTTCACTACGGGATTTTTTCGAAACTCTAATGTTGGGAATCTGTAAAATAGGTGCATAAATTCTAAGGGAGGATTATTAGATTAGGCTTAGACTTTTGAATTTTTAAACTTTTCACCAAGGCCCAATATAAATCTTGGTTGTTTCCAGTGTTCTTATTTTATGTATATAACGAAAGATTTTATGACACCACCTAAATCTTGTCAAAATTATAATTTGATTTTAAATATACATCATTATATTCATTTTTATTTAAGTCATGGTGATGAAAATATATCTCATGTTTCTCAGACATCTTATTCTTTAGTTATAAGACGTCACTGGAGAAACTCTCATCCTCATAACCAAGAGAGCCAAGGTGATTCAACAAACACCATGACCCCACAACTAGTGAAATAATAGCAGGGAATCAAGGATAAAAGGTTCACAAGTATTAAATTATATGTTACTATGAATATGATCATGGAGTATCAATCAATTACTTTGATGGATTTAGGTCTAATTATTTTTGAATTATACCCTTATGCAAGCCTTATTTTACATGGGTACATCCCCCTCCCTAATTTATTCTCGTGTTTTTGACCTTATTGGTTTTCAATATTAAATTATCCCTTTGGTATTGAAACTTCAAACACCTCTTGGACAATGAGAGGTTCAATCCTCTAAAAAAAATGAATGTTATATAACTATTGATGATTATAAATTGTTTTGGGATTTCTCTATTTTTGATATGTATATATATGAACTCATTATGGTAATAGATTGCTTCAAAACCATCAATTCCCACATTGATTGTTATATCTAGATCATTAGTTTCATATCCTCTAATAGAATTAATAATATATGTAAATAAGATTTGGGTGTGAATGATAGAAGATAAGGACCTTTGGTACTAGTGGACATGACTACTTTTTATCATTTGAAAGTGATTACTTTGGAATCTGTTGAGGAAATAAAACATACATATTTTACAAACATCATTGACCAATTTCCTGATGTCTTTCCAGATAATTTATCTAGATTTCCACATCAAAGATATTTTGAATTTATGATTTATCTACTATCAGGTTCCATTCCTATTTCACCTACATCTTATAGAATGAAAAAACACAATTTACTGAATTTAAAGTCAAACTAGAAGAGTTGGAAAGAAAATCATTCATACAACCTAATACATATCAATGGAAAACACTTATTTTGTTTTTAAAGAAGGTAGATAGAACTCTATAGATTTTTTTGTATTATCATAATCACAAATTTTTTATAAAAATAACCCATATACTATTCCTTGAATTTATTATCTATTAGATAAATTGAGAGGGGACTAATTGTTTTTTAAAATTGATTTAAGATCAGGGTATAAAAAACATTATGTTTGGAACGAAGAAATTAGAAATATATCCTTCAATATCCATTATTATAACAATGAATATTTGATTATTCCCTTTATCCTTACAAATTAACCATTTGGATTTATAGAATTAATGAATCGAATATATCAAAGGTATCTTGAGTCATTTTTTATTAGTGTTCATTGATTACATTTGATCATACTCTACAACTAAGTTCAATCAAGAAAAACAGATGGATATAGTGTTTTGTTTCTTTTTAGAACATCACTTTAATGATACACATTAAATGTTTGATTTCTACATATTAGAGATTTGTTTACTTGGCCATCTCATCTCTAAAAGATGAGGTTCAATAAATCCTAAAAAGATAAAATTCTTTATCTCATAGAGAACACTAAGAATTTTATTGAGATACACATTTTCCTTGACTTAGCAGGATGTTACTAATGATGTCTTTTTTATTTTTCATGAAATTACTCACTGATAATAGCTTTGAAAAGGATTAGAGTTTCTTTCTAATAGATTGGTGAGTTCTAAAAGTATTTTCAAGGGAATATGTTTTGAATTACATCAATACATATCCTTAAATTATAGATTTAAGAAAAGGTTATATATTCTATTGTGATGCATTAGGATATATGTTTGGTTTTGTTCTCATATAGGGATATCATGTTGTCTATTATGGTTCATGATAGTTATGGTTTTATGAGAATAATTACCCAACACATGATTTGGTGTAAATTTTTGTGGCCTATACTTTGAAAACATGACTACATTATATTTTTCGATTGAAATTTATAATCAACATGGGGAATAAGATCCTGAAACTAGTTTTCTCACAAATGGATTTTAATATAAAGAAATGAATATGGAAGGAATATCTATAAATTTTGTCCTCAATTTGGCATATGCATAGAGAAAAATGAATTATGTGGCTAATGCATTAATTATCAATATGTATATTCTGTTTGATAAATAAGAATTAGGTAAATGGAATATAATTTTTTTCATAGTAGATATTCATCTAGATTACATTGATCAAGGTGATGTTTCTATTTTCTTCTATGTTTCTTATTTTCTTCATTTGGTTTATTGGGTTAAGGTAACCCCAAAACTAATCAAGAATGACTAACCATGAGTCCAAAACTAAATGGTATTAAGATCATTGTTGGATGTATGTTGTATGGGGGGTATGTGATTTGTTACAAAGGAAATATTTTGGTTTCTCCAATTTATCAAGAAAAACTTCTTAATTCCTACCACTATTCAAGATGTGTTTTTCATAATCAAATGAAAAATATGTATAAAACACTAGAAGAAACAATTTTGGGTATTTAATGAATATTAGATTGGGAAAATTGGTCTCTAAATACCTCACATGTTATCAGGTCATGTTGTGACACCAATGGAAATATGGTATTTTTGAATATTTATTTATTCTCATATGAAAATCGGAGAAACTAACTATGAAATATTTTAAAATTATACAAAAATGGTTATGAAACATGATTTCATATGGACGATTGTGTATCTACACGTGAATTCATCTCACTTTATCCCTAATTTTGAATCCAATGTGGTTTAATATGTTTCTAAACTCTATATTCAAACATTGTTAAGATGCATGAAATTCTAGTTTCATTTGTGTCTATTTGGGACCCTAGATTTACTTATTGTGTATGGAAGTTACTGTAGAATGTATTTCAGACCTAATTAAATATGATCATAGAATATCATACAAAAATGGATAGTTAGTCTAAGCGGATGATACAAGCCCTGAAGGACATTCTTAGAGATTCTGTGGTGGATTTTGGAGGATCATTGGAGGATTATATACCATTATGGGATTTATAATACAATACCTACTATCACACATTGATTCATATAGCTCCTTTTGATGTTTTATATTCTTGTACATATTGTTCTAAACTTTTTTGTTTAGAAACAAGTGATACTTCACTTATCGGACCAAGTCCTATGAATGAGAAAATAGGGAAGATTCATTTGATCAAAAATAGAATAGCGGTGGCACAGAGTCATCAGAAATTCTATGCAGATCATAGTTGTTAACCATTATTACTTAACGTGGGTGTTCATGTGTTCTTGATAATCTATCCATATCTAGAAAATCATAATTTTGGAAATAAATGTAACTTTATTTATTAGGACATTGTCCCTTTTTTATACTTGAATTTGTCGGTGAGGTGGTTCTTGGTTGGATTTACCACCACAGTTATATTCTTTGAATAGAATCATTCATGTATCTCACTTAAAGAACTAAAAATATGATCTTAACTAAATTATTCAATGGGGACATATTGATCATAATCCAAATACTACATTGATTAATGTATCAAAATTAATTATGGATGGGTAGGAGAATCTATTCCATCAGAAAAGCATTAGGTTAGAAAAGGTTTATGGCTCCATTGTCATATTTGGGAATAGTAATGGGAACACGTAAAGGATATGTTCTATACAAGTTCTTGTATCCCCATTCTAGGGTCAAAAATACCAATTGTGGGGATAATTAACACCCCTATTTTCACATATTTTACCATTTTATTATTTATCCTTAGCCTATATATTACTTGGTTTGAGTTTTTTTGAGTTTTTATAAGGATTTTGAGGTATTATTAACTTTTTTGAGGTGCACTAGTTGAGTATGGTTAGTTTAAACTGTTCACTATATTCAGGAAACCATACAATGTGGTGTTGGAATTCACTGGTAAGGCACATGGTTAGATAAAAATGTTTCCAAAATGTACACATGAAAAGAGAAATCATATGGATGGGGATAGTGGGATAATCATGGATGGCATGTGGTTTTCCAAACCATGTGAACCAACCTTGTGATGGTGTGGCCTTGGGATAATAGTACCACAATGTTGGTGCATGGTTTTCCACACCCTATAGAAAAATTCATCTGGATCTATGGATCTTATACCATATCACACACATGGTTACGTCAAACAGTTCATCAACCATGTGACCTAACCCTGTGATTTATAGGTAATGCTATGAAAGTTAGTCACTAATTCAAATTAAATCTCCAAGACCCTAATTATACTCTTATTTTCTTAAAATTCAGAAACCACTTTATCTCATAGGCTTCCAAGGTGATTCCATTTTATCTACAAGTTTCTTTTGGATGAATCTAAGTTTTTTGGAGATCCAAAATCAACTCTAATTCCTTATTCTTCCTCATTAATATTAGATATACTCTTATAATCTCTCACTCTCTCTTTCTCTATTCCATAGATATAACCATTTATAAATAGATCCCTATAAAATGATGTGAATCCTTATTGGATATTCAAGGATTATTTTAAGGGAAGGTATTGTGAGACTGGATCTTGAAGTTCTTAGTTTCATTCAATGTTTATATATTATGTTAAGAGGTAGGTGGATCTCTATAATTCCACCTGTTATTGATCATGAAGTCTTATGGTTTATGTTTCATTCTATTTGATTTTTTCCAAACCCATTTTGGTTTTAGTTCTAAAATCATTGGTTTCAAAATGGTTCTCACAATGTGTTAGATAAAATGCTTGATAGAAAATGGTTTTCAATTTGAAATGTTTTTAGAATAATTTCATATGACAACTGGCATACATGGTGGGAGTGTGTTCATATTAACTCTAAGAGGGATCATTCCTGAAAGTTCCACCGTCAATAAAGAAGTATGGAAAAGATAAGGGTGTGAAGTTCCCCTATAAAAATGACTCCCCAATAGATTACTTGGTGTAAAGATAACTCACCAATCTTGAGTATTGGGAGACCTGTGGTAGCATATATTATGTGTATGTGTGGTTGTAGATATGTAATAGTTATTCTAGGTGATAAGAAAGGGTTTTGAATATTTTTTTCAATTATTTCTGGGGGAACTTATTTTTGGTTTTGATATAAATTGTTTATATTCTTATCTAATGTTTTATATAAATGCGATAACAATTTCTTGTCCTAGTGGAACATTATGGGAAGACCTTGCATAATTTTTACGGAGTTATACTAACCCCCTTACTAAGAACTTTTATATATTCTCATATATCATATTCTAAGATACATATAAAGTAAAGGTGTCACATTTCTATAGTAGAGAATCATGATTTTTATACAGAGTTGGTGTTCAAATCATATAAACATTCCATGGTATATTTTGAGTGACTCTACCTTGGTTTTTATGCATTTGGGAGGTCTTTTAGTTTCTTGTATTTTTGTTATCAAATTTTCACTAATAATATGATGTTTTAGTCTATGGATTATAGTATTGTTACTCATGAATCACATGGTTGGTTATTGTTGTGTTTCATCTCATTTGGGTATCTTTATTCATTAGGTAAAACCATCCCCACATATTTCCATTAATCCATTTGAATTTATTTCTAGCATTTTGTTTAATAGAGATTTCACCTAAGTCAAGTGTCAGTTTTCCTCTTATCTAACAAATATGATAGGGAAGGATGTTATAGGTTTTCTCATAATCTTATCATAGTAGAGATGAGAACAGAGGATGTCATACTCAATATAGATTTTAAAATTACATTCTAGTAATGGGTGGATTAAAATAACCACATGGTGATATGTAATTGATAATAATGGCCAGGCTTCACCATTAAATACAAGTGTGATCTGGCAGTAGAATATGCAAGGATAACCCTCAGGTGATTTTTAGATTATTACCCACATAATTAATGGATTGTCATTATATACTATATATTCTTAAAAGAAACAGTTTCCTATAGTTGTGGATGAATACATGGAAATTTTATGGATGTTTTGTGTTTTACCCATCATTGGGATATTTATTTCACCATCGTCCTGTATTTAAAGACCACGCTAAAAAACGTACATTGGATGGCCTATATTTAAATGTCTTTCTATCCCCTTTACATCATTTTATAGAATTGGGAAGTACATATGTATTCATCACCATATGAAACAATTTTAAACACACATTCTTGAATAAAAAAAATTACATCCATAAGAGGATGCTAAATTCACTCTATTAAATGAGAGTACAAGAGAATAAAAAACATAATTTCACTCTCCATGTTTACTTTCATCCAAATTATCCTTTATTGATAATTTATCATCAAAATTAATATATGTCAATAGTTGGTCCCACAAAATATTTATAAATTTATCCAATTGGTAAACTAGTTCAACCACCCTCTATGATTCATGGTTTTCATTATGTTGACTGATGAGACATCCAATACAATATTACACCGATATATTTACTACTCATGATTGGTGAACATGTGCACATCCCATTTATCAAAAAAAATTCCTTATAATACTTTAAAAAAAGAATTATAACAATATTCCTTATCCATACTCCTTTTGTAATAATGAGATCCAAAACCACCATCTCAAACTCATTACGGAAACTGTTTTTGGAAAACAGAAGAGGCTTTAAAAAACCCAATTATATCCAACATCAAAACTAATTTAAGGATTTTTATCTCATTACATGTTCATTAAATATAATCTCTTTCTAGTGATTATAGTTTTATCTATCTACTTTAATTCACCCAAGTCTAACTAAGGCACAATTCTGTCGCATACATCCTTAGACTAACACCTTTATGAACATGTCCATAGGATTATACATTCCAATCACATTCCAAACATCCAAACTCTATCTTCAATTTGATTCTAGATTAAATATAATTTATATTTGTTTTTCTTTTTTGAAAAACTAGACTCTCTACAAAATTAATGAAATTATGAATATCATAGAATAACATTCCTTCTTTCTATTCCTTCTTGATCTTGTTCAATAATCACATAAACCAGGCAAACTGTTTTCCTACTTCTATAAGAGAAACATATTTTTCTTATATTATTAATAGGATATCCATAGGTTTTAATCAATACATCCAACTAACTATTTCACATATGAAAGTGAACACAAGACTAGTTGTTCTCTTCCATGAATCCATGTCCCGTTTAAAATATATTGTCACAAAACCCTTTAGCATATCATTATCACTAAAATTTAACAAAAAAACTTCTGAACCTTCCATATATCAAATAATAAATTACAAAACCTCCATGTTTTTACTTATTTAATTTGATATAAATGACACAAAATTACCATAGTAACTAAAATTTTAGGCCACATAAAAAAACATCAGGCATAAAACTTCTAATAACTGAAGCATAAGACACCTTTTCTATGTTTTGGACTTCAACATTTGAAAATAGATCTTTTGAATTTAAAATTTTAAAGTGTTTGATAATGGGAGTTGAAACAGGCTTAAATATAACCATTCTCCATCTTTTAATGAAATTCCTATTGTATTCCTTCTCGTATAATACTAATGGTCCAAATTTTTTTATCGCTCTCAAATTTTATCATTGTTATTTTACATGTATGTCTAGGATCCTTCATATCAAACCATTAGGATAATTGTTTTTTCAACTTGGTATTCGGTTGAATTTATGGCCCCCAAAAAACATATCATACACATACAAAATAATTGTAATTAATTTTCCATTATTTAATTTCATCTAAATGAAAAAATGATTGGATTCCCATCGAGTGAAATATTCTTCGAGAATGAATGTATCAAAATTTTGATTCCACTATCAAGGGGATTGCTTCAAGACCTAGAGACTTTGGTCAAAATTAAAAAACATTTTATCCTTCTAATAATATTTTAAACCCATGGGATAAACCATGTAAATATCCTCCTCCAGATCACCATGGGGAATTTCCTGGAATCCATAATCTTTAAGTGCAACATATAATAAGAAATAATGCTCAATGATATCTAGAGAGTAGTGTACATGATGAAAAATAGAAAAAGTTTGAAAAGTAACTTCCTTTCATTTATTATAAAAAATTCACCACCACACATTATTTATACCACCAATATCCCTTAGTTTCATCCTTAAAATGGGAAACCCATTTGTTTTCAAATCTCACATACATTTTGGATGTTTAGCCATATCCCACATTCCATAATAATTTATAGAATTAATTTACTTATTCATAGAAAACCACCACTAATTAAAATAATTGTGGATAGCTATTTTTTCAAACTTTTTGGTTCACCAATCTCCATTAAAATGAGATAGTTCATATCTATATCTAACCTCTAATCCATTTTTCTTATCCTTGTTGATCACCTCAACTGAATTATCAATTCTTAACAAAAAGGTTCTAATATTCCTTATGGAACCATTGGTTCCAATAATATCTCTCAAGAAACATCACCATAAAAATATTTTGGTCCTTATAAATTCCTTATAATAATTTAATTCTTCTAAAATTCAACATAAAAAACTGGCATTTTATTATTTTTCTTTTAATCTTAGTTCTGATTTTTTCTCTAAATTTTAGGAATCTCTTACCCAAATGACTTGATTATTATCATCATCCAAAAATTATATACATAGTTCACATCACTATATCATATAATAAAACATACATTGGATTTAGCCTTCAATTTATCTATATCTTTAACATCAATATAAAAATATCCCAGACTTTTAAAAAAACAAGATAGTTCACTTTTGATCTTTTACCAAACCAGATTTCTTCTATAAGTTCATGTCCCTCAACTACATTTGGACTTCTATTGACCAATTCCTCCACTATATATATATATATATTCCTCAACATTTCCCTTTATCATTTTGAAAATTAGTCTCATACTCTAGGATTTCTCTTATAGAGTAATATTCATTATTTCAACAACTCTATTCTATTATAGAGTTATAGAAAAACTATTTTCATCTCTAAACCCCTTATACTAACAAAATTTTTAAAAGTATTTTATGTTCTACACCATTTTCTATTTGGAGGTACATCATATTTTTATCATACTCCCTTTTAACCAAATATTTCCACTGAATAAGTTCCTTGAAACCATCATATTTATTATTTTGAATGTAAGAACAGAAATTTTGAGAGGAATCGTCAATAAAATCACCATGTATGAAGATCCACTACTTGAACTCATATCAGTAGGTCCTTAAATAGTAAAATTAAAAGGTTACAACATTAAATTCCTAGGCTTCCAGCCATTCAAATTGAAGGATACCTTCTTCAGTTTCCCCATCATATAACTTTCACATCTTCTAGAATATGATTGATTAAGTGTAACTATTCCCTTTTATTCTATAAAAATTATATTCTTCTCATAGATGTGTCAATATTGTTAGTACCATCCTTGTATATCTTCTAATAAAATGATTTCTTCCATCACAACTTTATCTTTTATTCCACTCATGAATAGTGTTTCATTCTTCACCCCCTGAAAATTACCGTAAATACTTTGGTTATTTTCCAAAATAAATTCAAAAAAGTGGTTCTAAAACCTACTCAATAAAGTTTCGAACTAATATGAGGTTCTTCCATAGACCTAGAATGTGTCTAATATTTTTTGTCTTCAATGAACTTCCATTATTCATCTAAATGTTAACATTTCTTTTTCCAACTATCTCTATAAAATAATCATCTACCATATGTACTCTTCCCAATATTTTAGATAGATAGTACACCATGCATCCATGATGACTAGTTGAATGAAATGATGAACTCATGTCAATAACACATGATTCCTATCAAATATTTATACTCTGCAACAATCTTTTACCACCTTCTATCATACTGGCAGAATTTTTGGTTCTTGAAATTGAAGAATTTATAATAGAATCATTATAATTTCTATAGTACTTCTTGATATGTCTCTTTTTCCCAAAAATATGGCAAGTAGGGCCTGCACCTACCAATATACTTTGACATATTACTTGTGACTTAACCTCTGATGACTTCTTTCGATGTCACATCCATTGATGTAACCATCCTCATATTGCAATATTGAGGGAACATATGGAGGTTTATTGGAATTACTTCAACCACAACTCATTATTATAAATTATATTCTAAATTTAATCAAAAACAATTTTTACACTTTTTCTCGAAGTAATTACAATGGTTAACATGGGATTAGAACATTCAAGATGTTAATATAAAATAAGAAACACCCACACATCATTGATAAAATTAACCTTCATTGATTCTAGATATCATTAGATCATGTTGAAATCAATTACATTATCAAATAATGATCTTACTTCTAATAGACTCAAGATAAATAATCATTTCGTCATAAAGACTATGTTGAGTGTCATTGGTTTCTCATAAATTTAATTCCTCGATTTCATAAATTATCAAGTGATTTTATTCTCCCAAGTATTGAAATCCAAATTCCATGATAGAGAAATTAATATCAAGGTGAGATACATTCTATTCAATAACTCCCATCACAATTTATCCATCTTCTCTAGACACTCTCCAAACGATATATCATCCTAAACTTTCCTTGTCAGAAGATATTTAAAATTCATCATCTAGAAGACAAGTTATGCCTCATAAAACATGAAAATACTGATCTTTCCTTCATCTAAAATCATTATTCATACTACTATTAATACTCCAAATGGGATTCAAAGTGTTTAAATTTTAATAAATATCTAATTCCATTTGTTTGGGACTATTTGAAAATCTCATTGTAATTATTTCAGAATAATAGATTTCTAAAGGCCTTCCTTTAGAAATCTCCATAGCCCCTTGACCTCATGTCCCATAAATTGGATGTAAAAACAACCTAATCACCACAAAAATCATTTACACACACTTTATATATTAATGGAAAAAATGGAAGAACACATAAGAATTATTTTGTTCATACAAAGTCCAAAATATACAAGAAAACCTTGAAATCACAATATTAAATGAGAGTATAAGAGAATTCCAAAATCACTCTCAATCTCCCTAGTCACTTTTCTCCAAAGTCTCATTAATTTATTTTTGATTGTATAAATGAATATATATCAATATTTTCTCCCACCTCATATATATGGAGTTCACCAATTGGTAAACTGGTTCTACCACCCTTAGAGATTCACAGAAATAATTCGATTGACTGGGGAAACATATGATACATTGTTACACATTTTGATTGACCACTAAAAAATGGTGAACATGAATGCTTCCAAGGTATTGAAAAATATAATTCAATACTTTAAATATACCATTATATTGTCATGATTCAGTCAAACATGTTCCATAAATTTGAGTACTATGACCACTATCTGAAACTCATTTCAAAAAGAACATTCAAAAAAACTGAAGTGCCTATAAAACACTACAATAGTCAATAAAAGAAAACCTATATTATGGATTTTTAACCTATTTGATTGCATTAATTAATATAATTGGTTCTTAATGATCACCCTCAGGTTTAGATATCAACAACATTTAGTTTATATAGAATACATCAAGAATATAAAATTTTGGTGTCATTATAAGCATTTTGAGTTATGAGGGATGTTGTTCAAAGAAATTAACCCCCCCATTATTATCTGATAACCCCTGAACCAGATCTTCCATCCATTTTTATATTGTTATATAATGGTATTCATCAATGAGATACTCATTTATTTTTCATTGAATGGTAATCATGCTAATAATTTGAGGGATGTATTTTATTTAGTTCGATTGTTAAAGTTGTATAGTAAAATCTCAATGTGTAAAATACGAAGATTGTATGTATATTTCATAGGAAATATATTCTTGGAGGGTGTTCTAAAATTTAACCCCACAACAATTTAGGCTATGATGGCTTGAGAGACACCCATGAATAAATTTTAGTTGTACATAATTCTTGGGTTGGTGGGATATTACTAAAGATTTATGGGCGACTTCTCTAGAATTTCATCACTTGTTAATTACCCTACCTAAAAAAGGAATCCCATTGTATAGTCCAAGAAATTATGGGGATTATTTTGAGAATTTGATATGGAGGATGACCAGTGGTCATATTGTTTTGGTTTCCCAAAGGACTCAAGTACTTGGTTTTCTATGATGATTCAAGATCCTTTCTTTGGTTATATGTTGATGTAGAAGTAGAAAGTGATTGAATTTGGTTCAAGGAATATAAGAACACATAAGAAAAAATATACAACCCATCATGTGAAGCTCATAGTTATAGTGTTAAAATTTGATACCTCAACACACAATGTTTTAGTTGATTGATTCATGATCCAAACAGATCATAAGAATCTTCAGTATATTTTCACCATGAAATATATGAACCAAATATAGAGTTGATATCTAAAGTTCTAATTGGATGATGACTTTAATATCACTTATAATCTATTCAAGAATAACATATTTTTTTTATTGACCCTCAATATTACCTATAATATTATTTTTAATTTTTAGATGCCTCATCCTAGCTCTCTTGATAACAGTAGATAAATGGATGGTCCACATGTCCTAAACTACACCTCCCTATGTGCTAGAGGTTTACAACTAGTAGTGAGGGTCTATTAAGATATATTGGGGAGACTATACCCTCTTGTATCAGAGTATCATAGTGGTATAATATATGAAATAATAAATGGGTTCTTACTAATAATGAAAAAATAGAAGAGAATATGTAAATCAACCAATCACATAAAGGATTGGTGGAAACCATAACCAATGTCATATAAAAAATGATTCCATGTTTGCATGCTATAGAAAAAGGGAAGAATAGTAATAACATGAAGCTAGAAGGTACAACATTCTGTATAAAAAATAAAAAAATACTAAAAAATATCTCTAGTGTCATCACAAACATGTGCCCAACCCTATACTGGTGTACTCCATCCAAAAAATGAGAATCAAGCATTCGAAGCTAGGCGGTTCCCTTAGTCCATAACTAAAATCATAAAGTCTTTTCAAGTACCATTAGTGGCTTGAACATGGTGTGATATATACTTAGTAGGCCATAACCAATGGGGTCTATAACTATCCATATAGTGAATATAATATAATTAGTGTGAGTTATAGTAATGAATAAGTAGTAATTTAAACTGTAAAGGGAACCATATAGTTCTAAAGGACACCAGTCTGAGACTGCCTACTTCCGCCCAAGCCTGGAAACTTCTGAACAGATTTCACCATGAACATATATATACATATATATATGTATGTATGTATATGTATGTATGTATATATATATTCACTATAAAAGTAATTTTGTTTATAGCCATATATATAGATACCTAGTTCCATGTTGGGTGCAAGGTGTAACTGAGGCATCCATGTCTAGTAACTATAGTTTTATAAATTAGTATGGGGATCCATGCCTGTGTATCATATATCAAAAGGGTTTCCATGCCCAATTATCATATTTATATGGAATTCAATTTCTGAGTATCACTAGTATATGGATAAAATTCCCATGTATCATTGGTATATGGGACTCCATGATTGTGTGTCCCTAGTATATGGTATTCCATACCTGAGTATCACTGGTATATGGGACGCCACACCCAAGTATCACTGGTATATGGGTTTCCATTCAAAAGTATCATATTAGTAGGGACACCATGCCCGATTATCATATCAGAAAGGATAACATGACTAAGTATCATAAGAAATATGAAGTCAAAAAGTATTTAGTATGATCCCGTCAATGGTTTTAAATTTCATTAGTATTCCACTCAAATAATGGAGTAGCCATTTTTTATGTAAAATCACACGAGTCTATTATACCACTCACTTTCCATTTAATTCATTATAGACACTTCATCTAGATACCAAGACAAAATAACTAGGAGGTGGTGTGGTCACATGAGATTTTATAAAATCAAGGGGAGATTATATAAGCACACCTCAAGTGGTGGAATTAGTTTATGGGGACATATTGCATTTAGACTAAGGAGGAAAAACTCATTTTTATCATGTATAAAAAATTAATTAATGGAAGAGTGTTTTCCTATCAAAATATAAGGAAAATGCAATGTGTTGAATCCTGACACATAATATAAAGCATAAATCCATGAAGGATAATTACAAGACCACCTACCTTTGGTTGGTAGAACTATCCTCTTCCATTATCATATATTAAATAGATCTAGAACATAAGAAATTACAAAAATGGTATATTTCCTTAAAAATAAGCCATATTAACTCACACAAAAATATCAATGAAGATGGAAAGATAAACCATTAAAATAAGGGAGAGGAATTAATCTCTTAATGACATGCATCCAATGAAACTAATGGTGAAAGAAATGGATATTGTATTAGGGAGAAAACTCAAATCCTGTCTTTAGGCATGGGAAGAGCTCTTCATATAGCTTCTACTAAAGAAAAGAATGGTATGGGTTAAAATTTGGTTTGCTATCCCATTTTAAAAATAGGTCACAATATAATCATCATGATAATAAAATTCATTCCATGAATTCCTAGGGGTTTTTTGGAGAATCCAATTCACATCATGAATAGGATACATGATCCTCCTTCAATTTATATCCTATAATAAAAAATTATGGGGTTTGTCTAAAGAGATTCACATCATGAACCACATTCACATCATGAATTGACTTAATTTCATGAATTTATTATGTATCCAGACTCCATCCCCCCTATATCTTTCCATGAACTAACCGATTGACATAAATTCATTGTTATAGAGGCCTAAGACAAATGAACAACTAAAAAAGGGTTTAATGGAATTTAAAATAAATTATACCTATAAAAAAATTTGAGACACTACAACCTTACCTCCTTAAAACAACTAATCTATGATTTTTCTTTCTAAGGGTCGTAATACATCATATGGGAAAATCTTTAGCCATTGAGCATGTATGTCATCCTCTATCTCCCATGTCACAACTTGTATGCACCATTGATGCCATAAAACTCATACCATAAGAACTAACCTACTTCAGAGGACCTTCATTCTCTGATCAATGATATGTAACATATTATCCTCAAATTATTTATCTTTATCCATCTCTATATCCTTAGGATGAAATGAATGTATGGGTCATTATAATAATACAGAAGTTGTTATACATAGAAGACGTTGTTCATGGCCCAATACCTATAAGGTATAGCCAGCTGATAGGATACCATCCCAAGTCTCTAAACAATCTTTAATGGAATAGTGTAATGAGGTGATTTATTTCCATATCTCTAAATCCCTCTATGAACCAGTCTATGAGAAACTTAAAGAAAGACCTGATGTTCAACCTTGAACTCTAGAGGATGACAGTAAAGATTGGTATAATATTTCTAACAAGACTATGATATATGCATATTATTTTGAATAATTTGAACCTACTTAGAATTATCATGTATAACACAATGGCCCCGCATCGCTACCTCAACTTTATCCAACTAGCATAGGGTTAAATAGAATGATTTACTATATAGGGCCTCATAGTGATCCATCTAAACAGTTCCATAAAATAAATTATTATAGGGAAACTCGATGAGAGGTAGTTGATTCTCCCAAGAACTTCCAAAATTAGAGAATCATTCTTAAAGAATAAACTATAACACATAAATCATTTGATTGGACTAACTATCGATTTTGTGGGTTGTATTTTGTACATAAATTCATCTATTAACCCAGTTGTTTCTGAAACCCCTACATGAATTGGGACATAAACTGATGATCCCTATATCATATGAAATAATGGATAACAACTTGAAGGAATACTATATCTTGAAGTTAAATCCTCCTGGGATCATATATTTTAAATCTATCCTAAATCAATGTGAAATGAGCGGCCTTGGTCAACCTATTGATGATCACTCATACAATGTCTCTGCCTCAAGGGTATCTCATCAGTCCTGTTATTAAATCCATGATGATTTTATATCATTTTCATTCATGAATGGAAAAAGTCTTTAAAATTATAGTAGACCACTAGAGATCTACCTTCACTTGCTGACAAGTGTAACACCATGTGATAAAACCTGTGATCTTCCTCTTCATATTGTGCCACCAATACCGAGGACACATGTTCTAGTACATCTTCATATGACCTGAGTGTACAGACAAAATAGAGGAATTAGAATCCCATATCTATTATTCTTGTATATCTAAAGGAACCCAAATATACACATGGAAGTTCATAATCCCATCCCCATCAATAATACAACTAGGTAGTGGGTCCCTTACAAAGATACTCTCCCTTAGGACTAGGCCCTTGGGATATGAAAGATATTTCATCCTTAACAATTTTATAAGAGAATATTTCACTACCAAGGATACTAAAATAGGTTATCTATGATATTCCTAAACCTCTAGGTTAATATCAAAAAATAGGGCCTTGAATTTACAATTACTACTGGCCTCTTGGAAAGCATGATTCTAAGTCGTCCATCTCAAGGAATTAGATACTTCATTTCTCTTTTCGTGCAAAAAACTGGGATCAATGTCAAACGAATGCAGGTATTCCACCCAACCATGTGGCTTGAATTTCAAATCATGATGTGTGGAAATATATTTGAGACTTTTTTGCTATTTTTAAATGAATAACCAATCCCCCAATAGATAATGTATTCAAAAGCATAAATAATGAACCACAGCTTCTAGATCAAGGTTGTGTGTAGGGTAATTCTGCTCATGAGGTCTCAGCTGGTTGGACTCATAAATGAAAACTCAATTTACCTACATAAAAAATACTCAAAACCTAGTTATTGATACATTATAATAAATTATATATATTCAACATGGATCTGTAGGAATCAAGTTTAGTTTTGAATTTAGTCTCCCATTCAGCTCTGGAAAGGTTGTTTCACATGCATCTAATTAAAAAAATGTAATGCCCTTTTTTATTCAAGAATAAAATTAGTTCTTTTAGGCTTGAAATTTATCCATTAGAGAATATTTAATATCTATAAATCCCAAATAAACTATGTTTTTCAAAGGCATTGTTGGGCCACTCCTTGGAAACTATAGCTCTAAGCTTCTCTTGGTCAATAGACCCTCCTACCTCTAAGATGATGTGACACAAGAAGTGAATAATACTAATATAAAAGTGGAATTTGGTGAGATTAGAGTATAATTATTTCTCTATAAGTGTATTAAGAATAATCCAATGATGTTTTTAATGGTCATATCAATATCAATAATACACTAACATATCATTCATGAAAACCATCACAAATTTATCCCAATATGGGTGGAAAACATGATTCCTCAAATACATGAATACTGCTAGAGAATTTTTAAGACCGAACAACATAAACCAATACTTGTACATGACATATATGATAAATTACACAATATTTTGTATGTATGGGGGATCAAAAAAATTTGATGTTATCCCAATATAAAATTGATATTTGAGGAAATTGTTAATCCATGAAGCTGGTCAAAGTGGTTTTCTATATAAGGTAGTGGACACTGGTTCTTTACCATAATCTATTTCAACTGATGATAATCCATGAAAATCCTAATAGGGTTTTAAATTTTTTTTCAAGAAAAGTATTGTTTAATCCTATTCTGGAGTGTTGGGTCATATAAAACCCTTATCTTATAAATCTTATAGCTTCCTATTGAGCTCCCACAACTTAGTTACAACCATCCTATAAGGAGGAAAGGATATTGATCCAGATCCCAGACCACAAAACAAATAAAAATCAACCTATCCCTTGGGAGGTATTCTATAAATGATTTCCGGAAATATATATCTAAATTTATCCACTAACGGATGAAATTATCTTGATATACGCCCTAATCATCTAAAATACTTTCAGTAATATAGAATATAACACTTCCCAGTCTATGATTCTTTGGTCCATCTCATCAAACCTAGACATACCATTCACCCTTAGGTATATAACTACATACCACTTGTGATGTAAAGGGCACCTTCCACTGATATAAATCCATGTATTCATGGTAAGGAACAAACCATTCTATCCTAAGAATGATGTTGAAACCATTCATCTCAATTACTAAGAGGTTCCATAGAAAATGATGATTTTATATACAGGGGAACTCCTTTAACTAGAATAAAATCTTGTAACATGTACCTAAAAAAGTTTCAAGGTCCATCACCCCACCAAAGTACCAAATTTTAAGTCTAATACTTTCTACAATTTCCACCTATATGAACTAATTTCATGTGCCAGTGTTGAATAAAGAAGAAAATAAAGTATTAGATACTAAAATATTAACACTAATTATAGAGTTCTTGATGATCCAATCCATTGGTAAAGGATACACTAAATAGATATGGACATATCCATAGCCTTGAGATACAACTTAACTACCTTGAGTAGGTTTTCCATATATGAATTGTATATATAAATCCTAGCTACATCATCCATAAACACCTTCTCTCCGTGAACGGTTAGTAGTACTATAGATACTTTCTTACCAAGGTGATACTGATCCCACTCCAAAAGGAATAGCTGATACAGATCATCTCCTACTAGGAACTAATGTGGATGCCTTATTAAAATGATAAATATTCCCCAAATTTCCACATCCTCAACACTCGACATGGTTTATGGGACATTGGTAAATCTTATGTCATATATTTATACACTAGTGACAAACCAAATAACTATAAGTGGGTTTCATTTGGATTCCACTACCCCCATGTGTATTCTTAAAGAGATGTTTCTTACCTCCATACAAACCAATTCCTTGTCTCATTTATAAACCACCCAAGACCACAACTTCATCTTCCCTTAGGTTTCAATGGGTGATGATGGCTTGGTTTTCTATTTAAAAAATTTTGGTCAACCAAAATACCTTAACCTAGGATCATATGGTGTATATAATACCATCCTCAAAACATCTCATGGTCTTCAAATCATCACTGAAAATAGTTGGTGTGAATTACTAAACCTCATTGAATAGAGAAAAATAGTCCATCATAAACATTATACCATATTAAAGATACATAAACCCTCTAGATCAGTCCACTCTTAGAAAATCTAGAAAGAAATAATCATAGAAGACTGTTTTAAATCCTTACCAATACATACCCTGATGATTAATTTTCATAATGATAGCATCCCATCATTTCTTGGACAAATCTAAAAGCATACACATATTCATATTTTATATTATCTCAAGAGGTGTCTCATGTTTCTTCAAAATAGTCAACATGGCCTCCAGCCTTGAATCTACATCCTAAAGAACACCATCCCCCAAAAACATGGTTATATGTTATTTTTAAAATTGTCACATCAACTCAATCATATAAGTGGAAGGTTGCTAGGCTACCTGTATGGTCTGCAAGAGCCTCAGAAATCCCTCTTGAAATTGGGCATCAACACCCAATTCAGGTATAATATGAGGTTCCACAGGTGGCACTACTGAAAGGTTAGGTCCCACAATCTCTGGAGAATAGTCATTTCCACCTTTATGGTCCTAGACTCGAGGATGTCATGGTGGAATAGCTCTATAGTTACATAAAGTACATCTAAAATAAGATTTAGCAATAGATGGGATCAATGATAATAGAAAATGATAGGTATCAAACCTTCATATAATGAATCAGACTTATCTCCTACTTCTAAATCCATTTCTAGGTAATAATAAAGGTTTCATAAGTCATAATAGACACTTACTACTACCCACTACTATGTTCTGGTTAGGTTCAAGGTTTCATATAACAATATATGAATTTTTGTATATATACTATAAATTACAAGGTATAGAGGATAATACACTTTAAATTTCCATTGCATCCCCATTTAATGATAACCATTTCATTTAAAAGTTTAAATTCATTTTAGATCATATTATATATATATATATCACAATCCAGTTAGATGCATCACCATTACTAAGTTATAAAGGAATAATATTTATAAGCTGTAATTGGTGTGTCTTCTGACTATGATATAGACCATGCATCAATATCTATATTAAATAGGTCATTTAAAATGTTTTGATTAAATGATTTACCATTTCAAAATTATAGAAGTACATGTTATCTAAATTAAAATTTTCCTTTTTGTAATTAAATAAACTAATGTCTCATCTCATAGGACAAGTTCTCCATGGCTCAAACATGGAATAATTAGTCAATTAAGGTTCCCTAATCAAAATATATGGGAATAAAATATTTATATTGATGGATACAATTTAATAAATCTAATTATTATATCCCTGCAAAAAATGCTAGCACATTTTTAAGACATAACAATCAAGGAACCAGTAATATTTAGTAGGAAAATAGGAAATGTATTAAATAAGATATACCAATATGGAATAGAATAATGCATGACATGTGAATTATCAAGTGCATGTATGATGCATGATATGATACCTACTTACCATTACAGACCAATGAAAAAATCATTCCTCAATAAAAATATGAATAATAATAACCCCACAAAATATGAGTTTCACCCAATACAGAAACCTTACATCTGTAACAACTAAAACCCAATAACAATAATACCCCCACCAATGTATTTTTTATTTTTCATGTACATGGGTTAGCCAATCCTAGCCATAGAATCATTACCAAATTCCAATATGTTCCTAGTCTCCTTTATAATTTCGAAATAGTGAGAAAAAACGAAAAAGGGACACTAAAACCACTATGTGGAATACGGTCCCAACTCACTTAATAACAGTAGTTGAATTAGTGGGATATATGCACTCAAGAGTGCCTCCCTGTATTCTAGAGACTATTGAAAAGTATTTTGGGTTTGTAAAGATATAGTGTAGAGGAAATACCCTATTATGTTAGAGTAGATTAGGGGTATGATGGAATAACCAAGAATCAGGGTCATAATATTAATTAAGAAACAATATAGAATAGTTAAATACTCCAATCACATGAAATAAATGTGGAAGATATAACTAGTGTAATATAAAAAATTATTTCATGTCTGTATAGTATAAAAATGAGGAAAATAGAAATATATTGAAAAAGATAAGTACAATATACAATAATAAAAATAAAAAAGGCCAAAAAATATCTCCAATGGAATCATGATAATGTTCTCAGTCCTATGATCTGAAGCTCCATCCTAATTCCACTAATCAAGAATCAGATGTTGGGAGATTCCCTTTTTCCAAAATTGAAATCATAATGTCTGTCCGAGTACCATTAGTATCCCGAACATGGTGTGAGATATACTCAGTAGGCCACCACCAATGATGTCTAGAACTATCCATATAGTGAGTACAACATGACAATTTTGTAGATATAATAATGAATAAACAACAATGTAAACTATAAAGGATCGACTATGGTTCATAACAGATACCATAATGACACTACTTGCTTGATATTGAGCTAGGAAACCTCTGAAAAGATGCCACGACACACACACAAACATATATATACATATATCTTCATGTATGTATATATATATATGAACTATAAATGTAATTATGTTTATATCCATATATATATACTTAGTGCTAGGTAGGAACCAAGGCACAAATTAGGTTCCCATGTCTAGTCACTAAAGTATCCTAAATAATTAGGGGAATCCATGCCCAAGTATCATAAATCACAGTGGTAACCATGCCCAAGTATCAAAGGTATATGATATTTCTTACCCATTTATCACTAGTATATGGGATTCCATGATCAAGTATCACTATTATATGGGATTTCATGTCCATGTGTCACTGGTATATGGGATATAATTCTCATGTATCACTAGTATATGGAATGACATTCCCATATATCACTAATATATGGTAAACCATGCCCAACTATCATAATAGTAGAGACTACATTTCAGAGTATCATATCAATAGCGATTTCCTAACCGAGTATCCTAAGAAATAATAAGTCAAAAATGATTTTTATGATCCAAAAAATGATTTATAATTTATTAGTATTCCACTAAAACAGAGGAGTATCTGTTATTTATCTAAAACCATGTGACATGTTTATACCACTCACATTTAAATAAATTAATTATTGTAATTTCATCAATATTCTAATACAAAACCACATAAAAGGTTATTTTGTTACATAATAATTTTTAACATCATGGGTAAATTCCATAAGCATTCCTCAAGGTATAGAATTAGATAATGAAGACCTATTGATAAAAGAAAAAGGAGGCATAATGTCATTTCTATCAAGGATAAAAAAACTAATCCAGGGACAAGTTTATATTTATTTTAATAATAGAAAATAATGTGTGTGGTGTCACAAGTCATATTATAAATAAAAAATATATATGGGATAATAAATGGACCACCTACCTTAGTTTGGTAGAACTATCCTCATTTTTAATCATATAATATGTCGAGCAAGAAATGAAAAAATCAGGAAAATAAGAAAATTTCCTAAAAATAGAGAATATTATCTCTCACAAAAATAGAACTAAAGACAGAGATATAAATTGAGAAAATAAAGAAGAGGAATGAATATATGACCTATAAACATCTAATACAACTAATAGTGAAGGAAATTGGGCTCATATGAGGGAAAAACCTCAAATCCAAGCTTTGTGCATGGGAGGATCTCTTCACATGGATTATTCTATATAAAGAAAGAGGATATGTTAAAATGATGGGTTCTTCCCCATTTAAAAAAATATTTTTTGACATATTCACGATGTGAATGGAATTTACATCATGATGTCCTTGGGTTTTCTTTTTCATCCAGGAAAAACCACTGCACATCAGGAGTATAATTCCCAACATGCATTAAATTCACATCCTAAAATAAAAATTCATGGGGTCTGGATAGATCAATTAATGTAATGAATTTTATTCATTTAGTGAATTGAATTCATGTCATTAATTTCATTGACATCATTTATTGGTTCACTATTCAGACTCCAGTCCCAATATCCTTTCTATGAACAAGATGATAGGCCTAAAGGCATAGTTACGAAGGCATAATCCAAAAGGAAAACATAAAAAGTGTTAAAATAAATTTAAAAGAAACCCTACCCATTTGGAAATTTAGTACCGTACAAATTTTATCTATTTAGTTTCCTTTTTGGATGTAAATTTCAATCGAAAGTATGTTTGAGAAGACTAGATGATGATGGAAGTAATAGAATGATAGACCCTGTGTACTAGAAATAGCTGGATATCATCTAGAAAAAATTGAATACTCAATGATGCTAGTGGGATTCAATTACACTATCAAATTAATTGGTTACCAGGTATAATTATAATTGGAACCTAGTGGACTTGTACCTATTACTCAGTAGAGTTTTAGTTTTTTCTAATTATAAATCCAATTTATCATTTTAATTCTAAAATTAACTCCATAAAAAATGATCTTAGATATTTTATATCACTTGTGAAAAAATAAAAACATTATCATGGTCACCCTATCATTTTATTCCTATAAACCAATCCCACCATTAGTCATGATTTGGATTGATTCCTTGTGGTTACAAAATCTCAAATGTAATAAGAAATAATCTAGTGTTTTTGGTAATCATATATCCTCTCATGCTTCATCATGGTATAAGTTCCAATATATTAATCAAAAAATTTAGGTCTAGTGTGTCTATTAAATTTATTTATTTTTATTTTAGTATAGTTGCTGCTAAATTTGGTCCTAGTTGAAACTACATTATTGAATTGGTTTTTATCCCCATATTTCCTCTTCCTTATTGGTGGCTATTGAAACTATAAAAATATCTCATACTAGCATGGTTCCATTATTCTAGTTCTAAACTATATTCTTCCTATAGGTCATGAAGAATATTTCTACACTACTTCTCATCAGCGAACCATTCATCCTCTCTTATTTATAAAGATTTAGTTCAATAACAATATGGGTATTAGTGAAATTAATTAAAATGAAGTATTTTCAAATATGTTTTTTTTCAAAAATCATGATATTTAATTTTAATTTTTTAAATAATTTGATTAATGTTGATCACACTGGAATTCCATGAATTTTATTTACATTTAATGATATATACATGATTATTTTAAATACATTCATTATATGTCATCATCGATTAAGATACTTATATAATGGATGCATCCAATTGGTTTTCTTATTTCCATTATGGTCTAAATTGAGGTTTCAAATTTTACTAAATTCCTAACCTATGTAATTCAAGGAATAATAGTTTTTTTTAGTTTTTAATCAATTATAATCAATGATTCATGAATAGGATAATATTTAGAAGGAGTATTTTATTATGTAATACATTATTAGGTACAAATCATATTTATGGATGGGATTATGGAATGGGACAAGCTTGTAATTTTTTGAATTAATATTCCCTTCCAATTTTTCTCAAATAGATATACTTCAATATTTACTCAAAATTATATACAAAACCCCCTCCCCCAAGTATGGGTATTTAACCTTGACTTGGTATATAAATTTATATCTAATTATGATCTTGGTCCCAATGTTTATAAATAGGTATGGATCCTCACTATGTTGGGGGTTAAATTTTATACATTTCATATATTTTAAATGATTGATAAAGAATATGATGGTCAATTTTGTTTCTTCCTCTAGATATTTATTATTATTTTTTCATACGTGTTAGTTTATGATAGGTTTTTAGGGGTGGGTGAGTGACCATCTACTAATTATGTTATGCTCACACCATAATCATGTCCCAAAAAGGAGCTAGTAGCACATGGCGCATAGGGTTTGATTGGTCTCATTTTGATATTTTTATGGATGGTTTGGGTTACAATATAGGGATTTTCCTAGGTTTTCTATAAGATATTATTACACATGGGAGTCCATAAGGCCTTAGGGACACCCAGTAATTCAGGTCAGTCAGGCTTTCAGGCCACCTTTAATGCCTTTTGGCCACCTCAAGGCCTTCAGGCCACGCGATCAATGCAGTTTCCCCAAATAGACTCTATAAAAAGGAGCATCCCCAAAGGATGATTCAAAGTAGGCGCACTCACTTGAAGAGAACTGACAGATTTAGAAGAATGATTGGGTATGAAAATGTCATTGGGACCAGCCTGTTCTTGAACGGGAAGCTTAGCCAGGCAGCCATGAAAATGTTACCATCACGATGAATATGCTGGGGAGGGGTAGTTCCTTGTAGTTATAGTCTGGTTTAATTTTCTGAGACCTTCTGGTAATGTAATGTCTATTAAGCCTATGGTTCATGTAATATCTAAGCCTACGGGCCTTGTAAGGGTTCCCCCTCATCCCATGAAATGGGGGTTATCAAAAATAAATAAAAATGAAGGCCTTCATGCCATTTGGGTAGTATGACACAATTTTAAGACATCTTAAGTGGATAAAAATTTTATTTTATGTAATTTAATATATATACAGTTGGTTGTGGTTATATATCTAAGTATCATTATTAACAAGTATCTCATTCTTTATGATCTACATTTTGGGTTTCATGTCTTATATTTCTCTGAATTTATGAAAACATTAATGTTACTCTTATTGTATTTATTTTATATTTAATAAGGAAAACCATCTCCCATATTAGTATTATTAAGATATCGATATCAACACCAATCTTTAGTGATTTTGAGGTGTGTATGAGGTTTTGTAGGTGCTTGGTCTAATATAATTTGGGTAATCAGGTCATAGTTTGTAAAAAATGGTATCAGGGAATACTAAGAGATCCTAGGAAATGATTTTTGTGTATCTAGGGAATAAGACCATTATGACTCAATAATTGACCCATAAATAATCATAGATTGAATAATTATAGTCAAATCCTGAGTTGATGCAATCCATGGTCTCTTTTTTATTTATTCCACAATCTAGTCTAATGTTCTTCATTCTCACATGACATGAACATAAATTGATTGGAAGGAATATATAGTGTAATATTCATACAGTACCGTCACCTATGGGTGATTATTTATCTTATTATTTGAATTTTTTTTTGATTTGTATTGACTAAAACATTAATAATAAGTAAATATTTTTTCTTATGTATTTTTTGATGATGATAAGGTAAATATTTATTAGTAGTTGATTAGTTTTTTCTGTGGAAAATCTATTTATCCTCATCAATAATTTTTTTCCATAACTAGGTTTAAATTGAGGTTTTACAAGTTTTCAAATGATATTATATAGTATTTGAAAAAATTTCAATTATTTTTATAAGTGTTTTTGGTTAAACATATTCTTGATGAATTTTTAAATTTTTTGTCTAAATGTTTTAAAATAAAATTTAAAGTATAATAATTCTTTAAAATGGTAAAGTACAAGATAATGAAGGTATGGGTTTATACATAACCTTTCTAGTGTTGTTTTTAATTATAATTTCTATATTCATGGGGAAGAATCTGGTGTCAATCCAAAATTCAATTTAAAGTATTCTTACTAGAAGAATACCTCCATTCATATAGTAAAGATTATATGAGAATACACTACTATCTTAGCTAGTGACTCATCCCCGTGTTTTGGAATTACTTACGTAGTTTCATAAAATTGTTGAGAATGGTTTATTATAATGGGAACATTCATCTTCTGAGGTTCCTCTGACATTATAGGGTGATCTTTCTCACCAAATAATTCTAATAATGGATTGAATGGTTCATTTTTTTCTATATAAGTACTAAAAACTCTTACTAGTGTTGCATTATTCCTTTATGCTAGTAATGGATACATGGTATTGGTGGGATCTTAAGGTCAATGAGAAGAAGTACCCAAAGTTATAGGATGAAATTTTTTCTATTGTTTTAATATGATATTAGAAGGAAATGAGTAAAATATTATCTCTTTTGGTTCATCAAAGTAAATTATTTCCTTTCATTACTCACTTAATTAGGTCACCAATGTGATTCCATCAATGTTGATGAATTTTACACCTGAAGCCTCATTGTCATTAAGAATTGAATCTGTACTATCGATGTGGTCAGTTTGGAAACATATTGAGGTTTCTTCATTCTATTCATTTTTAAAGGGGTTTTATTTCCATGTAAGAGGTCAAATAATTATAGAAGAATGGTTTATAATGAAGGAAGTAAAGGCTCTTATATCGATAGAGATATATTTTATTATATTCTAATTTATCAAGTACTTTATTTGATAGAGGTTACTCAAATTTTATCATCCTTGATAAATTGGTATCTCTTCTTAAAATTAATGTGGAAGTATTATCTATATTCATGATCCTTGATACCCCCACTTTATAAATATGATATAGTAGGAAAAAAAGTGTATATAGAATTATTTTTTAGTGGTTTTATTATTTAAATCTCTGGAATTTGATGGTCCTATACATGAAATATTTTGATGTTATCTATGGAATGGACTAATTTACACAGTTCCAAGCTTATACTGATTTTTATAAAATTTGAGTATCATTATTATCCCAAGTTGGAACTCAATATGTTCTTTATGAAGAGTGGGTATTTTAGGAATTTCAAGTAGGTCTTGGTCAAGGTAAATTGGTAGCTATTACCACTGAGATGGAATATCTCATCACCATTGTAATTGAAGCTAAAGAGTGGAATTTTCTTCCTCCAATTCTAGATCTCTTCTTGAATACATTTTCTGCATATTTTTTAGGTCTTCCTACTAATTAGGAAGTGAAGTTTAGTATTGATCAATTTTCTAGAAATAAACCTATATCAATTAAACTCTATTTAATGTCACCAAATAAGTAAAGGTAATTGATCATTTAATTAGATTATCTTGAGGAAAATGTATTATTTGACCGAGAACTTATTATCTATGAACTCTGATTATTTTTGAAAAGAACACTTGTTGGAGCCTATATCTATATCAAGACTATCAAAATTTATATCAGGTGATGATAAAAAAATTATTATCAATATAGATAATTATAAATCTATTTTATCTATAATATGGGTAAATTGAATGGTTTCTAATGGATTCTTAACATCCTAAATGAAGTGTAAGAAAAACTGCAGAAGCTAATTAATCTCAAAATCTATCCATGTGTTTTTAATCAATATTAAAATGTAAAACAAATGGAACAGATTTCACATTGACAATTAAACCTATCCAAGTATTGTAGGATCTTGATCTTGGTAAAAATAATGGTACTTAAAGGAATAATCCCTCCAAGGGTATCCACGGATTATGGGAATCTCCCATCACATAGGAAGGATCTCTCTCATATCCATGGTTTACTATACCATTTGGTATATATAATAGAGATAATGGGGTGCTTAATATTGTTTAATTTGAGGAGTTCGAACCATCTCATAAAGTAATGATACCACTTTCATAAATATTAAAACAAATTATATAGGCATCAAAGAAAACTAATTATTGGCCTTTATTAATTAAAGTGTTTCACTAAATGCTCTAATGGTTATACTTTTATAAAATTTGTATTAATCCTCATATTAATTTTCTTAATGTTTAAATTAACATGTATGTTTTTAAATTCCACATAATCCTCTTTATTTAATGATAATATATATATATATATAACACTTGGAGTTATAGAGTAAGGGAACCATCTTGTTATTACATAATGTAATAATATCCATGAAAAGAACCATGACATAGTGACATTTAATCTATCATAGTGAATTATTTTACAGAGCAATACAAACCCTATGTCACAAATAACTCCAATACTATCCATTACATATACTATATTGTGACCCATTCTATTTTAATAAGAAATTCCATCAGTCACTCACATTCACTAAATTCATCAAATACTTATCACATATTTACCTTATGACACATCATATACACAAACTCATGTAACCATATCAAAAAATCCATTTTTATATTTCTAAATTTACTTTTCAAAATGTTTTTATACATTTTAACCATATGTTACATCATATGTAAGAACCTTTGAGAAACCATCCATAACTTCTTCCAGATATCCTCTTAAACACTTCTGGGGTGGCTGACAAGGTTTCATAAACTTGATCCTATTTCATTAACCAAAAACTGTGACCACATGGGTCTTTACAACATTGAAAAAAATTATGAATTCTTGAATCCATAAATTTCATCCATGATAACCCTTTAGAAAATCATAATTCTACTCAATATATAAATGGATATTTCATTATCTCAATAAAAAACATGTATCTCCAAACCTATTTATACTAACTGAATCATATACAAGTATACATAATCAAATAATATCTTTTTATAGGACACTAAGTGATCATGGGACATTGTGTATTTCAATCCTATATATCATACTTATATGTTATCTATTATTGGAGTATATACGGACTTGGTAAATCAAAACATCACATGTAATTCATTTAGGTGGATGATAACATCACATTCCCCTCATCTAGATTGATAAGTACAACAAATTTAACTTATCTATGCATGGATACATGATCAATAACATACCCAACCAACTCTAAATAAGTTAATCCTAAAGGATTTTGTAATAAATGTATCAAATTATAAATTATCTCATGCTATGTATCCTTCCAAGAACAGGTAGAAGGATTAAATATGAAACATGCACCTCCTTCAAACTAAATACGTATTATATGACACTCCATGTGTTATAGTTGGAAGGTCATCCACTGCACGAAAATTTTTTTATACTACATGAGAATTTTCCACATCTATATAAAATATATTACCCATGAAAATATTAATATTTCATTAAAACCAATAATTCTCCATAATGATCATTAGTTAGTGATAACTCAAAATTTTACTTTGAGAGGTTTATCACTACATTTCTCATAATATATGCATCCAACATTAAATAAAGATAAAATATAGACTAACATTTTTATAACATGATAAATTTTATATTTTTAAATAATTTAAATAATTCTAATAAAACCATACATAAGAACCTATCTAATTGTATCACATGTGATAGGCCATCATAGAGGCCTTTTTTATATAATTTCTGGGTTTTTATTAAACTAATTACATCTATATATAATTCCATCCACATATCTATTTAAAAATTTGATAAAAACCCCAAGTAAACTCCTTTGGTGAATAAAAGATGAAAATAATGTATTTTTGGATTATTCTGAAATAAGGACTCATATTCTTGATGTTCAAATCTTTGAACACTGTTATCATACTCCATTACTTCACCACATCACATGTTCTGATGTTAATAACTAATAGTGTCTACTTATAAACTTTACTATGTTCATCATCACTATCATTAATAGAAATTTTCTATCAAAAATTACTTTAAGATCATTTGGTAACTAATATAACCCTTTACATTATTATTTTTTAACACATCCTAAACTCCTTTAGGATATAATCTAACATTAACTTCATTACTGTTGGTGCTGAAAATTATAGCATGTACTTTACCATGATGACTATAATATGAGCCTTACTCAGATGAAATGAGTTCTTTTGAAGATGAAGGTGTGTCACCATCTATAAAGAATAAAATACAATCCCCATAATCTATATGAATGCTCACATATTGATGGGTAGAGACCCCTAAAAACATTACCCAATTTGGTGATGTAGTGAGGAGAAATTCCCATTGAGTACAGGATATTGATTTCATCTATTGTGGTAGAAAAGATTTATCTAATATTTAAATACATTTTTAGAACCATTGTAAGACTCAATTGGACTTGTAAAACATACATTATGTATATGATCTATGATTGGGGAATATTTCATTTCATGGAATTGAAAATGATAACTCATGGATCCAAAATATACACCTAAATCATAATTTACAGCCATTTGAAGTTAGAATTTGATGAAGGAGTTTTGTTAAAGTCTATAAACATGAATTTCTCTATGGGAGAACACTCATCCTATTACATGTATCACATGTGTAGTCTCATTTATAACTATATTCACAACTATAAGACCTATTATCTACCTCATTCTCTCTGCCTCATGCTCTACTCTGCACCCCTTGTAATAGTACACCCCATTTCTATACACATAGATGAAACCCCATACATTGTATTTCCACATGCCCAGATATAGTTGTGTACATGGATAGACATAGTCACATGCATTCCCATACATAGAAATCTGTAGGATTTTATATGGCCATGTGTTCCTAGAATCCATGCATGGGTTCCTGAAGCAGTTACCGGTGGATACCTCCCATGAATGGGTTCCTATATAGGGTTTTTCATGTAAAGTGTCTCCTTAGACTCTCGTTTTACTAATGAAGTGGAGAGAAAGTATAGATAGAATTAAATGTCAAGATAAACACAAAAATTCTTGAACATATTGTTTCCAACATTAGGTGATTTCAGAATCCAAACCTAAGGAGAAAAGATAGAAGTTTTTCCACCTAGAACCAACTAGTTAGATTTGTTCTTTGGGATTTGGACCAGTTGGGCACTGAATACCAATGAACTAAACACCAAAGTTTAGGAGATACTGAGTTCCAGTACCCTTATAACGGAACAACTAAGCATATGAAATCCTATTTACAGATCATATAGGAACGAAATAATATAAGTGTCGAAGAACACCAATTTTTCCCATCTAAATTCCCAAACACCAAGAGGTCCCATTTATATCCCTTCCCATACCTAAAGTATACACATGGCACCAATCATCCCATTCCACATTTCTAGGTCCTTAATGATCTATATTGTAGGTTTTATTCTCTCGCAACCCTATTTGGGATCATTCATGGGATACAACCTTAGGACTTCAATCCAATCCATCTAATTATATCACTAACTCCCATGAAAAATAAAAATTCATATCAAATACATTTTAGTTTGTGGAAAAAATTATTTTGGTTTTGACTCCTACTACCCCTAACTTCATCCTAAGGAATATTCCATGAGATAAGATCCTCATCTTGGTTTTCTAAAAATACATTGAGTATAGATTCTCTTCTAGGTTACTCAATCACATTGAGTCTTGATACTCCCCTTGGTTTCATCATATACTTCGTGTCACGATTCTTCCATTTTCCCTAAAATACCTTGAGTAAATATTCTCCTCTTTTATTTATAAATATTACTTAAGTAAATTTTATCCTCTTGGTTTCCCTAAAATACCTTGAGCCAAGATACACCCCTTGGTTTCATTAAATAAATTGAGTTGAGATTCTAATTATAATTTCATAAATCTACATAGATTCTATATTCTTCTATTGGTTTCCTCAAAAACATTTAGTTGATATTATCCTATTGGATTCATAAATATTATTTCATATGTATCATCTACCAGAGTAATCTAGAATGGTCTTCTCTTTCACAAGTCTCACACAAAACCATTTTTAAGAATCATTTACCCAGTAGTCCACTCTGTATGACTTTAAACTTCTTCCATGAGGTCATGGATACACACCCTTAAAAGGATCCAATGGGTTCTAGGTAAATGACCTTAAAATGTATTATGTACTTTACTAAATGGCACATAAATACATGAGTTCTAATTCCCTGCATGGGGATATATAAAAAACCCATTTTATGGGCATTATTTTATCTTCATAACAGATCTTGAATCCTTTCACAAGAGTACAACACCCAGTATATGGTTATCAGTTGTAGAGTGCATACCTATATGGATTCAACCTATATAATAATTAAATATTTGGATCAAATGTGCTTTAGTATAATTATCATGTTCAATATCATCTCAAGTTGAAATTTCCAATCAATAAATTTCAATTTTATTTTTTATAGAAAGGATTTCATGAACATATATAAAATATATAAGAGATTACCATATTAGGAAATTATACCCCTTATAGTATAAACCCACCTCTTATAATTTTATCTGATAAAATTTTCCCTCATAACCTTCATATGTGCTCAAGATCCCCCCCACCTTTGGAAAACAATAGAGATACGTGAGACCTAATACAACCAAAATGGGATTATAAGGAAATAAATCCATAAAAAATAGTTATGATAACTACATGTTACACTTTAAATTTATAGTTACTAATATTATCTAAGATCTTTTAAAATATTAATATACATCCACTTTGAATGTTTTTAGTTTAATATTTTTTTTGATACACATTAACCTTCTTAAAGTCTAAACATGAAACCACAAGATTCTTGGATACTACATTCTCTCTAGAGTATCATTTTATGATAAAAAAACTCATTTGTGTAATAAAATATTATTTTCTAAATTACTAGTAATATTGAATCAAAAAAATATTATACTTATATAATATATTGTATTCAATGTGTTTTTAGTAATTCTTTCAAAATTGTTTTAATCTTGAAAAAATGATACCATTGTATTCCTGTAACTCTTTTTGATTTATTTTAATAAATATATCATTCATTTATAACAACTCTTTTTTAATAAATTAATTCTTATATCATATATAAGGAATGATAAAGTTACACACTATAGTTATATAAATCCATATATTCTTGAAATACTATATTATATTTAACTCCATGATTAGATAGACTTTGTATTCATCACATGAATTAAATCTATAGGATTCATTAATTATTACCTTAATTTTGAGCTCTTTTATATTTTCAATAGTTATAAAATATACATTTCATATCATTTAACTTTAAAAATCAAATAATTGATTCTGAAACACAAATACCTATTGTGGACTCTCCATGGAGTTTCATAAACTCCTATAACTATTTTTGAAACTTCCATATCATATAGAAATATTCTCTTTATTTCCTAATACCTTTCATAGGAACAACCTTTTTAGGATACTTGATGACACCTTATTATAATTCCAAACAAACTTTTCTTATTTTTGTTTGAAAATTTACCCACATTCCCTCTCAATACACTACCTAGATACGGAAATCTCATGACCAGTTAATTAATCCTCAAAACCTTGAGGAAATAGTAAACATTTATTTAAATCATTAAAATTATTGTAAAATTTCCAATAATGATGGAAAATTATATTCCATAGATAAAAAAAATACTTAAAGGAAACATACATCCTCCCAAAGTGATTAACAGACACAATCATATCACGTACATTAGTGGATACTATTTTTCCTTATGTCATTTTGTATCTAATTCATTTAAAACATAAAGTGAATCAATTTATTCTTCTCATAAACATCGATATCCACTTTTTGTATAACTTCAAAATCTAGATACTCGGTAAAGGGTTACTCTTATATACTAATTTTTTTTCTCTTAAACAATTATTATGTTTTTATACCTAGTTATTAATTTTCTTATAGTGAGATTTTCTTTTCAATTGTTGACCTAAAATTCTTCTTCAATGATCATAATTCGATTTTATATATAATTGAATATTTTATCAGATGAGTGGAATTTATTATACTCATTTAATAATGTATTTTATTAAAAGTTCTCCTACTAAAATGATAAACCTTCTTAATTTACATCATTTCCATTAATGGGACAAAATTAATATTTCCCTATGAAATAACCCCAATTTTGTGTCAATGTAACCACTTTGTTTATTTTGGAAATACATGATTCTAGACATATCATATTTGACACTTGGTTGGTTTATTAGACAACTCTTTACCCAATCCATGATATGGATAAAATAAAAACTATTCCTATTTATGCTTTCCAATGGTTTCCATGCTAAGTGTAACCTAAATAATTCATAAAAATGAGTCATGTAACTATTAAAATCACCTCATAACTTTCTTTACATACAGAAGATACTACAAAGGAACCATTCTTTATTATAAACCTATATGAGTGAATGATCATGGTCTTAATAAGTGTTTTCCTTATAAGGGATCTAACACTTTTTTTATAAGTATTAGATCACACCATATTATCTAATTTACTCTCATTACATAAATTCATAATTCTAATGATTTAATTATTAATCCATGTTCCTTAATCCAAATCAATATGTTCAATCTGTATTAATGTGAAGCACTTTACATGACTCATGTCTCATGATACCAACATAATATATAATTAATATGTAGTTAAAAATATCCTAGTGCACACCATGAATAATGCATAAAAACTCATTAAAGTAAAGTATTAGAATCATTTTAAATCAAAAATTCCCACAAGAGTAAGCATAGAGTGATAGGTAGTACACCCCATGTTTCTAGAATTGGAATACGCCTACAGGTCAATGAATAGTCTGGCCCAAAGTCCCTCTAATCATGGTTCTTTAATCAATAGAGACCTTAATTGCATCATAATTCTAACCTCTAATATGTATATACTATAATTAAATTCATAATTCAATATTATAACCCAATATAATCCAATAAAAAGGAAGAATAAAAATAAATCAATTATCATAAATAGCATGTGACTCCTTAAATGCAAGTATGATAATTTAAGAAGTAGTTTAAACACATTTAAGCTGAATCAAGCATCATAATTGTTAAAATATGACTCGTATTTATGAATAATAAAACATAAAATAATATTAAATAAAGAAAAAAAATCATAAGTTTAGAATGAGATAAAATAATTTCAGTAATTCATAAATAAATTTTAAACACTTTATAATTTAGGCATGGATAAACATGAACAATTCATTTTTATCAAAAATAATCTTCTAAAATTTTTATTTATATAATTTTAATATGAACTCCATCACATTAAAAAATAAAATATATTTTATGTTCACTTTTATTATTTAATTATAAAATTTCATGTTTTATTTAAATATTTTTTGTAAATATAATATCACAAATTTGATTTTATTTGAACAATTCATCAAACCATCTTCCAAAACACCTTTACTAAGGGCTAAAATAATTTTCCAAATAAATACTTCATATAAAATTTTTATTTATACATTATTTAGAAATTCCAAAACAAATATTTAAAATTTATATTTTAATTTATTTTAACTTATAATTGATTTATAAATTATTCACTACTTAAATACAGATAATGAATGGATCATACTGACCAAATTTTTTTGTTTTGATTAAAGTATCTATTAAGATTCGACATGGGTCCTTTTTTATAAAAATAAGAAAAATAAAATTTTATTTAAAATTTTAGTCCAAGGGATTATAACATGGTGTTGTATTACCCATAGTGAGAACTCATGCTGAGAAAATATCATGACTGTTTTATTTAGACAAGAAAAATTTTTTGACCATGAAATTTTAGAGGGATAATTGTTTTAGACTAGAATATTATGCCAAGACGTTTCCCTCACCCAAGAAATTTTTTGGATGAAATTATTAAATAAAAAATCGCTTGGAAATATTAATTATATTATGGATATTATTCATAGTGGATACCTACCATGAATTACTATATGGGTAACTAATTTATACAACATTTTCCTATAATGCTCTATATTTCATGTTTTTCTTGTAATGCTCAAAATCGTCATTTTTCAAAGACTATGTTATTGTACCTTGAAATGTTTTCTAGTTCCATTTTTAATTTAATTATTTAAAATAATGTTCATATATGTACTCTTATACCACTAATTGTTTTAAAAGGGATTCCTAACATCCTAATTGAAATGGAAGAACAACTCTAGAACACCCAATTATGCCCAGAATCTATCTCTTCATTTGAAATAAACATTAAAATGAAAAAACATCATACATTTAACCCTGATTATCCATCATATAGAAACCCAAAATGATCTTGATCAATTAAAAAAAGGAAAATCCAAAGGGCTCATCCCTCTTAGGGTATCTATAGACTATGGGAATATCCCAATGATTAAGAAGGTTTTCCCCATATTAATGGTTTTATAAAACATTGAGTTTAAATAATAGAGAGAAATAGGAGCTTTATGTTTTCAACTATAACAAGTTATAACCATTTTGAAATAGAGTAAAACGACTTTAATAAATATGAAACCTACTTCTGTAGGAATCAATTAAGTCCAATGTTTGGCCTAAATTAACTCGATAATTTCACTAAATTGTAAACATTGAAAATTTTGTATCATTTGGATTAATCATTATATTAATTTTTTTAACATTCAAACAGAGTTTAAAGATGATAAAACTCTATATAATCATCATCATAATGTAATGATCAATAGAATATGATATTTCATGGAGTAGGAGAAGAAGGAAACCATCACTAACCATATAATAAAATAATATCTGAACAAAGAATCCTGGAATAGTTTACTTCGTTTTATCATGGGGCATACATTCACTGACCATATCATACAATGTTCCATGCTGAACTCTTATACTAGTAAAAAATATATAATTTCATGGACCATAATATTTCCGTCTATAATTCCATAAAAAATTTGTTTTTGATTCTCTCAGAAAGAAGGTTCACCATAAATTGGTTCTGTTAGAAAAGTAATGATAACGATTGATGTATATAATGGAATAAATTTCATTGGATGTAAATGAATATCAATGCGGGATACATTTACACCACATAAATAAAAAATATTATATTTTTTAGTATATTAAGGACTTCAAAATATATGACCATGGTTGTTTCATTATTAGTGGGAACCATAAGGGTGGGGATATACTTGATTATTCATCTCAATATTCCATATATTTTTATATGTACATGGATGTTTTTAGTCCCTTAATGGTATGCTAGAGGAGGTAATGAAATAATTTTATGCTTGTATATTGGTTATATATCCTGGATTCTTGAAAAGTTTCGTGATATTAAACTCCAATTTTGTTGTCCTGGTATGAAAATAGAGATTTTTTGGAATGTCCCTAAATGCATGACTTTTCAAAAAGTAAAATCAAATATTTAGATACCCACATGTGAACTTTATATAATTCAAATATCTATTTGGAAATGTTATGAAAGTAATATGGGATTTTAACAAATGAAAAAAAATCTGTGAGAGGTTGAGATACTTTTGGTGAAATCAAGGAATGTTTTTCTAAAACTTCTCACTTTTTCATATAATAGAAGCATAATTGGTTAATAAATTCAATTAATTGTATGTTATAGAAATTAGTAATATTTCTGGTACACTAGATAGTGTCTTATATGGTAAGTATATTAGGTTTAAATATTATTTTTGGAAAGTTTTAAAATTCCCTTTGGGCTCTTAGTTTAAATTGAGTACCAATTTACACCCACAAACTGTTGTTATTACAAGAAAGACATTCATATTTTGTAGGATATGTTATGAGCCTATATTCCTAACATTTATGGCTCATGTGAGTATCATATCTTGTTGGTAAATTATACAATAATAAAATATAATATTCATCTATCAAATTTTCTCTATTGGTAGATCTTTAGAGGATCCCATTTTGTCCTCCTCATTATTGGAAAAATAGGATAATCATCTATTATTGGGACTAGAATTTCATAAGGGAAAATAAAATAGATGACATTTATTAAATAATGACTAATTATAGCTTGGAATATCTAGAATTAATATATCAATCATGGGAGGTAACCTTTGGAATTCAATATTAGTGACTATGAATTCACAGAGATAAGGTCATCAATAGATGTCTAATTAAGGAATGTTGAGTCTAGAATTTTTTTCACCTTTAAAATCTTCAAAATTATTAGGAATACTACTTTTCATCATGAAATATCTCCAAAATTTAGTAACACTCATAATACTTATAATATTATCCAATTGAGAATTTATATCCCTAATCATATGCATGTAATTTGATTCAACAATATTAAACATGGTTCATATGCATCCTATATGGAGAAACCTATTTGTATTATTGATTAGAGTTGAAAAGGTTTTTTAAGGAAAATAAATTCCAATTATTCATGATAAATGTAAACAATTTAACCTTACTGATGAAACATGTGAGTGGGAGTTTAAATAAAGAATCAATATCCTAACTTATTCATTGGGGAAGCTTGTTGAAGCTTCTCTAGCATAAGAAGACTAATAGTTGGTATTCTGTATTACCCTCACCAATAAAAGTAAGTTTTACCATTTTTTTTATACATTTAGTTTCATTTTTCTAAATAAATTTAAAATTGAATGGAGTTAAATAATTTTTTACAAGAATGAATGAAAGAAGATGAAGTACACAAGGTGTAGAAAAATGTTGGGAACCTTTTGGACTGGCACTCTTTAACTAGTATTACCTATTGGGAATTAGTAACACTATAATATCCACTAGGAACTCATTAGACATTTATCAGTTTCTCAGTATGTGTAGTTGTTTGTTAAAAAAATTAAGGTAAATTTCATCATTATACTTTTAAAAATAAAAACATAAAACAAGAATTTTATAATTTTGGTTTATTTTATCACTGAGAACACCCCTATAAATCTCCCCCAATCCTTTAAATCCTCATAAATAAACCCATATTTATTATTGATACGTATCACTTTTAAGTTGTTACATAATCCTTTCTATAATAAAAAATTTATTGGTTCTTCATTTAATCTTCCAACTTCTCTTGTTTCATCAAGATGTGGGTCTAATATATTTAATTTATTCATATTACTTACATTATATATATTGTAGATGTTTTCCAAGTTCAAGAAAATGTATTTCTTTTGTTTTTATCTCTGTTATTTCATCTTCCTTATTGTAAGTGATTGAAACCCTAAATAAATCTCATGATAGCTTGGTTCCATAATTCTAGTGGTGACATATCATTTTCTTATTGACCTCAAATAACATTCCTAAACATATTTTGGTAGGTGAAATCTTCATAAATTTATATTCATAATCGTATTTCCAATTAATGGTATGGGTTTTAGTGAAATTAATTAAAATGAAGGGTATTAAAATGAATGTTCCTTAACTAATATTTTTTATATAAATAATTCTGTTAATGTTTAAAAAAATTGGTTAATTTGATTCACAATGATTTTTACAAAGATGATTTGGATATCACATAAAATTCATGATTCTTACATTATTATCTTACTTACATTACTTACATGTTATCCTTGATGAATAATCTTATAGAGAATATGCGAATAATTGATTATTTATTATTGATCCTGGTCTAAATGAAGTTTCCAACTTTTAATAAATACCTTACCTGTATGATTTGGATAATAATAATTTATTTATTTATGGTTTGTATTTTTTCTTGATTATAATTTACGGTTCATTAATATGAGTATGTTGAAAGATCAGATTATTTAAATTATAAGTAGATACACCTAATGTTGACAAACATCTTAATGGAATGGGTTGTGAACATGATTCCTTGACTTAGTATACATTTTCCCCTCTTTATAAGGATACAAGATACCATATTGAACTTACATGGTATACACAATTTTTATCATAGTACACCATTTCAACTATTTATAATAAAATTATTATACATTCCAACTAAATTTTATTCTTTTAGTTTGAATATGTACCCAATTTCTATATCAATACAACACTAAAACCTAGAAATATCATGACAAGTTCATCTATCATCAACACCTTAATAAAATGATATAATTTTATTAAACTGAATCACATTTTTTGATCTTGTCAAATGATGATTAGAAAACACATTCCATAGATTGAACAATACTTAATGGAATCATTCTGTCTCTTTTGTTGATTAATGTACCAAAAAATATCCAGTGAATGCGTTAAGACTAAATTTCATTATGTAATTTTATATCTAATTCATTTCAAACATCATGTGAATCCATCTATTCATCTCATAAGAATCTATATTCATTTTTTGAAATTTTTTAAAACTTTTCCACTCGGTAAGGGGTTACTCTATTGTTTATAATTTTCTTTCTCACATAAAATAATCATAACTTTCTATACCAGTCTAAGAAGTTTTTTACATTAATATTATATTATCAATTATTTCTCTCTATGTCATTTTTGATAATCTTGATTCAATTTCATTTGAAATATAATCTTTTATCATATGGTTTTCATTTATTACATTCATTTAATAAGGTATGTGATTAAATGTTATCCTACTAAAATTATGATCCTGTTTAATTTACATCATTTTCCTTAATGGGAAAAGATCTATATTTCAATATTAAATAACCATAGTTTGGTGTCAACCTCAAAAATATATCTATTTAGGAAATAAATGGTTCCAATAATATCATATATGACCCTTGGATGGTTTAGTTGACAACAGTTTACCCAATACATGATATGGATTAAATCAACATTCTTCCTTTAGTATCCTTCCCACGGTTTCTCTAGCTAAGTGTAACCAAAATAAAAAAACAAAAATGAGTCATATAACTCTTCAGATCACCTCATAAATTTATTTTCTTACATAGGATAATATAGGGTACCCCACTTTTTCAAAAACCTACTTCGTTGAATGATCAAGGTCTTTAAAATTGTTTTATTTCAAAGGGATCTTTATTTAATATTCTTATAGATTTAATTTCACCATATTATCTCATGTTTTCACTTTACATGTATTCGTACTTAAAATTATTTATTTTATCATCCCTATTTATTCCTCAAAATCAATATGTTCATACATTATTTATATGTACCATGTTACATTACTCATGTCACATGTTAACAAATAAAAATATAATGAAACTATGTTTATATATCCTAACGCATCTCATGTATAATGTACAAAAAAACTTTTATGTAAATTACAAGATTCATATTAAAACAACAAGTCTCTCAAGAGTAATCATAGAGTGATAGGTATCACACCCCCACTTTTCTATAAATGACATAAGACACCAGGCCAGTGAGCCATCTAACCCAAAGTCCCTCCACCCATGGGTCTTTAATCAATAGTTACATCAATTACCTTATAATTTTACCCACTAATATGTATAAATTATTATTAAAATCATATTTTAAGATTATAACATTCTATAAGCCAAAGTCAAGGAAAAATTAATCTAAATCAATTATTATATATATTATGTGATTCCTTAAATGAATGTATTATAATATAAATTATTTTAAACACTTTTAAACACATTCATACATCATAATTGTTAAAATAAAATTCTCATTCATGAATAATAAAGGAAATAATAATACTAAATAAATTAAAAATTAAAAATTTTAGACATGAGATAAAAATTTATAAATAATTCATAAATAAATTATAAAAAAAATATAATTTAGGAATGGATAAACATTGATTGTTTATTTTTATCCAAAATAAACTTCTCTTACTACAGTTTACATGATCATAATATTAACTCCTTTATATTCAAAAATAAAAGATATTTTATGTACACTTTTAATATCAAATAATAAACATTTAATATTTCATATAAAAAATTTCTATAAATTGAATATCACATGTCTATTTTATTCAAACCATTCATCACATAATCTTCTAAAACACCTTTTAGACTAACTTAATTAATTTTATCAATAAAACCTTAAATTAAAAAATATTTATATTCATTAAAAATTCATAACTAAATATTAAAATATGAAATTTTGACTTATTTTAACTTATAAACACTTTATAAATAATTAACTATGTAAATACTCTAAAATCATAGATCATATTTACTAAAAAATGGTTCTATTTAAAGAACCCCCATAGATTCTGTGTGGTTCCTTTTTGATATTTTTTATTAAAATATAATTTTTTTTAAATTCATCTTATATTGGCTTGTACCATGGTGTGGTCTTGCCCATGGTGAAAAAAATTACTAAAGTAATACCATTAACATTTTAGTTTGACAAACCAAATTATTTTTACCATATAATTTTATAGGTATAGTTATTTTACCCTTGAAAATTAGGTCAAGCTATTTTTCCCTGTAAAGGAATTTTGGGTGGGACTTCATAATTAAAAAATGGCTTAGAAATACCAATTAATCCGGGGATAGGCATCATTTTAGAGACCAACAATGGAATTCTATTTGTAAAACCATTGCATATATCATTTTCATAGGATTTTCTATATTTAATGATTTTCTTTTAATTCTCAAAACTATTGTTTCTATAAGATTATGCGATGGATTTAGAATTTTTTTCAAGTATATTTGTTCATGTAAATATATATAAAAATATATTTCCACTCTGATACCACTAAATGGTTTCAAATCGATTCCTAAAATCTGAAACTCAGTGGAATAACAACCCCAAAAAAAATTATTCCTAGAATTTACCTATGTATTTGGAATAAATATTAAAATGAAAAATAATAATTTTCATACACTTATTCTTGATGATCCATTATATCTGATATTTACATTAGGATTATTGATATGATAAAATGAGAATAAATGGGACTCCACCATCCTGGGTTATCCATATATTATTATAATCTCTCAATGCTCAAAAAAGATCTCTCCTATATCGATTGTTTTCTAAAACAATGATTTTAAGTAATAGAGAGAAATGAGAGATTGATATTTTCAACTATGAAGAGTTCCAAACATTTTACAATTTATGGAATCAACTTTCTTGAATATTAATCTGAATTATATACGCATCAAAGAACTCAAATATTTGGACAATATTAATTTTTATCATTTCACTAAATGGTAAACATTAAAAAAAATTATAATAATCATCTTAATGCTAATTTTTTTTTTCATTTTATATTTAAACAAATGTGAAATATGATTAAACTCAACATAATCATCATCATATAATGATTAGTCTAATATGATAGAACTTTTAGTAGGATACTAAGGAAACCATCACTTATATAATAATAAAATAATATCCACAATAAGAATCATTGAACAGTAACATTCACTATGCCATGTTGAGTACTTTCCTAGACCATTGGTTACATTGGTCCACAGTGATCACTCATACTAGCCAAAATATCTATTATTTCATTAACCATCATATTTAACTATATAATTCCATCAAAAAATATTTTTAAGGATGTAATCATGATGTTTTAACCTCACTTGGTGGATTAAACAAATGAATAATAGTGATTTATGTCTGTGATAGATGAACATCAGTTAGATCTGATTGAGGATCAGAGTGGGATATATTTATTCCACACTGATCATGAATCTTTATTTAGTGTTATAAGTTATCCCAAATATCTGACCATGACTATATCATTATTAGTGGGAAACATGTTGTTGTGGAGATACATGATGATTGGTCTCACTATTACCTTTGTTTTTATATGTTCATGGGAGGTTTAAAGTTAATACTGTTATGTGAGATGATGTAATGAAATAATGGTATTATTATAAGTAGGTTATACATCCTAGATTCATGAAAATTATCATAATATTCTTCACCAATTTTTCTGGCCTAGTATGAAAACATATATTTTTAGACTTCTCTCAAGATTCATGACATTCGAGAGGTAAAATCAAGGAATCAAAGACCCATAGGTGAACTTCATCCACTACATCCATGAGCATAGAAATGGGATGAATATATTACTGACTTTTTAACCAAACAACAAAAACCCTTTATAGTTTGAGAAACATTTTGGGTAATCTTGGAAAGATTTACTAATGTTTTTACTTTTTCCTCTCAAAAAATACCATTCGGATGATGATTTCATAAAATTGTATTTTTTTGAAATTTGGAAGATTCATGGTATTCTAGATACTATCTTCAATGGTAAGGATATTAGGTGTACATCATTGTTTTGGAAGGGGATGCAATGGTTTCTAGGTTCTTAGTTTAAACTAATCACCACTTTCCTACTCCAAATTATGAATAATCCTAAAAAAACATTTTTATTTTTATGGATATATTATTAGAATGTATTATTAGATTTGATGAAATAAGGGAGAATCAAATCTCATTGGTGGGATTTTACTATAATAAAATCTACCAGTCATTAGTCTAATTAGTTCTATTGTGAATCTTTATTGGAGACCTTTTTATTCTTCTATTTATTGGATAAAAATATAATGATAAAGTATAATTCGGCCATAAATTTTCAAGGAGACAATAAAATAGGTGACTTTGATTAAAAAATGAATGATGATAGATCAGAATCACAAAAATATTTATATCAATCATTGGATGTAACCCTTGGAATTAAAAGTAAGTGATTTTTCATTATTTTAGATTCATCTTAACTAGTTAATCAATAGATGGGTTAGAATGGAAATTTCACTCTAAAATTTCATGATCCTTTAAGAATCATTATAATGATCAATGAAACTAAATTTCAACTTGAAATATCTCTAAAATTACACGACACAAATAATAAATATTGTTCTATTTAACTATGAATGTATATCCTTAATATTATGAATGTCACTTGATTCAATGATGATGAACTTGTTCCAAATACATCCAATATGGAGAAAATATCTATATAATTTATCAGAGTGAAAAAGTTTTTTTTCATGGAAAGTTAATTATAATTATTCAAGATAAATTTCCACAGGTTAACCTTTATGATGAAACTTGAGAGTGGGGGTTGAAGTAAATAATTAATAGCCTAGCATATTCTCTTAGGAATCTCGCTGAAGTTTCTCAGGAATGAGGATCATAATAGTGGTTATTTTGTTTAACCCTTTCCTTTAAAAATAAGTTTTCACTTTAATTTTATCTCTTTAATTAACTTTTTGGGTGTAAATTTGAAATATAATAGTGATAGAGAATATTGGAGGTGTATGGAAAAAATAAGATAAAGGACCCAAGGTGTTGGAAAACAATGGGTCCTTCATGGACTGGTACTATGAGCCCAATGGTTTTTGGTGGGCTAAAGTAACACAATAAGCTCCACCAAGCACTCAGTGGGCCTATATCAGTTTCTTGGTAGAGGTGTAGTTTTTTATTTAATTAAAGTTAAATTTCATCATTTCACCTAAATCATTAAATAAGTAAACTGATGAATTTTAGTATTTTAGTTTATTTTAGCACTGAGAACACCTCTCTAATGTTTTACATCTCTGTTTATTCAGCTCATCTAAACCCACAATAATTATTAGTCTAGATACATTCCATGTTATTGTGGAATCATGTCAATAAAAAGGAATTTATTTCTTTCTTTTATCTTCCCTCTTCTATTTTTCTTTAGGAATTAGGTCAAATATATTAAATTTGTTCATATTTATTATTCTATAGATGTTATTTAAGATTTTTCTAATTGAAAGTATGGTAATAATTTGATTTTTTTCTCTATATTTATCCATACTTTTTGTTGGTGATTGAATCCCAAAAACTATCTCATGCTAGGTTGGTTCCATCATTCTAGTGGGCACATATCTTCATCAGCTTAAACCCAACAAAAAAATTATTCACTAAATTTGATAGGTAAAATCTTATTCATTTCATATTAATATAGATTTCTTCCATTAATGGTATGGGGTAGATTGAAATTAATTAAAATTAATAATGTTAAAATTATCGGGTTTATAACTAATAAATTCTTCATAAATCATTATGTGAAAATTAAAAAAATTTGTTAATTTGATTCACATTTATTGTAATGAAATTTTGTAACTATTATATAAATTTCATGATTCAAACATGATTATCTTCCTTAAATACCTTTAATGTTATCCTTGATTAGGAATCTTATATATCATATGTAAAAAATTAATTTACTACTATATATCATGGTCTAAATTAAGGTTCCTACTTTTAATAAATACCTTACCTATGTAATTTGGTTAATTTTTTTTAAAATTAAGTTTGGTATTTTTTCTTGATTATAATCAATGATTCCATAATATGAATTTGTAGAAATATCTTATTATGTAATTAATAAGTTTTTACACCTTATGTTGACACAAATGTTTATGGAATGGGTTGGGAACACAATACCATGGCTTAGTATACCTTTCCCCCATTTCAAAAGAGATGAGATATAATATTTCCATTTGTATACAAACCTAACATAGTATACCATTTCCCTTATTTCTAAAGAGATATGATTCATTATTACCCTTACTTGGTATACAAAATTCCCTTTCCTCTTAGGATGGGATTTTAATACTGACTTAATATATTCAATCATCTCAGATTCCAAGATTGGGATTGAAGTTTGAAAACATGTATGGACCCTACTTATATTAGGGGATATATTTCATTCATTGTTTCATGTAATGGTCCTTAATAAATCATGTGATAGTTAGTTTTTTTTATCCGAATATCATTTCATTTTTTACATTAAAATTATTTAGTGAATTATTATAGAGTATATTATTATCACACCCAACATGTTTCCCACTTCAGGGTTCATACAGATTATTTTGAACATAATCTAAGGGAAATTCCTATAATTATAATATGTATTTACACATGGATAATGAAATTTGAGTAACATCATTTTGGGATATTTATATATGGTTCGAATTACAACATAGTGTTTTTCTTATGATGTATCTATAGTAGTCATCACACATGGGACTTTAAATTTTTTGCTTTTAGGGAATATTTGGAATTCCTTATATATTATTATATAAAAATTTCATAGTTTAAATACACCTTTTAGACTTTTTATATGGTTGGTCTTTTTATTTTATGAAATTGTATGTATATACAATTGGTTGAATTTTTTTATTCAAGTAACTTAATGAATAGTTTTCTTATTCATGATTATCTCTATTATGAGTTTCATATGTTCTATATATCATGAAATAATGATAAATTTTTGAATAAATTTTATATTCATTTTTCTAGGTTTAAAAATGAAAAACATCTACCAAATTGGTCTTATTTGTTATTTAGAATTTATACCATCCTCCGGAGTCTAGGTCCTATTCATGAAGTTTTATGGTATCCTTATATGATATTTTTTTAGTAATAGGTCCCTAGAATTTTATTATATAACTCCCTTATAATGAAATCTTTTACTTATCTAGTGTAAAAGGAGTGTATATAGATTTTCTTAATACAACGGGTCTTCGGGAAAGACGGAGACACTACATACCTTTGGTTTATAGCGATGGACCCCATATTCCATCATCTAATAAGGGAGGCCCATATTGGAGACATAAATTGAAAATTATTTCATGATCAAATATTCATAGGTGAAGATCTAAATCCTGATCCTAGGATGTATCATACCATTACTAAGTTGGTGATTCAAAAAGACCTCAAGTATTTGTACAAATACACTTAAGGCTTTTAACCAATTATGAGAATCTCTAAAAAATATTGTGAGACTATAATTTGGATATTATTAAATAAAATAACAAATAAATAACATAAGAAAAATTAAAGTGGATATTGAGGACATGTTATTATAATGAAATTACAACAATAAACAACATATGAGTATCACCATGATATCAAAAAATGGGACAAAGATAAACAAACATATATACAATAGTAGTATTTCCCACTAGGTCAATCTAGTACAAGATAAAATGAAAACAAAATCCAAGTTGATACATAATAACAAACACCCATGTACCCCTACAGTCCTATATCATTATTTTTGGGAGCTTTTATGCATGTAAAATTTTGATTTAGTATGGATTAGCTTTCAAAAGAGAGGTTATTTCTAGGACCTCACGATTGTCCCTTTAGAATACATGCTGGTTGAGAGGATGAGAGGTTCGTCTCATCTCACCTTTTTATGAGGTAATTATTTCCTAACATAAGAATATATTATAAATTTAATATATGTTCATGAATCCTTCCTAATGGAATTTTCAATTCAACTGGTTACCCTTAAAAAAGTTAGTGACTAACGACATGAATTTATGAGGAAATGCATGTGGGAATTATATTGTCTCTTATTTTATCCATTAATCTAGTCACTCTAAAGTTTAAAGTCATATAAGGAAGTACTCTAGAATTTATCTCAATCTAGGGAGGAATTGGGATCCATAAAATATTGTATGAGGTTTTTTGTTTTTAGAACCAAGACAATGAAAGGAAATTCCATTGTATCCCTATAAATGGAATAAAAAATCTTGTAATTTGGTGCCAAATATTGGGGAATATCATAACTTTTAAATTCATGGGACAAGGAAAATTTTAATACCACTTATGTTCATGAAACCATGATTTATCCTGAGTATTTTAATGTTATGCAGATTGCAATACTATGTAGAAGGATCATAGTATTGGTTTTTGTAGGACATATCGAAGAGATACCCCTTCTAGTTCATCATTATTTCATGTAAATAAATAAGAGAATGTGTGGTAGGGGATTACACCTGGATGGATTCCAGACTATGGATTTCTACCCTTTCTTTTAGTAACTAGTTGATGAAGTGATACTAAAAAGTTTTGGTCATAAACCTAGTAAGAGTTCTATATATTTTTTCTACTCTTCTATCTGTTGATAACAAGATGAGGACAGAAAATGCTGTAGTTTGGGTTTATCCCAAAAATGAGGCCTAATATTTATATTATGAAATGTGGTTAAACCTTAAAGAGGAATCCTAAATATTGTAGCTAATAGGAATCAAATCCCACATAGTGAGAGTTTTATAGTTTATGTTTTTTTAGTTTAAATTCTAATGGATTTTGTAGGGTCACATAGAGGTTTATATGAACTAGTGACAACCAAATTTTTCCATGTTTAATATTTTTTCAAAATTTTCTCCTATTATTAACATGAAAAATTATCCATATTAGGATATATGAATCATTTTTCCCTAAAATATTACCAAAAAATGAAATATAGGTATAAATTAGAATAACTATGTAATAGGTTTTTATAGGTTCAGTTCCATCCTGAAAATCCTACTATTTCCCATGCTCAAATCGTGTTGAGTTGCAGATTTTATTATCAATAAAATTTGATGTGATAAAAAATTTCTACTAAGTGGCACTAAATTCATAAGATAGTATCATCCAAATATGGAAATTTTAAAATAATAATCTTCTTGAATGTAAGGTGTTGTTTATACCAGTACCACTAGTTCGTAAATGTAATTTTTTAGAAAGGTACTAGATTTTCCCTAAGACTCTATTACCAGCAAATGAACAATTATTCAACTACTGCGATCTATTCCCAAAAATATCATTCATGTTATCCTTGTTCTCCTTTCAATATCACTATGATTTGGAATCATAGTGGATCTTCTCTTTCTTAGATACTTAGTAAATATTTAGGTGGCATTAGGATCAGGTAATCCTTCTTTGACTTGATGGAATATATTCAAAAAGAATTAGCATCAAAGGGTTTCTTAATTATAAATTAAAAATATTTTTCACTCATATATATATATATATTCATTAAGAAATATAATGAATACCCATCAAGTTTTTTTTTATAATATTATAAAATTTCATTGTCTTGGATCTCACATGGTGATCCTCATATTTTAACTCATTTCCTATAAATATATATTCACATTTTTACATAAATATTTTAATGATTCTTACACCTTGAATTCTTCTGCAGATCTGACAATTTATAACTGATATTATATAATTTTTACCAAATACCCAGATACACTACACCATACAATATTTTAATTATTGCATCCGCATTATCTCTACAATAAGAATCATTATTTAAATCCCCTTGAACCTCGCTCTAAATTCATTTCCATGTATGTAAAATTTTCCACAATCTCTCTACATTTAGTTCTCACAAAATATTAATGTTCCATATCTCTAGGATTTTTCCTTTATTATCATCATGAATTTACAACATGTAGGCTCCATCATGGTAAGAGAGTATAAGGTTTGATCCTTGAACCCTACATAAGCATATCAAGATAACCCTTACAAAATTAAAATATAAGGGTTACAAGTTGAGCTTTATGTAATGTATTGCATCTAGATTTTATCCTTATGTATATCAAATAAACCCTTATTTAGAAAGGGAATTAACATTATAATTGTTTATAGGATTATTGTAGAGTTTTTTAAACTCATAGGACCCTTACATAACTATATATTTACCTTTAGGAAGCTCTCTTGTTTCCAACTATACCTTTATGTGAAACATAGAACCCTAGACTCACCTTTATATAGGGATTAATGTTGTAAACCATATCCAATATGTATATATATTAAAATAATGCATCATGAACCTTACATAGATTAAAATTGACCTCACATTTAAAATTTTCATCAAAAGAAGTTTTTAAAATATCACCACAGTATGGAACCTATTTTTTCATCATAGCATCCTCCATGATATTTCTCATCATGAATTCCAATACATTAAATTACTATAATTTAAATTCTATGAAGTATGTTTCATTAGAATCATCAAATATTTATATATCCTGGTGAACTCATATTTACAAAATCTACATCATGGAGACTTTTTGATGTCAAAGTGGCATAACACACCCTTTAATTGGTTTCACTTTACTCATGATTATCTTGTATTAGCATGAAACATTTCATGATTTTAGTTTTCTCAACATATTCATAGAAGGTCACATCCTCATGTATTTTATCATGTGATTTATTTCCTCAGCTATAACCAATAGTCAATTATCCAAGATTCCAGTGCTCGGTTGGGAACATCATTTAGTCGATTCAACACATCTCGTGGTATATCAATCTCATTGTATGTCTTTATACTGTGATGACACTATAAATAGGTCCCAAATTATATGTATGGCTAGAAATTTTTCTCCTTGTGATTGGTTTTACATTATATGATCATTTATATTACTCATGTTTGATCCAACCTACTACAAAAAATCACATTTTCTTTGGAAATTATTCACTTTGTCCAATCTTATGAGCCTCAAAATGGCTTATTCAACACATACAGATCCCTTGAAGTCCTGAGGAATAAGATGGAACATGTTTCATCATTTGATTTTATGTAGAATAAACTAAAATATAGTGTTCCATTTGTTTAAAATAAATAGTTCATGACTAAATAAAATCCCACATCAGAACTAACTCCACTATTTCTCTGCTTAATAAATGGATTAATTCTCTTCATTGGCCTATGAAGTTTGGATGGTCCTAGTGTTTCCCTTCGATCACTAAACCTCAACTTACATTGAGGGTAACTACCAATGATCCATATGTACTAACCCATGTTCACTGATGTTCCAATGTGTGTTTCCACATTTAACAGCTTATAAAGTGTATCTAGCTCCTCTATGATACACTATTCCACCATGGCTATCCGGGTTGAGTTGAATATTTTTCATACACCCCCATTAAAACTGATTTTCCAAAATAACTACCTCAAAGATCTTCCTCAATGATATTTCTCATAACCCCTTTTAATAAAATAATTATTACTCTTTTAAATCATGTAATTTATTCATATGAATTAAAAATATCTTTATCATTTTTTAAAATTCTTCATATAATCTCAAATTATCAGGATATTATTAAATTAATAATCTTCCTTCAAAATTATCAATATATGATTCATCCTAACTTATTCATTTATAGAAAATAATGTGAAAACTCCCAACATAATTAGCACATGTCTTGGACATTAGTAATGACACTATAATCATAAAAATTAAATGAAAATCCTTCGAACACTTTTCTATTTTTTTTGGATGCAGTTTAAATATATTCTTCAACCACTAAAAACACATATTTACACCTTCACATTATCAATATAATCACTCTTATTGATATAAAATAAAATTATGAGATGGTAAATTCAATATTCCCCTTTTTATTTGTTGTAAATACCCTAAATTCATTTCTATTAAATATGTGTGCATGAAAATTCCCTTTCTTCCTCCCCTTATTGACAATATATGAAAATGTTTATGTAGGGGAGTAAATCTAATGAAGCTTCTTTCTATTAAAATTTTAGTTAAACATTTTTTTCACCTCATGATCGATGGATGGACCAACATTCTTTCTTAGTAATGAGCCTTTGGATACTAAACTCAAAGTGTACATAGAAAATCCCGGTACATAAAACTATAGTAAATACCTATAGTGGTCAAAGATATCCATAAATACATTCATGTTACCCAATTCATAATTTTCTCATTGTGGATATATCTATATAATTTTATTATGAAATGATTTATGCCCTAAAAAATCAAAATAAACTCATCAATAATCATTCCCACTTTATATAAAAAATCTTCATCAAAAAAAGGTTGAAATGTATGATTGGAATAGGTCAACAATGAATTTTTGAATGGTTTTAAAGATTTCCAGATTTAATGAATATTTATATTTTTTTTCAAACTTTATTCATGTTTTATTACCTCTAATAGGATACACTCACATTATATTCATCATGGAATAATAATGTTCCATGATGGGTAGATTAATTTTTTTATCCATATTTAACACCCTCTTCCAACTCCCCATTTATTGTATTTCCTTTAGTTCCCTTAGAGTTTCTCTTTAATTAAAATACATGGAATAATTATGGGGTTTTAATTGAAATTTAACAATAATAGTGGGTCTAATGTATTTATTTAAACCCATAAACTCTGATCCCTGATGTTCTAAAGTGTATAGAACTATTCATGATTGCACTTTCCTTGATATTATATATCTAAACCTCATTTAGAAGAATAGTTTTAATTTTGGTTTCTTCATTATTATTAGTTGAAAAAGGATTCATATATTTAGAAAGTTGAATAGTTTCATTATTTTCAAATTTATCTAATGTCATAGTTTCTTCCAAATATTTATTTAATATGATATGTATATCATTAAGATAATTATATACTCTCTCTTTGGGTGTGGAATTCCTCTTTCAACAATTTTTATAAATATGACTTAATCTATGTTTCCTTTGGATTTAATCAATTATTCATATTAAGGTGTCCTTGTAATATATTTTTTAGTATTATGACCAAAATTATTTAACCTTACACAAACTTCTTTAATCACCTTTGAGATACCATTTTTAGAAAATATTTTCACTTCAACATAAGGAGTGTCAACCACCATGAAAATCCATCTATATATTTTGTATAATTTTTTCCCTTTTCATTTTCATATTGATATTTTATTTTTGAGTTTTGTGCCTACATTATAATGATCAATTATGTTACCTATTTTTTCAAAATAGAATCATATTTTCTTATCAATTAGTTTGACATGCTTACCATCTCTATTCATTTACATTTTGAGAGTATCTTGCTCAACTACTTATCAAATTTAACTCTGAATAAAAATACACGTTTTTACCTTGATTTCATAATTTTTTGGTTCTATATCATCCTTATTATATGGGAGATAACAATAATGATTTTACTAGAATCCATCATAAGAATGACCATATATATTTGAAATATCAGATATATTTTTAAACTATTTAAATTTATTCTTCATGAAAAGGTTATACCTTTTTTTCAAAAATATATTTTATTTTATCAGGTTTAATATAAAATTTTATCCCATTTTCTTAAGGACTAATTGAATAATTACACATAGATAAATTGTTCCCCTAATCTATTTTCATATGCTCGAACTTGTAGAAACACAAAAAGGGTCCGAAAAATATTTCTCTTTTCATTTTAGGTAAAGGTTGTCCAGATTTTATAGATTTTGGAGATTGATAATTTTATACAGGAAAGCTAATTGGTTGGTATCCATTTGGTGATAATAATTTCTTATAAGTGATCACATCCTTCCTTGAAATATTTTTCAGTGTACCATAATCTTTTTCATCATATGTTTTACAAGATTTTTGTTTTATCCTTTAATTTTTTCAAAAAATAATATTTAATATAAACTAAATTTTCAAAGTTATGAAAAAAATTTGGAATGATATGGGGTTTTATGATTCTACAGATGATCTCAATCACTTATTTCCTCCATTTAGATTATTTTTTGATGCTAGAATATCCTATAATGTTTTTTGTAAGTTTAATGTTTCTCATCTTGTTGGTAAGTTATAGATTTTGTTCTTCCATATTTTTCAGTTTAATTTTCAACTCTAGACATTTCACATTAAGAGTGTTGTTTTCATCTTAAATTAATCTCAATATTCCAAATCACTGTTTAATTTTTTATTTTTAACCCCATGATTTTTTATCATTATTTAGATTGATCAAGATATTTAATTATTATTTCATTAATCTCTTCTTAAGCATCTTCTATATTCATGGATTTTTCATGAAAATTCATCAAAGCGTGAATTTTTTATTAAAAAAATAATTTTTCACTAACTTGTCAAAAACATGTGTTTTTAATTCCTCATAAACTTTTTAAAATTTTCCATTTGAAAGGTCAACTGATTTTTCTTTTGATTTCATGAGTTGTGTAAGAATTTTTAATCTTTGGTTCTTCTTAGCTAAAAATGTCTTTATTACTTCACCTTATTTTCTAAGATAATATATTCCATACTATAGTTACTTGATAAACCCACCTATAAATTTTATTAATTAAATGGAAACATTCTTCACATATATTTCAATTTGGGAGTATAATCCTTTAATAGTTTTTATTGATTCGCCATCTTCAGAATCATAATAGATTTAACTTCATTCTTAAAAAGGATCACATCCAACAGATTTTACTAATGTGAATGTATCATATTGATCAGCTATAAATGGGGATCGATCTATCTTTTATTTATTTGGTATTTTACTCAATATATTTGCCTCCTTATTCTTCTTGTTCCTTAAGTTTTAGGTTGAAACCTCTCTATCAGTTTTGATAGGGATAAAAATTGATCTCTCTATCTGAGCAACCTAAATATTTTCATCGAATTTCTATGTCAAATTGAACTTTTTAATGAAAATAGAAATAGTTTTCATCCAATAAGATTCAAACCTAGAATATTATTGATACACATTATAGAGACTATTGGATTAGGTAGGTTAATTATAGGGTGTGTAAATAAGTTCCAACCGAATTTTACCATGTTATAAATTTTCTTAAGATTATCCCCTCTTATTAATATAAACCACTATCCTAATTAAAATATATGGATATTTGATGCAATCTCAATCCTTACCTAAATATTCAGTACAGAAATAGATAATAATAGAAAAATAAGAGTTTTTTACAAGGTTTAACTCCATCTCATAAAACATACTCATTACCATGCTTGAATTTAGTCAAGACATAGATTTTATTATCAATTAGTTTCAAGAGATCACAATTTCCTAGTAAACAGCACATAATTCATTGGATGTTATCATACAAATACAAAAATTAATGAAAAATAAACTACCTAAACATAATACTTTGTTACGATGGTACCACCAGTTCTTCAATGGTGTTATTTTGAAAGGCACAACATATTATTCTAGACTTCTTTATCAAGAAATGAACAAGTATTAAATTGCTAGGATGTGATAAAAAAATCATGAACAATTGATTATATCTCCACTCATTATAAACATTATATATAATTATTATGGATCTTCTCTTTCTTTGATACTCAATAAATATTTAGGTGGAATTAGGATCAAGTCCTCCTTCTTTGGTTGGATGAAATATATTCACAATTTCTTCAACATAATTTTTTTTTCTTAATTCTTAATTTAAAATATTTTTTATTACCTACATATATATATTCATATTGAAATATCATGAATATCCAAGGATTATTATTTTCATAATATTCAAAATTTTGATTCACCTAAAATCTTGGTAGGTAATCGAAATATTTAAAATCATTTCCTATAAATATATATTCACACTTCCACGTGAATACTTCTTTTATTGTTTACACATTAATTCTCCTAAATATCTAATAATTTAAAACTAATATTATATAATATCTCCAAAATACTTGGATTCACAACTCCAAATGATATTTTAATTATAAAATCATCATCATATCCACAATAAAAATATCAATTTAACACTCCTGGAAATCAGTTTTGGATTTCTCACAATATATGGAAACTTTTCTACCATATCCCCACTTTATGTAAAGACCCAAGTTTCTCATATATAAATATTACATATTATTAGAATAATATTAATTAAACAATATAATGATCCATTCCGGAATCATTTAGGTCTAGTGCCTTTCTAAATAAAGAAATATAAACAACTAGTCCTTAAGTGAACAACATCTTCTACCATCAATTTCATCATATCATATACCATTTTTAGACTTATCATACATAAAAAATTTCTTCATAATGTGGGGAAGAAAACATAATAAAGGGTGATCTCAGATGATCATTAAGGCTAAGTAATAGAGATATCAGTGATCATATAAGAATAACATGAACATAAGTGTAAGAGAACATAATCTTAACATTTGAAAACTATAATTGTCATATCATAGATCATAAAATTGTTCCATGGAATTAATATTCATAGACAATAATACATGAATCATAAGGAATGAAATTACTTAAGCCATATGTTTAGAACATTATCATAATACATAGAGGTGTGGCATATACATAATAATAGAAAACCTTATGTCAAGGCTACCAACCAATATATAATAACATGTTAGGATTGGGATAATCACCCATGTACCCTACTGGTCATTGGGATAACCTCACGTGTACCCTCTTTTGGGATTTATATAACCTACCATGTACCCTATTTCTAGCATGGGATAACCTCTCGTGTACCCTTTGAGTTCATATAACCTTAATCATTACTCAATGCATTAGAGGGAGATACAGGTCCCCACAATCATATAAACTATACATTTCTATGCCACAAGATCATACAAAATTTATCATATCCTAACCAGTGAAAACAATAGGATACATAAATATTTCATTATACCATTACCAATGGAAAATTAATGAGTTTCATAAACATTTTCTTCATTTAGTCATATCATAACCCATGGAAAATGAATGGGTTTCATAAACATCTTTTCATTATAGATATAAAAAATAAAAATGAAGGGTAAGGATGGTACAATTTTATCACATCCCCAATAAATCTTAACTATATAAAATTATGTCATATTATATGGGAAATTATTTTGAAATATCACATGGAACATTTCCCGAGGAAAACCCTATTTAAATTTAAAAATCACATTTTTAAAATAAAAATTAAAAAAAATTCCAAATAATTTTCATTAAAAATAACCTTTTAAACTTATAATGTAATATTTAAAACATTATATGGTCATGATGGTAAAAAATTATGTTCATTTAATCTATTTTAAAATAATTATTCCTTTCAAATTTTCGATAAAAGTCAAACATGCCTTGTTTAGAAAATGACATAAAGATTAATATTCAAACATTTTGTAAAAAAATAAAAACCAGGGTAAAGATTTATTCAAAAAAATCATTTTATAGTATTGAAAATTTTCTTTAATTTTTTTTAAAACTTATATACATAAGAAAAATTATTTTCGACAAAGTAGAGTAATAAAGTTGAATTTTCTTAAAAACATTATTTTGAAATATTGATTATATAAATTGAGGTAAATGAAAGGAAGGATTGTTTTTTCATGACATAACTAGGAGAGAATTAAATTTCGGAGTTTCATAGGAGATAGATTGTAATATTTCATCCTAGGAAGCATAAAAATAAAGAATCCAGATAAATGCTGAGATTTTATCATAAAAGCCTTACCACTTTAGTAATAATGGATCATAAGCCCCATGAAAGAATAATATTGACTAAAACATAAAATATAACGAGAATAAATAAATTCATGATATTAAATGTAAAATTGGTTCTATAAACAACTTATAAAAGAATATAGGTTCATAGCATAACATATATACTAAAGATAACAAATTGAGATAAAAATACCATACCTTAAGTCTTGACTTTATTTTCAAACATTTGATCCTTTTATATAATAAATATAGTTTTATTATTATATATATATATATATTAGAACCTAATTATATATATCATATATTATATTAATTACTTATTACCTTTTATTTCTTATTCGTTAATAATTCCTTGCTGAAATCACGTTTTGGGGTAATAACAGCTTTGTTTTTCATGTATGTTTTGATTTAGTGTTTTTTGATCTATTACTTTGATCAAGGGACCATAATATATAGAATTATAAACATGATATAAATATAATATATATTCCATATATATGAATTTATATTAATCAATAAAATTTAGAGATAAAAAATTAAGAACATTTTTCATGGAGAAAGTAGGTCATACATATAAATGAATGCTATTTCGATTTTATTAAAGGATGAAATTAAAGGAAGGTAAATAATATATTGCCTTTACAGAATAATTTTTTATGTCATATATATCAAATTTATTCGTTGAAATCATGCATATTACCTTCCAAGTAAAGTGTAAGTGAAAAATAAAATTCATCACGGGGTCCTCCGTACACACGAACGACATTATCATATTCTAAATGAATAGAAAGTAAAAAAGTACAACATTGGTTCCCGAGTTTGTAGTCTATTATACACATTATCGGCCATTTCATTTCTTATTTAATGTAAGATGAGATAAATGTAGTTCATTCAATTAACCTAATAACATCTCAGTATATGTGAGATAATTGGTTTCCAAAATTTGAATATTTGAATAATATTGGAAAAGGGTGGAAGAATAAACAATACAAAAACCCATGTTTTTGAATTTAACCTCTTCTTTGGAGATCCACTTTAGGATTATACCTAAAGGATTCTCAGGTTTAATTCATAGTAAAACTAATTCCTCTATGATTTTTGGATGGAAGTACAGAATATAATTGTGTAGGTATTGGATAAAAAAGGGTTTTTGAACTATAAAGAGGAGAGGAGAGGGGTGTCCTTTTATAAGTGGGGTAGAGGATGCACCTTGAATTTCTAAAAATAATAATGTATACTAGAATGTTTTACAATACACAAGGCTCAAAAATATTTCATTGTCAAAACTTATAGGTGATAAATTTTAAATATTTACATAATATGGGTTTTGTAAAAGTTTCCAGGTCATTTTAAACCTTATAATGTTTATTTAAATCCCCTGTAAATTCATTTTTTACTTTAAATTTTGTAATTAATTTTTAATTTTTTACTATCCATTGTCACAAAAAATTACCTAAAATTTATTATAAAATATTAATTATACTAATTATAGATATGAAATACATTTTTTAAATTTAATTTAGAAAAGTGGAAAACTTTTATTTAAAATTAATCCCAAAATGCAAAGAAAAAGTGGTTTTCCCAGGAGAAATCCTTCTAAAGTTTATAATGTTTTTATCTGAAAAGTGATTATGAAATTTATTCTGATGATCTATATTGGGTTAATTATAATATAATTTATAGAATTTTAATTTTAAACTATTATAAAAAAAATATAGCCTCATAAATTCCTTATGTGAAAAAGGAATTTTTAAATAAAAACTAGAATTTTTCATTATTCATTGAATAATTAATCTTTTCAGAAAACTCCCAAAAAACCACCCTTATCTGATTTTGAAATTTTTACTCCAAACAAATATAACTTTTTAAAATCAATTTTCACTATTTTTCAAAAATTAATTTTATTAGTCTTTCACAAAAAGCAAGGAAAATCATTTTTTGATAAAAAACGTTTTTAAAAGCATATAAAGACATTAGTAAACAATAAGTACTTTTTTAACAATATTATTTCATTATATAAAACCATTATAATTAGTTTTTAAAATTTGGTAATTCTTATCCATGAATTTAAGTTTAAAAAATTGGTAATAATGTTTATGTCTAACTAATAATATTAATAGTTTGCTGTGGTTCGTTAAAACTCAGTGTTGCGTGTTATGCAACCTATCATATAAATTAAATTAATTTGAAAAAAATGTTTTATAAAAACATTTTGTGTTAAATTATCCCAACCCCCCTAAAATAATTTATCTATAGAAACATTTCAATTTGATATTAACAAATTATGAATCTTATGCCTCATCACATCCTCAGGTTCCCACACTGGTTCCTCTGGTTTTTGGTTTCCCCATAAAACAATAACCAGGTGAGTGGTCTTGTTTCTTATAAAATTCTCTCTATGATCCTTAATCATTATTAGTTTATCCTCATAATAACTTTCATGATCTAATGGTATGACCTTTGTGTTTAGTACACGTGTTAGATCATGTATGTACTTCATGAGGAGAGGTACATAGAACACATCATGAACCTAGGATAGGTTTAGTGGGGGAAACAACTGATAAACTACAATCCTGATATGATCGATAATTTAAAAGGGACTGATATACCTAGAGTTTAGATTTCTGTTATTTTTAAATCTCATTACCTTCTTCTATGGGGAAATTTATAAAAATACATTCTCTCTAAATTCACATTCCAGATCATATTGACAACTTTCAATATAATGTTTCTCCTTAATTTGAACCACCATTATGTGTAGTTGAATGGATTTAATATTCTCTTATATTTATTCGGCTATATCGCATCCCAATATATTTTGTTTCTAAAACATCATTCAAATACATTGGAGTTATAAATTTTTTTCCATATAGTATTTCCTAAGGAACTTTCTGAATGATCGAGGGAAAGATATTATTATAAGAAAACTCAACTAGGGAAAGGTGTTAATACTAAGCACATTTTAAATCCAAAAAAAATATCTCAACATATCCTCTAGGGTTTGAATTTATCTCTTTAACTAAATATCATTGTGAATATAATACAATGTACTAAAATACCACTATTTATCAAGATATGTTGAATACTTTGTGAAAAAATAGAGGTAAACCCTGATCTCGATAAAATTAAATGGGTATGGTCTATATGAAACCTCATTATATCCTTAGTGTATATTCTAGAATGTTTATTAAGAGTTATGTTATCTATAATAGCTATTAAGTTTTTTTACTTTGTAAAGTGATCAACTATGACCCATATAGAATTATTCCCTGCATACATATTTTGGATTCCAATGACACAATACATGGTAATTTTTCCCATTTCCATTCTTCTATGATATATTTTTATAGGATCCCATTATACTTTTGTCTCAAATCATTAACTTTCTTATATACCAAGTACCAAGATACATACTCTATAATATCCATCTTCATGTTGTCCCAACATAAGTACTCTTTCATGTAGGCTAGTGGTAGGAACTATACCCTTATAGTCCTTCGATTGAGGGTTCATTCCCCATGTCCTTACCTTATGTGACATGTTGTCACCCAACCTATAGGTTATCCTTTTTTCAAAACTATTTTATATTAATTTGTATATCATTCAAAAATTACAATAACAATTAATTACATCAACATATAAACAAAAAAAAAGATACTGATACCTTTAATTGTATGTCCATAAAAGGCATTCCTTATCAAATAACTTTTTTACTCAAACATATACAAAACCAAAGTTTTGTATTTACATAAATGTCTCTAAAAATATTCTTAATATTATTAATCTCCCATAACCTAAAACCTCAAAATGGGTGTCTATAAATTTTAACTTTTGATCACCCTTAAAATCATAAACCAATGAAGGTATCCATAACTCTTATGTTAATCTTATATTGAGACATATATTCTTCTAAAACACAATCCACCCTTTATTTCTTAAATATTGTCTTATACTATACATAAATATATCCATTATGATCTTGGGTTCATCCTTTTACTGATATAATGTCAAATGGGATTTCATTATTCTTGAAACCATATAGAGGGAGGATATCAATGCTCAGAATCACATCAAATTTCATTAAATGATGAATAAAAATAATTTTATACAACACATTCATTTAAACTTTGACATGAAATTCACAAATCTATAGGGGAGAATATATATTAACTAATTATCATGGTTCAATTTAGTTTTTGGGATTGTATAAGACCTCCCTTTTTCATTTTTCTTTATAGGTTGTGGTGTCTTATTATCCTCATTATCCCATGGATTAGGTCATTAATTTTCCTAATTATCAAAGTACCTGAACTTTTATCACTAGAGTGTGCGTGGTTCAATTATTGGATCTATCTCTCTCTCTATTCTCGTAATTAGCTAACTTCTTCCCATTACTTCAACATTCAGCCTCTCAATGACCTTCCTTTAAAAACTAAAAAAATTTAGTATCCCCCTTAAGAAAATTTCCTCCATGTTTCCTTCTAGAAATTGAGCATAAAGGAAAGCTCATATTCTTCTCTCAATGGGTTTTATAGTTTAATTTTAATTATGTCTTCCTTTTCTTATCAAGAGCATGTTATTAATGGGTAACTCCAATCTCTTTTTCCTCCTTGATAGCAAAATAAAAAATTTAATCAAAACTATTAAATTACCTTATGTCTAATGCCCATTAAAGACTTGGTTTTAAGCCACTAAAGAATCAGTCAACATTTCTTTCAGGTTGGATGATAAAACCATAATAATACCTTTCATATATTATAAAATATTCTTCATAGGTATAAATATATTCATCAAACTTCTATTTTATATCAATGAATTGCTTGTACATTTCCATATGGAGAATATTGTAGGACCCCGGGACACCTTGAGAGGGGAGGGGTGAATCAGGGTGTCAACTTTTTCTCTTAATGTGATGGATCTTGTCCCCATGTTGGTAGGAACTTATAAAACCTGTATGATGGATATGATCAGAAATCGAACATTCACATGCAATGAGTTGGCACAACACTTTTACTTGGTTTTCCACTAAGGGCTACATCCAAGGAGTATACGCCGACAGATTTCTGGTTGTACCTAATTCCAATATTCTTCACTCGTTGTGGATTACAAAGATTTGGGAATAGTCCCTTTTTCCCAGGCTCACTGCCTTTTCATTTTTTTCAGGGATAGACTACTGCATCCCTCAGGTCACTCCTATTGACTCCCCCAAGCTCACTTCCCTTGGTGAAGTCCCACTCAGTTTATAGACGTGAAGGTCTCTTCAATGGATAGACATGAAGTTCTTTGTCTCCTATTTATCATGAGACTTTTCTTGCATCAGGGTTCAGAGTTGATGCTCTTTTCAGTTCAATCCTTCTTCTTAAGAGCAATGACTGAATGAACTATATCCTCTTGCCTTTGTTTTCCAAAATCAGAACCACTTATGTGATTTCTCTATAAATGAAGCACAACTTACTTGGCATCATCAGAATCAATTCTCCATGTATGCATGAGATCATGCATGTATCATTTATATTTCCTCTTCACTTCTTATTCACACACTTGATTTTATTTAAGTGACTTTTACATGTGCATGTGCATGCGTGTCATCATGCACACTTCTCTTCTTCTTCTTTTGTGAAACCCCAAAAGTGTATATGTCTTGGTTCACACACACAAGACTTCTCCCCTTGTCTTCCTCTTTTCTTCACTTGTTCACACACACTGCCTTTAGTGCATGTATGTGTACTTTTTCACATAACCATTCAAAAAGGGCCCCTTAAAAATTATGCATATGCATTCATGAATGCATGCCCTCATCTTTATCTTATCTTCAAAATTAGACCCCTATAAAATAGTGTATATTCAGGGCTCAACCTGAGGGTGTTCTATTTCATGTGAGTAGAGGGATTCATGGATCTCTTGGCACTCAAAGTGTGTTTCTTCACAAAACCACGATGGTTCGTGGGCCTTCTTGTCGCAGTGCACTACAAGGGTGCATAGCAACAGTTTGTGTGCCTGTGATACAACGTTCGCGAAGTACATCGATGGTTTGGGTAAAACTGTCGCATGCCTGCGGTTCTCCTTTACATAGGAGGTGCAGATCTCTTCTTTCGCGCAACCAAGGTGGCTTGAAGGAGACGATTATTTACGAAGAAAATTGAGGTCACGTAGAACCTATAGAAATCTTGTGGGATCTATTCGTTGCGGAGCAGAAGGCTCGCGGTGCTCTGCCTGTCCTTCGCGAAGTAGGGTCACTAGATTTGCTCTGTTTTTGAAATAGGAGCACTTGAATGTGTGTCAGTCCATTTATCTTCTCCTTGGGCTCTTCCTTTTATAGGTCAGGGTAGAGATCTATTCCTCCTTCAAATCCCAAGTGAAAATCCATGAGGATCAGGGCTTGGAATGCCAGATATATTCTCTTTGAATATCCAAAATCTTTGGTTCTTTGAACCATTCAAATTCGTGTCACATATATGTTGTGGTCCATGAGTATTTCCTATTCATCATGGAATCCTATCTTTGTGCATGGATTAAAGATCATCTGCATGAATCTCTCACAGATCCTCATTTAAGATTCATACTTGAATCAACGTGGCCTCGAAAACTCAGTTTGCCTAGGAAATTTTAAAACTTCGGTTTGGAACGTGCATGCAAGTGAAACTGCATGCTATGTATTCGGTTTCTCCATGCGATCTCAATGAGATCAGAATGAGATTGAATGTTGGCCGAAGGTATGAGATCGACATTGGATGGAGCTCCTGTATCGCGGATGGTGCTCGGAGGTGGAGGGAGGTTGAAGACGACCCTTGGTCTAGGATCAGATGGCTCCCATGCTTCGCGACGTAGCTTAGATGCGATGGAGGGCCGAGATAATAACACAGGATGCGGGATGAGGCGTGCGGTCGAGATCTATCTCGATATCAGATGAGCGACCAGGATTTCCTCCGTGTTTTTAAAAATGCATCCCACATCAAAATGCGGCATAGTTTTCTCTCAGTTTATCAATAAGAACCTCTCGAAAGCGGCTCAAAATTCTCCTCTCCCTCCTTTGGTGCCACCCCGCACCAGTTCTCTACGAGAGCGCTTCTGCGCCCACATGTGCCTCCTGCGGGCATGCTCTTAGTGCCTGCTATGCATCCTGCGCACGAGGTTGATCACTGTGTGCGCACTGCGGGCTTATACATGGCCCTGCTGCTCATGGGCTAGCTGCGTTGTCCTCTTCAAGGTGCGGTTGACCTAGTGTCTCGCATATGCTAAGGGTTGAGGTTTCCGGTTGGCTAGTGGGTTGACATATATATATTTTTGTATACACCAAAACATAATCCTTTGAAGTACATGGAAATATGTGCATAGCCTCCTTAGAATCAAAAACCCCTTATGCCTCTCCTTCATGCCCTTTATCCTTTTGGACTATTAATTCCAAAAAACACCTCATCATCATCTTTCTCCATTAGTTTCGGTTTAGGAGAGATCCTTCTTCATTGAAACTCTTTGACAACAAATACAATCTCCTTCATAAGTTTGGGTCCAACAATCTCCCCCTTTGTTTATTGTCAATAATCAAAGTTCTTTCTCAAATGAATATGTGAATGTAAAATATGTGAATCTTTTCCTCCCTTTCTCTTTCACCTTCACTTCGCTTTCTCTCCCCCTTATTGACAAGAAATACAAAGTTCATGGAGAAGAGGGTATCAATCCATATTTGAGAAATGTTTCATCTATCATTTCACTCTAAGTCTACTTGATTTGTGCTCAGTGTAGAGAACAAGAGGATTTGGTTTAGAAAATAGAGCTTTCCATGGGAACTCATATACTTGTCTTCAAGGGTTTTCAATGTTTATTCCTAGGATAGATGGTATGAAAAGAAAACATCCTGAAACTCCTACACTTACTTCCAAAAATGGATCAAAAACATTCAAGTAATATAGGTAGGATAAGTATCCTTGGCAACAATTTAATCTTCTTATGTAACTGATTGAGTTTGTTACTCCCCCTTTGTAAAATGAATTTTATTTAGAGTAAACAAGGATGAGAGATTGAGAAATGACATACATTTTCCAATGACGTGATCCTCAGACATTCTTTAGAGTATAGGAATTTTATACTAACTGGTGTTGATACTAATTGAGATAGTGACTCTGGAATCTTTTTCATGTGTCTTCCTCTCAAGAGAACACTTATCAGGTTCTTCCCCTGAGAAAATGCTTCACCTTCAATCCCCTTCATTAGAAACATCAATGGAAAACAAGTCTAGGGAATAAGGTGGATCCTCCTTGCTTCATTAATATAAATATTAAGGTTGAGATGTTTTTCTCAACCAATTTGTTCAATCTTATTTGGTCTTCATGCTTACACATCTGTGATTTTCTCCTGGTTTTTGTTGTGGTAGCATGGATCTCTTCACATTATCATCTGCTTTGTGTGGATAATCTTTCTTCTTACCAGCCTTTATTGATGATACAACATTACTTCTCTTTAGGACCACTTCTTGCTATGGTAATAGGGTTAGACAACCTTTTGTAATGTGATCAGGCTTCTTGCATCTCTCACACATAACTTTTTCAATAAATGGGTTGCCTTCATCATGTGGAATCTTCTTTTTTCCCCTTTTACTAGCCTTGGATTGAGTTTCTTTAGTCTTTCTCATTCTTTCAAAATCTTCATGCCAGATGACTAGCGTATCATTTGGAATGGAGTTATCAAGATTGGTCCTTCTGTATGGATTCTTCTGAGAGACATAACTTTTGGATGATCCACCCTTGGATTTAGAATCCAAGGCATCCTTATACTTCTTTCTTTGAATATTCTTGGAAGAATTTGAATTCACAAACTTTTCTTGATTTCCTCTCAAGTAATCTTCTTCTTTCTTAGCTGGATTGTGTGGTCTTATGTTCTTATCAGCTCTGGATATCTGTTGACATAGGAATTCACCATTCTTGTGGCCACTCCCATTGCATACATCGCAAATGTTTTCAAGCATTCCAAATCTGTTTAGAGTAAACAAATGCTTCTGGATTTGTGGATGTCTCTTATTCTTCTCTGGATTTCTCCCCCTTGATATGGGCTTTCTCTGTGCTTTTTAATTCATGGGAATTTTCCAACAATCCAGTGCACAATGCCCAAATCTATTACAACACCATCATTGACCAACAAACCTTGTTTTTTTTCTCTCTTCTTTATAAGGGTGTTGAGTCTCCTTCTTGATATGTTGTACTTTCTCGGGGGAGTGAACTTTCAACTTCTTCTTCTTCAGATCCCCTTTCCTCATCCATACTTGTTTGGGATTTTTATCCACCCAACACTTTTTTGTAAAAACATTGTTAGAAATAAAAGTACAAGTTTGTATGGATGGTACCTTCACTTTCAAAGATGCTTGTGATAGGTCAATGAGTGATGTCATGATCTTTTTATCACATGTTGGAGTTATTTTGACATTAGAATCCTCCAATGAGCATTGAGTACCAACAACTAATGTTTCCTTATTCTGTGAAGTCTCAATATCAGTCTTCTCAAGATTGGTTAATTGTGCTTCCAATTCCAGACATTTCATATTGAGGATGACTTTATGGTCTTCAATCATAGTCATCTTTTCTTCACAATCCTTCTTCACTCTTTCATCCTCATCTTCATGTATCTTTACATTGTTTTGTAATAATGAGTCAAGTTCTTTGAATTTATTGGAAGTTTCTTCCAAATATGACCTCTTGATTTCAGTGCTCTTCTTCAAATCACATTCAAGTGCATGGATCTTTTCTTATAGAGTTTTTTGGACACTCTCTTTTTCTTAAAAGACTTTAATCTGTTTGGTGATATTTAATCATTCAATAAATTTTACTTCCAATACCTTTTACACATTATTATCTTCTCTTTCTAATTGGTTGATCTCAACCTACATGCATTGAAATATTCTAAAAACATGAGCAACTCTTTCATCAGGAATATCACACAGATAGATTATTAATTTCTCATGATCACTTGCGATAGAAGTTTCTTCCTTTCCTATGGTCAAAACTTGAGCCACCTAATCGATACTTTCCAATCCTTTTATTTCTTCATTATTGGAAGGGCATCGAGAACAAGACACTGAATCTTCTTTGGACATGAGGGAATTCTTCAACTGATTCTTTTCTTTATTTTTCCTGTTTGTCATGGTCTTACAGGATGTAGACTTCTTCTTAGAAATGACTGAATCTTCATCAAGACTACACTTCATTGTTTAATTTAGGAAAGAAACTCAAATCCTCTTCTGAATAGAATTACTATAGAGTATCCAACATATGTGAACCTACCTCTGATTCCACTTGTAGGACACCAGCACCCTTGAGAGGGGAGGAGTGAATCAGGGTGTCAAATTTTTCTCTTAATGTGATAGATCTTTTCCCCACGTTGGTAGGAACTTGTAAAACCTGCATGATGGATATGATCAGCAATCGAACATTCACATGAAATGAGTTGACACAACACTTTTACTTGGTTCACCACTAAGGGATATGTCCAAGGAGCATACTCCGATAGGTTTCTAGTCATACCCAATTCCACTATTCTTCACTCGTTGTGGATTACAATGATTTGGGAATAGTCACTATGTCACAGGCTCACTGCCTTTATAATTGTTTAGGGATATTATACTCTGTCCCTCGGATCACTCCCGTTGACTCCCCCCGGCTCACTGCCCTTGGTGAAGTCCCACTCAGTTTATAGACGTGAAGGTCTCTTCAATAGATAGACATGAAGTTCTTGGTCTCCTGTTCATCATGATACTTTTCTTGCATCATGGTTCAGAGTTGATGCTCTTTTCAGTTCAATCCTTCTTCTTTAGTGCAATGGCTGAATGAACTAGATCCTCTTGTCTTTGTTTGCCTGAATCACAACCACATATTTGATTGCTCAATAAATGAATCTCATCTTACTTGGCATCGTCAGAATTAGTTCTCCATGTATGCATGAGATCATGCATGTATCATTTAGATTTCCTCTTCACTTCTTATGTACACACTTTATTTTATTTAAGCGACTTTTACGGGTGCATGTGCATGAGTTTCATCATTCACCCTTCTCTTATTCTTCTTTTGTGAAACCCCAAAAGGGTATATGTCTTGGTGCACACACACAATACTTCTCCCCTTGTATTCCTCTTTTCTCCACTTGTGTACCCACACTGCCTTTAGTGCATGTATGTGTACTTTTTCACATAACCATAAAAAAAGGCCCCCTTCAAAAGTATGCACATGCATTCATGCATGCATGCCCTCATCTTTATCTTCTCTTCAAAATAAGACCCTAGTAAAACAATGTATATTCAGGGCTCAACCCGAGGGTGTTCTCTTTTGTGTGAGTAGAGGGCTTCACGAGTCTCTTGGAACTCAAAGTGCGTTTCTTCACAGAACCACAAGGGTTCATGGGATTTCTTATCATAGTTCACTACAAGGGTGCGTAACACCATTTTTTGTTCCAGTGATACAACCTTCACGAAGCACAACATTGGTTTGGGTAAACCTGTCGCATGCCTACGGTTCTCCTTTACATAGGAGATGAAGATCTCTTCCTTAGCGCAACCAAGGTGGCTTGCGGGAGCCGATTCTTCATGAAGAAAATCAAGTGCATGTAGCACCTGTCGAAATATTGTGGGATCTCTCTATTGCGGAGTAGAAGGCTCGTGGTGCTCTGCCTGTCCTTCACGAAGCAGGGTCGCCGGAGTTACTCTGTTTTTGAAACAGGAGCACTTGAATGTGTGTCAGGCCATTTCTCTTCTCCTAGGGCTCTTCCTTTTATAGGTCAGGGTAGACATCTATTCCGTGTTCAAATCCCGTGTGAAAATCCCTGAGGATCGGGGATTTGAATTCAAGAGATCTTCTCTTTGAATATATGAGATCTTTGGTTCTTTGAACCATTCAAATCTGTGTCACAGATATGTCATGATCCACGGGTATTTCCTATTCATCATGGAATCCTATATTTGTGCATGGAGTCAAGATTATGTGCACGAATCTCGCACGGATCCTCATTTATGATTCATAATCAAATCCACGTGGCCTCGGAAACTTCGTTTGACTTGGCAATCTTCGAAACTTCGGTTTGGAATGTGCATGCAAGAGAAACTGCATGCTATATATTCAGTTTCTCCATGCGATCTCAATGAGCTTGGAATGAGCTTGAATGGAGGCTGGAGGTATGAGATCGACATTGGTTGGAGCTCCTGTATCATAGATGGCGCTCGGAGGTGGACGAAGGTTGAATACGGCCCTCGGTCGAGGATCAGATGGCTCCCATGCTTCGCGACGCAGCTTAGATGCGATGGAGGGCCGAGATAATAACACAGAACGTAGGATGAGGCGTGCGGTCGAGATATCTCGCGAGATTAGATGAGCGGCCAGTATATCCTTCGCATTTTTAAAAACTCATCCCACATCAAAATGCGCCACAGTTTTCTCTCAGTTTATGAATAAGATCCTCCTGAAAGCGGCTCAGAATTCTCCTCTCCCTCCTCCGGTGCAGCCCCACACTGGTTCTCTGCGGGCGCACTTCTATGCCCACTTGTGCCTCTTGCGGGTGCGCTCTTAGCGCCCTCTATGCATCCTGGGCACGGGGCTGATCACCGTGCACGCACTGCAGGCTTATAAACAGCCCTGCTACCCACATGCTAGCTGCACTGACCTCCTCAAGGTGCAATTGAACTAGTGTTCCGCATATGCTAAGGGTTGAGGTCACCGTTCAGCCAGTGGATTGGAATATATATTTTTTTGTATAGGCCAAAACATAATCCTTTGAAGTACATGGCCATATGTGTATAGCCTCCTTAGAATCACAAACCCCTTATGCCTCTCCTTCACACCCTTTTTCATTTTGGAGTATTAATTCCAAAAAACACCTCATCATCTTCTTTCTCCATTAGTTTCAGTTTAGGAGAGCTCCTTCTTCATTGACACTTTTTGACAACAAATACAAGCTCCTTCATTGACACTCTTTGATAACAAATACAACTCATTTATAAGTTTGGGTCCAACAAATATGAGGAAATTATTTTTTTACAAATAATTACTTAAACCCATCCAACTATATAGAATTTATTTTATCTTGTTGTCTCATATTCTTAATAAGATTACATAATTGATCTTATTCGTGTTACAAATGATAGTTGGGAAAAATGAATTTTTCATTCTCCAAACATTGGATATTGGAAAATATCTTTTCAAAGGTTGTAATCCATTTTTTGGAAAATTTTGAATCAACAAAACAACTAAAAGAATATATATGTTGACACATAATGGACTCATTAAAATATTTTCCATACTTTTCTCATTTGTAAGTTCTTTGTGATTTATAGCTGGAGAATGTTGGGTGAACTAAGAAAAAATATTTTCCATTAAATCTCTTATAACATTTGGTTTCTCAGTAAAAGAATCATTGCATTATCTATTTCATCCAGCATTAACATGGTTCTTTTGTGTTCTACCCATTGAATAAAAAACAGTGTAAGAAGTAATAATCAAAGTGGGAAACCACATAATATATAAAAATCACTTATAAAATGTCTAGATCAGGAAACATTATTTTTAATCTTTGAACCATAGGATTAACCTAGGCCATCAATAGTCATTAATCAAATCCTATATGATGTTTTGTAAAGAGTTTGTGATCTTCCAAAAAATATCCCTTTGGTATGATAAACCATGTGTGAAGTAAGAATCATTGTCTTACACCATTTGATGCTCGAGTCTAATAGGACATGCCTTTTTTAGAGTTATTAACCCTAGCCACATCTGTTCTAAAACCACAACCGTCAATAGTATCTAGAAGGTGATTTAAATTATTAGAAACCAATCTCTATCCTTTACTAGTATTCCAGGATATTTTCCTATACTTATAATTATCTTTATATTTATGTTTAGACATATCCCTATGGATCTTACTAGATTTTTCCCATCCATGTTTCCAAAGGTTAACTAAACTATGTTTGGATACCAACTGTATTGACATGAAATTATCATAAATATTTACATATTAATTGTGGAATATTTATTACATAATATAATTATCCATTCCCAAATTTTTTAGGTCTAGTTCCTTTAGAAACATGGAAACATTAAAAACTGGTTCATTGGTGACCAACACCTTCTCCAACTAATTTATTAATATCTAGAACCCTTATTAGAATTATCATACATAAAGACTTTCTTCATATTCAGGGCAAGAAAAAATAATAAAGAGGGAGATCAGATACTCATTAATGTTAAATTAGGTGGATATCAATGATCACTTAAGAATAACATGAGAATAAGGATATGAGAACATGATATTAAAATTTTGAAACCATACCCTTAATATCATAGATCATAAACATGAGTCATGGAATAAATCTTGGTAGTTCATAAGACATGAATAAAAAGGAAATCAAAGTACCTAATCCATGAGAGAATAAAATTGGAATAATACATAGAGTTTTTTCAAACACATTTCCATGGAAAACCTTATTTCAATGCTACCCAAAAATACATTCATAACATTTTAGGCTTTTCCAGGCCACCAATTCACCTACTTCGGGCATGGGATAACCTCTCGTGTACCCTATTGCAGGCTTTGAATAACCAATTATGTACCCTCTTTCAGTATTAGGATAACCACCCATGTATACTTTGATATAATATAATATTAATCACTACAAAATTCATTTGAGGGATATATTGGTCCCACCCATCACATAAACTGTACAGTTCTGTGCCACAATATAATAAAACATTCATCATATAATAACATATGAAAATAAATGGATTTCATAAACATTTATACATAGAATAACCCATGTAAAAGAAACACGTTTCATAATAATTTCATCATTTCATCATAGCATAACCTATAGAAATAAAATGGGTTTCATAAACATTTCAACATATCATAGCTCATGGAAAAGGAATGGGTTTCGTAAAAATATTTTATTTATTAATATAAACCATCCGGAGAAAGAATAAGGATAGTACAATTGAATCATATCCCCAGTAAATATTAAGTAACATCAAAGGATTTCATTTTAAATGGAATTTTTTTTAAGATCACTTTGAAAATTTCTTGAGGAAAAAAACATTTTCATTTTTAAAATAACTTTTTTAACTAAAAACTTATAAATCATTCTAAAAATCCTTTTTATTTCAAAATAAACTTAGAAACGTATATTGTATCATTGAAAATACTTTTTTGTGATGATGATCATAAATTCTGTTTATGTCATACATGTTAAAATAAAGATTCCATTCACATTTTTTGGTAAAATATTAATGGGACATATTGGGAAAACCACATGAATATTCCTTTTAAAAAAATTGAAAAAATGAATCCAATGGTAGAAACATCCTTAAAAATATTGGGAGAGTAGTAAAAAACTTCTTAAAAATATTTTCTAAAAACATATATATCAAAGTAAAAATAATTTTAATTTAGAGGAGAGAACTAAATTAAATTATTCTAAAAATAATTTATTTGGAGTTTTGAGTACATAAAGAGAGTAATATGGAAGGAATTATTCTATTTCTATAAAATAAACAATTTATAACAAAATTCATGAGTTTTCAGATATATAGATCATAATATTTCATCATCATAATCATAAATAAAAACAATCCTGATAAATGATGAGATTGTATTGTAAATGGGAAAATTACCTTTTTCTCTCCTGAGATATGAACTCCCTCCCTTTTATAGTGTTTCTCATGGTTTCACTGAGGTATTAGTGGTGGTTGTTTCTCATGGTTTCTATTAGGTAACACCGGTCTTCTTATAGCTCATTGTGCTTGTTCCTTGTCTGTTGTGGCTTCCTCTGATCACATCTTTACTCTTTCTCGATCTTGCTTCACTTCTTGCCCATGAATTCAGTTTTACTTACCATTATTTCCCATTACCTCATTTTACTGGGTTTTCATTATAGCCTCATTCTTCCTTGGTGTATCAATCTGTGAGGATCCCATCCCAGAGTGGTGTTTCTATTTTAGGATGACCCAAGTACCTTCCATGATGTCATCTCCTGATTCTATTGGAGGGTCCCCCATACCTCTATATAATTGTATTAGATTTGTTCCACTAATACTTCACGTTCATTGGTCAGTTTCTTCAACTTGATGGCAGTGTGGAGGAATTTTTCAGAAGGTTCTTTGGGGATGGTGGTTACTGGAAGTAGTTTTTTTCGTGATGTTTTCATTTCTCTCCATGTGTTATTCACCAAGTAGTGGATCTGAAGGTAGGGTTTAGTGGCTATGAAGGTGGTTTTATCTCCCTATTAAGGCCTTTCTCTTCTCCATACTCTTCTCCATCACTTGGTTTTAAACAATTTTCTCCCATTCACATTTTTATAGTGGATCTAAAGGAGTTTTCGGATGTGAAGTTCAAGAAGTCAATGACATTTCATGCGACACTTCTCTATAGTGACTTAATCAATATCCTAGGAATCCCAAAGGTTTCAATATTCATTATTAATTGGGTAGTATCTTCCAACAATTTTTTTTATGGTTTCTAGTGATCTATTTTGTTTTTCTACAGTGGTGGTGTTGTTATCTCATTGATGGTGTTCATCGATTAGGTTTCTTAGGATCCTTGGTGTTCAGTTTGTGTTTTTTTATGATAATGATTATGATGGTGATTTTACTATAATGAAAATGTATTCCGATGTTTGTTATTCACAAGTTATCTGATGTGATGAAGTGTCCAATTTGTGTCAGGGTATGAAACATGAGGTGGGATGTGGCTCGAGGCAGTGATGAGTGTTTTAGTTTGAATTATGAATTATAAAATGCGAAAAAAATTAATATGGTTTTTTTGGTTTTATGTGTCACAGTGTATAGTATTACAGGTTCCCACTTAACCAAAATTATCTTTCCAAAATAATAAAAAATCTGATAGAGGAAAAAATATTATATCATAAAACCCTTATCACTTTAGTAAAATTGAATCATAAGCCCCATTAAATAATAACATTAAATGAGGGTTTAAATATAATGACAATAAATAAATTCATGATATTTCATGTCAAATGGGTTTTATATACACCTTATAAGGATGATATATGTATAGCATATTGTATGTCCCGAAGAAGACAAATTGAGACAAAAATACCTTACCTTAAGTATTGAATTACTTCATAAATGTTAGATATTACTATATAATATATTTAAATATTTATTATAAATATATTTCAGAACCATAATTATATATATCCTACCATTATATGATTTAATTATGACCTGTTATTACCCTTTAATTTATATTCCGTGAAAAAATCTTATTTTGGGTAATAACTGCTTCGTTTAATCTATATGTTTTGATATGGTATTTTCAGTCCTCTTACTTTTATCTTGGTAATATCATATACATAATTTTATGCATCACATAAATATCTTATATATTAAATATATATGTATTTATAGTAATCCGTAAAATCTGGATATAAAAAAAATGAAATACACTGTTTATAAAGATTGTAGGTCGTGAATATGCATGAATGTTGTTTCCATTTTCTTTATGGATGAAACTAAAGGAAGTTAAATAACATATTGTCTTTAATGAATAATTTTTATATCATATATATAACAATTATTTATTAAATTTACCCTTATTACCTTCCAATTAAAAGTAAGTGAAGAACGAATCCCATTGCTTCGTGTGGTGGGAGTCTGCAGTACACATGAGCGACGTTGTTGTATTCCCATGAAATGTAAATTAAGAGGGTATATGTGATATTATAATTATATAAGAATAATAATATCATTAATATCATATATATATAAACATTAAATACATCATTATATCTATCCATGATATGTGGGTATAGAATAGTGGATAATATTGATTCGTCAGGCATTAGTACGTCGTACACACAATCGGTGGTTTCATTTCCAATTTGATAGAAGATGATTTATATTTATGTCATTAAACTAATTTAATAACATTTCCATATATTTTATATATTATTTTAATTATATTATATTAGTTGAATAATATTTTAAGGAATTGGAATAATAAATCAAATAAAAACACAAGCTGAATAATTTTACCCATTCTTTGGGGATCCTCTTTAGGTTTATACATAAATAATTATTAAGATGGTTCTCTAAAAAATAAGGCCTATATTATGTGGTTAAAAAATTATGGAATAGTTTTATATAGTTATTTTCTTTATAAAATAGACTTTGAAGTGTGAAGAGTGGGGGAGAGGGATAGCCTTTTATAAGTTTGGGAGAGGACACACATGGAATTTTTAAAAAGGTTAAAGTGTACCAATGATTTTCACTTGAAAAAAAGATCCAAAATGGTTCACTATATAACTGAATAGGTGATAAAGTCTAAATATTTACAAATAATTTGATTTATACATGTTTCTAGGACTTTTTACCCCTTATCCTTTATTTTAACCCCCAGTAAATCTGTATTAACCATAACCATGGTAATTAATTTTGTATGTATTTACAATAAATCTTAAAAAATATTACTTTTACATTATTAGGTAATATTAATTATTATAATTCCAAATATTTAATCCATTTTTTCAAATTCAATTCACATAAGTGGAAAATTATAATTTAAAATTAAATGCACAAATGTGATGAAAAAGCGTTTTCAAAAGAGGTAATTTTCCAAAATTTAATCGAAATTATATAGACATTTAATATGAAATTGATTCTAATGAAATAAATTGGATTAATTATAATAAAATTAATCTACTTTAAATTTTAAATAATCTTAAACAAAACATAACCTTATAAATTATTTAAACAAAAAATCCATTATTTAATAAGTACTTGTATATTTAACAATTAATCAAAAAAATTAATCATTTCAAAAAAATAAAAAAAACTTCACCCTAAGATAATTTTAAAATTTTAATCCCAAAAATGAATTTATTTTGTAAAATTAATTTTATAAATTTAAAAATAAATAATTTATATACTTTTTTCACAAAAAGTTATATAAATCATTTCTTTGGGGAAAAATTTATTTTTCAAAGAACATAAAGAATTTACTAAAAATTACTTACATTTTTTTCAATATTATTTAATTATAAAAAATCATTATAAATAATTATTAAAATGTATTTATTCATATTTATTCCACAAAGTTTAAAATATAGTAAATAATATTCATGTTTAAATAATAATATTAATAATTTTTCATGGTTCGTTAAAACTCAGTGTTTCATGTGACACAATCTGTTGAAGAAATTAAATTTATTTAGAAACCAAAATTTTCATAAAAACTCATGGTGTTATACTTTTAGTTCCCACAAAATCCATATTTTTCATATCTGCATGAGTCTCCTTTAATTTTCATCACACATTTACTATGTAAAAACTCCATCATGCTAATATTGTAGAAGGGTTAATCCGTAGACATGTCATAAGAGTAACAAGATATCCCTTATGAACTTCCAACATAAGGATCACAAGATAAACTTTTTGAAACATAATGCTTTTTGATTTGACCCTAACATATCTTGTATAAACCCGTAAATAAAAAGGTAATTTGGTTTACATAATTCAAAAGGATGATCATTATGTAGAGTTGTTAAAACTTGGAGGAACCTTACTTAACTTTGTATTTACCCTTATGAAGCTCTCATGTTTATAGATTTACCTTTTTGGGATATGTAGAGTCTTGGGATCACCTTTATATAATGTACAATGTTATATCCCTTATGAAACATATATCTTTATTAACTTCATACATCATGACCTTTACACATTGGAGATATGACCTTACATATAAAATTCCCAATAAAAATAGCCATTGAAATATCAACCCGGTATAGAACCTATTTGCATTTTTATCACATCATACTCTCAAAATTTCTCAGTATGAATCGCTATAATTTAAATTAATATGATTTTAATTCCATAATTTATTGTTCTTTGTAATTAATATATTATTTTCTGTATTACTTAACTCATGTTTACAAACTTGACTTCATAGTGGATTTTTGTTATCAAGGTATCTATAAAATTATTTATTTAGTAAAAATATTCTATGCATGTAAGTGAAATGTAATTCATATATAAAACACATGCAACTCATAATCTTCACAAAATACTCATAATTTTCATGAGCATACAATATCAGAGGTTTTTTCCATGGATAAACACACCCTAGACCTTTGTTCGGTCTTCACATCCATATTTTGACTTAGCATGATGCATCCCATTATTTTATTTTTCTTATCATGTTTGTAGAATATTTCTTCTGAATACAAATCATCATGTGGTTTATGGACTTAGACTTCTCCCTTGGTCGATTTTACTGGTTTGATGTTTTTAGTCTGGAACCTTATGCCTTTGATTCAACAGACCTCACAGTAGGTCCATATTAGGGAAACTTTAGCAACTATGAAGATTCTCAAAGTGGTTCATGATTTGTATGTTTAATCAGTCCTATTTTCTATATATAGTTTTGTGGAAATCATATAATCATTCATATTACTAATGGTCGATCCAACCTACCATGAAAATACCATAGTTATTTTAAATCATACACTTGGTTCACTATCAAGAGCCTTAATTTGGTTTACTCAATGAATACCAAACCCTTGAATGCTGAAGGAAAAAAAGAAAACATCTATGACATAATTTGATTTCAGGTAGAATCAATTTAAGCATGGCGCACCACTTGTTTAAAATAAATAATGTAAAGATAAAACAAAATACTAAATTGAAATAGAAGTTATCACTATTTTTTTAATATATGAATTCATGCTCTATAGTGGTTGATTAAGTTCAACAAGGCTCAATGGTTCCATATAGTTGTTGTAACACCTTGACACCAGTTATCCATAGTCGGTGCATTATTACATATCATTATCATGATCACAAAAGATCAAGTCTCGAAAGACCGATTAGTTTAGTAGCCTTAGAAGTTCTAGATACATTCATAAGGTTAACATTACATCATGAAATAAAAACATCAACAACATTTTTTCCCCTTTTGAACACACTTATTTTCTTAGCCTATCCTTGCAGGTCAACCATAAAAAACTTCTTCACATCCTGGAAAAAATAGAACATAGAAAGGGGTGAGCTCAGATGCTCAGTAAGGATAACAATATCACAGAAGCTTTCATAAATAAGAATAAACATTTAATTTAATGTATAAAACTAAAACAAAATCCTTTTAAACTTCAACTTCAGCATAATATGGAAAAGAGAAAAATAAAATAAATTCCATTTACTTATTTACATGGATATTCTACTAGTTGAATAATCACATGCAATATCAATAACCACTTTCATAATGATGAAATGCATAATGCCAGATTTTCATAACCACGTAGTCAAGTCCTTGTGCCAAGACTAAAAATAATATTTTTTTCAAGGCCTTGTGCCAAGACAATAGTTTTTCTCATTATACCTACCAATGCATCAAGGAGCTATAGCGAGCTCCACCCATCACTTACTAAGTCCAATGCATTCCTCATATGAAAAGGTTTAAACATAACATAAACATTCGTATTAAAACTGGCATACGAAATGTCAATGATTTATCCATAAACCATGATTGGTATGAAATAACACATACACAGTCAAACATATCACAAAACCATCAATACAATATGGAAGTTTTGTATCATAATAAATTAACTTCAAACAAACTTAAAATCCATCAAAGGATGTTGACATAGATGAAATCGAAAACTTTTTAGAGAAATATCTCTTTATATTTTGAAAAAGTATAAAATAAAACATTTATATTTGAAAATATTCTTATAAGTTTGTAAGCTAAGATTCGATGATGTCATAATGGTAGAAAATATCTACACTCTTCGTATAAGTTAAAAAAAGACATTCTTACCTTAATTTTGTCGAAAAGGTTATAAAGGACCTTGTTTGGAAAACGATGGAAATATTCCTTTATAAACATCTTATAAAAGTAAAACAAGGGTATAAATGACTTTAACCCATATTATATAAAATAGTAAAAATGTTTTGAAATACATTTTTAAGAAACATGGATGCAGATGATAAAGAGGTCCCAGTAGATTTTTACGTAAAAACAACGTCAGATAAAAAAGAGATTGTGAAATTAACCCTTACCTTGTACTTTTCCTTGGTCAATGGTAGGTTAACCTCCTTTATAATGGTGAAATAATTGTTATTAAATTATATAACAACCATATACATTAATTTGATATAATATATGATCTTTTAACAATGCTTTGTTAATAATATCTGAGTATTATCGTCATTTCAGGTGTTAACAGATTCATTTTCCTTTATATTATTTGTTATGTGAGTCATATTTGTTATGAATGGGATGTATCTTATTAATATCCAGAATGATATCAAGTCTTTAAACATTATTTTTAATCATCAAATGAAAATTAGTCTTGAATGGATATGATGGGAAATGAATCTCATTGTGTTCGTGGAGACGGTAATCCGTACGTACGCATGAGCGACAATATCATTATGTTGATATTAAAATAATATATAATTGGATGGTATATCATATATAAAGAATCATTATCATGTTATATTTATTATTTACATCAATTACACATCATTATTATACCCATCTAAATAATAATGTATTGAATAACTATTACACCACGACGTGGAGATGGTAAGCCGTACGTACGCACCTATGGTGACATGTCATTCAGAGGATGGATAGAATAATTAATTTGTTTATAACATATTTATAATAACATGAAAGTATATAGAATATACTAGAGTTATTATTTTACAATGGAAACAACGAATAAAGAGGAAGTGTAAGAAGAAAGGAACTTGAAAGAGGTGATGAAATATTTACCTCTTCTTCGGGTTCTTTATTTTTATTTGATCAAAAGGGATACTTACAATGGATTTCTGACTAAAGGAAGGACTCTAGGATGAAGGTAGGACAGTTTATAGGGTATTTGGGCAACTTTTTTCTGATCCAAATGTCTTAGAAGGTGTGAATTAGAGAGAAGGGGAAGTTCCCTTTTATAAGAGGGGTGAGGGGCACCTTAGGAAAAGCTAGAAATATTATTTTATAATAAAATCATTTTCGGTTTATAATGGCTCCAAAATGAATTATTTAAAGGATAAGGTGGGGATGGGACACAAACCACTCAACCAATAGGTTTTAGACAGGTTTGGGTCACTATATTAACCTTATATTTTAGATTTAACTCTTAGTTAAATAGTTTGACATTTACCATGTCTCATTATATTTTTATATTATATTGTTAATAAACTTACTATATACTTTCAATTGAACCCCAAGAGGTTCATTAATAATACACCTATAATTATATAAGTCTTTTAACCAAACCTTATACTTTTAGGAATATAATATCAATTAATAATATAATATTTGTTTTAAAAACTCTTTTATGTCAATTTTAACACTATTTGGTATTTTGTTTTTTCTAAATTCATAACAGCGTTATTACTTCGAAAACAATTCATCTAAACAACCTTAACATGTCCTATTAACCTATAAAATTATTTTATTTCATAAAATTCTCAAATTATATTTATTTGGATATTTATAATATCAATTATTTTAATATTTCATTAATTAGGTAATTACTGCATCATCATTGTGTCATATATAAATTAAATTATTTAATATCTAAAAAATATAAATAAAATACCATTATGTAGAAAATTCTTTAATATTTATAATGAATATTTATAGTTGAATTTATCTTATGTGTAACCCTATATTAAAAATGTTTTAGTTATTGAACATTGATTTTAACTCTTTTAACTCTTCTTTGAATTAAATAATAATAAGTGTACTAATCTAATCCATGTGGACCAAATAGGTTCATATTTAATTCATAAGGTTATTTTTGGTCAAATTATACTTATCCAATAGAATTAAGACATGTGTTAGGGTAATAATAATATCATTTTTACCATTAATTACACTATTTACTTTTAACTGTGGTAAATAAAAGTAAAAAGTTACTATTCACCAAAAATTATTTTCATCTTATTGAACCACATTTTTCTTACTAATATCAACCATGTCTCTCATATTTTTGAAATTACACTCATATAAGCAGTAAAATTATGATTTATGTGAATTTTCAAATGCTCCTAGGAGGTGGGTAAAAGACGGTAAAAAGATCAATAAAATTTTTATATATCTAAAATTATTATAAACTAACTCCAAATAATTACATTGAAATTATATAGGTATTATGTATATATTTTGACCTAAAATAAATTTAAATAAAATAAGTAATTATTTAAATAAAAATTTGGTTTTAAACTATAACTCAGTGTTTTTCACTATTCATTAAAAATTGAATGTTTTCTGAAAAATACCAAAAATTCACCCTAAGCTAATTTTGATATTCCGAATCCAAAAATAAAGCCCATTTTGAAAGATAAAATTTATAAAATTTCAAAAAGTGGGTGTTACAATTCATAACGACTAGTTTGATTGGTTGTGGTGTGTTAAAACTCGAAGTTGCGTACAACACATGCTATTGTATTATTCAAAGAGAAGTATATCGTTGAAGCTTGGGGTGTTACATTATCCCCTCCTTCAAATAATTTCATCCTAGAAATTTTTATAATATTACTGCATAAAAAGACTCGGGTGGTTCTTCATCATAAGTTCCTTGGGTTCCCATGTTGCCTCTTCCATCTTATGGTTTCTCCATAGAACTTTTACCAGACGAGTCATCCAGTTTCTCAGCACTTGTTATCTTGTATCAATAACCTTGACAGGATCTTCGAAATAAGACAGATCAGGTTCCAGTTCTAATTCCTCATAGGTGAGTACATGCGTTGGGTCAGGCATGTATTTTCTCAACCGTGATATGTGGAATACATCATGAACTTTGGAGAGACTTGGCGACATTGCCAAGCGGTAAGCTACAACCCCAATTCGTTGTAGAATTTCAAAAGGTCCGATGTACCTGGGACTCAATTTACCCTTCTTATCGAAATGTATAACACCCTTCCATGGAGATACCCTCAAGAAAACATGATCTCCTACCTGAAATTCCAAATCCTTCCTTCAGTTATCAGCATAGCTCTTCTGTCTACTTTGAGCTTCCATGATGTGGTTTTGGATTACCTTCACTTTTTCCATCGTTTCCTCCACAAGTTTTGGGCCTATGAGTTTTCTTTCACCAGCATCATCCCAACAGGTTGGTGTGTGAAATCTCTTTCTATATAATGCTTCATATGGTTCCATCTGAATACTTGAATGGAATCTATTGTTATAGTAAAATTCTAACAGAGTTAAATATTGATCCCACATACCTTTAAAGTCAAGTGAGCATGATCTCAACATATCTTCTAAGTTTTGAATAGTCCGTTCTGATTTTCCATCAGTTTGGGGGTGGTAGGCAGTGCTAAAATGAAATTCAGTATCCAGGTATTTCTGAATACATTTCTAGAATCTTGATGTAAAAAGTGGATCACGATCAGAAACAATCGATAGTGTTACTCCATGAAGTCTCACAACTTCATTAATATATAGTCTTGGTAGACGTTCAAGTGGTAAATCTTATCTTATATCAAGAAAATGTGCTGACTTGGTAAGACGATCAACAATGACCCATATTGCATCATTCTTTCTTGGAGTCTTTGGTAGTCCCATGACAAAGTCCATCGTAATATTATCCCATTTCCACTCAGGTATGGTAATAGGTTTCATGACTCCTCCAGGTTGTTGCCTTCCAGATTTCACTTGTTTACAAACCATACATCTTGACACAAAATCAACAATATCCCTCTTCATGTTGTCCCACCAAAAATGTTCCTTAAAATCTCTATACATCTTAGTGCTACTAGGATGTATAGAGAAATTGGAACTATGATCATCATCCAACAATTCCCTTTTTAGATCAGTTATATTGTGAACACAAATTCTCTTCCCAAATTTCAAAATTCCATATTCATACACAAATTCACTCAATCTCCCATCATTCACAGCTTTAATCATCTTTTGAATCTCTTCATCATCATTATGAGAACTCTTTATCCTTTCTAGTAAAGATGATTTAGCAACCATTTGAAAAAGTAATGATGTTTCACCCTCCATGGTTATCCCTATGTCTAACTTTACTAGATCCCTAAAAATAGGATCTCTTTCAACTATCATCTTGTTCAAAACTCCATGATCCTTTCTGCTCAAAGCATCGGCCACCTTATTTTTCTTCCCCGGGTGGTAGTGTATAGTGCAATCATAATCCTTGAGTAGTTTAAGCCATTTCCTTTTCCACATGTTGAGTTCTTTCTGAGATAAAATATACTTCAAACTCTTGTGATCAGTATAAATCTCACATTTTTCACCATAGAGATAGTGTATCCAAATATTCAAAGCAAACATTACAGGTGCTAACTCAGGATCATGAGTAGGATAGTTTTCTCATGAATTTTTAGCTGTCATGATGCATAGGAAATAACCCTATCATTCTTCATAAGGACACAACCAAGTCCTTTCTTTGAAGCATCACTATAAATAACAAACCCATCATTCCCCGGTGATAGAGTCAATATAGGAGAATTGACTAATATTATCCTCAATTATTCAAAACATTCTTCACATTCTATTATCCAAACAAATTTCACCCCTTTAAGTGTGAGCTTTGTTAATGGGTTATCCAATAAGGCAAAATTCTGGATGAAACGCCAATAATAACATGTTAAACCAATAAAACTGTGTACCTCAATTATACTCTTCGGTGAGGGCCATTCTTGGATTGCTCTTATCCTAGAAGGATCAATGGAGATTCCATACTTAAAGATGATATGGCTAAGAAAAGAAATCTCTTGAAGCCAAAATTCACATTTGTTAAACTTCCCATATAATTCATGTCTTCTAAGAGTCTTCAGGATAATGCACAAGTGATTTTCATGATCTTCGTAGATTTTGGAGTATATCAAGATATCATCAATAAATACCACTACAAAGTCATCACAATATTCCTTGAAAACCCTATTCATTAGATCCATGAAGATAGAGGGTGCATAAGTCAATCCAAACGGCATTACTGTAAACTCTTAATGCTCGTACCTAGTTCAAAATGCTATCTTCAGATTGTATTCCTTCTTCACACGCAACTGATGATATCTAGATTGAAGATAAATCTTTAAAAAGTATTTAGCTTCATGAAGTTGGTCAAATAAATCATCAATTTGAGGTAGGGGATACTTGTTCTTTATTGTTATAGCATTGATCTCCCTGTAGTCAATGCACAACCTCATAGATCCATCTTTCTTCTTAACAAAAAGGATAGGGGATCCCCATGGAGAAACACTAGGGTGAATAAATCCTTTATTACTCAATTCCTCTAGTTGTTTATTTAGTTCCACTAATTCCATAGTGTCCATTCTATAAGGGATCTTTGGTATGGGCCTTGATCCAGGAATTAAATCAATGGAAAACTCAATTTATCGTTTTGGAGGATGTCCAGGTAAATCTTCTAGAAACACATCAACATATTCTTTTATAATAGTTACATCCTCTATTTGAACATTCTTTTCCTCACACACAGTTATTTCATTCTCTTCCTCCCCAATATTTGAATTTAGTTGAGCTACTGGGGGTGGATCTAGATAAGAATTAGGTGATGACGATTTTTCTCTAAATATAAGGTGTTCTTTATTATTTTCATAAAAAATCATAACCTCCTTCTTCTTATAATAAATTTTCATATCATGGTCAGAAATCCAATCCATACCAAGTATTATATCAAATTCAATCATGGGTATAATGAAGAGATCAACAGATAAAGATCATTTATATGCCCTAACGGGAACTGATTCAAAAAACTTTGTTGCGATGATACTTCCCTTAAAAGTTTTTACTGAAAACTCCCTTGTTAAATAAAATTAGAAATAGATAATTTTCTTAGTAAACTGGTAATATATGAAACAATGTGATGATCCAGAATCAAATAAAGAATTTTCTAAACATGAAGAAACTATTAAATTACCTTCACCACGTCTTTAAGAGCTTCAACCTCAACAGTAGTGATAACATAAGATTGGCCTTGATCCCTTGGCCTTTTCTGAGATAAGTTCCCCTGATGCTTAGGACATTCATTTTCATAATCCCCCCTTTCTCTAAAATTGTAGCATTCAACATCGACAGCCTAGTTCTTCCCCTTGCAATCACGAGTTTGGTGGCCTTTTTCACCACACTTGTAATAGACTCCAATTCCCTTCAGATAAGTACCAGGGTGTTTCTTCCCACATTTATTATAGGATGGATATTCAAATTTTCCCTTCTTCCCCTTATTTCCATTTCTAGAGTGTTCAGTAGATCTCTTCTTCTCTTTCTTTGCTTTAAAGTCATAATACTTAGAGAATTATTTTTCTGTCATGATAGCACATGAGACAATATCCTCATATGATGAGAAGTATTGTGAGACTAATTATCATTGGAGAAATGGTTTTAACCCATAAAATAAATGATAAATCTTACTTATTGGGTTATTTATATAATCTATAGAATTCCTCACTAACCTTGTAAAGTTAGCTTCATAATTTCCAACATTCTCATCCTCTTTTTGCCTCAGACTCAGAAATTCTCTTTCCATATCCGCTCGACGGTCATAAGGAAATTATTTTTCTAATAAAATATCTTTAAACTCCCTCCATTACATATTTGATACTTCATCATCTTCCTTTGCATTTTGAATCAATGAACACCATTGATCAGCATCTCCAGTGAGGTGGTAAACTTCCATGAATTTTTTTCCCTTTCACTTCCCCCCAAGGCGTGGAATATTTTCTCTATATAATTTATCCATTTCTCAGCTACAAATGTATTTGTACCTCCATTGAATGTTGGTGTTTTTTGCCTCACAAAACGTTCTAACATTTATCCTCCATACTGTGGATCAAGGTGCTTCATACGGGTAAGGTTATTATTCATAACCTAAGTGAGTTGTCCCAGTATGGTGATTAGCTGATCAGTACCTGTTGCATCACCAGCTCCACTATAATTATATTGATTAGGAGGGAAATCCCTACATGGATTATGTGCATTGATACGGTTTCCATTCCTTCCACTAGGTGCCATTTCTGAACAATGGAATAAACTAGATTAGTTTATGATTTGAAATACATAATTCCAAATTTGTAAAACGCTTAACATAAATTGAACAGTTTATGGATATAATCCATAATCATAAAAATGATTTCTTTGAGGAAAATTATATACTCATAAACCATTCATAATGGTTTGTAAACAAAATGAGAATTATTCTAAACATATTCCTTGAGAGTTTCATAACCAAGAGTGCAGAAAGGTTTTTTATCGTGCACTAGTTCACATTCAAGTCTAGCTCAAAGCGGTGCTTTCAAGTTTTACCCCTAGGTACATCTGTGCCAGAGCAACCTCTACCTACTCGTATCCAGACAGAGATGTATTTCTTGGAAAACTCACAAAATCTCTACAATACCAAAATTCTTGAAAGTTTTTCCATACTAATCCTCAAAGTCTATATTAGGGCTATGTGCTCTTATCCGAGTTTATCTAAATCTAGTTTCCACGGTTTGTACTAAACTTCCTCTAATACCAACTGTAATGCCCTGACCCTAGTTACCCAGAGTCGGTGAATTATTATGTATCATTGGCATGATCACAAAATATCAAGTCTCGAAAGACCGATTAGTTTAGTAGCCTTGGAAGTTCTAGATACATTCATAAGGTTTACATTACATCATAAAATAAAAACATCAACAACATTTTTCCCCTTTTGAACACACTTATTTCCTTAGACTATCCTTACAGTTAAACCATAAAATACTTATTCACATCCTGGAAAAAATAGAACATAGAAAGGGGTGAGCTCAGATGCTCAGTAAGGATAAAAATATCATAGAATCTTTCATAAATAAACATAAATATTTAAGGAAATGTATAAAATTAAAACAAAATCCTTTTAAATTTGAACTTCAGCATAATATGGAAAATATAAAAATCAAATAAATTCCATTTACTTATTCACATGGATATTCTACTAGTAAAATAATCACATGTAATATCAATAGCCACTTTCATAATGATAGAATGCATAATTACAGACTTTCATAACCATGTAGTCAAGGCCTTGTGACAAGACTACAAATAAGATTTTGTCAAGACCTTGTTTCAAGACACTAGTTTGTCTCATAATACCCACTGATGCATGAAAAGGTTTAACATAACATAAAAATTCATATTAAAACCGGCATATGAAATGTCAATACTTTATCCATAAACCATGAATGGTATGAAATAACACATCCACAGTCAAACATATCACAAAGCCATCAATAAAATATGGAAGTTTTGTATCATAATAAATCAAATTCCAACAAACTTAAAATCCATCAATGGATGTTGACATAGATGAAATCAAAAACTTTTTAGAGAAATATATCTTTCTATTTTGAAATAATTAAAAAGAAAACATTTATATTTGAAAATATTCTTATAATCTTGTAAGGGAAGCTTTGATTATGTCATAACTATGGAAAATAGCCACACCCGCCATATAAGTAAAAAAAAGACATTCTTACCATAATTTTGTCAAAAAGGTTATAAAGGACCTTGTTTGGAAAATGACAGAAATATTCCTTTATAAACATCTTATAAAAGTCAAACAAGGGTATAAATGACTTTAACCCATAGTCTATAAAATAGTAAAAAAAAATTGAAATACATTTTTAAGAAACATGGATGTGGATGATAAAGAGGTCCCAGTAGATACATATGTAAAAACAACCTCAGATAATAAAGAGATTGTGAAATTAACCATTACCATGTACTTTCCTTGGTCGATGGTAGGTTAACCTCCTGTATAATGGTTAAATAATTGTTATTTAATTATACAAGATTAATATAAATTAATATGATATCATATATGATCTTTTAACATTTCTTTGTTAATAATATCTTAGTATTATCGTCGTTTCAGGTGTTAATGGATTCATTTTCCTTTATATTATTTCTTATGTGAGTCATATTTGTTATGGATGAGATGTACCTTATTCATATCTATAATGATATCAATTCTTTAAACATTATTTTTAGTCATCAAATGAAAATTAGTCTTGAATGGATACGATGCGGAATGAAACTAATCGTGTTCGTGGAGATGATAATTTGTACGTACGCACGAGTGACAATACCATTCTTTTGGTTTTAAAATAATATATAATTGGATGGTATATCATATATACAGAATATTTATCATATTATATTTATTATTTACATCAATTACACATCATTATTATACCCATACAAATAATCTTATATTGAATAACTATTACACCACGACGTGGAGATGGTAAGCCATAGGTATGCACGTATGGTGACATGTCATTCAAAGGATGGATAGAATAATGAATTTGGTTGTACCATATTTATAATAACATCACAGTATATATAAGATATTAGATTTATTATTTTATAATTCAAACAACGAAGAAAGAGGAAGTGGAAGAAGAAAGGAACTTGAAAGAGGTGATGAAATATTTACCTCTTCTTTGGATTCTTCCTTTTGATTTGATCAAAAGGGCTCCTTAAATAGGATTTCGGACTGAAGGAAGACCTTTAGGATTAAGGTAAGATATTTGAGAAGGTATTTGGCAGGGTTTGGCCAATACAAATGGCTTTGAAGGTGTTAATTAGAGATAATGGGGAGTTCCCTATTATAAGAGGGGTGAGGGGAACCTAAGGAAAAGCTAGAAATATTATTTTATTATAAAATAATGTTTAGTTTCTAATGGATCCAAAATGAATTATTTAAAGTATAAGGTAGAGATGGGTCGAAAACCACTCAACCAATAGGTTTTTGACAGGTTTGGTAACTATATTAACCTTCTCTTTTATATTTAATTCTTAGTTAAATAGTTTGACCTTTACCATGTCTCTTTGTATTTTTATATTATATGGTTAATAAACATACTATATACTTTCAAGCGAACCCCAAGAGATTAATTAATGATAAACCTATCATTATATAAGTCTTTTTTTCCAAACCTTAGATTTTTTGGAATAGAATATCAATTAATAATATAATATTTGTTTTAAAAACTCTTTTGTGTTAATTTTGACACTATTTGGTATTTTATTTTTTCTAAATTCATAAAAGCATTATTACTTAAAAAAATAATCTAACCAATCCTAACATGTCATATTAAACTATAAAATTATTTTAATTCACAAAAAGTATCAAATTACATTTATTTGGATATTTATAATATCAATTATTTTAATATTTCATTAATTAGGTAATTACTGCAACATCACAGTGTTATAAAAAAATTAAATTATTTAATCTCTAAAAAATATAAATAAAACACCATTATGTAGGAAATATTTTTATATTTATAATGAATATTTATAGTCAAATTTATCTTATGTGTAACCCTATATTAAAAATGTTTTAGTTATTAAACTTTGCTTTTAACTCTTTTAACTCTTCTTTGAATTAAATAATAATAAGTGTCCTAATCTAATCCAAGTAAACCAAAAAGGTTCATATTTTATTCCTAAGTTTGTTTTTGGTCTAATTATACTTATCCAATAGAATTAGGACATGTGTTAGGGTAATAATAATATCATTTTTACCCTTAATTACCCTATTTACTTTTAACTGTGGTAAATAAAAGTAAAAAGTTACTATTGACAAAAAATTATTTTCATCTTATTGAACAACATATTTCTTACTGATATAAACCATGTCTCTCAGATTTTTGAAATTCCATTCACAGAAATGGTAAAATTATGTTTTATGTGAATTTTTAAATTCTCCTAAGAGGTGGGTAAAAGACGGTAAAAAGTTCAATAAAATTTTTATATATCTAAAATTATTATAAACTGACTCCAATGAATTACATTGAAATTATATAGGTATTATGTATATATTTTGACCTAAAATAGATTTAAATAAAATAAATAATTATTTAAATAAAAATTCGGTTTTAAACTATAACTGAGTGTTTTTCACTATTCATCAAAAATTGAATGTTTTCAAAAAACTACCAAAAATTAACCCTAAGCTAATTTTGATATTCTGAATCCAAAAATTAAGTCTATTTTGAAATATTAAATTTATAAAATTTCAAAAAGGGTGTATTAATATTCATAACGGCTAGTTTGATTGGATGTGGTGTGTTAGAACTTGAAGTTGCATAAAACACACGCTATTTTATTATTCAAAGAGAAGCGTACTGTGGAATCTTGGGGTGTTACAATTTTTGTCCCTATTCCCTTGACAAGGCTAACCATAAATTCTAGCTATGCACCAACCCATGTGAACCGATGCACTCATGTATGTGTCCTCACCAACCTTATCATGAATAGGATTTACCTCTTATATATTTCTACATGCATCCATTGATTCCTTGGTTGAGTATATTATTTTTAATAGACCCCCATTAGAAAAAACTTTCCAAAATAGTAACACCCAATGTCTTCCCCAAAAATATTTCTTATAACCCCTTCTCATTAAATAATTCTTATTCTTTTTTATCTTTGAATTTAACCAAATGAATTTAAAAACACTTCATCCCATTTTAAAATTATTTTAATAATATAAACTTCTCAAGATATCAACCAGCTCAAGATTATCATTCAAAATTATCAAACTATGATTCATCGTCTCATCTTCATTTTTGGAAAAAATGGGCAAACTCCAAACATCATTTGCAAGTGTCTTGAAAATTAAGAGCATCTATACAATCAACACAATAAATAGTGAATCCTTCAAACTATTTACTATTTATTTTTTATATAGCTTCAATATATTATTCAACTAATAGTAAAACACATTGAAAAATTATCATTATAAATAAAACCATCCTTATTAAAACAAAAACAGTTCCCATGTAGAAAATTCAATCAAGACCAGTCCCTATAATTTAACATCATTTAGTAAGAATAGTTGTGTCATAAAAGTGGTGAAAAAAAGGGATTAAGTGTGGATTATTCTTTATAATTTCCATTCTAATTTATCTTGTTTTTTGGTAACTAAACATAGAAAAATGGTTGAAGCTTACACAAAGTAGGAGGCCCTAATAGAATAATATTCTCAGAGATTTTACCTTTGTGAAAGAATATTAATAAGGTTATTTTAGTTAATTCTACCAAGGTAAGAAACCTAGTTGGATAAAATAAAATATTATATGAATGTTTCCCCCTAATTTGGTTAGATTACATGGTTTCCATTGATGAGACAAATAATTCATGGCTATGTACCATTAGCAAGACTCTAAAGAGTCCCCTTGTATTCTACAACCTCATATAACATTAAGGTGTTAAATGATTAAGGTAAAGTCTTTTATAGAAAGAATTATTTTTAATGTATAAATTCCATGTGAAGGAGGTAGAATACAAAAATCATGGTTTATGTAGTTTTTTTTTAAAAGGAACCTCATATAGGGTTTTATACAAGTTTTCTTAACCAATGGTGTTTGTGGGTATACTCCATAAAGGATCCTCATGGTAGCACTTCACAAAATTGCACTATGAATGAACCTAACTGGAACTCTTTGTAGACGGTACCTCATTAAGGTACCTCATGGGAATTATATGTATATGGGGAAACTAAAAATAAATTCACAAAAACTAATTATAGTTAGGGAATTATGAAGGTGAATCATAGGAATGCATCATGAATAGGTCCTCTTGAAGATTAATCATGGACATGTTTGACAAATGGGGACTCAAAATAGCACGTAATGGGAATTATTTATAGATAGGTCCTCAAGAAGTCACTCCATGGAATCACTTCATAGATGGGTCCTTGGGAAGGCACATCACTGGGAACCTCATGGAACATGCATAAAAAAGTTTTTTTATAGAGTTATTTCATGAAAGGGGTGTTTCCAATATAGATTTTTGAATGGTGTGTTTTCATGGTTATTTTATGAAGGAAGGTTTTTAGGTATCCCTCATGAAATTTATATTATAGTTTTTTATCTCTATCCTTGATTTGAACATGGGAATTACTTGAGAGGTATCTTGAAGTTTGGGCTTCCCTAATGGATCCCCCAAACCGGTCAACCTATTGATGTGCATGGAGTATATATTATAGGCATATATTAGTAATATCCTTTCCAAAGTATGAAATATAATAGGAAGTATGTTACAAAAAAAACATACAACATCAAATTGATATTGTTGACCTCATAAGGATTATGTGGCCATAATGATGTTTCATTCTTATGTTGAAAATAAACTCCCTTCTGATTAACATGATATGTGGCTGCAAAGTAAGAACATCAGAGTCTTGCAAACACATCATAGCCACAAACTTGTTATGTGTCCTCAATGGATGGTTTTATTCAACATTTCATAATGGTTATAAAGGATGGATGATTGTGAAAGATAACTCTTTATGAATAATTTTTATAACCACAAAGGACTTCTATTCTAGTTTCAAGAAAACATTCTTGGACATGAATGGTGTTTGTGTGGTTTCTTCATGAATGATCTATTTTTATTATGAAGGATTGAATTATTTCACGCTAAATTAACCTTTTCAATTTTCTTTAAATGAATACCTACATAAAATGACTATATATTTTGATTCTTAAGTCTTTTTGTCTCCATGGGTAGTCTAATAAAATCCAGTGAAATGAACTATGCCTCTAGTTATTATTTTCTCATATAATAGGTGTTTATAAGGATAAAAAGTTACTAGAATAATCTAAAAAATGTTTTTTCTTTTAATACCATTTTTCATCAGAAATAAATGAAATATATGGATTAATCCTGGTTATAGGTTCTCCCCACCAAATCATCTGATTGAGAAATATTTTTTAATATAAATTCATTAGTGAGTGAGAAATCGTGCATCCCATAGAGATCCAATTTCCCTCTTCTTTAGGTACTAATATACTTTTCACTTAAAATAGGTACATTCTCATTTAAGTGGGGATAATATCATGAATTTTGAAGAATTTTACATGATACTCAATTCTCAATGCCAAAAATATAAAATATCTACCCAACTACTCTATCTAACCCCCTCATATTATACATGACCTAAATGAAAAACATAAGTGTATTTCCACAAACTATGGTGTCTGTGTAATGTTTAAGCGCAACACTTAGTATGGAACCCCCATGGGTTTCCTCATATATGTCTCAATATTTATTTTATTTATACATAGAAAATAAATAAAAAATGGAGAAATAACAAAAGTAATAATTTCATATCATTGAGTACTGACTAGGGAACCCCATCTTCAAACCCCACTTGCCTTGGAAAAATCTAGTAGTTGTGATTTCAACATTATATCATATAGAAAATACATATTAGTGAGGTTAAACACTTATAAAGAATGAATATAGAAAAACCCATTAGTGAATGGTGTAATGTATCTAGACCTAGGTATACATAGAAATTGGGAATCATCTCACTTAGATCTTTCTATCGCTTAGAATGATCAAAACATGAGCGATATAACTTTGCACCCCAATCCTAGGATCCAATACCATCCCCAACCCAGGACCATATCAGGATAATAAGATCATTTTAAAGGAAATACAACACATGAAATAAAAAACTCAGCTAGGCCCATATAGTAGAAAATGTTTTGATCATATCACTCACTCATGAACATCCAAAAACATAGAAGGATTGAACTCTAGAAAGTGTAAATCTAAACACTTATCCTTAGGTATCTAGGACACAAAATCATACACTATAGCAACACAACTTGTTTAGGATATAAAAACAATAAATAAGTGGAAATAATTTCCCATACCATAGCCTTGGCTATTTACAAATCTCGAAATTTCAATACAATAGAGGATAGCACATCAGCAACTTAATATAACCATATATGAACAAATTCACTGTATATAATCATCTCAATAAAATGTGTCTCTAAAAACCCTAAAATGATTCCAAATCCCTTATTCGATACATAATCTAAAAACCCTTCACACTTATCAGACTTAAGAACCTCAAATCATTATGCATAAATCAGGAAATTTCCTTCCTTTAAGGAATCAAAAAAATCCCACATCATCCATCACATCCATAAATAGTACATATTCGGCACCTAACTACCCCAAGGTGAATTACAAGGTTCCTATGATCCTTTTTGATGGTACAAATAAACTTTTAATGATAATGAATAATGGGAAATCCCCACCATAATCCACCCATAGGTGTTACACTGTATGGACAAGCTAAGCTGATTCTCTCACCATGCCCTTGATATAAGAAGGAAGGTCAACATAAACCATATATAAATCCCCCCAAAGGCACCAAATCCATCATATTATCCATTAAATGTGAGAAACCCCTTATAATTCCATACATAAAATATTTTAACTCTTATCTTATAAAGAGATTCATACCCAAGAGGGAGCATATATTCACTTTGTCTTCCCATAATTGCACTTGGAACACCTAACTAAAGCACACTCTAACAAAACCACCCAACCTATCCATTAATCCTCAAACATAATATTCACCAAAAACACACACACTCTCTCTCTCTCTCAAAATTGAGGTCCTCAATCCCAAGACCCCACATCATAAAGAAACACCCTTATCAATGGGTTATTAAGGTCCTCAAGACATACCAATACCATTAACACACTCCTTACATAGATCAACATATGCATGAACCTCTACATGAGATGTCACCCACTGGGTCGACCTTTAACTAACCCTCTATAGGTTTTCCTAGGCTACTCAAAATATCTAGCATGAGTTTAGAACACTTCAAGTTCTATTTTATATTACTAAAAATATCTCCACATGGAGCTATATCTGCTAGAAATCTCTAAAATCTATAATACATACATGGAATACCCAATTAACTCCCATAAGGCTTTACACTAGCCTATAACACAATTTAGGAATCACCTATCCCCTTATATAAATCCATGAATTCAATTCCCAAATAACCTGCATGCACCTCACATACATGTACCCCACATAAATGCATTCAACATATAGTGACATATAAAATGTGAAATTCTCCTCATGGTTATAATACATAACTCATCTAATGTCAAAACTTGACTCAACTATATTTTCTGAAAATTTTGAAATTAGACTAATATTCTCGAAAATGATATTTATGAAAAAAATGAGATTATGAAACTATAAATGATAAATATTTAGATTACATTATATTTTATAAGAAGAACCCCATTAATTATGTGGTTTGTTGATCTGACCAAAGGTTTTGGTCTAGAATATTAGAGAGTAATAGGAAGGATGGGAATATGAGAGAGGGGGGCAAATCTTGAGGCTCCAAAAAAAGGAGTGATATTGTTTTGTAATACTAATTGGAATCATAAAAAATCATAAAGGGGGATATATTGTTAATACCCATGGGGTTAAATGTGAAACACCCTCCTATAGAATATATTATGACATCACTACACAATCCATCTTGAAAACCCCATTTCTAGTGTAGTACTATAAAATTTTGGCTGCATGTTTTTGTGTGACTGCAAGATTCATGATGAATCCACCCTCAGTATATGCCATGACACTCTCCCACTAAGAATCCCTCATGGTGTAGTAATAAATATTTCAACATGATCTAACCTAACTACAAAAATTAATCATACAAAACCCCAATGCCACATTTCAATTCCTCCGGTTGCAAAATGAGTTTTGAAATGCATCAAAAATATTTATCTCGTACTGATACTAACTCTTGGAACCTTTTCCCAACACTTAAAAATTCAATTAAAATACCTAAACATAAACAAAAACATCATATAAAGATATTCCAACTTCTAAAATTTAAATCCGAGTCCAAATTAACTGAACACCACTAGTACAAAACAAAAAAAATAAAAATTACCATAAATTTTTAAACCATTAATGACACTGTCATTACAAACTTTCCATAATAGGTACCCTCATCCCCATTAAGAATATGCAGGTATTCATAACTCTCTATTCTTCCATCAGAATATGATTATACTTCTTGTTCAAAACATTGAATAGGGTATGTCCATATAACCATACTACTATGCTAACATATATAGCCTTCCACTAAAAACATAAAATCAGATACTCCACACACATAAATCATTTTTGGAATGATGTACTTGACCCTAAAACAACCTTCCCATACCTAATCAAACATGAAATTTTCTATTCATTTCTATTATACAAAAACTTATTCAAAAGTGACATTGGCCTAACGTGATATTCACTCCATACCAAGAATATGATTCCTTCATTCAAACAACATCATGAAAACACATGGCCTTAACCCACGCCATTCCCAAAAACATACCTTTAATCAATAATAAAACACAATAATAGTGGAATCCACTATAAATGAATCATAAAATATATTATTGTGATATAGCCACATATAATTCATCATACTGTTATCCTAGAATAGTATAGAACTCATCAATTTACAAGCTGAGATCAAGATCCACATGACCCTTGATATTAACCACCACTCATCAGGCACGAGGGTCACTTGACATGTGATTAGTAGGATTATCCCCTTTATATGATTATATATATTGTTTTCATATTGATTCTATCTTTATTATACACTAAAATCTCACTGGTATTTCCCCCCTTCCATGAGCCTTACTCATTTAACCCCATCAACTTCAATCTACAAGGATTTCTCTTAGTTTTTATATCATGAAGTACCCCAAGCATCCTTTTTTGATCGAGTCAAGCCACAATCATCACTTCCAATTAATGCAATGATTTATACCCTAATTGTATGTCATGATTCATCCATATGACCCATCCAAGTCATCTTAGTGACCACAATCCATTATCTCTTACTTTCTCAAGTACAACCATTGTTATACCACATAACTCCTATAAGGATACATTCATTCTTTCTGAATTTCCTAACTCTCTTTAACTATGCAATTAGCATACTACCCATGGTGTTCTTGGAGTATCTCCATATAGTGAATTTCTCATAAATTATAATACTATCACTTAACGGTCATTTTCAATAACCCAACCAATATCAAAATAAAAAATCATAAGGTTCCTCAAACCCTATTATCTTAACACATTGACATTATAAAACATTATTTTTCAATCATGCTCCAACGTTTTAAAACCACCATATCTAACAAGGAGTAATAATTCCCAAAATGTACCAATAGGCTCCAACATAATCTAAAACTCAATTATGGTTTTCAAAGTAAAACCAAGAATCACTATATAACTTTATCTATTCATAAAATCCCATCACATCTCTCATAATGCACCAAAAATTATTTTGTTTAACCAAGGATAATACAATGAAAAATAAAAAAAATCATCCCCACACCACCCAAGTTTCATTCTAAAATCTAGTGCATCTGTACATGCTAATGTTGACCTAAGTCACACCCACCAATGCACCTATAACAATGTAGGATAACTACTCACAATCCCCCAGGGAATGAAGTAACAACCATGACACCTGCCTATAAAGTATAAAGTTTATCTATACCAATTACCAAGGGCTTAAACTGACTATTATATCAATAAGGACAAAAAACTCACCTCTACCATTATCACAACTTACCCTATCATGATTTGAATCTCAGAATCAAATGGTTTCACCGTAAACATCACCACCAATAAGTGTTTTAGAAAATTTCAAAAAAAATTATTGTTAACAATTTAATTAATTGGAAACTATTTCCAAAAAAAAATTCTGAAAAAATTATTTTTTGAAAACCATTTCCCAAAACCATTTCCCATTTTGAAACCCATTTCCCATCCATAAGAGACAATACACATTACCCGAATACCAATATGCCTAAAAAATATGCACGAAAATACACCAATTGTCACCCCAATCTAGGATTAAAACTATAAAAAATATACTCACAATAGAATATCATACTTCAATAAAAATCTAACTCAAAACACTAGAAAGAAACAATAATAATATCAACCTTAAGTAACTTGTACTTTCCTTATATATGAGTTAGTCATTCCTATGAATAAGGCCCATCTAAGTCTCTAATAAAATCCGACCACCACATACCATGACCAAATGGTAAATCAACCAATAATAATTCCCTGATACAAGAATTAAAAAGTTAAATCAATAGGGTCGTATGAGATACATATAAACATACGGTAAAGGATCACCCACTGGGGTGCACTACTAGAAATATAGTCTATACCAACACACCAATACCAATGGATTTTAAAACCATTACAATACTTCTTTCCTATACCAATTTTTTTAAACCATTTAATAGGTTCCTTGGGATTAACCGACCATAATTCCCCCCCATTAAAAACTCAATTTTCGCTCCCTAAAGTCAGTTTCTCTCTCCCCTTGGAATTCCTTTATCTCCATCTATTTTTTGTAATTTTTTAAATGATTTTTAGTTTTAATCATTAAGGTATGTTGTTTCCCTTTATTATTATTATTATTATTTTATTTTATTATTTCTACATTTTCATTCTATATATTGCAATGGTAGACTAGGGTTTCATGTTTCCTAAATTTCTTTTTTGGGGTTTTTATTTTATATTTCTTAAACATCATTTAAGGAACCTTATTTGTTTCTCTTGGTGGAATAATATTGGGGGTCATCACATTCTTCAATTCTCGTAGGTTTTTCTACACACCCCCTTCGATTTCAATAACCATTACTAAATGCATTAATTTAATTATACTTTTTATAAAGATTAATTTTTTTTATTATTTATAATGAATTATGAACATTGATATACTGAGTTTAAATTTGTTTTAATGTTATAAAATGGGGTATTTAATTAAAAATACACTAATATATTGTTTAAAATTGTTTTAAACCCATGTTCCTTAATGAAATATAATTTTCCTATAAAATAACTAATAATTTTTTTATAAATGATTAATGTGGTGTTATAAATAATTATACTAATGGTTTTTATTATTTTTTAAAAATATCAATTATTTTTTAAATTAATATCAATTTTTTGGAACCATCCATATTTTAAAACATTTTTATTTTATATAAACTATGAATTATTTGATTATTGTCAAATAGGGGACTTATATATATGAATGTTAATATAATGTCAAAGATGAAGATTTACATTTTCTGAGGAAACAATATTATTCTTTAAAAAATTATTCTCAGGATAAAAACATTATTAATGAATATGTTTCTAGTGATATGTCATGGTAGGTGATCTCAAACCTCTAAGGTGTATTTTCTTCTTTGTAATGATGATCTACACACATAACTTCACCCTAAACCTCACATGTGGCTTTTAATTCTTTAATTTTTTCTTTTATCTCCATCAATAATAAAATTAAAGGGTATATATTAAAATTTTATTTCATCCAGTGCTCCCATCACATCATAGTGTATTTTATTGAATAATGTGACCTAAAAAATATAATAAATTTTATAAACTAGAACTATATATATATTAAGTTATTGAAATATTTTTCCCCTAATATATATTCCAAATATTCTATACTATTGTGAATTTTTTAATTATATTCGACTATATATATTTTATTAAAAAACCTATTTTTGAATGGATATAATAATGATATTTGATACTAATTGGATCTCAGAAGAGTTTCAAAAAAAGTTTTATTCTTTTATATTTTTTATATCATAATTCTTCAAGTAGAGGGATTATTCACTTCCATTTTAAGATCCTAAAATATTTTTATATTGTATTTTTTTAAGTAAGTAAATCTAACCAAATCTATTGGATAAGATAAGGGTCCAATGATTAGAGAGAATAATGTTTCCATTATAACCTAGAATTTTTTAATGACTTTTGTTTCCATAATAGTTTTTTTCTATATTATATTTAATTATACTCATAAAACACATAGAAAAATATACAAAACTTTATTTTATAAATGAATAACATTACATTAGTCAGTAAATAAACCAATGAAAATACCAAACATCTCAATTTGAAAAAAATATAAAATAATTAAAGTAGAATGGAAAATTTTGGATCATTCAATTCTCCTAGGATATTCACACCTATTAAAAACACTATATTAAAGAAGCATAATATTAGTAAACCAATAAAAAATTTTGGAAAGGAAAGATATTGAACATTGGGAGGAATTGTAGTGAATAATGTATGAATAAATAAGAAGTTATTTGTAAGAGATAATATGACTGTTATAATTGTAATCTGAACATTAGTCAATATGAACATCACTTAATATGACTAATGGTAACTATGACCATAGTTAATAATGTTAGCATTATATTTATTGTTTATAAAATTTAATTAAAAATGATAATTGATTCGTAATGTTGAAATGAAATCCACAAAAATTAGAGTCATCCTCTTTGAAGCCCATTTCTTAAAACATGGGAGGGAGTTAGTATCACTAGGGCTCAACCATGACCAATCCAAATAAGATATTCAAAAAGTATGGCTCGAATGAAAAATAGTATAGGAGAAGTCCATCTTAGTGGAGGTCTCCACTATGTTATCGTTAGCTGAACCACCCAATGAAACTACTGTCATCGCACTCCTTACCCTTAGGGTGTATGATGGTTTAATAAGTGGATATGTTTCTATACCATGGTATCATAATAGTTTAATTTTCATTTTATAAATAAAATGGTAATTTTTTAATACCATTTTCAATATTTTTTTGTTTAATAAAGTGTTTATGAAAATAAGATGAATTTGACAATTTTATTTTTTGACACAATTAAAATTATATTTTCAAAAAAATACACTTTTATATTAAAATTTGGTATTCTATATAATGTTTATTTTAATGAAATATCCTTTTAAAACACTGTTTATTTAAAAATAAATTATAATGTACTATTAAAAAGGCGAAAAAAATATATGGGTCAGAAATTTAACTATGTAAAAAGAACCATCATTTGTTAATAAATAAATAGTTTTTTGTTAAGATTTAAAATAATCATATTTAGAAATTTATTTTTATAAAATAAAAATTATATTTGAAATCACAACATTGAAATTATTTTATTATGAATTTTTAAGAATTTTCTAAAATGCTTTATTTCCCTATGAATAGAAAAAATATAGTTTTGTGTTTTTGGTATGCTTTATGACTTAATGTATTTGAAATTATTATTTAATAATTAATCAAATAGATTAAAAGACCTAAAATATTTTATTTTATTAATATTATGTATTTTAATGGATTTAAATATAATTTTAAAACATAAATAGGAATTTCCAAAGTCGTAATAGAATTATAATTTTAAAATCTATATTTTTTTTGGAAAAAAACCCTTTTCCATGTCTGAAGTAATATTAAATTATGAATTTGATTATAATATATTTAAATAATATAAAACATGACACAAATGTATAAAAACATGAGAAAAATCATGTGTAAGCCAACAGATTTGAATTTCCTACAACCAATAATTTCAATACATGTATTTTGAAATTATTAAACAATTCCACCACTTTTACTATAAATACCCACCCGTACTCCATTCCAATCCACTCAAAATCGAGAATAAACGAATTTATAGTTATTTTAGCTCCCATATAGTACATTCATGTTTTCCTTTAGTCCTCAAAGTTTTTTTCATCTTTTTTTAGTAAGAAACTCTTCAAGGTGAGGAATTATCTACTTCCTCTTTTCTATTCAAGTAACTATTTTTCAGAATATTTTATAAATGTTGGATTAAAATATTTTCATTCCCACTTTTTATAATATCATTATTGGAAACGTTTTTTATCATTGGGATACCTCCCCCCAGATTATTCTATTTCTTTAAACCAAATTTTATATCCCCATGATGCCGAATTCATTTCATGAATTTCTCTTTTTCACATGAAAAAAATTATTATAATATGATTACCCAAACCATTTCCTTATCCATGGTTATTCACTTATATGTAAATGTAATTTATTGATTCAATTATTTATATTTATGAAACCTACATTCCCTTTCCACAAGTGAAAAATTGTGTAATTTTCAAGTATTTAAGAACTTATATACACAATAATTTTACATGAAACCCATTATTTATTCTCTATTAAATGATTTATTATGATCAATGTTTCTCGTATTAATTAATAAATTTAATTTTCATGCTCTGATATCTCTCCAATGCATTGTGTAATGAATTAATCTCTATAGAATACATGTTTTATGATACCTTGGTGAATATCCTTGGGAATTATGATTTACAACATCATGGTGATAAACCATTATGATATGATTATAGATGCCTCATTTTTATATTGTATCCACATTTCAAAGTTATGATTTATTATATTTCTATTATGATATGACTTATATTCTAATTATAATTATTATTTTTATTTCTTTTGGTAGCATGATAATTATTCATTTTTTTATTTCCTTAAATGGATTTATTCTCACTAATTTATTTTGTTGTGATTTCCCATGATATTAGATATAGTAAATATAAATTTTGAATGAACCTACAAAGAATCCTTTTGAGTGGATTAGAAAAAAATTTATGTTATTTTGGTATATAGGTCCAAATTTCCATGAAACTAAACCATAAAAGATCCTTTTTGTTATTAAGTGTTGTACCATGTAATGAATGTTTAATGTATTAAAAAAATATGGTTTCCATAGTTTGTATTAGATCATGGTTTAGAAATTTTTGGAAATTAGGATTAGAAAAGAACCCTTGGGTTTAGTTTAAATATTGGAAAACATCATGGTGTTTTGATAATGTATTAAGAGATTATTTTTCAATTAATGGAATCTCTTGCTAGATGTTAAAAGTGGATATAGCTCTCGCACAATTGTACCTAGGGGTAGTAACCCTAAAAAGGGATAATTGGGATTCAACGGTATTTCCACTTGGTGCATGATGATGTTCCTCGTTGCACATTAGTATTGAAACTCCTAGGGGATATGTTTGGTTAATCACATTCTTTTTATAAAGAATTATGAAGGATATATAGAAAATATAATGATTATTAGAGGATGTTAAAAGAATATTGTCATTAATAATGTTGTTTTGGGAATTAAAATCAATTTATAATTTCAGGATTACTAAGAGTAACATGTTTCTCACTATGTTTTTGTTATTTTAGAAAAAATATAATAAATATTAGAAACCTTGAAAACTATGAGTGTAATGGATAATAGACTGGAGGCCTTCATAACATGATGTAAGATGGAATGGAAAACCTTATGAGGATGACGAATCAACTATCTCAGGTTATGAATAATAACATAAATCATCTTGACGATCCAAAAAACCTCAAAGGAAAAAACATGAAGTTGGGTCCTTCATACATCCATGAAATTTTTACTTTAGTAGATATGTTGATACATTAATTGCTGAAAAATATATTACCTAAATATATAATATATTTTTTACTCCATTATTCAGTTCTAGAGAAATTTACATTGGTAGTATAGTATATATAATTAGAAGATAATCGGTGGTGGACACTGATTAAGAACCCGAATCTAAGAGGGTATATTGATACTATGGAGTGGGAAGACTTTAGGATATTGTTTTCAATAATTATTTTCCTCATTCGACAAGAATAAAAATAAAGAAATAATTCTTAGAGAAGAAGGATAAGGAAAAATAATCGATGGGAAGCTAAAAAATGAACTTTACAATACTTTCTTGATACAAATATAGTTTTTATAGATCCTGTAGGAAATTTTGATAGGGTATTCAGTGGAGTAATTACCCATCTATAGATTAATCTATAAATTTGAGACTATATAATTTACAAGGATATAATGTGGAGTGCTATAAAGGTCGAAATAGAGTTTGGAGAGATGTAGTGGCCCTCTAGGTAGAATGAAAATAAGATGGAAATGGATCCTAACTCAGGGAATAATTTTATTATGGAAGATAAGGAATGAAACAAAAAATACCCACATGAAATAAATGTTGGAAGAAACATTTTGGTAGATACATTATTTGGAGTAGAAAGTTATACAAATGTGGAAGATATGCCCGTATAGATCATAATTTTCTTTGTGAGGTGAAGACATAATATCTCAATACTTATGGAAAAGGGACTATAGTGTAAGAACAACCTAAAGAATAATTCTTTAAGTAAGTATAGATTTAGAACTTAGAAACTAAATTTCCAAATTAGAGTATAATATAGGTAAAACACTATCAATCTCATCATATGCTAAGGAATAAAGGTCAAGCTTTCAGAATCATAATAGATAATGTAGAGGCTCAAAATTATGTGGGGGTAGGTACACCCATTGTGGTATCAAAGATAGAAAGTACTTTATTTAACTCCAGTTCTATGCTTCCATTTATTTCATACATGTTTTCAAAGAATGTAGAATCATACCCATAAATATTTTAAGTAAAGATATTTGTTAAAAATACAAGAAGAATTATCCAAGAATCAAAGGTGTATTGAAACTCTTATATCAACTTTGGTGAGTACGATATCATCAAAAATATATTATTCATTGTCCTAGAATAATTTGACACTATAATAGGGATAGACTAGATCTCAAAGCATAATGGGATGATCAAATGCATAAAAATGAAATTTTAGTGTTCTAGAATTGAAAACCTTGTGTTATTTTCAAATGAGATAAATTACAGCCTGGACTCTATCTGGAAGAACCTCCCATATCCTAGTTTATGGAAATGATTGGTTAATAAAAAATAAGAAATAAAATTTATTAAGAGAGAAAATATACCCATTTTTTAAAAATACATTGATTTATTTATTAACGAATTATATAGACCTCTAATAGAAAGATATTTATAGTTATACATTGAAATCATCATGGATGCAATTCAATATCAAATACTTCATATAGAATTTCATATAACTATTTAGTGGAAATAAATAAAAACTTTTTGATATTTTATGGATAGGTTTTATTCAACTAAGTGTGTCTCCTTAGGGATAACATATTCTCTTTATGAATAAGAAGAATGGATCAATATGGTTATGTATTTATTATGTATAACATAATAGGATCACAGTGAATAACAAGTATACTCTTCTATTGATTGGTTATTTTTTTACAAGATTTATAGGGATCAATTCTTTTCTAATATTTACCTTTAATCAAAGTATCCTAAGTTAATAGTGAAAAAAGAAGATATCGCAAATACTTCATTACAAACAGGATATGGGAATTATATGTTTTTTAATTCCCTTAGGCTTGTTTAATTATGATACAATATATATGGATTTGGTTAATATAGTCTTTAAATATTAACAAGATAAATTAATATTGGTTTCTATTGATGATACTATAATATATTCCAAAAGTCTTGAGGAGCATGAGAATCATCTAAGGGTCATATTTCAAACTCTGGGGAAGGATATTTTTTTGGTAAATTCAATAAATATGAGTTTTGGTTAAAATAAGATTCATTCATGGGGAATATTATGATAAGTGAAGGAATATATATTGATACTACAAAGATAAATACATAAAGGAGTGGCCATGTTCAACTAATATAATTGGTATTCATGTTTTCATTGGCCTATAAATATACTATAGAATGTTGTGAAAACATTTCATGTATTTTTAATCCACTAACCAAGTTAAATCGAAATGGATTTAGGATAATCCGGAAAACAGAGTGTGAAGAAAGATTCCATGAACTGAAAATGATGTTAGTTAGTGAAATTATGCTATATTTACCCTATAATGGGGAAGTATGGTTCATTTTTAGTGATGCATCATTAAAATTACTTGTATGTTTACTCACTCAAATGGATAAAGTGACTATTTATGAATCATGATAGTTAAATCCTTGTGAATGGAACTCTCATACTCATGATATGGACTTAGCTATATTCATCTTTTCTTTGATGATATGGATCCACTATCTTTTTGGAGAAAATGTGATATATACACATACCTCAAAATTTTAAGTATATATTCAAATATAATGAGATCAACATGTGTGAGTGTAGATGTTTACATCTAATCAAGAACTATGATTGCTCTATTCAATTCAATCCTATAAGGGTGAATAAGGTAATTGATGCTCTTAGTAGGAAAGAACTTGATACTATATCCATGATCTGGATTGAAAAAAATGTATCTTTTTTTATATCAAACGGATAGATCTATAAATCATATAGTTAGGGAATAAATCAAACCTTTCCAAAATTATTTCCCTTCCATATATCTAATAAAGGATCAAGGAGACACAAATTGATGATCTTGAGCTTTGAATGAATATAAAAGCAGTAATTTAGGGGAATATTACTATATTTCACATCAATGAAGTTGGTCTCATTCGGTTTGGAACTAGAATTTTTATGCCTTCATAACCTAAGATAATGAAATATATATAAGATGACGGACATAACTCATCTTTCTCTATCCATTATAGAAGTACATAGTTCTACTGTGATCTTCAAGATCACTTTTGTTGGGTTAACATACATTAGGAGATCACTATGTATACCTTAAATATATTGGTATTTTATAATGTTAAAGTAGAGTGACATAAGTCCAATGGTATGATGAAACCATTTCCCATACCCATATGTAAATGGGAGAACATCAACATTAATTTTTCAATGGTATCCCAAAGACATCCAAAGGAAACAATGAGATATGTGTTGTGGTGGATCAACTCACCAAGACTTCACACATTATCATTATTATAGAAGATTTATCTCTTGAAAAACATTCCAATATATATATAAAATAATTGTTGAGGTTTCAGGGGGTACTAATTTCAATAGATTTTTATCATTATCTGCGGTTCACTTCTAAATTATAGAGAAATATTCAATTTTCTTTGAATAATGAATTGAATTTTAATATGGATTATCACTCCCCAGTTCATGTCCAATCTAAAAGGACAATTTAGACATGTGAAGTCATTCAATGATCTTACTCAATGGAATTTAAAGGTGTATTGGATCAAAATATCTCATTAGTTGAGTTCTCATACAAAAATAGTTTCCACTATAGTATTCAAATGGATCCATGTGAACCTATATATGGGTAGAAATGTAAAACTACTACTTGTTAGGATAAAGTTGGAGAAAAAATCTATATGGTCATGATCTTGTGAAAGATATGAAAAAAAGTTTTAGACCATCCAAAAACAAATTTAATCTTCTTATAGTCGAAATAAGATCTATACTAACAATTAATAAAAGGACATAGAGGTTGATGGGGAAGACAAAGTTTTCCATCTAATGTAACTATTAAAGATAGTTCTGAAATTTGGAAAGAAATTAAAGCTTAGTCCTAGGTACATTGTATCATTTTGGATCTTTTATCACCTAGGACAAGTTGACTATAGGATAAAACATCCAATAAATATGGATTGCTTTCATGATGTGATCCATGTATCACTACTAAGAAAGTATGTACCTGATCCCATACATGTACTAAATCTGGAGGTGGTACAACTGGAGAATAGCCTCAATAATGTGTATCATCTGGTGAATATCTTAGGCCATAGAGACAAAGTTTCATATAGAAATACAACTCACCATGTCAAAGTGTTATGGATACATAATAAATATGAATATGAGGCATGTTAATGGGAAAAAATAATGAGGCATAAGTACCCTCAGCTATTATATATTGAGAATATTAGGTGAAATTTAAAGGATGTAATTTATTAAGGGGGAAAGATGTAATAAAAAAAATTGGGACTTTTCCCCCAAATAATTTTGTATTATATTATATATCATTATACTCATACAACCCATATAAAAATGAATTAAAATTTATTTTATTAATGATGAATTTTTTATTAGTTAGCAACTAAACCCATCAAAATTCAAAACATCAAAATGGGACAATAAATATAAAATAATAAAATATTTATGGAAAAATTTACAAATTTACAATATTTGGAGATAGTATCCCCCATAAAAAAACACTATATAAAAGAAAAAATATTAGTAAACAAATTGATATTTAATAAAAGGAAAGATATAGAACCATGATAGGAATTGTATTGAATGATGTATGCTGAAATGAAAAGTAATTTATAGGATGTTATATGATATTTGGAATAATAATCTGACCATTGGTTAATAAAACCATTAGGAACTATTACCATTAGTAATAATTTAACCTTCATATTTAGTGTTTATAAAAGAAAATAAAAAATGATAATTGATGCATAAAAGAGAAACAATGGCCTCAATGTGTAGATTCATGACATTATAATCAAATTTTTTATAAATGGGAGGAAGGTAGCATCATTGGGGTTCTACCTTAACCAATCCCATTAATATCAATAATAAGTGAGGCTTGAATGAAATAAACATTGTGTGTAGTTCATGTTAGTGGATATCACCACTAGTCAACATTAGTGGAGTCACCCCATGAAACTACCACAATCACACACCTTACCCTTAGGGAATATGTTGGTATAATAAAGATCTATTTTTATAGAACATAGTATCATAAAAGTGTAATTTTATTTGTATAAATGAAATTTTTATTTTGGAAATCCCATTTTTAGTATTATTTTATTAATAAAATATTTTTGAAAATAAGTTGAATTTGATAATTTTATTTTGGGATACAAATAAAATTTTATTTTCAAAATAATATATACACTATTATAATAAATTCAGGTAATCTATATAAAGTTTATTTTCATTAAATATAACTTTAAATAACTACTTATTTAAATATATTGATAATATAATTTTATAATGTCTTAAGAAATATTTATATGGTTGAGAAATTTGACATGTAAAACAACCTATAATTTTACAATAAAAATTATTTTTCATTTAAAACTAAAACATATCACACTTTTAATGTTATTTTGAAAAAATAAACATTATATTTTAAATCATCACATTTAAATTAGGTTATGGGGAATTTTTAAAAATATTATGAACTATCATATTTTTGAGTGAATAGTAAAAATACTATTTTGTGTTTTTTGTAAGTTTTATGACTTAATATATGTGTAATAATTATGTAATAATTAATAAAATAGAATATGAAACATAAATATGTTATTTTATTAATATTATACGTTTTAATGGATTCAAATCAATTTCCAAAGATAAAAATGAATTTCTAAAGTTTAAAATATAAATTATTATTTTGAAAAACATTATTTTGTGGAAAAATATATTTTCTATGAACAAATTAATATTTAAATGAGGATTTAAATTATAATATAATAAAATACTATAAAAAATACTCAAATTTCTAAAACCATGAACAAAAACCATGGGTAACATAATGGTTTCAAATTTTCCATAGCCCAGAGTTTTAAGACCTATATTTTTAAATTATTATTCACTTCCACATATTTTTCTATAAATACACTCCCATCACCCCATTAGTATCCACTAAAAATCTATAATATATGAATTTATGGCCATTCTACCTCCCATATACTCCCTCTAGGGTGTCTTTAAGTCCTCAAGGTATCATCCTTGTGTTTTGGGAAGAAACTCTTCAAGGTACATGAATTCTTCACTGCATATTTTACATTCAAGTACTTATTTTATAGAATATTTTCTAAATGTTGTTTTAAAATATTTTTGTTACATATTTTTTTCCCATTACTACCAAAATATTTTTTTTATAAATGGGATACCTCTTTACCCTCCCATTATTCCATTTTCATTATCCACATTTTAGGCTGAGATGTTGCTGAATTCATTTCTTGAATATCTATCCTTCACATGAAAGAAATATTATATTTTTAATTCCCAAACCATTTTTCTTTCCATGGGTATTCACCTGGATGCAAATATATATTGTTTATCTAGGTATTTACATATAGGAAACCCAAATTCATTTCATTGTGTAAAAAATGATGTAATGTTCAAGTCCTTAAGCACTTATGTATGTAATAATTTTATATAAAAATAATTCTTTATTATAAATATGTTATTTTTTAAATGATTTATTGTTATAAATGTGGCTCACATTTATTAAGATATATAAAGGGTGTACCCTGTTATCACTCCAATACATTGGGCAACGTATTAATCTCTTGAGATTACAGATTTTATGATACCTACATGAATAACCTTAATAATTTTGATTTATGATACCTTGGTGATAACCATTCATGATATTATTATAAATTTATTGTTTCAATTTTTTGGACACATTTCCATGTTATGATTCATAAAATTTCTATTATGATATGACTCATGTTCTTATGATCATTCCCTATTGTTATGCCTCATGGTCACAAGCTAAATATTTCCTTTTTTATTCCATTATTGGTATTTTTTTCTCACCCTTGTTTATATGTATGCCCCTAAATATAATATATTGTCATGTTATATTATGATGAACCTATGGAAAATCCTTTTATGTGGATTATAATTTTTTATGTTATTCATGTATTACAATTCAAATTTCTAATAAACTAAACCTTAATAATTCTTGTGTTATTATGTGTTATATCATGTAATGAAAGTATTATATATTAAAAAACTTGTGTAATCCCATAGTATCATATGATTAATGAGTTATTTCCTGAAAAAATATGATTTAAGTGTTCATAAGAGTGAGATGCTTCTTTGAGTCCCTATGATTATTTTATGTCTTTCCAACCATTGGATATGTTGAGTAAAATCCATTCATAATTTGGACGGTGATTTAATTAAGAGATTAGGATGTTTCCATGAATTTATGGGAAAAGAATATAAATTTTTTCACACATAGACTTCTAAAATATGATGATTTAAGGATTTAGATTTTACATCTGATGATTTCGAACCTATTCTAAATCAGATTCAATTACAAGTGATCATGAAAGAAGATAATAATTTCTACCACATGTTCTTGATATGTTTGAGATATTGTCTATGATTGAAGATGATTTAATAACTCCCAAGTTGGTTGGAAGAGTAATAATACATCTTATGGTATCATTAATGAAGGGATATTCTTATATAATTTTCCATGCTTAAATGATGGTTGGTGAATTTTGAGTTTGAAGGTGTGATTAATGAGGTAGTGTAAATCCACAGAAATACTCAAATAGAGTACTAATATACAGTAATATTATTTGGTAATTTTTCTGAATAATTTTTATAATGATTGATATATTTATCATATGATATTTTAGATGAATTGGAGTAATTGATGATTCCCATAATAGGTTTGAATATGTTCTGAGTTGATTTTAAAAAGTTATCAAATTTTGAGTTGGAGTTGAAAAATTAAAAATAGAATTTGGAATATACCTCAAAATGGGATATTGAAAATTAACTAAATATCACTATGATATGTAAAATAAGATGGATAATATATAAAAAAATTATTATTTGCATGATTCTCCCAATTTTTTTGTATTCTTTTATTATGTTTTGTTATATAAAAAAGAAATATAATGTTTCTCATATGTTATCATAAGATCAAATATTATATATAGGGTTTTTTGATATATTTCTAGATTTCATGGTTAAATTCGAATATTAGGAGTATATTAGCGAAAAAAATAAAATATTCACTTTTTACTTTATATGTATACATCATGTACTATTATAGAACACATGGAATAGATCCTAGAAGTATACACCCCTGATTCTGATCAATCAAAACATGACATTTTTATTACTGGTGGGAGAAAATTCTAATACGCACCATTTGTGATGGATCGACATGTCGTTTTACCTAACCTATTGATATTTGACCATTTAAAGTCATGGTTATGACTAAATGTTTTTCCCAACTACGTGGAAAACAATGAAAATAGTAGTTCTACCCATGTACATTTATACACATCATGTAATTCTAAATTTCAATTAAAGATTTATTTAGGAATGTATTTGTGGGGTTCAACCACAAGGGAATGGTGGTGCCATTTTGGATTGATATTTTACTATAATATACCCATCATATGGTTTCCTCCCCTATCATGTAGTTCTAAGATCCATCTGATCACTCAGGAAAAAAATTGATCTAAATTCTAAGTTTCATTTTAAAATATTTGTATACTCATTTTAATTCATGTTGAATAATATTTTTCTCTATATCCACTCCTTATTTTATATTATTTATGCCCTTTTATGTCACACTCGCATTCAATTGATCATGTTTAGTGGTACCCACTCATGTGATATTTCAAATTTCATTCAAACCATCCTTTACCTTTCTAATCATTGTGTTTATGTGCTTCATACTAGTTAATTGAACTCACATACATAAAACTAAGGCCAATGAAATTTATATCATGGTAACAATAACACAAAATCTTGGACATAAAATTTAGTTCTTCATGTATACACTTGGTTAGTCTAGGTTATGATTTTGGGAGTCAAAAAAATCATCGACAGTTACTAGTGAATCACTTTTCATTTCCAACTAAACCCTTAGAGGTATTCTAGGGGAAATCATATACCATTCTAGTTATAGCTCATATAAACAAAGGATTAAAAATATTTAAACCATTTCTTAAAATAAGTAATGTTAAGAATCTATGTATTTCATTAGGCCGATCATTCTTGATCATAACATTTAATTTATAATTCCATTTTTTAAATATTTTTCTCAACTAGTTTAAAATCAAAAAGACAAAAAAACCCATTCTATATTTTAATTTTTTTGAAATATAAAAAATATTTAATTTTATCCCCACATTAAGTTATCCTTGAAAGTGGACCTAGGTTTTCTTTTATACTTCAATTAATTCTTATCTAGGAAATTTGACATCTATTTTGACATGTTCAACAACATGCATCAAACTTTGGGATAATTACAAAGTAGTGATAAAGTAGTAATTTGTTTTAATTCTTATATATTTTTAAAATGATTAATTTTATTCTTATAATATTATTTTGTAAATAATATTATTTTATGACTTCTAACTATCTTTTTTCAGTAGATTGGGGGAGAAGGATAAATACCTAATCCATACAAGAAAACACCCATTAAACTATCCCCCTCTCTCTATCATTATATCCCTTCCCCTCTTTCTTCTTATTATTATTATCCATTATATTTTTCTTTAAATGATAAAAATTTATAAAATAAAAAAAGGATATATATTTTGATAAACTAAATAAATTTCAAACAACTTTGTTAATTGATACTTTTTAAAATTAAAAGCATCAATTGACCACGGATGACTTGGTTTGGCTGGTAAAATATTAATCATAAATTGATGATGATTCCAATGGGAAGATAGATGAGTTAATAGACCCCTTACCCATATTTCTTTCTCTATTTAATCTAATATACCTACTTATTATAATAAAAATATGTTTTTCTCATTTCTACCACTTATATCTCAATAAATCAATACATAGGATTTCTTGATCATGTATGGGTGTATGAAAAACATTTATATTGTTATTTATTTACATTGTTATCATTATAAATAATAAAAAAATAATAATTTCATTTATTATAAAGGATAAAACAGACAATAAAACATCCCCTGTCTAAAAAATTATTGTACTAATTAGTTTTTAGATAATTATGTAAATAAATAACTACATGATATGTACTATGATTGCAAAATATTTTGTTATAATAATATATAAAAATATATATTATATATAATAATAAAGTTATTTTAACACATAAACAAATATAAATACATATATATATATATATATATATATCAATTCCCTAAAAAACATTTATGTTGATATATATATATATAATAAATAACTAGTAATTAAGCATGTGTTGGGGGTTATAACATTCCACATGAAGAAACCAATCCCCAGTTTGAATACTCACTCCAACCATTGGTGAATGATTCATTATTTTTCAATTTTTTACATGTCATATATATCTATTCATATTTATTGCAGTATTTCTAAAAACATTAAATGCAAAAAACATACATGATAGGTAAATGAATGGGGATCTGCAAGTTACAAGCATTCCATGGAAACAAACAAGTCACTAGTTTGAATCACACCCCAACCATTGGAGTCACATCCATTCCCCTTACTTTAATTTAAATAAGTACATTTCATGTAGCATGTGGGTTTATGTTATTTATTTTTATAATACAAAGGGTGATATTTTCATAAAATTTTAAATAATATAAAAAAATTTAAAACCACTGATATGGTTGGACCGACTGGTAGGGTCTCTACCTAGAGTCCATACAAATTTTGTTAAAAACCTCCCAATCATCTCAATTCCATATATTTTATCAAATAAAAAACCAAACATCATTTATATACATATATGTCGTGTGCATGTGGTATTTTCAAAAACATTATAATTAATTAATAAATAAAAATTAATGGCAGAGTAGGATTAAATGGTAGATTAAAAATAATTGGGTCTGAGTCATTTTGGAAAACTCAATTCTATCATTTGTATGGAAATAAAAAACACACTTCATGTATACTCTAATATGATATATAGTGTGAGAATTTGTTTTAAATATAAAAGATCAAAAACATAATAAAATTGAAATGGTATAAGCATCACCCCATTGATTATGGGTAAAACATGGGATCAATTGATAACCAATTCAAACCCCACCCTGAGCACTTCAGTAAAGAATGTTCCTCATGTTTCTATTTATAATTTAAACATCATTTATTTCTTTTTTCACTCGATGTATATGTATGTGTATATGTATATATGTATTTAAAAATAATAATAATAAAAAAAAGTCAATCACAAAATAATAATAATAAAATCGTACATGACATGTGGCCTTGACCATACACATAATGTTTCCTCTATATAATCTGAATTCACCCCTTTCCTCCCATATTTTACAACTTGTGTACCATACCCCTCCAGTTTCATACCACAAGATCCAAGGATGACAAGTCTCCAATCCATTCATACAAGGAGTTTCAACACTTCAAATCAATTTCATTATTTTTCAAATCCATGTAAGCCCCTCTAGAACCCTATTTCATTGATTTTATTTATTTCTATATATTTTATGTGATTATAATAGATTTTTCATGAAACATAATATTTCATAGTAATTAATGAAGACTACACAAAATGTACTAATTTAAATGGGAAGAGAATATTTTCCATTGAATTTGAATCACATACAACATATATGTTTGGTACATGTCGTTTACCCTCTATCCCAAACCAACAAAACACATGTCATTAACACCCAGTCCAAAACTTGGTTAACCAACTACCAACACGTTGTGTATAAATTTGGTTCACACCATGTACCTTTATTACACTTTATCCATCAACTTTCCATGTATAATTTGAACATGGGTGGAGATCCAATTACCTAATACATGACATATAATCACTACACATCTCATTTACTATAACACTACACAAACACAAGGAGTTCAAGTCATGGAACCATAATACATGATTTTGAGTCACATCATACTTACACGTAGTTTACTCTAGAACAACACAATGTGTAGTCTATAAATATTACATTTCTTTATTGTTTATTCCTTTTCATTTTCCTTTATCATTTTGATTCAATTTTAGGATCATGGATAATAATAACCATCCTTCGTTACGGTGCAAGCACACTTCCACTTCACCTATCAGGGAGAATTCCACACTATTTATAGTGTTCATAGTTGTGGAAGATAAGTATCCATCGGTAGACCTACCAATTACACATCCATGAGAACTCACGATATTTTATACTTAGATAACATTATTAGAAATTCTTTTGACATCATCCATAGAAGTAGCACCCCACCACCCACTTTTAAGTCATCACATTCATCTAATTTTGCATATGGTGCATGATCGGGACCATCGCCTATGGATCAAGATCATTAACCCTACCCATTCTTTGTATTTAATGCATGGAGCCTATACAGTGGCCAAATTTATTATTTTTATCATTAAATTAGCCTACTCAGTATCCAGTTCCATGATAATAGTATCTTTGAGAGGTTGGGTCTTTTGGAGGAGATATAGGAGTTTTTGGTCCACACACATCCACTCGATATACTATTGTTCAACACATGAACTTAAAAAGTTTTTCATAGATCATAACCACATTCTAGTTGAAGAGAATGTCATAACAGTCAGAGCCAAGTGACATTTTTCATCCCATCCAGTCCCATCTTGGTGGAAAATCATTATCACTAATGATTTAATTGGTAAGTTGGGGTGTGTTTTCTAACCTCATCCACCCTATTTCTACCCCTACCCTCTCTAAATGACTTTATTTTTTCATTTTGTGGTGAGACCTCACTAGACCTGATGTCTGGTACATGGCTACCTCGTAGAAAATCATGATAATTGCTTCCCCAACCAATCACTTATTTCATCATTGTATTATCTTGTCTATGTTTCTACAACATGAGGATGAAGGATTTTTGTCTATCAAGGATATATAGATTCCTATATGAATTTTCTGGTATAACCACATTGATCACCCCTTCTTTATTGCCTCATATTTTCAGACTATGTTCATCGGCTGATAGATTAACCTGAACAGTAGATCATATAACATATGTTTAGCACACCACATAGTTATTATTGAGACCAACACTTCATATGATCTCTTGGGTATCCCTTAGCATATGACATGTCTCATTTTATTCACTTTATGGTGGTTATAAGTAAGGGAAAACCCATTTTTCTATACAAGAGTACCTAATGCCTACTGCGGCGGCTGAGGCCCCTAGGGATCCTATGGGTTCTATTGATCAAGAAAATATGATTGTTGATTTGGTTCCACCACCTCAACCAACTTCTACTTCTTTTACTCCATCCTCAACTACTATTCCACCATCAAACACTGAGCCTTACACTTTTGACCCATCCAAATCTCTTCCACCACCCATACCTTGAGGACTCATTAGTCCTATCATGGTTGGATAATATGAAAAACCTTATAAGTTATATATAGGGGAATGTTTCACATTTGGTAGGATATTTGTGGAATATCTAGGTCTTCATGGGTATTCTTTTATAATATTTGGTCCTTACCATTCAACTAACATCAGTCCTAGTGTCCAACCACTAGTAATCAGCCACCCAATAAACTACCTTAGCCATTAAAAATGAGGTCCTTTTCAAATTTGAGGAGTTCAATAATGATGAGGTCACATTTAATTCTAGTTCTTATCATCCCTAGTATCTCAATATAAACCCATTGACTATAGATTCCACTGTTACAATTCTTCTTATTAATGGACCGAAAACATCCTCCATATTGTGGTTATCACTAACCCTGATTATTATTATTATTATTATTCATATATGTACTTTCATTATTTTATGCCTTCCTTAACTATATATTTTTTCCTTGAATCAAACATCAAAATTTTTATGGTAATCATCATATACTAATTAAGTGAATTTATCCAAAAAACAATCCATCATTTGAGATAACTTCCACCCAATAGTGTATTATTTTGGATTTATATTTTAATAATTATTTTAATTCAATTATTTAATTACTACCATAGTCTAGTCACCATGAAATCTTGTATCTACCTTCTCTGAAATTGTGTTACTCATGGTGATAATGGGAAACATTTTGTGTGGGGAGGGTTTCTAAACACCCCATCGATTTTTACCCTTTAACTAATCTAGGAGACGTCATTAAATAAAAAAATGTTTCACATATAAGAAATTTTTAACTACTTATGATTATAAATAAATAAAATATGCATTGAAATATTGAAAATTACATTATCATTAAAGTAAAAGTTATTTTAAAATGGTTTATGGTATATTTCTAATTCATGATGGGTAATTCTTGGAAATTATCATTTAATAGACCTATTCATTTTATTCAGTCCAAGACTAGATTAAATTTTTATTATTCATTATGATATGTACTCTAAACCAATTTTTAATACTTTTACTAATACCCTCTTTTCTTAAGTGAACTAAAATTGTGCTTTTCATCTAGAACATGGTTTTATCCTTTATTAAAAAATAAAAAAAAGGAAATGTTCTTGTGTGATTGAGGTGTTTATTATATATTAATCCTATTTCTATCCAATTTTTAGACCTTACATTACATTTTATCCTAGGATGATTCTAGTATTCATGAATAAATGTTTTAGTATCCATGTTACAATCCCATATTCCCATACTTACATTCATTAATTTATAAAATAAATAATCATAGTTCATTTTGTGTGTTTTAGATTTAGGGTATTAATGCCTTATTTTGGGTATGAGTTATATGTGTGGGAATGTTAGGGTTGATTACCATTTTAGGGAACCAAAAGTAGTGTATATTTCATTATAAATCATTTTATTCCTCAACAAAAAATGGACAATGATTGTATATATAAAAATAATAATAAACTAAAAATTGAAGAAAAAAATAAGAGGAGCAGTCTTCATTGTGATTTACATTCTAGGACTTGTAATTTTATCATTGAAAAATGGTAAATTAAGTTGGATTGTTCATATTTGGGTACTTTGTGTGAGTAATATTCGTTATTTTTTTATGATGTATCTTGCATTATATTCTAAGTGAATCAAATTCCACTATATAGCCTTTATTTTTAAATGTTAACCCACTAACCGTAATATTCATCAAAATTCCTTTAACATAATGATTATTATCAAAATATTATTCATCCCTTGTCTAAATATTTAGGATTTTACAAATCCGAAGTTATTACATATATTATTTTGAGAAAATCAAAAAATTTCATATATTTCATACATGAGAGATGGGAGATAAAAAATTAGTTGATGAAAATATTACGTGGAATGGATATTATTAAAAGTTTAAATAATGTGATTGAAAGTGAGAGAATTTATTGAATTAAAATTATATATGATGCATGGTTATGATAATTTAAATTGGAATTTTTTTCATTTTAAAATTTTAGTTTTGAATTTGTGTTTATAAGTATAAATAATGGAATTCTTCCCATTTTAAAGTATGAGCTCTTTTTCTTCATTTCATGTTAATATTTTTCATGATAGAAAATAAAAGATTAACTTTGGTGAAATTAATGGATAAAATTTGTGTGTATTATTTAAGTATGTTTTATTAAGTATAAATTTCAGATAATTTTACATATATGTTCTCATAAGATAAAATATTCTATTTTGGGGTTTCAACTACATTTTAGGATTCACAGTTAAATGCACATTCTTTTAGTTAGGTAAATAATAATGGAAAATTTAGTACATGATATTTACTTTTATAAAAACCATGTAATTCAAAATTTCTATTAAATATTTCTATAAGAACATGTTTGAGATTTACACCCATAGGGTAAAAGTGATACTATTTTGAAGAGAGATTAATGATCATCCACCCGTCATATTTCCCCTATCCCGTAGAGTTCTAAGATCCATGTGATCACTCAAGGAGAAAATTGATACAAATTATTAGTTTCATTTTGTAATAGTTATATGATAATTTTAGTTCTATTTATTTTTTGTTTCTCTACTTATTCCCTTATTCGTTTAGTTGAGTTTTGTACTAGTATATCACACATTCACTCAAATTATCATGCTTGGTGGTACAAAATCATGAGATGTTTCACATTCCATTCATCCCCAAATTTCTATTTCAAATCATCGTGCCTATATGGTTCATACTAGTTGATTTAAATCACCTAAATATTAATAATTCAATTAAAATTTATATAATGGTAAAAATGAAATTCAATCATAGATAAATTTTTTTGTTCTTCATGTGTTTCATTGGAGAGTGTTGGATATGATGTTTGGCATAAATAAAATCATCCACAATAGCTAGGGAATTATTATGTGTTTCCAACTAATCCCTAAGATGTATCCTAGATGAAATCATATACCATTTTGGGTCTAGGGGTTACAAACCAAGGATTAAAAAGAGTAAAATCATTTCATGAAAAAATGAAGGTTATGTATAAAATGAATCTATTAGGTTCATCATGTTTGATCAAAATTATTAATTGTTGAAACCATTTTAATTTATCTTTTTATAAATTAAATTAATACATCGCACTGCACTCTCCCGGGGTCCCTCTCTCTCGGTGCTAATTTTTATAGGGTTTCCTTCTGGAATCCTCCATGGCGTCATTGGCGATGCATCCGATCTCCGGCTGCTTCTCCTTTCTTTCATTATGTCTCCTCTCTCCCGGTTGCTCTCTCTCAGTGTTTCTTTCTCTCAGCACTGCTTTTTCTAGGGGTTCCCCCTGAATCCTCCTTGGCATCTTGGTCGATGCATCGTTGCTTCGCAATGTTTCTTATCCTCCCTTATGATGTTGGTTGTCTGCTGCTGATGCCCTCAAATGTTCTTCTCACTGATCTAACCTCAAGTTCCCCAGCACCTCTCCAGGTCGGATTTGGCACAGTGGTTCACAAGATTTTGGGTTTCATAATTCGGTGGTCTATGTGTCTCATGGAACTACCTGGGTCGATTTTATTCTTCTTGTAAGGATCCTAATTTTTTTCCTCGCCGACGAAGTTGCCATCGTTCGAATCCCTCGGCTGCTCAAACATCTGCCATGACCTCATGTTCTGCCGCTCCTTTCCTGGTCAGATCTTAAGCGATGGTAAAATTGAAGTTTTGGGAGGTGTGGGTCGGTAGCCCTCAGTGTTCCAGGTGTGTGACTTTCAGCGTTGGTTTTGGTTCTTTCGGTTTTCTTCCTCATAATTTCAGTGATGGTTTGTGTCTCCTTATCGGTGGTCGATTTTCTATTCAGTGGTATTTGATTTTTGTTTTTGGTTATACTGTTGTTTGGTTTTTTCTGGTTCACTGGGGATCGACTATGACATGGTGCGATTCCATGTTATTCAATGGGTTCAATGGATTTTATTCTTTTTCTTCATGGTTCTGGTGTTTTTTTTCTACTAGCCGATGGTTATTAATGAATTATGGGTTTATGGTAGCTCTGGTGGTCTCCGACAGTCTTCTGTGTCATTTGTGTTTTTGTTTAGATGTGGCGAGATTGCTCTACAATTGTGGTTTGCGGTGGTGTAAGATGACGTTGGTCTGATATTTGGTGTTTCTGGTGGTGATGCTTTCCGGTGACCGGTGTGTTGTTAGGGATGATGGTAGAAGCAGGATGGATGAGAATGATGGTCTAGTAATAATGATGGAAGAAGACATAACGTGACTTTGGTAGTTGTGGGTACACTTGGCTTGAGGTCTCCTTGGATAATGTGAATTTTTTGAATTTTGTACTTTGATGCTTGAAATATGTATCCCGCCTTTTGTGTTTTGGTTACCTCTCACCCACAAAGCTGCTTATTTGAAAATACAATAAAAAAGGATTTTGAGCAATCTATAAAAAACCTATGTTTTCATTTCTATTCAACTATAATAACATTCAATTTTATTCCCACATTAATCACTCCATGAGACATATCCTTGGTTTTTTTATACTATAGTAAATTATATTCTATAAACATTAATAAATAATTTTAACCCTTTGGTAGCATTCATTATCACACTATGATACGTAACATTTTCCAAAGGGTAAATAAAATAATCTTACAAATACATAATATACTTCAGGTAATACATAATATATCCTAGTGTATATGAAATATATGATGAAGATCATACTAAAATATAGAAAATGAAATATCATATTTTGATATATAAGATATTTCAAATAATATAGAAGATATGTGTTGAATTTAATGTTGAAATTCAGAAAATAAAATGCTATAATGTGATATGTAAGATACTCTAGGGAATATAAATGATATGTATAGTGAAGTGTAATATATACCTATTGATACATAACATTTTTAAGTTGATACAAAAGATAATTTATAGTAAAATTTGTAAAATTATCTAAACTACAATGATATATCAAGTATTTTATCTGATATTGATGATATAAAAATGCATGTGTAATATTCTATTGAGAATACTTAAGATTACAATTAGAATAAAAAATATATTCTTAAGCATACCTAAAATATTTGAGCTCACTAAAGTGATATATAATATATTTTATTTCTTATATAAGGATTATTAATATAAAAAATACTCTAATTATTGAGAATTAAATTAGATAATTTTAAGCTATTCTTCATGGATTAAAATCCCAATGATTGGGATACGATTTAAACAGAGTCGGAATGAGGGATAAATGAGAGGAAGTTGAGAGGATCTTGGTATGATAATTCTTGGATTTTAAATATGAATATTTGAAAACATTTATGAAGATCCAAATTAGAGGTTTTACTAGGATATATATTTGACTAGTATCAAAATAAAATTAAATGAAAATATTTATCACATGATCCTATATAGTTGGAAGATGATAATTTGTGTAGGTATTTTTGGAAGATCAATTGAAGAATCTTCACAGAATGAGATGTAGATAAGATCATGGGAACAACATCACATGATCAGTTATTTATTGAATATCATGGGGAACAAACCATCTGATATATTGAGAATCTGAATATAAAAAATATTAGGAGTGGGAATTTAGTTATACAAGTGAGTGAGCAGATGAAACTGATACTGAAAATTATAGTAGATTTTTTGTATCAAAGAAATAGAGTGATATGGAAGTTGATGATATTATTGATACATGATATTGTGAAACTTATAAGATGAATCATAGGTGAGTACATACCCTATGATATTCTTATATTATATAGTCCAAAGAATGAGTAAAATAAGGTATTTGAGAAAGATTAACACTACTATTTCATAAATATATATTCTATTTGTCAAGACTCCTGAATAAGTAAAATAAATAGATTAAGTTTAGATAAAGAGAGTAAAATTAATTATATTATATTATATAATATATTTTACATAGAAAAAATGAATGAGGAATAATATATTAAAATTTTGATTCATCGAAATACTAAAGAAGAATAAAGAACATGTTCATTAGTGAATTTGGGAGGACCCATTGTAAACTGGAAGGATGCCATATAAAGAACTAATTATAAGATTACAAAGCAATTGAGAGACTGTAGATTATTTTCTGAACATATCCTTGGAGTTAACAATGATACATTCCCCAATTTTATTCACTTTATTATATTAGTGTATATATGTGTCGTAGACTCGACTTGAGAACATCAAGTGGTAGATACATGCATTACGATCAAACATGGTAAAAATACTTTGTGATAATTCTCTTAATTATTTACTACTTTTCATGTGATGTTGTTTTTTGGAATTCATATTAAAAACTATTCAACCTAAAATATGTAGAGGATTGAATATTAAAATTGGAAAGTAAAATGAGAAAATAAAATTCAATTAAATTGGTTCACACTGATTCACCCCTCTTAATGTGACAACACAGATGACTGGGAACATCACCCTTATTATGATTGTGTTATATGATCTTATTTAAGTCAATAATAATTTAATTCCCATATAAAAAGAGTTTTTTTACACTAACTATTATGTATGGTATCACAATGGAGAAAAAACTCCCATACTGATTATGATATTAATGAATGGAGGTGAGTACATATTTTCATATTGGATGGGTTTTTTTCATAATCTTTAGAATAAAATTATTCCAATATAAGAATAAAATATTATAAGTTCTCATTATACAAATAATGAAAGTGATGATATTAATATAGGGAATCAAATGATGTATGATTCAAGAACTCTTATATATTGGGTACATAGTAAAATAGAAATGTTATAATTTTTATTATAACTATATCATTAGAAAACATTTTATTAAATTTCTAATACTATAATTAATTATATTCATAGATTTTAATAGAATTTATTTATGATGATGTAGATATTATAGAAAATCATTACATGGAATGATAGTTAATTGGTCATATTATATTTTTAATAAATAAAATACATTCTATCCCAAAATATTCTCTTTTATTTTATTATTAAATCCTTGACCAAAATTAATAAAAACAATGTGGTATATCACAATGGAACTAAAATATAGATGGAACAATATCTCATGTTCCCCAAAATTTTTTTTAATATTTTATATTCACTACTAGGCTTAAAAATCATTTCATTCTTAATGAAATAAGGAAAATATTTTATGTAATGGTGTGGACAGAATTAAGGATAATGAGTAATTGGTTTATCCTATGGATGGATTATTATGGTAAGGGTTTGATAAATGATATCATATTTTTTCTACTAAAGTAAATAATTTATATTTGGGTCAATCATGTGGTGGTTTTAAATCATTTGGTCATATGCTTACATCATAAAGTACATGGCCAGTTTTTATTAACATTTATAACCTTCCTCCATGGATATATATGACATAATCATTTACTTTCCTAAATATACTAATATCAGTACATTTTTATTCTAGTAATGATATGGGCATGTACTTTTAAAATTTGATAAAAATTATAATGTGGATTTGGAATGTGGGTGTGCTCCCATATAATAATTATTCAAAAGACACATTTAAAATGCATACAGAACTTATGCAGATGATACACTATTTTCAATCTTATGTACTATTTTTATTTATAGTATGAATGGTAAACCATCATATGCTATTTTTATGAGTAGTACACAATCCATAAGGCTTAAATATCATCGCAGTTCATAGGGAATCAAGGAATATTTCCAATGAATCGTCTATACTATAAATATCATTAAAAAATCAACAGTACATTTTAGATAAAAAATAAACCTCAACATATATTGGGAATAGATGTACTAAATAAATTTCAAGATGTTTGTTTTTGAATTGGGAAATATCATATTAAATCTATAATCAAGACAAATATTTATATTGAATATAATTAAAATGGGATGAAGAAACAAATCTTTTTTATTTATGTTATTAGTCAACAAACATTCTAAATAATTTTTTAGTTGTTCACATTCGGAATAATATATGTTAAATAATTATTTTAATCCATATAAATGTCAAGTAAAATATAAAAGATTATTTTTGGCCTTGGTGGGACTTTATGGATTGGGGTATCATACCTGAACTATATCCCGATTTTATCATTCATAAAAACTATAAAGTTTTGTATTCTTCGTATGTATTGATTAATTTAGAGAAAAACTAATTTATAGAAGTAGTAGACACTATAAAGGTTCCATATGATTATTCAAGAAACACATAAAAATGGGTAGATAGTTGTAACACCCGAGACTTTTATGTTATATAAACCATCAAAGGAATCTTTTTCTACACAACACTTGCTTGGCTTGCTTTGCACGCAATCGCGACCTTCCTCGATAGCTTGCGTCGTACGCAATACCGAGTTTCACTAAACAACAATATGCTATTAAAACTAGCCGTTATGAATAGTAATAACCACTTTTTAAAATTTTATAAATTTTATTTTTCAAAATGGACTTCATTTTTGGACTCAGAATATCGAAATTAGCCTAGGGTGAAATTTTGGTATTTTTCTGAAAACTTTCAATTTTTGATGAATAGTGAAACCACTAAGTGGTAGGTTAAAAACTGAATTTTGCATAAAACTTAATTTTACCGCTTCTGTGAATGGAATTTCAAAAATCCGAGAGACACGGTTAATATCAAGGACTAAAATGTGGTTCAATGAGATGAAAATAATTTTTTGGTGAATAGTAACTTTTTACTATTTTTACCGCGGTTAATAGTAAATAGGGTAACTAAGGGTAAATATGATATCAATATTACCCTAACACATGTCCTAATTCTATTGGACAAGTGTAATTCGACCAAAAACAAACTTAGGAATAAAATATGACCATTTAGGCCCACTTGGATTAGATTAGGACATTTATTATTAATTTATTTAAAGAAGGGTTAAAATAGTTAAAATCAAAGTTTAATAAGTAAATCATTTTTAATATGGGGTTATACATAAGATAAATTCGATTGTAAATATTCATTAGAAATCTAAAAATATTTCCTACATGATGGTATTTTATTTGTAATTTTTAGACATCAAATAATTTAATTTATTTATGACACAAAGATGATGCAGTAATTATCTTATTAATGAAATATTGACAAAATTGATAATATAAATACCAAAATAAATGTAATTTGAGACTTTTTATGAATTCCACTAATTTTCTAGGTTCCTATGATATATTAATGTTGATTTAATCAACTTGGTTCGAACATATAATTCTGTTATGACTTTCACAAAAATCATATATCAAATAGTGTCAAAATTGACACAAAATAGTTTTTAAATCAAATATTATATTATTAATTGTTATTTTATTTTTAAAAATCTAAGGTTCGGCCAAATGACTTAGATAAGGATATATATATTAATAATAAACAATTTGGGGTTCGTTTGGCATGTTATAGTAAGTGTATTAACCATATAGTGAAAGAAAACAAAAAGACACGGTAAAAGTTAAATTAATTAACTTAGAGTTAAATCTAATTGATAAGGTTAAAATAATACCCTAAACTTGTCTAAATCTTATTGGTTTATAGGATTTCGACCCTTACCCACTTTAGCTTCGAAATAAGACCCTTTGGAACCATTATAAACCGATTTTGACTTTAATATAAAATAATATTTTGAGATATTCCTAAGGTGCCCCTCTCCTCCCTTATAAAAGGGCACCTCCTCCCCCTCCTCCTCACACCAATTTGAGCACTCAAGCTCGGCCAACCCCTGCCATGTTCTCCTCTACACTTCCCTAGAATAATCCTAGAGGTCCTGGTCTTCTCCAAAGACCAATCTTAGTTCCTTAAGTGGAGGATTCAAAGAGGCGTTCCAAAGAAGAGGTAATATCCATTACCGATCTTTTCAATTTCTTTCTTCTTCAACTTATTCTTCTTTAGTTGTTTCATGATAAAGTAAGAACATCAGTATTACTTACATACTGATATGTTATTATAAATATGAAACAACCCTAATTCACCTTCTATCCAATCCTATGGAAAAATGAAATCACCGCGCGTGCGTACGTACGGAATACCGTCTCCACGCCGTGGTGTAATCTATTTTCCACCATCACCTTACAAGGATGGGTATAATGGTGTAATGAGTAACTATATATGATTATTATTAAGTAATATTTATACTGAAATAATATATATATATACTCCAATACAATTCCATGATCATAGGAACGATATCATCACTCGTGCGTACGTACGGAATACCGTCTCCACGATGTGATGCGACTCGTTCTACATGATCTTCATTTCATAATGATTATATAAATGAATTGAATGAATGAATATGGTATATACTACACTAATACCATTCTGGAAATGAATTAAAGATAAGAATAAGAAATTATTCAACAAAACACGCATAAGAACAAAAAGTTATAAAGACCCGAGTAACAAGTAACAATGAAATATTACTAACAAGAAGCTAATAATATGACCATATATGATATCATATCAATATTTATGATTCTGGAATAAGTCAATAACATTATTTAAACCATTATACAGGAGCTTTGGACACGAACAAAGCAAATCGGACCTAAGGTAAGGGAAATATCACAATCTCATTTTTATCCGAGATTGTTTATTCGTAAGTATTTACTAGGGTGTATTTTATCATCCACATCCATGTTTACTCAATATGTAATATTATTTCCATCCACCTAAAATTTTTTAAATCCATTTTTACCCTTCGGTGAGTTTTTAGTAATACGTATGAAAGGAATCTTTTGTCGTTTTTCGTACGAGGTACTTTTTGACTTTTCCGACAAAAGTACGAAGAATGTTTTTTTTAACTTATACGGCACGAACGGATTTCTACTGTTTTATAAAGCCTTATTTTAATGAAGCTTCCTCTAAAAGATTTCATGACTATTTTCAATAAAATCTCTTTCTTTTAAAATTGCATGATGTTTTGTGAAAAGAAATTGATTTTGAAGAAGAAAGGATATTTTCCTCAAGAATTCAATTCAAGTGTTTTATCAAAATTATTTTCCATCTAAGATAATAAAGGGTTCTGTTTCTATCCATATTTTTTACATTGATTTGACTATGTTGTGATGTAATTATGTTTATGAAATCCTTTATCTTATATGAATTGATTTATGATGTCATGATGTTTCAAGAATCCCATTTTTGTTACATGTGTTATGCGATGATGTATGTTTTATGATTATGTGGCACACATAAGAAAGGATTCATTATAAGATGGGTGGGACCTATATCTCCCTCCAATGCATTGGGTAATGATTTTATATCTCATGAGATAGACATGGCTGGAACGGAAGGTTATTTCGGTTCAGTGATATAGGACTGAAACGAGGAGTGAACTCGATTCAGAAAGGGACTTTGTCCACTAAGATAGTCTTGGCAATGAGTCATGACTAACAAGAAATGATTTTCCATGATTATGTGTGCATGCCAAAAAGTTTCAAGTTTTATGTTATGATTATGGGGATCTCATTTTCACTTCTATGATTTATTCCATGTTAAGATATTATGATCTCTTTTGCAGGTTTTGATTTTCAAAAAGATATGATATGATTTTTATTTCCTTTATTTGCCCTTGCTGAGCATTTGAGCTCACCCTTTTATGTTTTCTTTTACCCAGGTCAGGAAGATGGATATTAAGTAGAATATGCTAAAATGGACCCTATATATGATGAAATAAATGGGAGACACTGTAGAAGATTTATGAACCAGTTGTTTATGTTTCCCAGTTTCTAAAGACACTATACCTATACGGTCCTTTGTGGTTTTGTCATATGTTGTAATAAGTGTGCTTCAATTTTGAAGTATTAACAATGTATGTAAAGTATGGGTCGTTATAGTTGGTATCAGAGGAAAGGTATAGTCAACCTTTGGAAACTAGGATGTGAAAGCCTTAGTAAGAACCCTAAGGATAAGTCTAAGCATAAAACACAATCTTAGAAATGGCCATGAATAACCTAGGATAAGACCATAAGCATGAAAATTTTATTCTTGAATTATGTGGTTTCCTATTATAATTAGTGTTGCTCACACTATTCTTCTTGGTTTTAGTCAATGGCTGGAACCCGAAGGAACCGTGTTAATGCGGAATGCGATGGGCAATGCAATGATTGTCCCCCTGAGCAAACAAACGATATGGGATCTGGAATGCAAAATCTTGTAGCCATGCTCAGACAACTTTCTCAAGCTATGAATCATGCAGGATTTCCAAACGAGCAAAGGAGGGAGCAACATTCTGTTGAATCCTTCATGAGGCAGCGTCCACCTTCTTTCAGCGGGTCTACTGATCCATTAGTTGCTGAACAATGGATTAGTACTACTGAAAAGATATTTTCAGTTCTTCAATGTTCTGAGCATGATAAAGTCATCCTAGCAGTGTATCGTTTGGAAGGAGATGCGGATCAATGGTGGAATCTTGTTAAGAATACGAGGCAAAGGGATGAAATTGAGTCTATGGAATGGGACGAGTTCAAGAACTTATTTTTCAATAAGTACTTCCCTCGTATTCTCCGAACAAAGATGGAGAAAGAGTTCCTTGAACTGAAGCAAAGGGATGATGAATCTGTTAGTACCTATGAAGCAAATTTTACAAGACTTGCAAGGTACGCTTCTGGTATTATTATCCAACCTGAGAGTAAGATCGATCGATTCTTTAGTGGCTTAAAACCAAGTCTTCGAAGGGCGTTAGCCATAAGGGACTTCAATAGCTACGAGGAAATCGTTCGATGTGCTCTCAAAGTCGAGATGGAGATTGGAGTAACCCATCAGTCACATGGGTTTGATAATAAGAGGAAGATGGAATTCAAAGAAAAATCTAAAGAGCACACGGAAAAGAAGATGAACTTTCCCTTATGCTCAAAGTGTGGAAAGAAACATGGAGGGAGTTGTCTTATAGGGACAAGTAAATGTTTTAAATGTGGAAAGGAAGGTCATCGGGCATTTGAATGCCGTGATAATGGGAAGAAGATGTCTAATGATGCAAACAAAGGAAGGGATACACAGAATGAACCTACTACACTTCAATGTTTCAAGTGAAAGGAGATGGGGCATTATGCCAATCAATGCCCAAATCCAAGGGTTGATGATGATGGTCGACGTCAACAAAATCTTAAGGCTAAAGACAAAGGAAAGTCACATGCAATTTCTATCAGCGATGTGGAGTACGATAACGATGTGGTGAAAGGTACACTTACCATCCACTCTAAAGTAGCAAATGTTTTATTTGATTCTGGATCCACCCACTCTTTTATTTCTGAAGACTTTTCTAAGGGTATCACCGTATTACCTCAACAATTAGATGTTGAGTTAGCTGTGACAACACCTAATGGCACATCAATCGCATCAAAAGTTTATAATTCTTCTCCGATCGAAGTTTGTGGGAAAGTGCTTCCTGCAAATCTTGTGATCCTTCCTTTAGTGGAATTTGATGTGATTCTTGGCATGGATTGTCTTTCTCTACATGGAGCTCATATCGATTGCCAAATAAGGGAAGTCACATTTCATATTCCAGATCAATCTACGATTGTCTATCAATGCAAGGATGAACATAACCTTCCAGTGGAAATTTCTTCCATCTTATGGGTATTGATTCCACTAAATGAAGGTTATTTATCTCAAATGGTTGGTGAGAAACTCACAATTAAGAATATTCCCATTGTACGGGAGTTTGATGATGTCTTTCCGGAGGAATTGCCGGGTCTTCCACCAAATCGTGAAGTTGAGTTTTCAATAGAACTCGTACCGGGTGCTTTGCCTATTTCAAATACACCTTATAGAATGGCCCCAATTGAGTTGCAGGAATTGAAGAAGCAACTCCAAGAGAATCTTGATAAGGGATTCATACGCCCTAGTGCGTCACCTTGGGGAGCACCTGTTCTATTTGTTAAGAAGAAAGATGGATCAATGAGACTTTGCATTGATTATCGAGAACTTAACAAGATAACTATCAAGAACAAATATCCTCTCCCACGCATTGATGACTTATTTGACCAACTACGCGGAGCTCAATACTTTTCCAAGATTGATCTTCGTTCAGGGTATCATCAATTAAGGGTCAAAAGGGAGGATATACCAAAGACGGCTTTCTGTACAAGGTATGGACACTATGAATTTATAGTGATGCCATTTGGTCTTACTAATTCCCCTGCTATCTTCATGGATCTAATGAATAGAGTCTTTAGAGACTATATTGATCAATTTGTGGTAGTCTTTATAGACGATATTCTTGTCTATTCAAAGAGCAAGGAAGAGCATGAAGATCACTTGAGAATTATATTGAAGACCCTGAGAAAGGAGAAGCTTTATGCCAAATTTACCAAGTGTGAATTTTGACTTCAAAAAGTTGCATTTTTGGGTCATATAATCTCAAAAGAGGGGATATCTGTGGATCCAGCAAAAACAGAGGTTATCGAAATATGGTCAAGACCAACAACAGTAACTGAGATCCGAAGTTTTCTTGGTTTGGCTGGATATTATCGACGTTTTTTAAAAGATTTTTCACGATTATCTAATCCACTCACCAAGTTGACTCGGAAAGGAGTTAAGTTTGTCTGGATAGAGGAATGTGAAGAGAATTTCAAGGAGTTGAAAAGAAGGTTATCCAGTGCACCTGTGCTCACACTGCCTTGTAGTGGAGAAAGGTTTGTGATCTACAGTGATGCATCCAAGAAGGGATTGGGGTGTGTTCTTATGCAAAATGATATGGTAATAGCTTATGCCTCACGACAGTTGAAAATCCATGAGCAAAATTACCCAACACATGATTTGGAGTTGGCTGCGGTAATCTTTGCATTAAAGATTTGGAGGCATTACATTTATGGTGAAAGGTGTGATATTTATACTGATCATAAAAGTTTAAAGTATATTTTCACACAAAAGGAGTTGAATATGTGTCAAAGAAGATGGTTGGAGCTGATTAAGGATTATGACTGCTCAATCCATTACCACCCTGGGAAAGAAAACAAGGTGGCAGATGCATTAAGTCGACAAGACCATGCTAGTTTATCCATGATGAGGATCACAAAAGATCCAATATTTATGTATTTACAAAGGATGGATCTTGGAATTATAATGGAAGGGGAAAAATCTTATCTTTCTCAAATGAATGTTCAACCATCTATACATGTGAAGATTAAAGAGGCACAGAAAGAAGATGTCGAGTTACAAAAGAAGGTGAGAAATGTTCCAGAATTCAACCTTGATTGTGATGGGATAATAAAGTTCAGGAATCGGGTTTGTGTTCCTCCCATCCCCGAATTAAAGAATGAGCTGCTGGATGAGGCTCATAGTTCATCATTCTCTATTCATCCTAGAAGCACGAAGATGTATAGGGACCTGAAAGAGTACTTCTGGTGGGATGGAATGAAAAGAGATGTTGCTGAATATGTCTCTCGATGCTTGGTTTGTCAACAAGTTAAAGCTGAGAGACAAAAGTCTAAGGGGATGTTACAACCATTACCCATACCCGAATGGAAATGGGAAAACATCACTATGGACTTTGTCACAGGACTTCCTAAAACATCCAAAGGCAATAATGCTATCTGGGTCATAGTTGATCGTCTTACAAAGTCTGCACACTTCATTCCTATTAGAGAGGATTTCTCTCTAGATCAGCTTGCCAGGATATATGTAAAGGAAGTGGTAAGATTTCATGGAGTACCACTTTCTATTATATCTGATCGGGATCCGAGATTTACCTCGAAGTTCTGGCGAAGTCTTCAGCATACTCTGGATACAGAGTTGAGTTTCAGCACTGCTTATCATCCCCAGACAGACGGTCAGTCTGAGAGAACAATTCAAACCCTAGAAGATATGTTGAGAGCTTGCTCTATGGATTTCAAAGGAGGTTGGGATCAACACCTACCTTTGGTGGAATTTTCTTATAATAATAGCTTTCACTCTAGTATTCAGATGGCTCCTTATGAAGCTCTCTATGGAAAGAAATGTAGGACTCCAACTTGCTGGGATGAAGTTGGGGAAAGAAAGCTATTAGGACCTGATCTCGTTGATGAAATGGCAGAAAAGGTCAGATCTATTCAACAACACATAAGAGCAGCTCAGAGTCGACAGAAAAGTTATGCCGACAACCGAAGAAAAGACCTAGAGTTTGAAGTGGGTGATAAAGTGTTCTTACGAATATCTCCCTGGAAGAGGGTTATGAGATTTGGAAAGAAGGGGAAGTTGAGCCCTAGATATATCGGTCCTTTCGAAATACTGGATCGTGTTGGGAAGGTAGCTTACCGATTGGCGCTTCCACCGAATCTCTCTCAAGTTCACGATGTGTTCCATGTATCTCTCCTGAGAAAGTACATACCAGATCCTTCACATGTACTCAGCTCAGAAGTTGTACCGCTGGAGCAAGATCTTTCTTATGAAGAACAGCCGATAGAGATTCTGGATCGTAGCGAAAAAGTCCTACGAAACAAGACCACTCGCTTGGTGAAAGTTTTATGGAGGAACCACCAACTTGAAGAAGCTACATGGGAGCTTGAGGATATGATGAGGGAGAAGTATCCTCATTTGTTTGTTACAAAGTGACGAATTTCGAGGGCGAAATTCTTTTTAAGGGGGGTAGAATGTAACACCGGAGACTTTTATGTTATATAAACCATCAAAGGAATCTTTTTCTACACAACACTTGCTTGGCTTGCTTTGCACGCAATCGCGACCTTCCTCGATAGCTTGCGTCGTACGCAATACCAAGTTTCACTAAACAACAATATGCTATTAAAACTAGCCGTTATGAATAGTAATAACCACTTTTTAAAATTTTATAAATTTTATTTTTCAAAATGGACTTCATTTTTGGACTCAGAATATCGAAATTAGCCTAGGGTGAAATTTTGGTATTTTTCTGAAAACTTTCAATTTTTGATGAATAGTGAAACCACTAAGTGGTAGGTTAAAATCTGAATTTTGCATAAAACTTAATTTTACCGCTTCTGTGAATGGAATTTCAAAAATCCGAGAGACACGGTTAATATCAAGGACTAAAATGTGGTTCAATGAGATGAAAATAATTTTTTGGTGAATAGTAACTTTTTACTATTTTTACCGCGGTTAATAGTAAATAGGGTAACTAAGGGTAAATATGATATCAATATTACCCTAACACATGTCTTAATTCTATTGGACAAGTGTAATTCGACCAAAAACAAACTTAGGAATAAAATATGACCATTTAGGCCCACTTGGATTAGATTAGGACATTTATTATTAATTTATTTAAAGAAGGGTTAAAATAGTTAAAATCAAAGTTTAATAAGTAAATCATTTTTAATATGGGGTTATACATAAGATAAATTCGATTGTAAATATTCATTAGAAAGATAAAAAGATTTCCTACATTATGGTATTTTATTTGTAATTTTTAGACATCAAATAATTTAATTTATTTATGACACAAAGATGATGCAGTAATTATCTTATTAATGAAATATTGACAAAATTGATAATATAAATACCAAAATAAATGTAATTTGAGACTTTTTATGAATTCCACTAATTTTCTAGGTTACTATGATATATTAATGTTGATTTAATCAACTTGGTTCGAACATATAATTCTGTTATGACTTTCACAAAAATCATATATCAAATAGTGTCAAAATTGACACAAAATAGTTTTTAAATAAAATATTATATTATTAATTGTTATTTTATTTCTAAAAATCTAAGGTTCGGCCAAATGACTTAGATAAGGATATATATATTAATAATAAACAATTTGGGGTTCGTTTGGCATGTTATAGTAAGTGTATTAACCATATAGTTAAAGAAAACAAAAAGACACGGTAAAAGTTAAATTAATTAACTTAGAGTTAAATCTAATTGATAAGGTTAAAATAATACCCTAAACTTGTCTAAATCTTATTGGTTTATAGGATTTCGACCCTTCCCCACTTTAGCTTCGAAATAAGACCCTTTGGAACCATTATAAACCGATTTTGACTTTAATATAAAATAATATTTTGAGATATTCCTAAGGTGCCCCTCTCCTCCCTTATAAAAGGGCACCTCCTCCCCCTCCTCCTCACACCAATTTGAGCACTCAAGCTCGGCCAACCCCTGCCATTTTCTCCTCTCCACTTCCCTAGAATAATCCTAGAGGTCCTGGTCTTCTCCAAAGACCAATATTAGTTCCTTAAGTGGAGGATTCAAAGAGGCGTTCCAAAGAAGAGGTAATATCCATTACCGATCTTTTCAATTTCTTTCTTCTTCAACTTCTTCTTCTTTAGTTGTTTCATGATAAAGTAATAACATCAGTATTACTTACATACTGATATGTTATTATAAATATGAAACAACCCTAATTCACCTTCTATCCATCCTACGGAAAAATGAAATCACCGCGCGTGCGTACGTACGGAATACCGTCTCCACGCCGTGGTGTAATCTATTTTCCACCATCACCTTACAAGGATGGGTATAATGGTGTAATGAGTAACTATATATGATTATTATTAAGTAATATTGATACTGAAATAATATATATATATACTCCAATACAATTCCACGATCATAGGAACGATATCATCACTCGTGCGTACGTACGGAATACCGTCTCCACGATGTGATGCGACTCGTTCTACATGATCTTCATTTCATAATGATTATATAAATGAATTGAATGAATGAATATGGTATATACTACACTAATACCATTCTGTAAATGAATTAAAGATAAGAATAAGAAATTATTCAACAAAACACGCATAAGAACAAAAAGTTATAAAGACCCGAGTAACAAGTAACAATGAAATATTACTAACAAGAAGCTAATAATATGACCATATATGATATCATATCAATATGTATGATTCTGGAATAAGTCAATAACATTATTTAAACCATTATACAGGAGCTTCAGACACGAACAAAGCAAATCGGACCTAAGGTAAGGGAAATATCACAATCTCATTTTTATCCGAGATTGTTTATTCGTAAGTATTTACTAGGGTGTATTTTATCATCCACATCCATATTTACTCAATATGTAATATTATTTCCATCCACCTAAAATTGTTTAAATCCATATTTACCCTTCGGTGAGTTTTTAGTAATATGTATGAAAGGAATATTTTGTCGTTTTTCGTACGAGGTACTTTTTGACTTTTCCGACAAAAGTACGAAGAATGTTTTTTTAACTTATACGGCACGAACGGATTTCTACTGTTTTATAAAGCCTTATTTTAATGAAGCTTCCTCTAAAAGATTTCATGACTATTTTCAATAAAATCTCTTTCTTTTAAAATTGCATGATGTTTTGTGAAAAGAAATTGATTTTGAAGAAGAAAGGATATTTTCCTCAAGAATTCAATTCAAGTGTTTTATCAAAATTATTTTCCATCTAAGATAATAAAGGGTTCTGTTTCTATCCATATTTTTTACATTTATTTGACTATGTTGTGATGGAATTATGTTTATGAAATCCTTTATCTTATATGAATTGATTTATGATGTCATGATGTTTCAAGAATCCCATTTTTGTTACATGTGTTATGCGATGATGTATGTTTTATGATTACGTGGCACACATAAGAAAGGATTCATTATAAGATGGGTGGGACCTATATCTCCCTCCAATGCATTGGGTAATGATTTTATATCTCATGAGATAGACATGGCTGGAACGGAAGGTTATTTCGGTTCAGTGATACAGGACTGAAACGAGGAGTGAACTCGGTTCAGAAAGGGACTTTGTCCACTAAGATAGTCTTGGCAATGAGTCATGACTAACAAGAAATGATTTTCCATGATTATGTGTGCATGCCACAAAGTTTCAAGTTTTATGTTATGATTATGGGGATCTCATTTTCACTTCTATGATTTATTCCATGTTAAGATATTATGATCTCTTTTGCAGGTTTTGATTTTCAAAAAGATATGATATGATTTTTATTTCCTTTATTTTCCCTTGCTGAGCATTTGGGCTCACCCTTTTATGTTTTCTTTTACCCAGGTCAGGAAGATGGATATTAAGTAGAATATGCTAAAAGGGACCCTATATATGATGAAATAAATGAGAGACACTGTAGAAGATTTATGAACCAGTTGTTTATGTTTCCCAGTTTCTAAAGACACTATACCTATACGGTCCTTTGTGGTTTTGTCATATGTTGTAATAAGTGTGCTTCAATTTTGAAGTATTAACAATGTATGTAAAGTATGGGTCGTTATAATAGTAGAGTGGTTAAATTGAAATCTATTAAAACTCATGACCATTACATTTTTCATGATGAGTTGATTGAAGTAGAAATACCTCATTTAATATCCAGTAATGTAAGGGTAATTATGATTAAATATTTCTACCTTAATAGAGATCCATGTTTTTAAGGATGAGTAATTGTTTTTTGAAATAAAAAACATAGAAAGAGGCACCATTGATCGTATATGTGTTAGAAAAAAATATCCTCTATATTTTTTTACTTTTATATTATATCTAACTATCCACATTCAAAAACAATATTCTTGGGGACCCATCTATTTTCATTGGATGTGTAATACCTTGTGTCTGGATAGGTTATTAAATTCTAAGAGAATTTTAGTTTTTATCTTTTATAATGATCCCTTTTTAAAACCAATACTCAAAAAATTATTATGAGAATTTTAACAACCATAATGAGTATTTTATATGGGGTTGAAGGATTTTGTGATGACCCAAGTGTTTGGGCTACCATTAGAGGATGGATGGATGATTGATCTACTATAACATTATAATATCCGGCTATTTATTTCATGACCAAATGGGTCATGATATGAATTTTAAAGGACATGGGGTAATCCCCCTACCATAGCGGGCTATGACATGAATTGTAGGTTCATTATGTGATAGGATATTATGTGGTTTATTTAGTAAAAAGGGGTCTCTCACCACCCCCTTGTTTTGGGACAACAGATCATACACATGGGGGCACATCCAGACCCTCCCCCTCTCTTCTTCCCCTTGATTTGGGGTGGTTCTTGGTAGTGTCTTCCAATTATTATAGATAATATCTTCCATAAATGTTTGTCCCGTCAGTATTCCCTAATATAATTGATTTCGGTTTATGTTTTTTTGGTGATTTCCACTTGGGAATGGGGAAACATCCCCAATTGATGGTGATTTAACCCAACATAAAAATAGAAGAATTAGAGATGCATTCTTCACATTTTCATCATTATTTCTGTGGAGGAAAGAAACTACCAAAATTAATTAAGGGTTTTTTATTGAATTAAATTAATTTATAATTTAACTAGGTATCTGTGGTTAGGAATTATTCTCAGGTTGGTGTCATGGGTGTGTTACAAACTCTCCATGTTATGTTGGTCGAGGTTTTGGCAACATGGGGGGTGAATTGTAGGGGAATTAGCAATTATTATTATTATTTTAAATTTATTAATTAATTATAATTAATTAATTATAGTGTGTGGTGAAAAAAAGAGCTCAACTAGTTGTGAAATCTTGGTTGAGGATAAATCAGTCTTAGATAAGGCTAGATGGTCTTGGGTAGAAGATTCTAGCATTTGAAAATAAAAGGAAAATATTCTAACGAGGTAGGTGGTTCTTGGTGACTTCTTTACTGATTAATTCATTTTATTTATGCTACTTTTGATACACTATCTCACCCTTTAGGTAATTTACCTACATGAGTAATTAATTTAATTTTTAGATTAAATTAAAAATAAATTATTACGTTGAATTTCAAAAAGTCAGATGGAACAAAGTGACTAGGCCACATTGGATCTTGTTGACTACCTAGATCATCTTGGTCTCTAATGGGAAAGGTCGTGATTTACTTGGGTATGCAATATGATTTTTATACCCTGGGGTGGGAATATGAGTGAGTGACCTTGTGGAAAGTGTGAATAATACCTAGAGACCTCTTCGTAGATGTGAGGGATATACCGGGATACTAGACTATGTGAGTGATTGTGTGGACCTTAGGGATGTTGTGAGAAATTCGAGCTAGAAAGGAAGTTTTGGGGAAAGGGATTATTTTCCCCTATGAAATTTTTTACAAAGTGGGTTTTCCTTGAGTGTTTTATGATGGGATAGGTGTTCATACTGACCTCATAATGACATGGGATTTGAAATGGTCTTTATAAAATCTCTTGGGAGTGATGCCACTGAGGTAGGTTTTGGAGGATGGTTGGGTTATGACTATATTAGTATGTATTTGGGGGATGTACTAGCCAAAAGTGGTGGGTTTCTCCCTGAGAAGTCATTTTTATCAAAAAGAAATAAGGTGGGTGTGTATGATTGAAGCGACCTAGTGTAACCCGATGGGTGCTCCAATATTGTACTAACCCTGAACAGGCACACATGGATACAAGTACAAATGGTTTTGGGTGTCACTATAGAAACTAAAATGAAGGTGAAACCTCATGTGTTTTGAAATCATGATGTTGGGAATTGGTGTTTGAAAAATGATTTTGTTGTTTTTTTATTTACATTACTTGGGGTTTCCCAGTATTCCTAGGAATCAAAAATTGATCCTGAACCTATTAGGATTTACTAAGTCACCCAAGAATCACCGGATGAGATGGATATGACCTTGGGATGCATGAGATGTCTAGAATACATCCTCGTAATATTTTTGGATAGATTCCATGTTTGACTATAATGCATTATGGTTGATACAATGATGGATTCCTAGTGGTGGTTCCAAGTATCCAAAATTAGATCATATTATTGTGTACATTCAGGAATGCTTGAGATTCTAGCGATTCAATTGATGTAATGTGACTATTTATAATTCCTGGGAGTTGATATTCCAATAGTGATACCATTAGTCCATCATAAATACTTATGACCCCTAGGATATGAATGGATGTATGAAGTGTTAGGTGATTATATATCCCTAAGAACATATGTTAGACATCCTCAGTGTGATTGTTGTATCCCCTTAATTGATGCCTAGGACACACCCCCCCCCCCCATATTGGGTTGATACACCCATTTGGTTTGGATGAGAATCCATGTGATGTGAACTCCTAGGTTTATTATTATGGGATCTAGGTGGGTACTCCATTGGATTTCTTGGGATACCAATGAATTATTCATTTATCATTGTATAGAATTTACTAAGGCCTTACCTATCATATGATTCAATGTTTATTATGATGGATATGAATTTCTTGGTGCTACAATGGGGTTTAGCCTAAGGGATTTAGGATGAGGGATGCTTGGTGATACATTAGGGTCCACCACTCATCATGATGGGGGAATGAGCATGTGACATCCTGGGTGTTTATAAACATCCCCCTGAGGTGAGTATATTTCTCATAGACACCCCAACACTAGCTGAAGTAGGTATGTTCAATCAAGGTCTTGTACTTGAGGTTAAACAATGGTTTTTTGGTGTGTACCTACTTTTATATACACACCCTATGGTGGTTGTGATATGTTGTTTGGAATGGTAATAATTATGTTCTCAGATACATTTTAGCATTAGTCCAAAGTAGGTATTGTGGTTGTATTTTATATATATTTTTTAACTATTTATTTATTTATTTTCAGCATTTCACAAGAATAAATAAATCAATTTATTAAATAATAATGGGCCATATTTTTGTTCCCTTATGAGTTATTTAATAACACCCTACTCACTAGAAAATGGAACTTAGGTACTTGGGAAACACATACTTGGTTGTAGGCATAGGTTTTTCTTGGGGATTGGTATTATTTGATCTAGAGGAGAAGCTAAAATGGTTTTGAGATCGGGATGAGATAAGTCTTGGGGTAGGAAATATATTCTCTTCTATAGTTGTATTTTTTATATTATTTTTTTTGTTTTTATTTTGGATCATCATGGTTAGAGATCAGTTTTGAATTTGAGCATAAATATTTGAGTTGTATAACTTTTTCATCGAGTCATCTAATTATAACATGTTTATTTTCATTATAATTATGCATAATTTGATATGTATGTTGTTTGGTAATTTACAGTTATTTTAAACTTATATAAGGGTTATATTCACCAAATAATACCACCATAGACCCGCACTACTATTCGGTAGCCTTTGGCATACTAGGAGGTGTGCCTGAGGCCATTTGGTGGTCCAGTTCGAAAACTATTCATGGTGAGTCAAGTTAGGGAATTACAAAGTGGTATTAGTGATTTTTTATTTATTTATTTTAATATCTTTGAAAATGGTAGGAAGGATATATAGTAATGTGTTAGATCTTGAGATGGATACTGGGCTAGTCATTAATGAACACTTATTCTAGTAATAATTTTTGGTCATTATAGGCTTCCGATTGTTTTTCCTAACAAGTGATGTTATAGTTATATGATTTTCACTTTATGTGAAACACATTATGTTTGATTTTTATGATTTATATTGGATTTTTTTCTCTTGTTTCATTTAATAGAGACCAATTCAAGATTTAACTCTTGGCCTATAGTGGCAAGAGGCATCTCATGCATAATTCTTGGGAAATAGGGATTCATGTGACATATAGGCATGCTAGTAAGTGATTTATGTCACTGATGAGAGGTATATCTTTTTTAGGTGTCATCAACAAGATATATAATGATTTCCAATATAATCTATTGGTGGAATTATACTTAGGTGAACTTAAATGAATTGATATTATTATTTATGATGAATGATTTTTTAGGTCTATAAAATATGCTTAGTGATGAGGAAGATGATGCATTCCATTTTGAATGAGAGGGTAAGTTACACTTGTATGTCAGTGTGGTCATTGGATACCTTTATAATGAACCACCTATGGGTTTCTATTACTCAAACTCGGTTACATAAAGTTTCATTGAAAACCAATATGGTGTTTTATCATATATCTTGTAATGAAACTCTACATAAATTGCTCATGTGATTTTGGTTTTCTAGATATAGATCATCATATGGTGATTTTGATAGAACATATATTCCTGTGATATGTGACTAGATCCTCTAGGGAGAAGTTTGATGTGAAAATACTCAAGGAGGGTGATTCCCTATGATTGGATCGGTATAAGAACTTGATCCATTGTCTTTAGAAAACATGTTGGTTATTAACCTATAGGATGAATTGCTTAAAGTGTCTGTAACAACCTATATGGCCGATTTTCATATAACTTAGAATTGAATTCTATATAACTGAACCTCATTTTCTTAGTTCATTTTTATGGACAATCTAAGATAATTTCATTATATATATACCTGATGAGATCATTTTTATTGATGGGGGAAGTCCTATGTGTGGATGTATGATGAGGATCTATTCTTGATGGGATAATGGTTTTTATGGGTGTATTGGATACTGAGGTCTATATAAGACCCCTTTAGTGGGTATTTTGTAACATGAGATATAATGTGTTGTTTGAGATGGTTGCAATAATTACTATCCCATGAGTTATAACCTATATGTGATACATGACCTGTTAGGTCTAGTTGGGATACCTAGAGTCATTTAGATTCAATTTGGATCATAGTGGGTCATTGTTAAGTGATGATAGAGGGAATATCATGATAGGGGTTGGCCTAGTCTTACTGGTGGCTTAGAGATGGTAACCATATGGGTATTCTTTATGATGATATTGATACATGGAAGGTTTTACAAGTTTTATTTGATAGGCATGGTGATTCCTTGGTTTTTTAGGGGAATATAACCTTGAGTGATTTTTCCTTTGGGAATCAAAGACAAATTCAAGGTCATAACCAGTCAATTTCTTAGCCTGTTTGGATCTAAATTTATCTTAGTAGTGCGGTGAGATTATCCAGATATGCTCATTATTATAAATAAATTCTCGTTACTTTTCATTCATATGATGAATCATAGAATAGGAAAAGTGACCAATTTTTAATAGGAGTGCGAAGGGTACTCCGGGAATGATGAAACTTTCATTTGTGAAGAGCATAATTAGTGGTTAGGAAATTGAGCCTATTTTTTGATAAAAACTCATTGGATCATGATTTCAGTTTTATGAATAGGTTTTACGTGAGTTTACTCCCATTATGTTGATCGAGACCAAGACCATGAATGTGGATCAACACAATACTTATTGACCATTAAATCAGTGAGTGATTATGGGAATGACAAGGATTAATGAAAATGATGATTTATGGGGGGATTAGTTTTTTTTGTTCTTAGATCAAATTGAAAAACTCCCTTCTTGGTTAAGGATACATCAGAAGTGGATTGGGTGTGGTGGCATGGAATATCTAGGTTTATCCAAGGATGGTATTTCCAAGGATAGATTACTATGGCCCGGGATTAGTGAAACATGTGAAGTGATGGAACCTATTGAGTTTGTGATCAAGGAGTTATATAAGGTAATACATGTGGTGGGGAGTCCACAATTTCCCATTTGAGGGTGTATCCTATGTTATAAAAGTAATTTTGGAGGATTTAAATGATGATGTTCCATTAATTGGGAACATGTGCTAACTGATGTTTCGTAATGGATCTCTAGTATGAATGGAATAAGAAAATACAGTAATTATATGTGGTAATGGAAAATGTATGAGCTATATAAGAAAAAACCTTATATCATAGTGGTCATTTTCAATGTGATATTGATCAATAGATGACAGGGGATTCACTTAGATGTTTATGAGTTATAAATTTGAAATATCTTGTTTTTTATAAGTTCCATATGTGGGATTTTTTGAGGATTTTGAAGAGACCATACATTATCATTTGGCACAAATTAATTTAGATATGATCTAAAGGAGGTTCATGATATGAATCATGATTTATGACATGTTATAGATAAATAACCATTGATTCGTGACATATTTCATGGGGTGAACCAATCTCGTGACAAGCATCCGTGGTGAACCATTTTCTCCATGTGGTTCAATGGTTAAAAACTAATTTTGTTACATATATCAAGGGTGAATCACTTGATTTTTTAATAAAGGTTTTTTTTGGGTAACATTTCTTATGATGTGAGGGGAGTTGGTGTTGTGGATTGGGGTATGAGCAGGACCCCAGGTGTGGGGTTCATTTTTTGAAACATTGAGTTGTAGGTAGGTGTTTCTATTAAGTATGTGTCAAATTTCAAAACAAAGGGGTTTTTAAGGAAGTCACCCATAGGAAGTCTGATTGGTTATTTTTCTAGATTTTGGATGTGGTGAGAGGGGAACAATATCAAGAGTGTCATGGGGGTGTGTGTAGAGGTTTATTTGACCATTGGAATGGAATACTTGGTAGGTTTTTTTTATGGTGGATAGTTCCATAGTTTTGAGTTATCCTTGGGAAGCGGAGATGAGTGTGGTTATCACTATCTTAATATTGGCATCCGTTAGTTGTAAGGTGTCTTGGTTATTATGGAACTATGTGTTCAGTGTCTGGAGTTGTGCAATAGAAGTGTGTTTAGAATTTAAAGATCTAGTTTGATAGTTTTATTGTGATTTGGTGAGCTCAGTATATCAGGTTCATTAGTTAAATAGTTGGTGAGACTTCTCATAGATGAAAATTTTTATAGTGGGGAGATTTTGATACCCTATTTCCTAATGAATTAATAAATTCAAGGGTAATTTATGTTTTCTTTTTTGTGTATATTTTATTTTTAGATCCAAGAATCCAAAAGGTATTAAAATCATTTTATTGAATATAAATAATGTTTTTGGATAGATTTTATGTCTACGGTGATGAATCAAGAGTTCTGGGAAGTGTTGGAGGAAGGATGGATGGTCGAGCTGGTACAAAATTGCAATATCATACAATTAATTGTGTGACCAAAGGTTTAACACCATTAATTTTTGGGGATAGGGGGAATCCATTTAATATGGTGGATCATGATGTGAAATACAGGTTAACACCAGGATTCTCAATCCCCCTATTTTGGGAGGATGGATCATGAACAAGAGTGGAAATTGGTTAGCCCCTCCCCCTATCTTCTTCCCCCTTGATTTGGGTTGTTTTGGGGGATTGTTTTTTGAGAAACTATATCTATGATCCTCCAACATCTTTTTATTTCCTACATTACAATAATTTTAGATGATTTTATTTTAGGTTTTTTTTTTCATTTCCACTAGAGCATTGTGTAAATCAACTTGATCAATGTGGTTTTTTTATCAACTTGAGTAGAGAAGAACCTAATATTAGGTCTTCATGTTTTTAAATTTCTTTGTAGTATAGGTAAGATACTACCCTAATTTATTAAAAACATTGGTTAATTAAATTAATCCGTTGAATAAATCAGTGTTTTTGGTTGGTTTTTTTTCTCAGGTTGGTGTCGCGAGTGTATTATGTACCCTCTAGGTGTGGTTTTTCATATTTTTAGTGATGCGGTGGTTCTTGGTGGGGGATTCAATGATTATATTTAATTAGTTTAACTTAAATAAATAATTAAAATTGTTTATTATCAAAAACATATGGTTCATGATTTAAATAAGGAGCTCGAGGGTAGTTCGAGCTTGGTTAAGTCATGGTCAATCTTAGATAATTTTGGAAGGGCCTGGGAAACTATTATTATTGAAAAATAAAATAAAAGTATTCTAATTAGGTACATGATCCTCAGCACTTAGAATATTCCTTAATGAAATTTATTTATGTTTTTTATGATACACCATCTTACCCTTGAGGTAATTGACCTGCCTGGGTAATTATTTAAATTAATAAGTTATGTTAAAAATGTTTTATAACAATAGATTAAACTAAGTCATATGGAATGAAGGGCCAAGTCCTTGTTGGATCTTGTGAACAACCTTGATCATCTTGGTCACTGATGGTTGTGGTCATGAGAACAACCTTGATCATCTTGGTCACTGATGGTTGTGGTCATGAGTTTTTTTGGAATTCCCTATTATGTGTTCACTTCTATGGTTAATTTACCTTGGAACCCCAGAAATGGATAATGGAATACAAATAGGATGGGAAAATTTTAGAATGTGGAATACAATAATGTTTCTAAAATTATTAGTGCCATAAAATGTCATGGATGATGGTTTCTTGATGAAAAAAGGGGGTGTAGTTATGTTTATGTTTATTATGATTTCCCTATATTTAGCTAAAACTAGAATGTGAAATGGGAATGGTGATTTTGAATGAGAAACAATAAAAGGGAATTGGGTGGCGGATTATTGGTTAATGAAATAAATCAATGTATATGGTCTGAATAAATGTGATGAATAATGAGTAAATGGATCCTGAATGGGGTATGTAATGATGAATTTTTGGGAATGGGTAAATGATTAAATGGAGAAATAAATGTGGCTGAAAACTAGTTATTAATGGGGGGAAATTAAATGATATGATTATACAAAAAAAAATTATGTCTGTGGCCGCCTTTTTATGAGTATTAGTTGTTATGTTGTTGTTATTTCCTTATTATTCCTTGTGTTATTTTATGTGTGAGAATTATTTTGTGTCTAGAAATTCTAGGAATTATATGTACTAAGTTTGGATGTGGTGGAATGTTTCATGGGATATAATGGATCATCATGGTTAAAAAGATTTTAAGGGTTATATTAGCTCACAGTGGTTAGACATTAAGATGGGTTGTAATGGATCAAGGTTGTATATACACATGGCATGTGATGAATTACAAATTTTAGTGAACTTATAGTTAGACAGATGAAAGGATGTGGTGGTTCATAGTGGGGGTTATGCATTGTAGGGGTAGGGCGCAAGTGTTATGCTCAATATGTTCACAATACCATACTATTCAGAAAGGAATTTGGTTTGTGGGGAATATAAATGGAAGGAAGAGGGAATAAGGTTGATCTTATTTAATTTTACATTACCCTATCAATGGATGGTTGAAAATTGATGGGATTATGGTGATTGTGTCAATGTTCTTGTGGATGTGGATATTTTTTATTGTGGTGATGCAGTTAAAAATGTATGGCATGATGGTTGATGATAGGTTTCTAGTGTTGACTCATACTCACATCCATGTAATTATGAGAGGGTGATCAAACCAGTATGATACTTCTTTGAGGGATAACCCATGGGTGATAAGATAGAGTATGATGAGTATAATATGGACTTATAGTAAGAAGTTTTATGGGGTTGATTATGGATTGGTGGTTGGTTTGGTGAGTTTTTTGTTAGTAAATTTGTATTTGGTTGTGGATGTGGTGGAAGAATGGAACAAAATAGTGGATATGGTTTAATTGATTCTCCTTGTTAGTTTATGATATTTTGGACTTTGTTTATTCATATTCCCTATATTATTATTGTTCATGATTATGTTTTGATCGTTTTTTGGTTGGTTTCACACATTATTATACTTGAATATTTATTTCACACTAAGGTTGATCTATTTTGAGGGATGATCCTACTGAGTAGTCCCAAGTAATCACCCCACCATAGTTTGTCAGTGCATTCTGGTTAGATCACCTGATCAGAATCTAATATTTAGGTATATTGGATAGAGTTGGTAGTGTTCCTTGAATTTAGAGTTTCATTTTTTTTATTTTAAAATTTTACTTTCCTTGTGAGATAGGCTAGTTTCCTATGTTTTATATTATACTTATAGATTTTATCAGTGGTTGATTAACTATCTCTTGATTCTATATTATTATTATGGAAATTCCTTCCATGTGTGAGATTTTATTTATATACCCTAATTGTTAATTTCTAACCTCTATCTTACTAAAGGCATTTCCTAGGAGGCCATTATATCACTTTATCCATTATCAAACTAGGTGGGTCCATTGTCAACCTAGGAGGCATACCGTTGGAGCAAAGGTTTCATGAAACATATGATAGAACAAATGTAGGAATTCATAGGATTCCATGGATTACATTGATTTATTAAGACCATTTTGAATGCTTGAGGATCCAAGATTCAAATGGCGATACAATTAGACCATTTTGAATGTATGGAACCCCATAAATAAATTTGAGATATAAGGTGTTCACTAGATGTATATCCCTGAGAATGGGTGTTGTACATCCTGAGTTTGACTATTAGATCCACTCAATTTATTACTAAGACACCCACTAGGATTGGGTGGATTCATAAGTTTGGTTTAGTCGAGGAGTCATGTGATGTGGATACCTAGGTTTGTAACCATATAATTTATTAGGGTATTCCATTGGATTTCATGTGTTTCTTGGGAATAAGTTATACTAGATTTATAGGATTTTCTAGGATCTTTCCCTGCGTAGGAATCATATTCTGACATAATAGTTATGAATACCCATGTAGTATCATGGGATTCAACCTGAGGGATTGGTGAGAGGGACTTTTCATAGATTCGTCACCAATAATTCCTTGTTATCCTAAATATGCAATATATTCCACACCTAGGGTCAATCTCTCAAGGAGGCCTCTCACATACACTAATTTTCTATTATCACAGTTTGAAATTATAATATACTACTATAATAAAATAATAACAAAATTATGTTTTTTATGAAATTCATGATATTAATATATATATAATAAAATGAAAACTAAAATTTAAAATACAAAGAATACAAGACATGGAGATTTTAGTGAGAATTTGTTTCCATTCATTGGATTTCACAATGATTCTATCATTTTTATCTAAAAACATTATTCTCAATACATCATTTAATTTGTAGATCAACCATATTACTTTGCACTCTCATGTTTAATTGTTATTATCACACACCGACAGTCCACATATGAGACAATAATCCCTCACATCACTAAAAAAAATGATAATCCACCTCATATGTAGCATTATGATGATGAATGAGATGAATAAAATTTGAACAAGAATAAGAACTCAATTTTTGTGAAATAGGGGTAAACGATTTCCAAAACCAATTTCAAAAATACTAAATTCATATAATAAAATAAATACACGACATTTAATCACAATGAACTCAAGAACCACCACCACCCCCTTCAAAAAAATGAAGTTTCTTTTTTTATTATCATGGATATTAGAAGGATCATGGTTGGGGAAAAACGAAATTAAATGACATGATATTTTAGAAAAGAAAACTATGTTAATATAAAATTCGACATGAAACACCAAGCTTAAATGACCTGTAAAATATATTACAATTATAAACTTATCATTAAATTGGTGGGTATAAATATTAATAACTAATTTATAATACATATATTTATATATACATCTTTTTGTTTCTTAATAAATATAATTTATTGACAAATGGTCATTAAATAATCCAAAAATTTTTTTGTAAAGTAATTTAATTCTTAAAAACATATTTTCTTCAAAAATATTTTTTATAGATTTCTGCTAGAAAATAGTAAAAGTAATTTTTCAAATTTTGGACAAAATATTTTCTAAACATAACTTATTTTTTGAAATATACATATCAAAATTAACTTAGGTTGAAATGTTGGGATCTTTTGAAAAATATTGATTTTTCAGTGAATAGTTAAAAATAAATATTTTGGTAAAATTCGATTTATTTCCAATAAGTTAAGTATTCTAAAATTATCATTATGTTTTTAATATAATTTAAATTAAAAAATTTATTATTTAGTTATATTAAATCCACTTTATTACATTGAATCATCTTTATATTGTATTTTATGGAAATTTTATTTTTGGGTTTAAAAATGGGTTTTTTCAAAAAAAAGTATTTTAAAGTGGATAATTTATATCATTTTTAATTAATTTAGAAAATCCCTAATGTAGAATTATTTAAATGAAATTTTAATATTATATATTAATAAATATTAATTTCCTTTTTTACAAATATCATTATGATACATAGAGATATTATAAAATCATATTTTTCATCAAAAAACAATTCTTGAAACCCTCTTTTTTGTTGCATCTACATTGTTAGTTTTAAATTAAATTTTCATAATTATATGAATTTAATTTGTGAAAATTTATCTTTTATTTTTAATCATAATAATTTATATTATCTAATTATTTCATCTTAATTTTTTACCATAATGAATATTGAAAGTAGTAAATATTAATTATTACAATTAAGGTGAATTTTTTTTTATGGGGGGGGGGGTTAAACTAAAATTATAAGAGTGAAAATGACATAAAATTTTTCAAAATTATTTTTTGGATATAATTAGACATTATAATTTATAAGGCATGACAATGACCCATTTTTAATCCATTTGGCATGTAGAAAATATGGGTAAAACGTTTTCTTTTCAAAAATTACAAGTCTACCACTCACCTCACTTATAAAAGGCCACAACCTATCCAAAATTGTTCGCATATTAAATGTAGAGACATAATTTATTCATTATAATAATTTCAAATATTTATATATATATTTCTAGAAGTAGGTGTTGAGACGTCGTTCAATTCCGAGGCTCGGTGTGACCATAATTAATTTGATAAAAAAATCAAATATATTTTATATTACACACCCTAGATACCAAAATGAAAATGGAATGACTCTTAAATGGTTTATCGGATCATAATTCTGATACTACTATTGGGTTTAGAACATGGTGTTTTCCATAAGTGTGATATAAAATGAGTCAGTGGGAGATGTTCGGACCCCTCGCTTATTGGAGGTGTGTTTAATGAATTATTTATTTAATTAGTTAGATGATTTTTAATCACAATAGATATGGTTATATGTATATCTCCCTATAAAATCTTTCTAGGTTTGGGTCATAATTTTTGGAATTCACCGGTGAGAGCTCATTCCTATTCCCTTTGATGAATGATGATGAAAATCGAGAATCAAGCAGATTAGGATGCAACGAAAGCATCATCTTCCTTCGAATCATTGTAGAACAAGTTATTCATTAGTGATGAATCAAAAACAAAGGAAATACTTTTAAATTTGTGTTTTATGACCTTTATTAAATGATTTAGTGGGTTTTTAGTTGTTCTTAAATCAACACCTTTTTTGCACCCTCTCCATGCGCCTAAGTACTAAAATATCAATTTTTATCAGTTGATTTCTAATCTAAAATCTTTGTTATTGGTATTTGTATAAGAAAAATTTCCTAAAGATATTTAAATGGTAGTTTATGGTGATTTTATAGCTCGCTTATTCATGTTCTTTTTCCATTGGATCCCCGCGGTCCTAACTCGACTTTTCTAAGAGGTATTGTGCTTGATCAAACCCACAGATTCATAGTGAGCCAATGAAGTGACAATCTTTTTCTGAACTGAGCACAAATCTGGGATCTTTGTGGGGTGAGGATGAACTTTTTGGGAACATGAGATCAAGGAATTGAGGATCATTGGAGCCGGGATGTGCAGAACAAATGATTGTTCACTGAATCTTCTCGGGAGCTGATTTTTAGTGAATGAAAGCCGACAAGCATGAGATCCAATCAGATATAATGATTTAGGGCTGATTCTAGGTGATATATATGGTAGTTGGAGTATATTCATGCATGAGGATAAGATCTAATATTTCATCAAAAATCTATACTACATGCAATGTGGTATAAAGAACGTACGACGTGTATATCCCTTAGCAGTGGTACTAGGGTTTCAAAAAATCTAAGGGGGAAACATTGTATAACCCTCCCTCACATTTCATGTAACCTTCCTCAGTTAGACAACTCTTGTGATGGGTCACGTGGAAAATAAGTTGTGAGGGAGTAAAAAACCTAAACCATATTGTGTACTGAGGTACATGGGCATGAGGTTTGGTACACAGACGTGACAAGAAGTACACATCCCTGACCCCGGTTATCCAAGACATATTGTGTAATCCTCCTACACACATTGTACTTCTTCACAGATGCGAACACATGTGTCGGATGGAGACATGGTCAGGATTTGAAGTGATTCAACACACCGTTTGGGTCCCCTCACATTTCATATACTCCTTGATCTCTTGTGATTTAAATTCGAACAACCATATCTCTTTCATTTGAACATGAATTTTGGCTTGTGAATATCCTATCATGTGTGTTTTTCATGTAATACTTAATGGTTCCCTCATTTGTTGATTTTGAGATACGATTTGAAATGTTTCGAGCATGAAATCTTTTCAGGTGACCCCAATGAAGGATGTGATCAAGCAGGATCACCAAATACATACTCCCGAGTGGACCCATCTAGTTGGGTTGTGCATGGGTCCTCGATGGATTCTAGAGTAGAACCCTCTAGCAGGGCTGGGAATGGGTCCTCTATAGACACCCAAGTGTAACCCTCCAGCTGGGATAGGCATGGGACCTTGATGACTATTAGATTTAAACCCTCCAGCTAGGCTAGGTATGGGTCATTATCCACTTGATTGGAACTCTCCTACTTGGCAGGGCATGGTTCCTCCATCGACTATCAGAGTGGAACCCTCCAGCTAGGCTGGGCATGGGTACTCAACTACCAAAGTGAACCTTTATATCATAACAGGGTATGGGTCCCCTACCTAGAATTTATGGATACTTTGTTGTGCGGTATAGTGATAAGATGTGGTTTGCTGTATCTCTGGACTCAGGAGAAAGAGGGAATCTTCCACCCATTGAGATGCATTTTTGTGATTAAATTTAAATAGTGTTTTTAAGTCAATGTCCCCCAAATAGGATAGTTTCAAGGTGGGTTGATTTTGTTACTTATATTTTATTTTCTATGAAGATGTGTGAGATGTTGGGCATAATTCATGGAGTTTTGGAATAACTAGCTACTCTTATTCTTGGGATGACCTGTGAGATGTAGATCCCCTTACTCTATCATTTGTTATTATTTGACTGGGCATATATATATATATATATCCTTTTACTGCATCTATTCCTTGGACTTAGACACTATCTTTCCAAGAGAGGTGAAGATGTGTGTGGTATTATATGTGCTTTATGTGTTCATCTTCTCATGATTGGATGAGTCTACTCTCCTACTATAGGCAGAAAATTTTCGATGAGTAGTTCATGTACTCACTATGTTGAGCCCCTTGTATTTAGATGAGGGCACTTTAACTCTTTTTTGGCTGATATGTACTCTTTTAATGTACCTCATGCATCTTCTATCTTTATCTTCTATTTTATCTCTTACTACTTCCCCTAATCCTTCAAGGAGTCGTACATGGTATGTTTATAATCACCCCTATGTTGGATTCAGCCACACATGTCATTTCGTATGCAGACGATGGACATGTTGACCGTTATTATAGAGGGGCATTGAGATACTGGGTGCATAGACCACGTACAGTAGTCGAAACTTGGGATTCATGAGCTGGGTTATCTTTTGGCTATTTACATTTCCATTTTTCTATCAGGTTGGGACACATTTATGGTTGGGCATGTATTTTTTTCCTTTACTTTTCATCAGACACTACTGTACTTTTGTATTATCTAGAGGTCCATGCATTATTTGTTTATTTTATAGCAGTTTTTCATATTTTATTCATTCCCTATGAACTTTTCAATTTAGTTGGTTGTGTGTGTGTGTACATGTACTTAGGAAAAGGCCTCCCTGAGTTAGTTATTCCTTCGTCACTTGTTTCCACCCCTGTCCTATGGAGGTGTGCTTGGGGAAGTTACAAATTGAGATAAGGATTGAGTCTTTGACTATTTTTCTTGATCCAACTCCCCATTGGTTGTTGATATATATATATATATATGCTCATATGACTGCGGTACTCCTTGATAACATTCAAGATGCCTCTTTGACAATAGAGAGTTAGGATACCCTCTTTGTTTTGTGACAATGACCCTATAAGTGATGTGGCCTCAATTAAAGGTCCATATCATGACCTCCTTCCTCCACATGGGCAGGTAACAACACCTCCACCTTTTGAACAGCAAATCAACCTATCAGTGTAGGCTGAGGACGTGCACGGGCAGAACACACTTCTTGATTTCCAGCATCAGAGACAATTGAGGTTACACGGTGAGACAAATCCTCAGGCATTAAAAAATGGGCTCAAGTCTTCGGCCCACATCATCAAGCTTATCCAAACACCGATGAATCATGTGGTGGAATTTGTATCTATCCTTTTCTATGGAGTATCTAGGTCTTGGTGGGGCCTCATTACATAGATGCACGATGAGTCGAAACTCTAATGGGATGACTTCCAACAACTATTCCATTAGGAGTACTACCCATATTGCATATGCTCTGTACAGATCCAGAAGAATTTGGAGCCACAGTTGGGAGGGATGAAGGTGGATGGTTATGTGGCGAGGTTCACAAACCTTATGCATTAATCTATTGACATGATCTCGGATGGCTACTTCTGAGCATGAATTATTGAGCAAGGACTCCACAGAGAGATCTGAGCAGACGTTGTACCCTTGTTCATCCCCACCTATTTCAAGGTTCTAGAGAGGAAACTGTGATAGATATAATTCAATTGAGGTATTCTAGATAGATGGAGTTGGAAATAATCACAACATCTCTAAGTTGTCTACAACCACTAGAAGATGTCAGGCTTAAGGTTCTTGGCATAGAATATCCTTCCATGGGTAGACTTAGGCATGTGGTTAGAGGTTACATAGATAACTAGATAATCCAAGAGAGGGGTGGTTCTTCACATGTGATGGGTTAGGCCACATGGCATGAGACTTCCTAACTAGACGTGCAGAGCAACCTAGGCAGATTATTGAGGGACCACCATGGCAGAGGCAATACTGTGATCAGGGGTCTCCCAGGTGTGGACATAGTGGTCCCCAAGGAGGTGGAGCTATAAGAGGAGATGGAGGAGCTATGTTTAGTGGTTTTAGTCAATAAATCCTTACACCACCACCACCAAGTGGCCCATTTCAGGCTCAGGATGTTATCAGTTGGGTCCACGAACACCTACAGGCTTTGGATTTCTATGACCCAGTAGACAATGAGATGATTCAAGGTATGATATTCTTTTATTCTAATCTCACCTCAATATTAGTAGACATGATTTATAATCATTCCATTATCTATCAACTCATGGTGCATAATCTGGAGCTCCCAGTTGATATGCTAGCACAATAGCTTTATCTTGAGGTTCCTAAACGGAACGCTTCTTCCGTGTCATTCATCTATCAGAAGTGTGAGTTATCTATTGGTGGATAGAGGTTCATGTGGAACCTTTTGTTCATCATTATGGGACCCTATAACATCATCTTAAGAATGTATTTTATTTCCATGATTCGATCCAACATTTATTGTCACCACAGACAAGTCAGATTCCTATACACTGATGGGACGAGATTCTCCTTTTCTGGAAATAGTGTTCTCATGTCAGGATAGGTGGATGATGTGAGTAGGAGGCTGCAACCTATCACCCATCAATTAGTGAGTGCATCCCATTTTGTAATAGGCTCTTTAGTCATCCAGTTTCCTTTAATTTAGGAGGATTATATAGATGCTTTCCCAGAAGACGTCCTGAGACTACCTCTAAGGAGGGAGATAGATTTTTTTAATGGCTTGCATCCTGAGACTCCCCTTATATCTTCTACAACATATCGAATGGCACCTACTGGGATTCTAGAAGTATGGTTATAGTTGGAGGACCTTCATGAAAAAGGTTTTATTATACCCAGTGTGTCCCCCTAGGTAGCTCTAATCCTATTCATGAAAATGTTTGGTGGGATTTTATGGATTTTAATGGAGTATTATCACCTGAACCATGCCATAATAAAGACCATATACCCATTTCCAAGGATTAAAAACCTTTTTGACCAATTTTGAGGCATGATATGGTTGTCGAATATTTATCTCAGGTCTAGATACTAGTAGTTCTGGGTTTGTGAGGTTGGTATTCCAATATTTTCATTTCGATGTCACTACAGACACTATGAGTTCCTAGTGATTCCATTTGGTGTGATTAATTCAACTGCAATGTTTATAGATTTGATGAAATAGGTTTTCATATCATACATGGACCAGTTTTTTGTTGTCTTCATCAATGAAATACTCTTTTACTCATCATCAGAAGAGGATCATGCAGAGAACATGAGGAAGGTTCTTGATTTTCTTTAATAGATCTAGCTTTATTGAAAGCTCTCGAAGTGCCAATTCTGGATACATGATGTTCACTTTCTGTGGAATTTCATTTCTAAATAATTTTTAAACATGGATCCAACATATAACAAGGAATTAATTAATTGGGATCCAACCAAGAATGTATCAAAGGTGAGGAGCTACATATTCTTGGGGGTATTATAGGTGGTTTTTAGAAGACTTCTCTAGAATCACTGCTGATTTGACCTTCCTAATATGGGAAGGGAAACCATTTACCTAGTATGAGTATTAGTAGAGGGACTTTCTAGAGTTAAGGTATAAGTTAATGAGTGCTCCAATTTTGAGAATACCATAGGAAAGCATTGGGTTCTTATTGTATTGTTATGCCTCGGGAGATGGGCTTGGTTACATGTTGATCAAACAACAATTAGTTAATCCATACAATTTGATGTAATTGAGACCCCACAAGCATAAATACACAACCCATGACCTAGATCTTGTAGTGGTATTCTTCTCCCTGAGTATGTGGAGGTATTATCTTCTGTGAGAGTTCTTTATGGTTACTTGTACCACTAGAGTCTTCGATACATCTTCACTCAGAGAGACCTAATCCTGAGACAGTGATGTTTGTAGAAATTCCCTCAATAAAATGACTTCAAGATATTCCACACTATAGAGAATGAAAAATTATTATCACATTACCTTAGAATGATGTCCTAGGATATCATATTACAGGATGCTTCAGAGCAGTTACCCTCCATACAGCCGACCCTAGTGGAGGAGGAGGGTATAATTTTTCTATTGTTGATGAGGTCGACTCCTTCGATTCTTGAGAATGTGATAGTTTCCTAGAAAGGAGACATCAATTGGGAGGTCATATGTGATCAAATATCCATAGTAGACTCACCATTTGGATATTATGAAGGATCAAATTATGAAATATTTCTCCAGAAGTGAATAATGGTTCTAGTCACATTTTGGGAGGATGTGATGTGGGAATTACACACTTCTCCCATGGTTGTACATCCCAGCATGGGTAAGAATTAAAAATACCTTTAGAAGTAATTGTGGGGGTATGGCATGGCACAAAAAATAGAATATTTCATCTCTCAGTGTCTCATTTGTCATCTGGTAAAGGACGAACACCATGTTCTAGATGGTTTATTGCATCCACTTAAGATCCGAGAGTAGAAGTGGGATAGTATATCCATGGAAGTTTTAATAGGGATTAAATGTACAATGATGATCTATGACACCATCTAGATGATAGATGAATGACCCATGAATTTGGTATATTTCCTTGCTATCAGGCAGCAGAGTTTGGTGGTGAGTTTGTGGTAGTTGTACGTACGAGAGATCATTCGACTTCACAAGGGGACCTCGATGATTATATCTAATTGAGAAATGAAATTTAGGCCATGATTGTGGAGGGGATTGTTGGAGGTTTTGGGGAACCAATTATGGATGAGTACATCCTTTCACCCCCAGACCTATGGGTAAACCGAGAATGCTATCTAGGTGCTAGAGGATATCTCAAGAGAATGAATATTGGACTTTAGCAGAAGTTGGGAGGATCACCAGCCCTAGGTAGAGTTTTCTTAAAAAAACATCTACTGTTATTCCATCATCATGGAACCTTTTGAGGACCTATACAGGAGACCATGCAGTTCACACTTATGCTAGACAGAGATTGGAAGGTCATCTATTTTGGGCCCATATTTGGTGTAGGTAACAATACAGAAAGTCCAGTTAATCTATGATTGGATGAGGATGACCCAAAGTAGAAAAAAATCTTATGAAGATTTCTTTTGAATTCCCTTAATGTTTGATCAGGGTGACCAAGTTTTCTTTTGAGTCTAAAAGTGATGAGGATTATGAAGATTCAAATAGGGATTAAATCTATACCTGAGGTTCATCATGTCATTCAAGATGATGAAGAGTGTTGATGAGGTTCCTTACCACCTCTCCCTACCCCCACAGCTGGAGTAGGTGCACAATGTCTTCCACATGTTATATCTTAGGAGATACATGCATGAACCCAAACATGTCATTAACTGGGGAGATCTAGAAACTGAGGATGGAACCACCTTTATGAAACACCAAGTGGTGATCGAGGACCAAAATGAGGGTATCATGCATGTACAAACCATCCCTTTGGTCCACGTGTTGTGGTAGCACATATACATGTTGGAGAATTCCTATGAACTGGATATCCAAGTGAGGGATCATAAATCAAAGTTGTTTTCCATGTTTTTCTTTTCAAGGACGAATATCTTAAAGGATGGAATCATGTAGAGAACCAATCTTTCATTGTAAGGCTTTTAAATATTAATATATATATTTCTAGTTCTAGGTGTTGAGAAGACATGTGATTCCATGGCTCGGTGAGCCCAGAATTAATTTTATAAAAATATTAAATTTATATTATACTTCCTACACATGATACCTCACTAAAAATGGGATAAATATTAAATGTTTGAAAGGATCATAAATCTGAGACCACATTCAGGTTTGGAATGCTTTTTTTCCTTAATAACGATATAAAATGAGTTGGGGGTGGTCATTAGGACCCCTCACTCATTAGACGTTCATTTAATGAATGAATGAATGAATTATTTAATTAATTAGTTTATTTTTCTATTCAATCAATAAGACTATAATTATATCATCTTGTAAAACCTTTCTGGGATTAGATCATAATTTCTTGAATTCACCGGTGAGAGCTCTTTCCTCCTCCCTTCGATGAACGACGATGAAACTCTATAATCAAGAATATCAGGATGTAACGAACAAATTAGATTACTTAAAACCATTATAAAATTCCTTCGTCATCATCGATCGATCCAAAATAGAGGTAGGACTTATCAATTGGTGTTTTTACACCCTTGATTAAATGATTCACCAGATCGTTAGTTGTTCTTCAAGCCACACCTTTGTTGCAGCCTCTACATGCACCTAAGTACTATAATCTAATTTTTGTCAGTTGTTTTCAAATAGAAAATCCTTTTTATTGGTATTTTTCTAGATACTATTAGTCAGTTAAATTTAAACTTTGGTTTATAGCGATTTTCAACCTCATTTCTTCATTTTCTTTTCTAGTTGGATCCTCACAGTCTCTGCTAGACTTTATTAGGAGGTACAGAGCTCAATCAAACCACTGGATTCATGGTTAATTGATGAAATAAAAATATTTTGAGGAACCATGCACAAATCTGGGATCCTTATGAGGTGAGGATGAACATTTTGGTGATTTTAGATCAAGTAATCACAGATCGAAGGTGTAGGGATGTGCATAATGAATGGTGGTACACTGAATCTTCATCAGAGCTAGCTTCCAATGAACAATGGTCATCAAGTGTGAGATACAGTAATATCTAAATATTTTTGTCCAATTCTAGGTGATATCTATGGTGGTTGGATTCGATTCGTGCAAAAGGATCAGTTCTACGTTTTTTTTCAAAAATCCTAACTACACACCGTGTAGTATGAAAAACACGTGGCATGTAGCTCCCTCAGTGGTGGTTCTAGGGTTTGGGATAATTTGAGGCAGACATAGTTTTAACCCTCCCCCACATGCCACATGCCCTTCCGCCATTGGAAAACCCATATGAAAGCTCAAATAGATAAGAATACATGTCAAAGTAAATGGCCTAGATCACGTCATGTACTAAGGTACATAGAAGCGGGGTATGATAAATAGACACGACGAGTAGCAGATGACCCTAGTTCTAGTCATCCAGGACACGCCATCTAGTCCACTTACATGGAATATACTTCTTGATGGATGGGAACCCATGTGCCAACCAGAGACATCCCTAGGATGTGAAGTGGGGTCACTCATTGTGGGGGTCACCTCACATGTTGTGTACTACTTGAGCTCTTCTAAGAAAACATTTAATGAATGTATATCCTTCATTTGAACTTTTATTTTGTCAAGAAAATAACCTATATGGATTTTTTCATATAGAACAAGAAGGTTCCCTTAGTGGTAGCTTTCAAGATACATTTTAAAATTTTTATAGCATGACACCCTTTGACAAAACCCTGATGAAATAAGTTATTTGGAAGGATCAATAGAAGATTACTCTTGAGTGGAACCATCCAAATGGGCAAAGAAAGGGTCGTTTATGGATTATAGAGTGGAAACCTCCATCCAGGCTAGGAATGGGTTCCCTATAGACTATCAAGTGGAACCCGATAGATAGGATGGGCATGGGTCCTCGATGACTATTAGAGTGGAAACCTCCAACTAGGTTGGGCATACGTCCTCAACCATTGGAGTGGAACCCTCCTTCTAGGATGGGATTGGGTCCTCCATAAACTATCAAAGTAGAACCCTCCTACGAGGCTACACATGGGTCCTAAACTACCAGAGTGGAGCCCTCCTATCGTACCAGGGTATGGGTCATGTACCTTGAATATGTGTCTCTTATAAGGTGTAGTACAGTGACTAGACCTAGTTTGATGTATATTTAGACTCACGAGGAAGAGGTATGATTTCCCCATTGAGATGAATTTTTTGTGATGTGGCCTATAACTATGTAGGTCAGTTAGTTCCACCCAAAGTGGATAGTATCATGATGTGGTGATTGAGTTACTTATACTTCTTTGTTCAGGGTAGACATGTGAGATGATGGGAATCATTTATGGACTTTTGGAACTGTTGGTTATTCTTCTTATTAGGATGAGTTGTGAGATGGAGATCACATCACTCTCTAATTTGGGATTCTTTTATTGATCATATATATATATATATATATATATATCCTTTTATTGTATCCACTCTTTGGATTTGGACACTCTTCTTCTATGACAAACAAAGACGTGTGGGGTATGTCACATGAATTCCAAGTTTAGCTTCTCTTGGTTGGATGAGTTTACCCTCCTGGTATATGTAGTTAAGATTCAATGAGTAGTTCATCTACTCACCATGTTGAGACCCTTATGTTTGGAAGAGGTTACTTTCACTCTTGTTGGTTTGAGTTGTACTGTTTTATTATACCTTGTGCATATACTATATTTCACTTCTATTGGATCTCTTACTACTCTCCCCCCCCCCCATCATTCTGGGTATCCTAATGGATATGTTTATACTCACCCAAGTATGGAATTTTCTTGCACGTGTCATGTCATATATAGATGATGGACAGTTTAACTGTCATGACCCGCCCTCGGGGTCCGTGCCGTGACTACCCCAAGCCCGCCTTCCATAGGCCAGGGGCTGGCGACTAGCACCAAGGCGTAAATCCCGGTAAAAAGGGAAGGCATTGCCTTTGTAAAGTAAACAAACACCACAGAGTAAGCAAGCAGAAAGTAAACACTAAGCAAAAGCAGAGTACAACTGAAAGTGCAGAAAAGTAAATGGGCCAGTATACAAACCCAAACTGAAAGTAAAGTACAACTTAAAAGGGAAAAACAGCAACTGTAAGTAAAAGCCGCTACACCGAGCTGTCCACTGGAGATCCCACCTGAAGGGTGGGTACAGATAGCTCCACTGCTCCCCGGGTCCCGTCATCCACTCTGAACACGTCCCGCCTAGTGGTCCACCTCCAGGTATCGTCCTGCTCTGCAATCCTCAGCCAAGATCAACGCTGTCCGTCGTCTGCAACCAACACAGCGTAGTGCGGGCAAAGCCCGTGCAGGGGTGAGTATAAGCTACTCAGTAGGGACCTCGAGACCCCTGAAGGTCTCTCAAAATCCACAAAGGATAAACCAAAACGAAAGGTACAATCACGAAGTAACAACTGACACTGCTTAGGTATATGCCCATACATATACCTAAGTCATCAATTTCAAATATGCTCCAACCTCCGAGACCAAGTACAACTCAGCCCACATAGGAAAGTAAACGTATTCCACACAGGAAAGAAAAACGTAATCCACACAGGATAGCACAACAAAATCCACACAGGAAAGCAACAGGATTCAGCTCACACAGGTATACTTCTTCAAAAGACGATAAAGATGATCTCTGATCCATCTAAGTCGTCGGACCCACGAAGGATCGATAGGTAACTAACCCCCGCAAAAGACCCACACAGGATCGGGCCCACACAGGACCTGTAGGCGCTAGTTCACACAGGACCGCTGAGCGCAAAGACCCACACAGGATCGGGCCCACACAGGACCTGTAGCACTGATCCACGTAGGATCGCTGAGTGTTGTAGTCGTCGTCATCGAATCCACACAGGATCTCTGTACTTTCGTCGTCGCAGTCAGAGTAGCAGTAGCAGTAGCAGTAGCAGTAGCAGTCATAGTCACAGCCAGCACTAGGGTTCCCGCACACAGCAAGCTCGTTCGGAGGGTCCGCTCCACGAGCCGAGAGGCTGATACATCAACTGTCACAAAGTCCAGAGTTGATGTATCCAAAAGTTCCGTATCGTCAACAGGAACTCAACGCAACAGACGGCGCGTCAATCGGACGCCCGGTCTGAGAGTTATTGGCATTTTCGTCCCCGGAGCCCGATTGGTTTTTAAGGAAAAACCAACCCGACCATACTCCACCTGCGTCCAAACCTCAGGCAGAGTATGCCAAAAGATCCGTCTCACTAAGAGGAACACAACAAAGTTGACGACACGTCAATCGGATGTCCGTAGCTCAAGATATGAGCGTTTCCGCTCCGAAGGCCCGGTTGGTTTCGTGTACGAACCAACCCGGCCGAACTCAAAGTATTCCGAAACCCTGAGTGTAATATACCAAAACGACCGTATCGATCCAAGGATCGCGTTTCCGCAGACGGTTCGTCATTCGGAGGTCCGTGGCTCAAGTTATGGTCAAAAGACCGAAGTTGTCTCAAAAACGGGGGGTCCGGGTCCGGGCCGACCCGAACCGGATCCGACCCGGTCCGCTGGACCCGGTCCGGCCGGCGGCGCGGCCCGGCCGCTCAGCTCGGCCGGTTGGCCGAGTGCTGGTCGAGGAAACGGGTGGGCGCAGCCCCCTGTGCTTTGAAATCAACCCCCCCCCCCCACGTGGGGGGGGGGGGGGGGGGGGCGCTCCACCATCATCCGGGGGTTTAATCCCCCGGAAATCCTTGAAAACGGCCGGCCTTTTGGCCAGCCGAAATACGAAACGCGGGACCCTAAGGGTCCCGCCCTTAGACCGTCGCGGCCGGCTTTGCCGGCCGCCTGTTGACCACCGCGGCTTAGCCGCGGTGGGTTACTCCGGCGGCGCGCCTCCGCCGCGGGTCGCCGGCGCCGCCGCGCCGGAGCGGCGTGCGGCCGCTGTCTTCCGCGGACCACCGAACGCACTCCGGTGGTCCGTTCCTCTTGCGTTCTTCACCGGTGATTTTCTCGGATCGAGATCTTCGGAACAGATACCTCATTTTCCCATTTCGGATTCGTTTCCTCATCACTGTCAAATCCACGCACCAAAATCAAAACTACGGAGGGTTTTCGGGCCGTGTTTGTTTAGCCCGCGCCCTCCGCATTAGATGCTAACAATCGGGAATAACCAACACCCAAATGGCACAATTTTTAATTAATTAAAAATTGAACCTTGTTTCAAACGATTCACACGTAAATTAAATAAAATTCCCTAGAATCCTCATCAAACATTTTTCCCAATACCACAATAGATTTAGAAGGGGAAAACATGGAAAGTGATAATCATATTGAAGTAAACCCCTACCTCGATAGTCGCACATTGACGTAGTCGTGGGAAGCGGTCGTCATTTCGTTGACGTCGGTTAGAAGACGAAGAAGTCGAGGAGGAAGCAATCGGAGAAGACGAGTCAAGATGTCATCGTCGGTGTTCTTCGTGGGCGGCGGACGTTCTTCGCGTTCTTCCACGAAGGAGATGAAGATGATGGAGGATTTCTTCAGCTTCTCTCCAAATCTCTTCCACACCTCACCCAACAATCCAAATAAAATAAGGTCCCTCCTTATTTTATTTACTAAGCCAAGCATTTCAAAAACTGAAATTTCAAAAACAAAACACTTAATTAATTATACTTGAGTTGTGTAATTAATTAAGTGTTAAGTTATCAAGCTTTAAAGAGAGTGAGAGGGGAGTTAGGGAATTTGAAATGGTGGGGCTCGGGTGGGCCCCTCCTCACATTAATCCTCTCTTAGGTGGTTAAACCACCCAAAAATCCAAATAAAATATTTTAACCACTTTAAAGATATAAAATAAATATTGTATCACAATTTTATTTTACTCTTCATTTCATCCAGAAAATTAAACAACTCCTCCTAGGCAAACGCAACTTCGGAAAAGGTCTTCTTAAGAGAATATCGGCGCTGCGAGTTCATCAGTGTCCTCAGATTTCAATTCCGAGCACTGGATCAAAAGTTAGGAATTCCCGCTCGTTCGTTCACTGAACGTACCTGAGCCAAACTTTGAAAATTAATTCCGGGCACTCCGGGCCTCGGAATCAGGTGCCGTCAGAAACCGCGCTCTTGTAAAATTCCAACGAAAATTAAGAAAAAATTTCTCTTGAATTTTACGGGTCTTTACATTACTCCCACCTCAGGGCTTTACGTCCCCGTAAAGATACATCAAAAACTAGGGAAACAAATGAGGGTACTGAGCACGCATCTGAGCCTCCCGCTCCCATGTGCTCTCCTTGAGGTGCCCGTGCTGCCATCTGATGCGCACAAGAGGAATCGATCGCCCACGCAGGACCCACACCTGTCGATCCTCTATCTCCACCGGGACCTCCGTAAAAGTCGCCCCATCGTCAACGTCAAGCTCCCAATGGTCAATGATGTGCGTCGGGTCGTGCACGTATCTCCTCAGCTGGGATACGTGGAAGACGTCGTGCACCCGGTGCAACTGAGGTGGCAGAGCCAGGCGATAAGCCACCTCGCCAACCCTGCTGAGGACCTGGAAGGGTCCGATGAAGCGTGGAGATAACTTGCCGCCTCGGCCAAATCTCCGAATACCACGTCGAGGTGAGACCCGCAAGAAGACGTGGTCACTATCCTCGAACTCTAGTGGCCTCCGCCTCCTGTCAGCGTATGACTTCTGCCGGCTCTGTGCTGTCCTCATCCGCTCCTGGATGACCTGGACCTTCTCTGTCGTGGCCTGGACCATCTCCGGTCCCACAAGTGCTGACTCCCCAGGGTCTGTCCAGCACAAAGGAGATCTACAAGGTCGGTCGTACAATGCCTCGTGCGGTGCCATCCCGATGGTGGAGTGGTAGCTGTTGTTGTACGCAAACTCCACCAAGGGTAGGTGGTCCTCCCAGCTATGACCAAAGTCGAGGACACATGCGCGGAGCATGTCCTCGAGAGTCTGAATGGTCCTCTCCGTCTGACCATCCGTCTGAGGGTGAAAGGCTGTGCTCAGACGTAGCTGCGTCCCGAACGCCTCCTGTAACCCCTTCCAAAGCCGGGAAGTAAAGCGAGCATCTCGATTGGAGACGATAGATGATGGAACACCGTGGAGCCGCACAATATCCTGAACGTAGAGACATCCCAAGATCTCCACTGAGCCCTGCTCTCTAATGGGTAAGAAGTGTGCCGACTTGGTGAGTCGGTCAACAATCACCCAGATGGAGTCGTGACCTCTGGAAGTGCGTGGAAGTCCAGTCACGAAGTCCATAGATATGCCATCCCACTTCCACTCCGGAACCTCCAAGGGCTGTACCAAGCCTGCTGGTACCTGATGCTCTGCCTTCACTTGTTGGCAGGTGAGGCATCGAGAAACGAACTCTGCTACAACCTTCTTCATGCCCGGCCACTAGTGCTATCGTCTGAGGTCCTGGTACATCTTCGACACTCCAGGATGTACCGCCAAAGGAGAAGTGTGAAATTCTCTCAGCACTTCCTCTCGCAAAGCGACTGGTACCATGGTACGTCCTATGAAAAGGATGTCGTGCTCTGCTCCAAAGGAGAAACCATCAGATGTCTGTCCCGAGGATATCTGTGCACGCCGTGTCTCACAGTCAGCATCCCCACGCTGTGCCTCCCTGACTCGCTGCAGTAGTGGAGGAGTGACTGTGAGAGACTAAAGGAAGGCTGCTCCATCTCTATCCACGAAGGATATCTGCAAAGAGGCTAGCTGCTCTGTCGCCTCCTCACGTAGCTGAATGCCTGTCCTCCTGCTGAGGGCATCAGCTACTACGTTCCCCTTCCCAGGAGTATAGACTATCTCAAAGTCATAGTCCTAGAGGAACTCGATCCATCGCCGCTGTCTCAGGTTCAGGTCCTTCTGCGAGAAGATATACCTGAGACTCTGATGATCGGAAAAGACTGTAAAGCGCTCGCCCATCAGATAGTGTCACCATGTCTTCAAAGCAAAGACCACTACTGCTAACTCCAGGTCATGGGTAGCGTAGTTCTGCTCATGCGGCCTCAAATGACGTGATCCATAGGCGATCACTGCCCGCTCCTGCATCAGAACACATCCGAGTCCGGTCCCTGATGCATCGCAGTAGACTATGTACCCTACTCCCTCCTCAGGCAACCTCAAGATAGGTGCGCTAGTCAATCTCTGTCTCAGCTCCTGGAAGCTCTGCTGACATCTGTCTGACCACACGAAGGGTTTCCCTTTCTTCGTCAAAGCTGTGAGTGGTGCCGCAACTCTAGAGAAGTCCGACACGAATCTCCGATAGTATCTAGCTAGTCCCAAGAAACTCCGAACCTCAGTCACACTCCTGGGTGGCTCCCATGCTAACACAGCCTCAATCTTCGCGGGATCCACTGCAACTCCCGCCTCAGAGATAACGTGTCCCAAGAAGTGGACCTCACGTATCCAGAACTGGCAATTCGAGATCATACCATAAAGTTGGTGCTCTCGGAGTGTGTCTACTATAACTCGCAAGTGATAGGCATGCTCCTCCTCAGTCATAGAGTAAATCAGAATGTCGTCGATGAAGACCACGACAAACCGATCGAGGTATGGCTGAAAGATCCTGTTCATGAGAGCCATGAACACTGCTGGTGCATTGGTTACACCAAAAGGCATAACCAAGAACTCATAGTGGCCATACCGACATCTGAAGTCCGTCTTCTGCACATCCTCGTCTCTGACTCTGAGCTGATGATAGCCTGACCTGAGGTCTATCTTCGAGAACCACCGTGCTCCCTTCAGCTAATCAAAGAGGTCATCAATCCTCGGTAGCGGATACTTGTTCCTCAATGTCACCTGGTTCAGGCGACGATAGTCAACACAAATTCGCAAGCTCCCGTCCGCCTTCTTGGCGAACAATATCGGGGAATCCCAGGGTGAAACACTGGGTCGGATGAACCCCTTGCCCTGCAAGTCCTCCAACTGTACTCGTAGCTCTCGAAGCTCGGCGGGGGCCATCCGATATGCTGGAGTGGATATCGGGGCTGTCCCGGGGTACAATTCAATATAAAAGTCTACCTCTCTACGAGGAGGTAGCCCTGGTACGTCGTCAGGAAAAACGTCCGCAAACTGATCCACCACTGCAGGAAAACCAGGACTCCGCACATCAACTGCTCCAAGGATGAGGCTAGCTAACTGATGAGTAATGGGCTGTCCTCTCCTCCGCGGAAGTCCATCCTGTGCTGCTAAGGCTCCCTTCTCACCGGTGAAGGTGAACCTGCTCCCGTCGGTGCGTACACATTGCACCTTGCGCCTAAAACAGTCAATCTGTGCATGGATCGTAGATAGCCAATCCATGCCCAAGATGACGTCGTAAGGCCTCGACGCTGCTACAAGAAGATCCCAGCCGAAGCTCTCGCCTCCTAGAGTAAGCTCACACTGCCGGAACCAGTGCGTAATCGTCGAGTCTGCTCCCGTAGGAGTCTCTAGCCGTAAGGATCGAGCAAACGGATCTGTCGGAATCTCCGAGCTCCGAACAAGGGCAGCGGCTATGAAAGAGTGACTCGCTCCTGTGTCTATAAGAACTGCAACAAGGGTGGAATAGACACAGATAGTACCTCGAATCATCTCGGGTGCGCCGTGGTCGTAGGCCTCTGCTGCCTGGAGTTGTGCCTGTCTCTGCCCGCCAACTCCCTGTGGTGGGGGTGGACCTCCTGGTGGTGGTGGTGGCAGAGCCTCAAAGCGTCGCCCACCACCTGCTGCTCGACCAGCTCCTCTGCCTCGTCCGCCTCCTCCCTACGGACTGCCACGGTCGACCCTCTTCCTCTGCCTCGGTGGTCCCTCAACTGACTGCTGCTCCTCGGCATGGCAGGTCGGGCAGTCACGAGCCATGTGGCCCTGCCCGCCACACAAGTAGCACTGTCTGCCTCTCGAAAGACTGGCTCCGCACTGTGTTCCCCGCACTGCTGAGCCAGTGCCCTGAGGTCGTCTGACCGAAGGTCTGGTCTGTCTGGACCCCTGAGTCATCCGTCGACTGCCTGTTGCAGATGACTCTACCACGTGCCGCCCTGCGGTGGGTCGCTGCGCTGGTGTAGACTCAGAAAGGAAGATCTCGATCAGAAGGGCCCGCTCCAGTACTCCTATCTGAGTCGGTATGCTGAGGGAGATCAGCGATGCCCTGATCTCGTGTCTCAAACCCTACTCGAAGGTCCGGGCCCGGAAGAATGGGTCCCGTACCATGTCGGTCAAGTAGCGCGAGAGATCAGTAAATCTCGCCGAGTACTGAGTGACCGTCATGCTGCCCTGCCGCAGTTGAAGAAGCTCCTGGATACGCACCGCACGAAGGGTGGCTGGGACGAACTCCGAGCGGAAGAGGCTCTCAAAGTCCATCCAAAGTAGAGATGCCTCATTGTGCACCTGGAGCATCAAGCTCCACCATCGTCCTGCGGTTGCATGTAGTAGGCTCGCAGCGAGGATCCCCATGAGGTCTGCTGGTGTCCTCACTAGCCTAAACACAGGTACCACTGCCTCCAGCCAGTCCTCTGCTGCCTGGGGATCCGTCTCCCCGCGAAACCTGGGTGGTCACTGGCGCTGAAACTCATGCAGTGCGCTGAGGCGACGTGCATCGTCAGCGGCTGGCGCTGGAAGCATCGGGGGCTCGGCGGGTAGAGCTACCGTCGATGCCACTACTGACAAAGGCCCCTGCACCGAGGCCTCGTCGCTCGGTGGGTTGTCGTCACACTCGACTCTCGGAACCCTAGCTGGCTGCCGTCGTGGGGCCATCCTGAAAAGGAAACAGGTGCGCCACGGTCAGAACAGTATACCTGGTGAGCTGATATAAGTAATCACAAAGAAAACTTAGAAACACACACGCAATCAATGTTTTCGTGCATTAAGTCCAAAATCAGAAGTCAGGGTCCTGGTGTACGGATACGTCGGCCGCCGCACCAACACTGGACTCCCTGGACTGATAACCACACTCAATACGCTAAACATTATTTCTTCACATAGAAAAGATCAGAGTTCATGGTAGAACCAAACTCCTCTGATACCAATTTGTCACGACCCGCCCTCGGGGTCCATGCCGTGACTACCCCAAGCCCGCCTTCCATAGGCCAGGGGCTGGCGACTAGCACCAAGGCGTAAATCCCGGTAAAAAGGGAAGGCATTTCCTTTGTAAAGTAAACAAACACCACAGAGTAAGAAAGCGGAAAGTAAACACTAAGCAAAAGCAGAGTACAACTGAAAGTGCGGAAAAGTAAATGGGCCAGTATACAAACCCAAACTGAAAGTAAAGTACAACTCGAAAGGGAAAAACAGCAACTGTAAGTAAAAGTCGCTACACCGAGCTTTCCACTGGAGATCCCACCTGAAGGGTGTGTACAGATAGCTCCACTGCTCCTCGGGTCCCGTCGTCCACTATGAACACGTCCCGCCTAGTGGTCCACCTCTAGGTACCGTCCTGCTCTGCAAGCCTTAACCGAGATCAATGCTGTCCGTCGTCTGCAACCAACACAACGTAGTGTGGGCAAAGCCCGTGCAGGGGTGAGTATAAGCTACTCAGTAGGGACCCCGAGACCCCTGAAGGTCTCTCAAAATCCACAAAGGATAAACCACAAAGAAAGGTACAATCACGAAGTAACAACCGACACTGCTTAGGTATATGCCCATACATATACCTAAGTCATCAATTTCAAATACGCTCCAACCTCCGAGACCAAGTACAACTCAGCCCACACAGGAAAGTAAACGTATTCCACACAGGAAAGCAAAATGTAATCCACACAGGATAGCACAACACAATCCACACAGGAAAGAAACAGGATTCAGCTCACACAGGTATACTTCTTCAAAAGACGATAAAGATGATCTCTGATCCATCTAAGTCGTCGGACCCACGAAGGATCGATAGGTAACTAACCCCCGCAAAAGACCCACACAGGATCGGGCCCACACAGGACCTGTAGGCGCTGGTTCACACAGGACCGCTGAGCGCAAAGACCCACACAGGATCGGACCCACACAGGATCGGGCCCACACAGGACCTGTAGCACTGATCCACGTAGGATCGCTGAGTGTTGTAGTCGTCGTCGTCGAATCCACACAGGATCTCTGTACTGTCGTCGTCGCAGTCACAGTAGCAGTAGCAGTAGCAGTAGCAGTAGCAGTAGCAGTCATAGTCACAGCCAGCACTAGGGTTCCCGTACACAGCAAGCTCGTTCGGAGGGTCCGCTCTACGAGCCGAGAGGCTGATACATCAACTGTCACAAAGTCCAGAGTTGATGTATCCAAAAGTTCCGTATCGCCAACAGGAACTCAAGGCAACAGACGGCGCGTCGACCGGACGCCCGGTCTGAGAGTTATTGGCATTTTCGTCCCCGGGGCCCGGTTGGTTTTTAAGGCAAAACCAACCCGACCGTACTCCACCTGCGTCCAAACCTTGGGCGGAGTATGACAAAAGATCCGTCTCACTAAGAGGAACACAACAAAGCTGACGACACGTCAATCGGACGTCCGTAGCTCAAGATATGAGTGTTTCCGCTCCGAAGGCCCGGTTGGTTTCGTGTACGAACCAACCCGGCCAAACTCAAAGTATTCCGAAACCCTGAGTGTAATATACTGAAACGACCGTCTCGATCCAAGGATCGCGTTGCCACAGACGGTTCGTCATTCGGAGGTCCGTGGCTCAAGTTATGGCCAAAAGACCGAAGTTATCTCGAAAATGGGGGGTCCGGGTCCGGGCCGACCCGGCCCGACCCCCCCTGGGTCGGCCCGAACCGGGTCGACCCGCCCCGGTCCGCTGGACCCGGCCCGGCCGGCGGCGCGGCCCGGCCCCTCAGCTCGGCCGGTTGGCCGAGTGCTGGTCGAGGAAACGGGGGGGCGCAGCCCCCCGTGCTTTGCAAATCAACGCCCCCCCACGTGGGGGGAGGGCCGCTCCACCATCATCCGGGGGTTTAATCCCCCGGAAATCCTGGAAAACGGCCGGCCATTTGGCCGGCCGAAATACGAAACGCAGGACCCTAAGGGTCCCGCCCTTGGACCGTCGCGGCCGGCTTTGCCGGCCGCCTATTGACCACCGCGGCTTAGCCGCGGTGGTTTACTCCGGCGGCGCGCCTCCGCCGCGGGTCGCCGGCGCCGCCGCGCCGGAGCGGCGCGCAGCCGCCGTCTTCCGCGGACCACCGGGCGCACTCCGGTGGTCCGTTCCTCTTGCGTTCTTCGCCGGCGATTTTCTCAGATCGAGATCTTCAGAACGGATACCTCATTTTCCCATTTCAGATTTGTTTCCTCATCACTGTCAAATCCACGCACCAAAATCAAAACTACGGAGGGTTGTCGGGCCGTGTTTGTTCGGCCCGCGCCCTCCGCATTAGATGCTAACAATCGGGAATAACCAACACCCAAATGGCACAATTTTTAATTAATTAAAAATTGAACCTTGTTTCAAACGATTCACACGTATATTAAATAAAATTCCCTATAATCCTCATCAAATATTTTTCCCAATCCCACAATAGATTTAGAAGGGGAAAACATGGAAAGTGATAATCATATTGAAGTAAACCCCTACCTAGATAGTTGCACATTGACGTAGTCGTGGGAAGCGGTCGTCGTTTCGTTGACGTCGGTTAGAAGACGAAGAAGTCGAGGAGGAAGCAATCGGAGAAGACGAGTCAAGATGTCATCGTCGGTGTTCTTCTTGGGCGGCGGACGTTCTTCGCGTTCTTCCATGAAGGAGATGAAGATGATGGAGGATTTCTTCAGCTTCTCTCCAAAGCTCTTCCACACCTCACCCAACAATCCAAATAAAATAAGGTCCCTCCTTATTTTATTTACTAAGCCAATCATTTCAAAAACTTAAATTTCAAAAACAAAACACATAATTAATTATACATGAGTTGTGTAATTAATTAAGTGTTAAGTTATCAAGCTTTAAAGAGAGTGAGAGGGGAGTTAGGGAATTTGAAAAGGTGGGGCTCGGGTGGGCCCCTCCTCACCTTAATCCTCTCTTAGGTGGTTAAACCACCCAAAAATCCAAATAAAATATTTTAACCACTTTAAAGATATAAAATAAATATTGTATCACAATTTTATTTTACTCTTCATTTCATCCAGAAAATTAAACAACTCCTCCTAGGAAAACGCAACTTCGGAAAAGGTCTTATTAAGCGAATATCGACGCTGCGAGTTCATCGGTGTCCTCAGATTTCAATTCCGAGCACCAGATCAAAAGTTAGGAATTCCCGCTCGTTCGTTCACTGAACGTACCTGAGCCAAACTTTGGAAATTAATTCCGGGCACTCCGGGCCTCGGAATCAGGTGCCGTCAGAAACCGCGCTCTTGTAAAATTCAAAGAAAATTAAGAAAAAATTTCTCTTGAATTTTACGGGTCTTTACATTAACCATGACTACATATGTGTATATGGATACTAGGTTCTTGGACCGTGTATGGTAATTACAACATAAGATTCAAGAGTTGTGCTCTCTTTTAGATTTTTACTTTTTTAGTTTTCTTTCAGGTTGGAAAACATTTATAGTTGGGATTGTTTTTCCCCTTTACTTTTCAGCCTACATTATCATACTTTTATTCTATCTGGAGGTTCATGCATGGTTGGTCTATTTTATAACAGTGCTTCATCTTTTATTCTTTCAATATACACTATTTCATTGAGTTGGTTTTGTGTGTGTGTACAGGTGCTTAGGAAAAGGCCTCCACAAGTTATTTATTCTTTTGGAACTTGTCTCCACCCCTGTCCTATGGAGGCAATCTTTCGGTAGTTGTAGTTTAAGCCCTGGCATGGTTCATGTCATTACATTCAATCCATTTTTATTCAACGAATACCTAAAAAATAACTTATAAAATTCCATCACCTCATACTAAAATACTTGATTTAAAAAAACATTCTAGGAATACTTTATCTATAATCCTAAAGAGGTGATGTGAGAAGGGTTAAAATTCCTAACTATGTACTTCTGTTTTATTTATTCCTTAACCTCCTTTAAAATTTCCTAGAATATGCACATATGATAACACTAGTTTATAATATATAATGAGATGTTGTTATATTATTTTTAAAACAAAAATTTATATTTTCTTTTATCAAATTTCATATGAAATCATCATTCATGTGTAAGTAATACTACCTCCTCATGAACTGATGTAATTTGTTTTCTGTCACTGCCTCTCAAGGCTTGATATAATGATGTATTAAAATTATATATATGATATTTTTAATATATTTATAATTATGGAGTAATTATTTCATACATACCTTCTTACATTAAAATTCCACTGGGGATATGATAACACCACTTGGGTGTACGAATGACTACTGCTTCGCGAGGCTGCTCATGTGTATGACCGATTACCACCTCATGAGGCGTTATGATTTTTTTCACTAAAAATTTACATGTAAGGTAATAAAGATAAATTTATTGAATATATGTAATATAAATGGCATAATAATTATACTAATTAAATATTTATCATTCCAAAAATATAATTTATCATTTTATTTCTTACACTGAAAACTAATAGCATCGTTTGTGTGCATGTTCGGACCACCGCCTCCATGAAGTAATGTGATTATTTTAACATCACCACAAAAAAATTGATTATATATATAAGAGTGTTTAATGTAATAATATTTCATTTATTATATGTTTATAATTCTGTAAAGATGAAGTATTACTTACCTTCTTTCCATAATAATTATTGACAAATGGAAATGTTGCTCATACCTATATATGAACTACCATCTCCATGATTTTAACTTAGCTCATTTTTCATAACCTTATTACATTATTGCTTTAAAAAGTTTAATTTATTTATTAATATGATAAATATAAATTATTATTATTATGGAGCTGTTGAAACTATGTCCTCTTGGACCATGGTCAACACAACAAATCTGTTTCAAAACAATGAACCAAACATCCTCAAAACGCCTAACATGGACTTAAATGATTAATTATTTAAATATTTCGTTAAAAAAAATTAAATTATTTAATTATAAGTTATTAAACCTATAAATAGTTCTTAATAAATCAAATTATTTATATAATAATATTATACATGAGTTAAATAAAACACATGGAAAGTTTGGACTTGAGGTAAGGGTTTTCTCATCTCACTTTCACTTTCTATGAGAAATATGACATATTCACCACTTATTTTTATTATGTGGTGTATATAATTCACATGAAATTATTTTTTTATTATTTTAATGAATATTAGTGTGATTTTCAAACCCATTTGTTGTTATATATTTTATATGTTTTTGACCTATATATTACCAATGTTGTAAGGGACATTATCTCAATTTCCTATAATTGAGGCTTTTTATAATATTACCCACCTATATTATTTTATGAGGTGTATCTAATACCCATTTTTAAATTTTATATCATTAAACTCATTATCTTCATGATATTTAATGTTCCATTTTATGTTAATATTTTATGGGTCTTATGATTTAAATGATTACTAAAGTGTAAAAGGATTTATGTTACAATCTCTATGGTTTTTGGGATTGTTTATATTGAAGGTTCATTTTGAAGAAATAATATGATTTTTTTCATGCACATAATATATTTAATCTTTAATGGTTATGAATTTTTCTAAAGTTATTTATATCCATTTCCTTATTTACGGATTAAAGAAACACCGAGAAATTCATTTGTAAGTGTTATTGATCTTGTATTTTCTTTTAGATCGGGTATCTTTCTCTTCCATATCCATGTTTTATAAAATGTTTTGAAAAATTTTATTCCCAAAAATAAATTATTTTTTAAATCTATTTTACATGGAATTTACCCTTTAGTTAAAAAAATTAAAGTAAATTTATTCACATTTTCCAAATGAGTAACTTTTGACTCCCCTTTCCAAAATGTTATGAAAAGTGTGTTTATTTTTAGCATTTGAAACATGAACATATTTTCCCACTATAATGGATAATGTTTTATTTAATCCTTCCATTATATGTTTCCATTTTTTTAATAAAATTATTTTTGAAATTTTTTGTGAATTTTTTTAATGTGATTTTTAGAAAGAAATGATTATTTTCCTCAAGAATGATTTTAATTATCTTTTAATGATTTTTCATTCATCAACATAAATAACCCTTGTTGTTAATTATACTCCTGTGGGGATATTTTGTAATGATACCATCCTCAATATTTCTCTCGATGGATTACTATTTTTAAAAGACATTATTATGGAACCCATTTCTTTCCCATGCGTTATTAATGTTCTGAATAGATTTTTATAAAGCATATTTACTTTCCACAAGAAAATAATGTTTCAAATAGATTTTTATGGAGCCCATTTCTTTTAAATGTTTTTATTTTATTTCAAAAATATTGTTAGGTAACCTATTTATTTTCAATGGGTTAATCAATTTTTAAAGATATTGTTATGAAACACATTTATTTTCCACTTGTAAATCATGTTTCAAAGAAATTATAATGGAACCCATTTATTTTCCATGGGTTAATAAATTATAAAAAGAATAAAGGTTGTTTCTTTGAGATTATGATGAAATGAATGATCTATATAATTTAAAAATTAATGGTAATTTGACATTATTGATGATCATAGGTGCGGCCAGATAGTACCGGGTAAGCCTATTATAGCTTATAATATGGTGCGCTCATATGGAACTGGGTGATCCCATTATAGCTTATTTGATGGGTGCTCCTAGATAGAGCTAGGTAAGCTTGCTATATATTATATGATGGGTGTTCCAAGATATAATTGGGTGATCCTAATATATCTTATAGGATGGGTGCAACCAAATAACACTCTAATTCATTAGGTAAAGTTTTGTGTATTTCAAGGCCAGGAAGAGGGAGTTATTGAAGTGTTTCTATTTTAAATTTAACTCGTCTCCAGTTCTTTATAACATGGGTTTAAAATGGGTTACAAAGGTGATGTTCTAAGATATGAACACATTTTTTGTATGATTTCTATGGGTTATAAATATTTCCTTTGATTAATCTTGATATCATGTGCTTTATGAATATTAATTCTTATGAATTCTCCATTATTAAAGCCTTTTTCAATATTTTATTATGTCTAATTCATATATTGATAGGTATCAGTTCTTTTATGATATTATCAAGCACTGTGATTAAGTTATCATACCCTTAAAAACTTATTACGATCATTAATGAACTTTAATTTTTAATTTTTATGTTTAAACATACTGAAAATTTGAGCTCATCATTATTATGTTTCCTTTTCCCTAGGTTATCAGGAATAATGTTGAATGATTTTTTATTAACGTCCTGACCTGGGTTCCATATACTAGTGTATCTACCCAGTTGGTTACATGACCTCAGGCATTCCTCCCCGTATGTTAGAGGCTAATGACTAGCAGTGAGGATCATATATATAACATGGGGAGACTATAACCTCTTTATGAAATCATCCTAATTGAGGATATAAATAAACAATAGAAAAAAGATAATAACCATAACCAAAAAAATATCATAGCCCCATTATGACCAAAATAGGAATACAATATCCAAAAAAATAGTTTATATTTCATTCCATATATATTCTAAGTGTGAATATGAAAAACCCAAAAATAATTACACATAAACAACAACTAAGATGGTCCAAAAATCTTAAAAGGTGCCTTTATCCATGATCTATCCCAAATAATTCATATAATATAGATCTCATGCCCTTATCATGTCCTAAAAATATGAATTCTATTCGGGTATCAATCAGGCAGCCCAAGTAGAGTGTGAGTGTAACTTAGTAGCACACCACCAATGACATCTAAAATAATATGCAGACTATAACAGTGTATATATTTGTATAAATAATAATTTACAATACAAAAAATTAAAAAAATTTTGCCTTTAAATATCCATTAAATGACCACATAAATCTTCATGTTCACATTGACACTCGAATCATCAATATCTTATTCATCCCATTCCAGTGTCTGAACCATACCTAAAGGGATATAACATTTTAATTTCATCTTGGTGTTTCATACATAAAATCATTTAAAATTCACATTCAACCAATGGGAGTATGAAGTGTCAATCTGGAACCCTATTGTTATTTTGAGAAGCCATCCCTATCCCACGACTCAATGATCACATATATACACACACAAAAATATACAGAGGGACTAGATAAATAGTTTGGAACCCCATAAGTATTTTGAGAAATAATCCTTGTCCAATAACTCATTTCAATTATACAAGCACACCCCAAGGGTGGATATCAATTTCATAATTCATTTATCATCCATATTCACAATTCCCAATTTACCAACCATGTAAAAATCATAATTCATCACTTTAATCATATCATCACACCCCATGGGTCGCCACCAATTTCATATGCCCTTTAATTAATCAAATTCATTATCCTCTTATTCTATAATTCCACATCCCAATTTCAACCCATTTTAATTTCCCAAATTCTACCCATTTCATTATCACATAGAAATTTATTTAATCAATTCAATTTACAATGTAATTTCCCAAAATAGAAATTGAAATTGAACAATTACATACATGAAAAATCAACCAAAACAATGGTAATTGATAAATATTCCACTTACCTCTAGATCATTGATGGATATTCGCCAAACCAGAAAACCCCAAATTAAAATTAAATGATCACTTTCCAAGTAAAAAAGTGATCTAAAACCAAAAAATAGATCAAGATGAAATCGATTAAGAACAATAAAAACCAATATATAAACCCTCACCAATTAGAAATAAAACATTCCTCTTCATCCAAAAACAGATATGGTAGAGAGAGAAAACAACACCTGAATATATTACATATTAGGAAATATGCAGATCCATCAAACGGATCAACAATTCATCAAGAATGAATTTGGATAAGCCAATGTATTCTCTTTGGGACCTCCAAAAATGAAGGATAACTTCTTATATCAATAGGGGTTGAATGAGGGTTAAATCATAGTGGTTCAGAAATCTTAGTTAAAAAAATGGGGGGATTAAAAATTGTGTGTATGGTTTCTTAGGTAGGGGTGAACGGTTTGAAAAACCATGCACCCTAACTATGAGCCTCATCTTAGGGTTTCATGGTTTCTACAAAGAGGGTGTACAGTTTTACAAACTATTTTCCAACCATGTGATCCCCTCAGTTTGGGAATGCACAGTTTGTGGTGTCGTCATTTGATTTGGGAAAATCATGCCCCAACCGTGCACTTCCCCTTTTCCTTCTAATTTTCAGAATTTTTCACCCGAAACACCCAAAAAAAAAACCTACCCTAGATATACCAAAATAAGGATAAAATAGTACATGTAAATGATCTCGATACATCACTATAAAATTTTATAATATTACATTATTCTTATTTTAAAACAGCTCTTCCTCAAGCTATACTCCCAAGAATCTATAATATTCCAAGGTAAAAATATTGGACCACTATGATCACATATCTGCTTATCACTCCAACGATTCCACCTGAACACAGCCATGTTTCTATAGTAATCAAACTATCAAAATGGTCTTTTCCTACAACACTTTCTCTTTTTAGTCCATAAAATATATTGGATTCTCCTAGAATGATGCATTGGTCTCAAGTTCAACATCATCCACATAGATCAAATGAGATGGGTCAACGTGATGCCGTCAAAGCTGTGACACAGGACAAATATCATGCATAGCATTATACCTCTATAGAAGATCCAACCAGTACACCACTCGTCTGATTCTCCCCACTACCTCAAAAGGTCCGACGAACTTGGGTTCCATATTTCCCTATTTTCGAAGCCTATAATGACTCAATCTAGGAGACACCCAAAGGAACACATGATCACCCACTATAAACTCAAGGGGGAATTGATGTCTATCAAAATAGAAATTTTTTTTGTTCTGATTCATATACATATGTTTTTGAATCACATGAACCTACTCAGATATTTCTTAAATGAGACTCCGTCCCAAAAAATCTTACTCTATTGCCTCTATCAAGCATAGATGTTATCTTCATATATTACTAAAAATAGCCTTGTATGGTTCCGTATAAATAGTATTCAGATAACTGTTGTTATAAGAGAATTTAATGAACACTAGGTGCTTCTCACAAGACCTAATATAGTAAAAAAATCAGGATCATAGAATATCCTCAAGTAACTAAATAGTATGTTTCGACTTCCCATTTGTCTAAGGGTTGAAAGTGTTACTTAGAAATACTTGTGTACAATGAACCTTCTGCAAACCTTTCTAGAAGAGAAAATCGAAACATGATTCATAGTATGAAACTATAATTTATGGAACCCCATGTAGATAGACTGCCTCCTAAATGTACAATTCTTCAAACTGGTCCACTGAGAAAGTCTCTCGTATAAGAGAGAAATGTGTTGCTTTCAAAAGTAGATCCAAAATCACCCAAATTGTATCATTATTCTGAGGCATCCTCTGGATACCTACTACAAAATCCATCGTATCATTTTCACACATTCATTATAAAATGGAAAATAGGTTTAGTAAACCATTGGGTCATTTATGATTTAAATTCATCTATTGATAAGTGTAACATCATGTCATAAACCCTACAATCTCCTTTATCATTACCAAAAACCAATATAGTCGATGTAGGTCACATTAAATTTTGGACAAACCCAGATTCACCATCCACTTCTAGGCATGAAATTTATGAATTATCTCTTCTCATATACACTTAGGCACAACAAAACTGACCCAAAAATAGATTTTCTCATCCTAATCTATAGTCTAATCGGAAGGTGACATCCCACCTTCAAGGCTTTCCCCCAAGGAAAAACACTCTAGATACTCATACTTCCTCTCTCTAATATGGCTCTAAAGTTTTGAATCTACTAAAACTAATATGATTTTCATCTACTCAAAGCCCTCTTGAACCAAAACATGCATCTCATCTTGAAAAGTCATCATCTTCTGCTCAGAACTAGACTCATGAACTTCCTAAGATTTTGTATTCCAACTCAAAGCAACAGCAACACTGTTTCTTTACCCTAGAATATATGCTATCTCAAAATCAAATTATTGTATATAATAAACCCATATCCACTACCGTAGATTCATTCCTTGTTGATAAAATATATACTTTATGTTCTATTGATCTATATACACAATAAAATTTTCACCCAATATATTATACTACCAACACTTCAACTCGTAAACCACTACATATAACTCGAGATCATGTGTAGGTTAATATTATTCATGTGACCTCAACTATTGTGACCCATATGCCCCAACCTGATCTCCCTGCATCAATACTGCTCCAAGTCTTATCTCAGGTGTGTCACAACACACTTTGTAATCCTCACTTAGCTCGACAAGGATCCAGATTAGAGTTCTAGTCAAGAACTTATTCAACTCATGGAAAGAATTATGACTTGCTCTAGACCATTCAAAAATTAATCCCTTCTTGGTCTAGCCCAAAAGTGGTGCTTTCAAGTGTAAAAAGTCTAAGATGAACCTCCAATAATAATACTATGCTCATAAATTTTTGAATATCAAATACATTCTTGGAATGTTCCCAAGAAACTAGCATATGCACCTCCTCTAGGTCTACTAACACACCTTCCTATGAGATTATGTTACCCATGAAATGTACCTCATCAATCCAGAATTGGATATATATAGCCTTGAGTATATTCAATTCTCTCTTATTATACACAAGAGGATGTAAAGATGATGGGCATGGTCATCACAAGTCTTGGAGTGCACCAATATGTCATCCATAAAAAACCACTAAAAAATAATCCAAATATGGGTGGACTACTCAGTTCATCAAGGCCATAAATACTTATAGAGTGTTCATCAGACTGAATGGAATTATAAAGACTCATACATGACATCCGTACTCATTAAATCATTCTATGGTATATCATAAAGTCAAAATCTCAATTGATGATAAACTAACATAAATTCAATCTTGGAGAACACACAATCCCCTCTCAACTGGTCGAAGAGATCATTTATACATGGAACAAGATATAGGTTCTTCACTTTCATCCAGTTTGAATTCCAATATTCAGCACATGAGCACAAAGTCCAGTTAGCCTTCTTAGAAAACAATAATTGTGAATCCCAAGGCAATATACTCTGATGGATAAACCCCTTATCCAAAAACTCTTCTATTTGAGTCTTAATATCCTAAATCTCTTCTGGTTACATTCTATGTGGTGGAATAGAAATAGCTCAGCTCCAGAAATGAGATCAATAAAAAAATCAACATCTCTATTAGTTGGATTCCTTGATAATTACTCAAGAAACATGTCCTAGAACTGGTCCACTATGGGTAAAAATATATCATTCTTTACTCCCCCATTATCCTACAATATACATGAAAAATGGTTGGTGAGCTCCCCCAGTTTCTTATGAACTCACCTTGCACAGCCTTCCTGGATATCCCAATTTCCATGATATATATAATCTTCACCCTTAAGAGATGTGAAAGTCACTCTCATAAGGTAAAAATTAATATGGGGTCGGTATTCCACTAACTATTCCATACCCAAGATCAATTCAAATGATAACATATCAAGAATGTAAAGATCCCATAGAAAATGATATTCCCTAACCATGAGAGAACACCCCTTGCCTAAGCAAATGTCCCTCAACTGTACACCCAATGGTGTATTGATTGCTACAACCTTACTCAAAAACTCTATTATCTGTCTCAAACCCATCAAAAGTTGTGCAGATATAAAATAATGATAGCTACCAGTATCGAATAAATCTCTAGGAAGAATATAAACTATAATAATTGTACCTCTAATTATTGATGGTCTCGCCTCACTATCGACAAGTATAGGATGAACTACATGAAAATGTCATGACCCTCTTAACTATGATGAATTTTGAGTCCCATGAGCTACACCACTCTACTGATATGGGCCCTCTTGGACAAGACTACAATATCCACTACCTCGACTACCACAGCTAGTAGAATTCCAACTGCCAGACTAATATGGGGTACACGATCACATTCTATCACTCTGATTTATCCCTACTCCTCCATCACTACCCATATGTGGAGAGTTTCTACAATACATCCACAAGTTACCCATCATTTCACAATATAAGCAATCCACTAGTGGTCGTGGACACTATTTATTAATATTTCTCTACCTACCACACTGGTGGAAGTATATATGGTTCCTGCTCTGAGTAATCAATCTATCTCCCTAACCACTCTTCTAGCTATCTCCTTGGTGGAAATTTACAAAGAGATGCTTCCTACACTCAGAATACATGCCTCCAGTCCATCTAGAAGAAACCACCAATCCTCTACTATAATCCTCCTTTGGGTTCCCCTCGGATATGAGATCCCAATTCACCAACTCATAAAACTTATTTAGCCTAAATATGTTCACCTAGGAAGTAATTTCATATTTAATCCCATCCTGAAATTATTTTATTGTCATATCCTCATCTCCTTACAAAGTTAGAAAAAATCACTATAAATCAGTAAAGCATCCTACATATTCCATAACGAACATACTTCGATATTTCATCCTCTTGAACTCTATTACCCTTTCCTACCTAAGCATTTTAGGGTAAATTTTCTCCAATAACTTCTCCTAGAATTCATTAAACAACATATCATACTACTTTACATCCTAATTTTTTATTTCCCACTAACTTTTCACCTATCCACATAACATATAAGCATCTAGTTTGACTCTCTTCTAGATAGGAGTCTATATGTAGTCAAGTATCATTTGGAAAGAATCAACCCTAAACTTTATTGACTCAAGTCCACCCTATCCAGTAAAAGTCAGAGGGTGAATAAAATGGAGCTCCCATGTAATGTCATACATACTCATGAAAATCCACTCTTTTATATTTCCATAAACTACATAGTGAAAAAATTTCTCATATAAATACTCTCCAGCTTCCTCACCTAGAATCGTCACGGTTTCTGGTTCTACTACTGGTGGCACATTTCCAACCATGTCCTCCTATTTTCCTATAAATAAGCATCATAATGGATGGATATCTATACAATTAAAAACATAGGTATTAGTAAAAATATACATTATAATCACATTTACATAATAGGTGTTCACATAAATCCCTAACTAGTCATCCCCTATTCCCCACTAAATGGTCAAAACAGTGGTACTATCACTACCCCCAACCATCCCTCATCTAGGTCATGGTCAACATAGGGTAAAATGTTTCCATAATTCCAATTTATACTTAGAAACCCATTTATCTATTTCAAACTATCACATTTTTCATCATTTTCAATTATTAATTTCATATTAGTCTACATTTTTATTTGAAATTACACAAGGAAGGAAAATCATTTAATTTAAAAAATTCATCCCAAAACCTGCTTTTCCATGCATGATTAAAATGTTGCATGTTACAATAATTACTAAATGATTAGAATTATGAATTCTCACAAAAATATCATTCCATTACAATCCATGATGCAAAAATCTTAGAAAACAAAAACATCACACAACAAGTGCATCACTTGAGGTGAAATAACATTAAAAACTATAATAGAAAAAATCACTAACAGTAATCACACCCTAGGTACATTGGTTTTCCCTCATATATATGTTAGATACTCCCATGCATGACCACATTAATAGGACCTTAATCTTTCTAGTATCATATATAAAATTCCCAAATAGTAATACAAGAGAAAATAAAATAAAATGACTCTTGATACCACTTGATGTCATCCCAACCCGAGTGCCACATATCGATGCCCCGAGTCGGTTGGTTACATGGCCTCAGGCATGCCTCCCCGTATACTAGAGGTTATCTTCTAGCAGTGAGGGTTAGATATATAACATGGGGAGACTATACCCTCTTTATCAAATCCTTACAATAACAAAAATAAACAAACAATAGCCAAACTATAATAACTATAACCAGAATAATACCAGTATCACATGATGACTAAAACAGAAATATAATATCCAAACAAAAGAGTAGATATTTCATTCAATATATGCAACAAGGGTCAATAATAAAAACACAAGATAGATACACAAAGACAACTCCCAAGTGGGTCCCAACATTGTGTTTGGTACCCTCATCCATGATCTATCCCAAATTATGCATCTAACATAGGGTAATTTCCCTTATCATATCCTATAAACATGAAGTCTATTTGGGTAACGATTAGACAGCCCATGTAGGGTGTGAGTAAAACCCAGTAGTCCACATACACCAACATCTAAAATAATATACACTCTATAATGGATTATGAAGTTGTATAAAGAATAAAGTACAATACAAAAAGTAAATAGTTTTCACACATAAATATTCTTTAAATAACTAATAAAACCTTAGGTTCATGTTGACACCTGAACCATCAATACCTTCTTTATCTCATGTTGGAGTCTAAACCATCCTCTAAGGGAAATAACATTTTAATTACATCATGATTTTTCAATCATAAAATCATTTCAAATTCACATTCAGTCAATGGGGTCCAAAAGCGGAAGTATGGAACCCCATGGGTATTTAGAGAAATAGTATTCATCCCACAAATAAGTGATCACACACACATATATATATACACACAAAATATATTGGGGTTTTAGAGAGGTTGTTTTAACCCTATGGGTATTTGTATAAGTATTCCCTATCCCAAAACTCATTTAAATTATACTAGCATGCCCTATGGGTGGCTATTGATTTCATAATTTATTTAGAAACTATATTCACAATTCCCAATTTATCATCCAAACACAAATCATAATTCATTACTTCAATCATATCATCACACTGAAAAGTTCATCACTAATTCTATGAAATATTTAATTAAACAATTCCATTATCCTATTATCCACCAATTCTACAACACAATTTCAACTAATTTAAAATTCCCCAAGTCTACCCATTTCATTATCACATGGAACATTAATTAATCGATTAAATTTAGAATGTAATTTCCCAATGTGGAAATTAAAATTGAAAAATTAAATACATGAAAAATAAAACAATACTATGTTAATTGAAAAATAGACCATCTATCTAAAGATCATTGATAGACATCCTTCAAATAATAAAACCCTAAATTTAAAAGGAACGATCACTTTCCCAACAAAGAATGAGGTCGAGAGCCCAAATCTAGATCAAGATAAAACCAATTATGATCTATAAAAACTATATCTAAACCCACACCAATAGGTAATAAAAAATTACTCTTTATCTGAAAATAAATATGGGGGAGAGAGAAACCCGCACACTAAGAGATTACATACATGGAGTAGTGCAGATCCTTTAAACGGATCTTCGATTCATCAATAATGGAGTTAAATGGGAATAGTAATTATCTCTTAGGAATACATAAGTGATGTATAACTTATTAGGTCAACTGGGGATGATTGAGGGTGAAATATAAGGGGTTTGGGATTTTTAATTAATATTTTTGGGGGATTAAAAACAGCATGTATGATTTCCTATAAAGAGGTGCACAATATTCCAAAATGTGTGCCTCATCCAAGGGGTGCATGGTTTCCACTATGAAAAACATGTCTTGAAAAAATGTGATATAACTATGTGATCCCCATTTGTTTGTGAATGTACGGTTTGTTGGGGTAGGCACATGTTTTGGGAAAATCATGTGTCAACCATAAACTTCCCCATTTCCTAACAAGTTTCTTAATTTTTCACCTAAAACACCCAAAAACAAAAAGTAACCCAAGATATAACAAAAAAATGGTAAAATAATACCTTTAAACAATCTCAAAAAATAACCATTTTTTTTGAAATGTTACATTATTTCAATAAGGTTTTCATTTAGATGATAGTGATAAACTAATATGGAATATTAAAATTAGGGTATAGTAGAAAAAATGATCTCTTAAAGTCATGTGTATTTTTTATTTAAGAGATCATACTAATTCTATATAACTCTATACCTAAAATTTAATTACATATATATATGATACAAAATTTTATTTTTTATGTTTTATTTTGTGGATGGTGAAAATTAGGTCACCTTTATTGGTATCAAATCTAAAAATGTAAAGTTTAGGATTTTAGCACCAAACCCAAGTGTGTGGATTTGAGGTTATTATAGAAATTTGTTTTCGATTAGACCAATTTAATGGAATAATAATATAAATTTCTAAACTATAAATTCATTACCATATTTCATCCTTGTACACCCCAAAAATTTCAGCTCCATTAGAAAATTGTATCTTGGGTTATGAAATATTTTATTTGAAAATATTTTATGTACAAGATAATGTTAGAATTACAATGTTTAAATTCATGAATTTATGACAATTAAAGATATATAATAAAGAGAGTATATTCTTTTAAAAATATTCCTTTGGATTTTTTTTAAGTCCTTGTGATGTTTCAGTTCATTTGGGTGGCACAATTGTGAGATATTGGCCCATTTTTAAAAACTACCAGATCTATGCATAGATTTCAAGGGTTGGATTATGAGATAGTTTTCTCCTTGGATAACATGGATTGATCTTTGTATATAGACGAAATAAATTAATACCAACACATATAGAAATCTAAAAATAATAATTTTACAATTTGAACAATTGTAGAAAAATTTAGGGCCAAAATAAAAATATGACCTACAAATATTTAAATTCTAAATTCATTCCATTTTCAAAATTAAGATCATAATATTAATAAAACCTAAAATGTGTAAAATTAACCATGAAATGTGAAATTTGTGTAATTAAAACATTTAATTAAATAATAATATATTTTAAATTATGTTTTTTATTCAACCCTTATATTAAACATTGCAATCCTCGGAAATCATCAAATACCCAAATCAAAATCCACACCAAAATCAAAGGTGAGAATAATTTCAAATATATTTTCTGAAATAGAATTTCATCATATAAAATTTATGAAAAATAAAACATTTTCAATTTCATATATTGCATTTAAATTCAATAAACCTCAAAATTTTTTCCATGGCACTATCACACCTACCTCACATTGAAATTTTGTCACTCTTCACTCAATAGAAATTAAATATGGAGTTATGATCATACTTGTAAAATGCATGTGTAGCCATAAACTTATAAAAATTACAATCTCTATACACCATGATCCATAAAAATTTATTAATAATGAGGTATTTTTCAAGGTTAATTCTATTGCTATTGGTTTGTGGGTAAAAACATTTAACAGTTTAAGATTGGAAAGAATTGGTTTAACTATTACATAAAATATCAATAATATTCAATTGAAAACACAAGAAAGATACCACACTCTATTACCCATATATGTGAATCGAAACACCCCCTTTTATGTCATGGGAAATGAGTCAAATAATGAATGAAAATAAACATTTCATCCAAATTCTCCCTTAATCATTTTCTTCATTTTTTCATTTTATTATTTTTATCATAGAGAATGACATGATAGTAAAATATAATGAATTAAATATAATAGTGCCCAAATGTTTTTATATGGACATGATTAATAAATTAAATCATAATTAATAATTAAATATCACCTCAATTTTTTCATTTTCTATTTTTTTTTAAAAATATTGTGGGGTGATAACTAGATGATACAAATAAAGAACAATTAAATGATGAATAATTCCTAATTTTCCCTCTTATCAGTTCACAAAATGATTAGTCACACATTACACTAGAAGAAAATGAAAAAAATTCCAAATAACGCACATTAAAGTCTCTTCCCTCACACCCAAACATGAAATATCCATGAAACAATATTAAGAATATGGGTAGGTAAGTAAAAATAGGCTTGTAATGTGTCTTATATATGGAAATTCAAGGATTATATGTGAAAAATGGTAAATGTAAAGGTAGGTCTCAAGTTAAAAAATTTCTTGGATAGAAAAATGTTTCAATTACATTAATAACAATTTATAATCTTGACATATTTGGATGATAGTAATCAAAAGTTTTTGTTTTCACAAAAAATCCAAGCTTCTCTCATGAAACTATGGGTATTTGAAAGAATGCTTAAAAATATTTCAAAATTCCTCACAAGATAGGAAAATTAATTTGAGTAAGTGTTTCTTGTAATGGATTTTAAAAATAATTCGAAATTAAAAAAATTCTTAAAAATTAAAATCTATGATGAAATTTTCACATCCTTGATTATTTAAAATCTATTTAATAAAAATTCAATAAAACTCAATAAAAACAATTTAAGTGTGAAAAATGTAAATAGATATTCATTAAATCTCAATGATCTTAAATAATAAAAATAAAAAAGAACAAAAAACTATTTAATAGGTTGAATGCCCCCACACTTATAATTTAACTACCCATCAATTAATCTCAACAAAATAAAAAATAAGGGTAGAAAAACAAAAGATAAGGAAATATACAACCTGATGTTATTTTTCAATGGTAAAGTTGAGTTAATCTCTTATCTACAACCACTTATACCAAGAAAGTATGAAAAAAACAAAACATAGTAAAAAAATAAAAAGAAATAGGAGCATAAAATGGGATAGAAATTGGTTTGACCCCCTGAGTGGGTGTTACATTTTTTATTCCCCTAGTCTTTTATTTCAAGGACTTTATCCCCAATATAATGGTGGGTGTGGTTTGTGTGATTTAAATAACCATATATTATTTTTCCAGCATATATAAGTGGATTAAAATAGTGGAAACTCAATAGAAAATAAAAAATTACCTACCCCAAAAATAGAAGAAATAGGGAATTTTAGGTGTAAATGGGGGAAAGTATAAAGGGGTTCTCCCCCCACCCCCATAAACTTCTACAGTGTCGTAATCTATATGATATGAAATTTGATGTATAGGAAGTAATTACATCACCACATTCTCTTCTAGATTATCCTTTCCATTGATCACTATTTAAATGGATTATTCCTTGATGAAAAATTCAAAGTAAAACATAAAAGTGACCCAAAATGTTTCACAAACTCCCCACCATGTTACTTTCTACCCCAGAATGTCCTTAGGCTTCACTAGAAGAAAGCGGGTGAGGCTAATAATTACTCATTAAACCTTCCCACTCCCATGTCTCATGGATATCACCACCAAACGTCTAGAGTACATGGACCAACATGATCACCAACCCATGGGGCACCTTGTTCTGAACATCTATGATATACATAGGCTTCACCACCATGATGGAATCCAACTATAACTCTATATATTCTAACTCTAGCATGTGATATGTGTTGGGATGGAGTCTATTTAGTTTGGAAACATAGAAGATGTAATGAATTGAGGTAAGTAGTGGTGGAAGCTCTAGAAATTATGTTACCTTCCCAAGATGATCCACAACATTAAACAACCCAACATAACATGGTACCAACTTCCCCTAATTTCCAAAATGATGGTGACCCAACTAAATTTATACCTAGAGAAACAAAGGATCTCCAACCTAAAACTCCAATAGAAAATGGATATAGTTTAAATATGAATTCTGTAAACTTTCAGATGCCATTAACTATTTTTGAATCAGTCGAACTATCTTGGTCTTCTCCTGGATGAGAATTGGTCTAACCAAAGAAGACTTTCCTACCTTATCCAAGCATAGTGGGGATTTTAATGTATTAATGTATAACCTCTCAAATGGGGCCATCCTTATTTAGTATTTATAAATATTATTATATTAAAACTCCAAAAAAGTTAGGTGCCTTTCCCACGAACCAAAAAAATCAAGCACACATGACCACAACATATCCTTGAGATTTTGAATGGTTTTCTTAGGCTGACCATACATATGTAGGTGAATTGTAGTGATCAACCACAACCCTGTTACCAAATCCTCCAAGATTCCCTTCTAAAAGTGAGATGTAAAAAATACATCTTGATCTAACACTATCACTGAGGGAACTCCATAAATCCAAAAAACATCTCGAACATACAAAAATTTGAGGTCCTTTACCTTTGTTGACTCCTTGATGGGTAGAAAATGGTAGGATTTCAGAAAAATATCAATAATAATCCATAAAAAACCATTCCCACTTGGAGTATGAGGTATTACAATCATGAAATACATAGATATATCATCCCACTTCCACATTGAAATGGGAAGTGGATACAATAACCTGACTGGTCTCTAAAGCTCATATTTGATCTAATGGTAGGTTGAGAATCTGGAAATAAATTCTCCCATAGAAAATCTCATCCTAAGCCACCATACCTTCCTATCAAGATATTAAACATATTTTTATATCTTTGGTGAATGAACCAACTAGAATTATGCACCTCATTCATTTCCTCCTACCTCATTCTCAATGGAATAACCACCTACTTCCGAAAGAGAAGAGAACCATCATGAGACCAATACTAATCACCTAAGTTCTCCCAACTATTTAAATCACTATTAATCTACATGAACTTAGGGTTGGAAACATTATCACTCATAACCCACTCAATAAGAGGGGTTGTAACCTACACACTGGCCAAAACACTTTCCCCCATCCTCTTACACATATAGTCTCAGATCAACAAACAATCTCATTAGACCCCGCTCATCCACTGATTCCTAAACTGCTTGTACTAGAAGCTTCTTTCTCCAAGAATCGATAGACACATTTCCCTTATCAATTGTATATTTAATCTCAAAATCAAAATTTTGAATATACTGAACCCATTTCCCTCACCTGATATTCAGGTCCCTCTAAGTGAAAATGTACTTTAGGCTCTTATGATATTAATATACTGTGAAATTCTCCCCAAATTGGTAATGTCATAATTCATTCAGTTCATGTATGATAACCATTAATTCCAGTTTGTGGGTGGGATAATTCCTCTTATGTGGGAATATATTCTTTGAGAAATAGGTTTCCATATGGTCATTTTTCATTATCACACACCCAAAACCCACACCTGAATCATTACAAAATAATAAATAAGCTCTCCCAAGTTCTAGGAGAATAAAAATAGGTGTAGATTCCAAACAGTTATACATCTGATCAAAATCACCCTAGCACTTCTAATCCCATTAAAGATTCACCCTTTTTTAGTCAAAACCATCAATGTAGAATATATCCTAGATAAATCCTAAAAAACACCTATAATACCCATAAAATAACAGAAATATATGGATCTTAAACACATTCTTGGGATGATCCCAAGACATGAATACTCAACCCTTATCTCGATCCACCAAAACTCCTACCTTGGAAATCCAGAGACCCAAAAAATTCACTTCCTAAATAAAAAACTTCCACTTGGGAAACTTGGAATATAGATGATTCTCTCTCAAAACACCAAAAATAACCCCCATACAGTCCACAATTTTTTCCTCCCTCTTGTAATACACAAAGATAACGTCTACAGGAAAGACCATGAAGGAGTCCAAAAAACAATGAATGATATGGTTCGTTAGCACCATGAAAACAGATAAAGAATTGGTAAGGTGAAATGGAATAACTAAATAATAAAAATTTCTCTACCAAATTCAAAAGGTAGTCTTTGGAACATCCACTCTCTAGAACCTTAACCAATGGTACCTTGATCTCAGTTCAATTTTCAAAAACCAACGAACCCCTCTTAGATGGTCTAACAGATCATAAATTTTAGGAAACATGAATTTATTCTTCATTGTCACCTAGTTAATGAAATTATAATATTTGAAAATTATAAGGATACCATCCACATTCTTTTCAAATAGAAATTGAGAAGACCATAGTGAAACATTGGGATGAATAAAACCTTTACCCTCAAGATCCTCAACCTAAGATTTCATCTCCTTCTTCTCGGTCAGAGCCATATGATAAGAGAACATGTAAATAAATCTCATCTCAGGGAGTATATCAATAGTTAACTCAAACTCTCTCTAGGGAATAAATATCAATAAATCCTATGTAAAAATATCTGGGTACCTATGCATGACCACTAGAAGTTCATCATAAGAACTGCACTCAATAGCCTCAATAAACAACCTGGACAACTGGCACGAGACCAACCCCAATTTAGAAGCAACTGATCCTTCCATCCCTGACCATAGATCACTTTCACCCAAAAATATTTGGGTTCTCCCATCAAGAGTAAGTAACTAGAACCTAATACAATAATAGTTGAATAGAATCTTGAATATAATCAGCCATTCCAAAATGATAATTAGGTTGAAAAAATCCATTTCTAGATTAAGGAAGTTCCAAACAACCTTCATTTGAGCTAAAAAACATGAAACTCAGGGAACTCAAAACCTTGATCCTTTTTCCTATACAACTTGGTTAGAAATTCCATGAAATAGGACATCAATTCGTCCCACATACCCAAGGAATTATTCAAATTAAGTAAAATGAAAGAATGGGATGCACATGTGTCAAATAAAATTGATTCCATAGAACGAGAAATAAACACCATACCTAAAATAATGGTAGGACCCGAATCAAAGTCCTTTAGAATGAACTCCACTGCATGGAGTCACCCTTTATCAGTCCCACTCTGAGTATTATTCACTTTGTGATAATCCCTCTTACAACGAGGATGAGATCCTCCACCCTTGGAAGCCTTTGAATTCTCCTGATATCCCTTCGTAAAAACAAAGCCTTTAATGCTCCCATATGAATCCAAATGAAAGAATCACTGGATATGACCCAACATATCACATTAGCGGAACATCATTAGAGTCTTTTTGAAATTCATCCTAGTGTGTCCTACCTTTGCACACTGATAACAAAAAACGGGTCTATGCCCCATAGGAGCCACATAATATGGTCCTAAAGACTATTTCACACTCTTGACACTGCCTCTATGAGGCTCATCTCGATTCCACATATTTCCTGAAGAATAACTCTTGCTACTACACACTGAGACCTATCTTTCTTGGAAAATATTCTTCTGCCATTGTTTCCTTATCAACCACCTATGAATTTTTCAATACATAGAATAATGAGAAAATATATGATCTATGGCCTCAAGCCTACCTCAAAACAACAAGACTTGAGGTAATAATTTTCTAGGAGATTTGGTGTTACATGGAACAACTTGGTGAATCTAGTGGCATACTCTATCACTAAATGATCACCCTAGTCTAGCTTCAAAAACTCACGAGCCTTCACTACTCTAAAGGTCTCTAGGTATAATTTATAATTAAACACCATTTTAAAAGTGGTCCACATGATATCCACACGCTTTACCAAAAGAAATATTGACTCCGACCACTTCCTACCCAAAACATCTAGCACATATGTGGAAAATTAAATTTTAGAGGGTATTCAAGAACTCGAACATCCTCTCAATACGGTCCAACCACTCCACAAGCTCATCGGGTCCCTTATCACCATGAACGACTGGTGGATTCTGTCATGAAAACTCTTGATCATGATCTATGGTTCATGTATGACCAGGAATACTCATTTGAAATAAGGTTCGGATCAGGCGGAAAACCAATTCCAACAATGTTAGATCATTGGGAGGGTTCTCCTACTGGCTACTCTCTGTCGCACCCTCTCTACACCTAGATGAGGTCCATTTGCAAAGAATTTTCTACAAAACACCAAGGACAGACTTTGTAATGAGTAATCCAACAAACAATCACCATGAAATTACAAAAAAGAAAACCCCCCAACATGGGAATCATAATTATCTTATACAAGAAGGATAAAAAATCATAGAAAACTTATAACAAGGCTTAAAACATAACAACAATCCCAAACCACCCATGGAAACTTGAGGTTCGACATGAAGAAGAGTTGGATAGTCACTCCCCTATTCCCACATCTTGAGACTCGATAGTCCCAGATCCTAAATACCACTGACTCAAAAATAAAAAACTTTCTTTGATACCATTTGGTAATAAACCAACCTAGTTTGACCTAACCCGTCATTAGAGTTGGACCGCTACATGGCCCGAAGTGCATTCCCGATTATCATGGGTTGGAAACAAGCACTGGGATTAACCAACTATCACTTGGGAATGATTTATCTATAGGTAAATTGTTATAAATCATCCATAAAATGGAATTACCAACCAATATCATTAGATTAAATAGTATAAGATAATTAGATACCATAAATAATGGAATACATCAAATATAGATATGCCACAATAAGATGGATACATGGTATATGAAATAAAACATTCCAATGGGTAAGAAAACCAAAAATACCATACATGAGTCCATCCCTATGAGACCATGTCTCCTCTAAAAAACATTGGATGGTGATAATAAAAAAGATCCAGCACAAAAAATGGTTCCCTTGCCTCTATATATGTCCCAAAAAACTAATTTTTTAAACGCCCAAAAGGGATCTAGAAGTGTGTAAGGCATGATTCCTAGTAAGATACCATCATCAATCTATTTAAGGCTTCTTCCCATGAAACCATTAAACTAGTTTGAAAACAATTCAAAACTAAACTACATGAATGTAAACTAGTTTTAAGAAAACCTTTAAAAATAGTTTGGTTTTCCATTTTAAAACAAAACATGGTTTTCCAAATTAATTTCCAAACATGGAACAATTAGATAAAAAAGGACACAAGAACAATATTCTAAAACATAAAAAAAGGCACAGTAAAGGTTGGCATAACATAAACATCATATAACCATATGAGTTGAAAATTAAAAACTGGTCATAGTACATATCATCACATCAATTGGAAGTAATATAATGAATAAATCATATTAAAAAATTGGTAAAAGTAAGTGTAGCTAGGGGATCTTAACATATGGTATAATGTGAGTTACTAAACATGTATTATAGCTATCTAATCAATGTAAGATCACACAATTTTTCTCAGGACCAACACTAAGAGATCATATGGACTCTCGACAACTAACATTGAAGCTCACACTGTCTTCCTACCTAAAGTCTCACTCAGTCCCCTAAAAAAATGGAGGCTCACACAATCCTATCTATGAGGATAACATGGTCACTAGTAAAAACCCCTCACTCACACCTCGGTTAACCTATGTTATACTCCATGAAAATGTATCCAAAAAAAGTTCCCATAATAATCAAGCTATAACACATGCCTTTTCATAAGAAAACATGACCAATTTAACCAAACAATCTTTTAAAAGGTAAAATAATTTCTAAAACCACTTTATAAATCAACTTAAATTCATAAAACAACTTTGAACAATTTTATCAGACACTTGGTGGGCATACAAACCATGCCTATTTGGAAAACCCCACTTTAAATACCAAATTTCCAAAAAAATACATGAAACACATAAAACATGGAATATGCACCAATCATAAATCATTTAAATTGAAATGTACATAATACAAACCAAATGAAAATATAAATATAAAGTCATGCCATGGAAAATTCCCTTAAATAGATACACCTACCTTGGACTTGGTCTAAATTTTGTCTCTCTTGATGAAGACCACTAGAAGAGGTAGAACCGAGCCTCACACACCTAATCCACTATAAACCAAAAAAACCCCATTACAACCACCAAATTAATACAAATCCACCCATAGGGTTACACACATCCACAAAAATGGAAGAACATATATTTAGGAGGGGAAAGGAAGAATAAATCAAGAGAATATCAACATACCTCAAGAAACACATCATGATTTCCAAGAGAAAATCACCAAGAAGGGAGGGGGAGAGCTACAGGATCAAGGGAGAAGGAATGAGCATGTTGTAGTAGGAAATATTATCCAAAATAAATAAAAACCCAACAAGGTAAATTTGTTAATTTCACCATTTTTAATAAACTGGATAGGGTCACATGGTTTGGCCACACTGTTAGGAAAACCGTGTGCCAACTGTGTGGGAGCCACTATTCACCCAAAATAGGCTACATAATTTTCTTTGTATTTTTTATGATTTTTAAAACCATTTTAAAACTTTATGAATCCACACTTTCAAACCAAAAACACCCATAAAATGGTTTCCACATAGTTTCGACAAGTTGTGCACTAACCATGCACTTTGTTCTACCTTATTAAAACCCCCAGTTTCAACCCTCGACACCTGAGAACACTAAGAATGCACTCGAGGATAAAAAAACGCAAAAATAAAATGTAATAGTGACCCATTTGGTGTCACATCTCATTTCATCGTGTATGATATGTTCAACATACATCATATGTATAGGGCTTTAGGGAATATCTCCACCAATATCCCAATTAAACAAAATCCTTATAGACTTTATGCAATTTCACATTATAAAACATCATATAAAATAACTTGTGAAATCATATCTAAAAATCATTTTAGAAATAATTTTTTTATATCAGTTATTAACATCACCATGTATCACATCATAGGAAATACCTTGTGAATATCCATCCAAAACATCTTTTGGATTAAACCTAAACATATTTGAGACAATCTCCGAGTCAAAATCAATGTCCATTTAGTCAACCACAAAGTGTGACACATGATCCTTTATAGCATTGATAATATATATGAATTATCAAATACATACATGTAAATTAGTGGAATTTATCAAAGCATAAGTGCTACTCAATCTAAAAAGGTACCTGACATGATCTTCATCAGAAACATGTATCTCTATACCTATGTCTCCTAGATGAATCATATGCAAGTATTCATTTACATATGATCCCTTTTTCCATGACACAAAGTGATCATGGGATAAAGAGTATTTAAATCCCATATAAACTACTTATACATTTTTTATTCTCTGAGTATAGACTCATTAGGTTGATGAATAAAACACATGCTATTCTCTTTTATGGATGAGTACATCACATGGCGCTCACTCGAATAGATATGCACATCATATGTCTTACCTAGGTATGTTCGTACACTTCCTCAGCCTATCTCAAATAAGGGCCTATATATTATACTTGTTATATGGGAGGAAAAAAATCATCTTGGTTAAGATCCAACCACTTACATAGTCAACAACATAACCTACCACCCCCTAATTTGATAATCCTCAATGATTTTATAATAAAGTACTAAAAGTATTAAGGTTCTCATTCTAGGTAAATTTCCAACCTCAAGTAATAGGGACTCTAAATATGAACCATGCAAACTTAGTATACTAAATATATAGTGTATGACAGTCCATGTGGTATACTTTAAAGATCATCTAGTGAACAAAACCCATTTTATGCCTCATGAGCATATTCTACATCATGATGCAAGAATCCCACTCATGAAAACCTAAAAATTTAATCATAACCCAATATATTTCATGAATAAAAACTGTTAGGGAAAGCTCAAATTCATACTTTGAGAGGTCAATTGTCATTTTAACTTATAATACATATATCAGTATATATATGCAATCAATGTGAAAGAATGATAAAAGTGATATTTCCTTTCGTACAACATGATATATGTTTTATTCTAAAATTATTTCAAGAAAAAAATATACACAAGCATATGCATAACATATCATATATGATAGAAAATGAGATCAACCTTATGTTTGATACACTTTAAGGTTTTTGTTATCCTCATTACATATCTATGTAATTTCTTCCACATCTCTATGTGACCATATAATAAAACCATCCCACTAACTTCCTATACATTATTTCATCCTTAGTATAACATATTAAGAAAAAAAATCTGATTTTGTGTTTATAAAATAAAAATGATTTTTTCTTAGTAAGAATATTTAGAAAACTATTATTTCCATACCATATATGATATTCTATATATTTGGATAAATTTATCAAAAGGAATATTATTCTTTAAAATATGATATTGATGATAATGGGATTAAATCCATCATATTTTAGTAAATTTCTAGATAAAATCTTTTATCTTGGATGAAACATTTTATCCTTATTTTTTCCTTTGAAACATTATTGACACCATGAAATGTGTTCCATGCACTTTTCTGTAAAATTTCCTCAACCGGGATTGAAAAGTTCATGGTGAGACTCTGAATTTTTCATGCGGGTTAGTGATAGTAGAGAAGGCACCAACCCAAAGGGTTAGGACCACATCCTGGGCACTGATCCAAAGTAGGGGTGTGGGGGTGCATCCCCCACGGTATGGAGCTATTATTTTGGCTAAGTCCACAAAGATGTGCCGAGATACATACGCGCAAACACCTGTGTGCCACCATGCTGGAGATGATTGAAGTAATAATTTTGGTTAAGTCCTCAAATTGTCACCCTAGTGTAGACAAAACACCATTGTCATGGAAGGTACATGTACACCCAATCACTTTTCACCCAGGGTCCTATTTTTGCGTATAAATATACCATTGGGGCCTTCTTTTGTATGGAAGAATTTCCAGGAATCCTATTTACCGCTCTGGTTTCCCTAGTGATTCGTCCAAGTTTTCCAAAACTTTCAAGGTAGTTATTAAACACCTAAAGTAGAGGAATTGAAGGAAGATCATAAGACTTAAGTCCTTTTAGTGTTTGAAATCCAAAACACTTGCACACCTATAGTTCCCAACCTCCCTAAATCAAAAACACTCTCATTCCACTTATTCCACTCATAGGAACTTGAGAGCCCCACTTCTTGGAATACCTGTGAATACTCTTGAAGGCTTGAGTTAGGTCTGGAAAAAGTATTAACATCCAGGTTGTTCATCACTCAAGTAAACATTAGGTTTCACAAGCCTACTTGCACACCCATACATGTGTGCCCATACTTACTTGGGATCCATTCTTAGATTCACCTACTCTCCTAAGTCTACAAGCCATTAATCCCTCTTCAAAGCCATTTATGGCAAGGATTCTTCTTCATTTTCTCCCTTGTTTGAAAGGGATTCAATTGAGACCTCCACCAAAACCTATATAATTATCAAACCTTTGGAAAATTCACATCAGTAGGTCTCCTATTTGGGTTTGTATATCCACAGTTATAGGTTTTCCACATTTGTTTCACAATGGGGTTAGGATTAATGGAGTGTCTGTGAGTTTGTATATCTGTAGTCACATGGACATTTGTCCTAGGAACAGTGTTGGGAAGTTCCTGGTTTAGAGGATTAGGGTATGTGTTCTGACCTCCCCTTATCATCTCTAAAACCCAAAGCCTCATGTCTCTAGTAGGGAAGGTACAATTTATGCTTTCTTTTCCATGAAATCAAAGGAGAAGTCTCCCTCCCCTACCGAGATCCAATAGGGAAACCATCCTAGTGTAAGCCCCTAACCTTTCAAGTAAGAGGTTGTTGTCTCGCTCCTTTCTAATTCCTTCACCTTCACTCCTTCCTTACATTGGACCCTTGTCCAATATAAGGTGAATAGAGGTAAGGCTCATCACCTAACCCTCTTCCCTGGTCGCCTCGACCTCATCCACCCTCGCCACTGTAGGTGCACCCAATTCCACTAGTAGAGGAGTAAAAGTGTGGGTGCCTTTATTTAATCTTTGACATCCTCTTTTTTCTCACACAGAGCATGAATTACGTGGGATTAGAGATTTTTCATGATCACAACATTTTCACAAAATCTTGAACCATGAGAAATCTGATTTCTATTAAAACTAAGATATGTAGGATGCTTGTTCGAAGTCCGGAGCTCAAAAGGGTTCCCTTCCAAAAGGGTTCACCCAATCATGTCCCCTCTAATGGGTAGATATTATGCATAATCCCCAACAAAATGAATGAAATACAAGAATTATAATTTCCACCATAATTGGGATACATAGGAAGCCTTCATCAGGGCTTGAGATCATTGGATATCCTCTACAGGAATCCAAAACTAATTCCCTTAATCTATGAATCTTCCTTAGGAGTAATCCCCAAATTAGACCCCCAAATCAATAAAACATCCTTTTCAGGAAGTAAGCACAAACTCATTTATCTCAAAGGACTATAATTTCATATGAGACTTATCAAACTACATGGGCTTTGATTCCCATACACATGGGATATGTATGAATCCTACTTGAGGTTCAAACCCAACACTTCAAATCGACCATGTTATTCTAGGTCCATATTCCCAACCGGGTCTAATATTACTTGGAAATCCATATTATTTCCAAGTTCATTTGGCTGCTTCGGCATAATTCCCACACCAAACATTGACTAAGCACATTTCTCTTAGATTTCATTACCATGTGACATTAAACTATATGTCTAAGTCCTTATCACAAGGTCTTAAAAGGTATGATGTGTCCCATTAAGTGGCATCGAACTATGAGGTTTTTGATTCCTTTCACAAGGATACGTAGGTAGCCTATTTTATGGGTACGATCCCAATATCAAAACAAAACTTCATCTCTCTGGAAGAAAATAAATTCTAAAGTTCCCCACTGAGTGTCTTAAAAACCATTATCATCATAATGATTATTAAAAGCATATCTAACTAGTATATGAGAGGATACATTTGTTGGAGAACCTTGAATACATACACATATCTCTATTAATTAAGAACCTCAAATACATACAGAGGATTCTAAATTTCACACATATTAATAAGTGATTGAAAATTCAAAGGGAAACCTATGTTATAATTGGTGAATTAATAAGGATTCATGAAAATATATTAAATTTATATAGAGAGTCCTGGAGTAGAAAATAATTCCGTCCAAAAAGGTGCGATGAGTCTGACCTCCCATCCTCTCGACCAATGCATGTTCTTAAGTATCGTAAATTTCAAACTTAACGAATGCATACCTTTGGAAAGTAGGTCACTTTTAGATAAAGAGCTATTGTATATTTCTGATTCCATGAATAAATCCAATGGAAAATACCTAAAAGTAGTGATTCTTAAACTAGAACACATATTTCAAGGAATTACGAAACAAAAATGGTGCACTCGACATGAATCCTTAACCAAGTTAATATTGATACCCACCTGTTAGGCCCCTATAAATTGACAAATGAAGGCCAAAAAAAGGAATCAATAACGCATGTATCCATATAAAATATATTTCTTTAATAGAGTTTATTTTTGTTTTCAAGTTTTTTCTTAGAACCCCCTTCACTCCAAAATGGCTTTCTTCATGATGACACCTGTGAATTTCCCAGCTACTGCTCAAGCTGGGTCCTCATCCACGGGAAGTACGTCATCACCCACTCAACATATTCAATTTTGGGTATCCAATGGGATATTAATGGAGTACCTTCATCACGTTACTATCCCAACCTTGGAGGCTACCCATCAGGCTCTCTAGGTTAATAAGAACCCTCAATCGTCTGGTCAGCAATGACCAATGGTTAAGAAACAGATGGTTCCAACCACCGTCTTCAACTATTTCAGGTCCTTATCTCCAAAAAAACAACCAATCCCTCTTTTACTATAGAAATGTTGATCAGAAGGTCACTTAGGGCCTCAATTCAAAGATGCAGGGGTCCTTCCTAAGGACTTCCACCAACAATCATTGCCAGCCGAATCGCATGGCAGTGAACCCCGAACATGATGGGGGGTTTTCCTATGGTTGTTCGACCTAGGTTACTCAGACCCAGGTGTTCAGGAAGAACCACCAGGGAAAACATATGACCAATAGGGAGAAGATTCTTACCTTTTCCCCATCTGTAGAATTCCATCAACCTAACTTAATGGCAAACAACGATAGAGAACATACATCAGTTTGTCCTAATTCTACTACCCAAAAGACTCATCTATCACTGACCCACCATTCCCAATAGAAAAATCTGGTGGAGTATTGCAAAAATGTACATACACATATTTAAAAATTATCAGCCAGTCATCATTCTCATCTGACTTCATTTATGGAATCCCACCAATAAAATATGGTGGAAACTGAAAAAAATAACATAAACATGCTTACACTCACCAATTCATCCAGAAGTCTCTTCTGCTAGTATTGAAATAAGTCTGTCAACCAGGATTGATAGAAAATATCCAGAAGGTACATACACCTACCATCATTCATCAATCCTACCAACAGTCTCATTTGGAAGCACTAAGAGAAGTCATTCAAAAAGATCCAATTACAAACCTGGGGCAGGCTCAACTCTCTGCCCCGATACATGAGTGTTGTCAGTATGCATTGACAAGAAAAGGAGGACATAAGTGTGCACATAAACCTACTATTGATGCGTAATGGATATATATTCCCATTTTGGCCACTGAAGTCACGAAAAAAATCTTTCCAATGGTTAAAGGGTAGACAAAAATTCCTACCCATATTCTAGAAGCATGCTGGAGTATCATAACAACAACTTCAGTAGTAACATGGGAACAAACACATAAATCTAGCCCCAATCCTAGGATGACACATCTTCATGCCATCCCAGAGTAGATACATACCTCTTTTCCAATCTAGGAGGGTTATGGGGAATACTACCTCATATCATACATAAAACAAGATCAGGAACATACACTATTTCTAATTGGAGGTAATCAAATCATTCTGATGACCACTCCAAGGTAGGAACATACACCAACCCATGATAACCACTTTTCCCAAAAAGTGGCCCCATATAAGTATAAGAGAGCATATAAGAAGAAGCCTCACCAAACATAGTTGGAAAATCAAGATCCATACTGAAACTGGCTCCTCTTAATGATAGAGTTCTTGAATCCCTAAGACATTTGTCTATTGCAGCTCCAGATCCTACCATCTCATTACCAAATTATGGAAGTATTATCAGTAATTCTGAAGTCCCCCATCATACACTTCCTCATGAAGGATTTCTTCATGAAAATTCGTTCAATACAGAGAGCCTATCTCTAGATGAGAGCCGTGACAACCATCTGTGTCACCAGAAGAACCAGCAGAAAGATGATTTATCCATTGATATAATCCACCATGGTGGTCCTCCCCATGATGGCATTTTCTGTGAAATTTCTCTTCGCAGTTGTGTTTCACATTGTCAAGATAATTTTATAATTGAAAATGTAGTAATGAGAAAGCCCTCTTATCTCAAGGAAATTTCCAACACAAGGCCAGTAATGTCTGATACCTAGTCATTAATGAGTGAAATAATATCTCAAACAGAAGACTTATTAAGGGAAAAATCATTCTCTAACCCTCCCATAGGTTATTTTTTTTCTCATACAGTAGAGGAAAAAGTGACTGATTACATTTTTTAATAAAACAATCGAGAAGCGTCCACATTGGTCAGACCAAGTGGAGAAACCTCTAGTGAAATATGATGAAGATATGTTAAAAATGACAAAAAAATTGGCTAATGGTGAACTAATAGTCATGTTCTGGCCTTCAAAAACTTCTCAAAAAAAAATTCTAGAATTGATGGCAGAAGATTGAATTCATGATGTCTGCCTCAACTTATGTAATACTATCCATCATTTGAAAACCAAAGTATTACCATATGATAAATATCAAAATAATGTAAAGGTAATAGAAGGGTTGTAATGAAAAATTGACTTGGAATATCTCTCAATTTCTAAAAATCAAAATATTGAAAAGTAGTAGAGAACCTTTCAGCGTGCATGCCTCAATGTTTTAAATTGTCTACACTAGTTAATTTCTGATACCCCATCTTGTGTTCGTAACAGAGGATGAGGTGCACATAGAGCATTGCTTTTCACTACACTCCAGAATTTTCTAAGTCTGCCAAAAGTGGTATTATGAAATTTTATTGCCCATGGTCATCTAAAATCAGAATATTTTGTATGTAATCAAGTATACGCTCAAGAACAGGCCTCAAATATCTCTCACTAGATCTAGTCCCATAGAAAGAAATATTTTGAGATACTTTTGCACCAAGAATCTAAGAATCTTAAGCATGCCTCCCACTTAGATAATTCCAACCTTTAGATAGAATAAATTTATAAAATATCATAATGATCTTCTGAAATTGGTGATTTGAGTGGTTTTCTGATAATGCACCCAGCTAATATATGAACCCAAATTCACAAAATCAGAAGAGTTGCTGCATGAATATCATCTATAGTAGTTCAAGAGAAATTCTATCCTACATGGCTGGGGGCTTGTTTAATTCATCCTTTGAATTCAATAGACAAAGTTTAAAGGTTTGAAGAAGAGAAACAGAAATAGCCCTATCCTGTAGGGCTGGGGGATTTTTCAGATCTACAATCCCCTTTTCAATGGAAGTCAGTTCCTCTTTATTTTGAAAGAAGACACAAAGAGAGTACACAACTAAACTATCCAAGGATTCCCTTTGGGTAACTATCCATCAAATAGTTCCCAAGAATTCATCATATAGGAGATAAGATTCTCGTTGAATATATAGAAGTAGATGATATTACAAAGATACTCACAGAATACCATCAATGAATTATGAGTCAGTTAATTTCATTAACACCATTACAGAATATCCTTCAAAAAATGAGTCTAGCTCAGGAGAATCAGAAGATGAAGTTCATATCTATAATACGGTACACACTGAAGAAAATGAAGGAGGTGTGCATACCTGAAATCAGAGGGTTAACCAAAATCTAGGTATGCCCTCAAATAATCAACTCCCACCTCTTAGAAAGGTATCTAACAAGGGGAAAGTTAAAAGTCCGATCACGTCTCACTTTTCCACTAGAGAAGGTCAATCTCTTTCACTTGAAGAAATATTTTCAGAACAAGAAGATGAGATAAAAGAGTTGAAAAGACTCAATATAGAGTTACTTCCAAGCTTCATTTCTGATAGATATACTCCCCAGGAAGATCCTAAACTTGCACATCCTATAGGATCTCCTTAGCAAATAGGATTTCTAGTAACTAAAGATGTGGATAATTAATTCCCTACATTGGGTACAAAATCAGGGCAGGATCAAACACATCCTTATAGGCCTATCCCCATTGGTTATCCAAGACAAATACTATCACCACCACCAGTGGTTTTGTCGGTCGTTGCAACAGTTCAAGCTCTAAATACTGTACCTGTATAGGTCCCAGCTCATCTGGATATTCCCCAATTGCTTATGAACACAATTGAGGCATTAAAAACTTGATTATAAGCTATATAAGAATGGCATGTGCCAGTTGAGCTGGAAAAGAGAGAATACACTGAATGGGTGGATCTGATCTCGCCCCCCCCCCCTAAATTTTGTGAATACAACATTACCAATATGTAATGGTTTAGGAGATCCATAAAAACACTTATCTCATTTCATTTCTCATTGTGATCCCATGATGGGGACTTTTCAACAAAAATAAGAAGTAAATCTGAGGTGATTTGTGCAGTCATTACAGGGACCGGCTTTTGTCTGGTATACAAGTTTACAATCTCAATCAATTATTGGATGGGGAGATCTCTATTAGAAATTTCTTCTTTAATTCATATCAATGCTACCTAAGATAACACTTTTTTATCTTAAAATTTATTAACAAAGAGAAAATGAAAGAGTTTCATATTTCATTACTCGATGGAAAGGATTAACATATTCCATAAAAATGGTACTCACTTAGGAAGAGTTGCTACCAATTTTTGTGAAAAATCTGCATGATGAGTTATACACCCCACTGATCCCTCTGAAATACACAGAGGGGTTTCAAGACATTACTTCAATTTCCCAACAGGTAGAGGATTCCATTGTGGAAACTAAATCTAAATCTCGTTTAATTCCATCATCTCCAGGATAGAAAATAGGTAAAGAATAGGCTGCTAAATTCACACTCAAGCAAGCACCTATACCTACGTCCACTTCAAAACCATCATCATATTGAAGGGCTCCGCCTCTCAAGTGTCAGCAGCAATGACCACCTCATCAAGATGATCAAAGAGATAAAAGGAAGAAATAGTTTGAGGAGTTAAAGAACAAAATTTATTCTTATCAGAATGAATAGGTTCCAAGTTAATTTATCTAATCTTTGGAAAACAATTTGGTTTAGTTGACAAGGCCAAATAAACCAAACAAAGAAGGAGATGAAGATCTTCCGAATTATTGTCCCTTTCACTAGATGTTGGGGGATACCATTCAGGAGTGTTTTGTTTTCAAAGACCTCCCAAAAAATGGTAGACTCTGGACAAGTGAAACTGAAAAGTTCATTAGCCCAAGTATCATGCGTTACTACTACTGATCCAAAGGAAGAAGGTGAATGGTAGGAAATCAAAGGGAAACATGTGTAGAAATATGATGTGGATGATTAGGAAAATGATCAACCAAACTCATTCCATTCTACAATCATAGTTGAAACAAATGATTATGTCTTCTTCCACTCCTATCAAAACAAAACCACCTTAATCAAAAGATCAGTCCTCTAAAGTTCAATCCTCAGAGAAGCGACATGATTAGAAGGAAAAAAGAGTAGTCAGAAGAAGACAAGCTCATGTCAAGGACAAATTTTTCATTGACTGTGGCATATTTCATGCCATATCTTTCAAAGGAACTGGCACCAACACACCAAATGGTACAATTAGAACTGACCTGTCAAGTAGAATCTTCATCAAATGAAGAATTGATCTTTGGTTCCATCAATGTTATTCACTTAACGGATCTCTGTGACTTTGGCGATTCTGGTTATAATGAGCATGATTTCCCTATACCTAACTGGGGAAATATAAGAAGAATCCAAGGTCGGTATACAGTGGAATACATAGGTCTTCTAGAAGACACCATTTTAACTCTACCCTTACTCGAACCGTATATGCAGCCAAAACTTATGGAAGATCCCTTCAGCGGGCTCAACAAGAACAAGGAGATTCTGTCATGCTTGAAAGGTTTGATCCTAACATGATTATTTTGGAAGATCGATTAGAGGTTACACCATATATATCTCAGCAAGTAGATAGACCTATTTAGTCTAATCTACTAAAGAGAAGAGTATTTCCAGTTTCTACTCCGTTACAGGGTACATCTACATCATGGGAATCAAATTCCAAGGAACCTACAAAACTGCATCTTCATGCTGGGAAAAGTAGGCATGTCGACCAAAATTATGGTGTTTTGAAATATCTGGCTCTTGTACTGGAAATTTTTTTGATTTTGGATGCCTTGAATCTATCAAAAGATCTTCGAGAATCACTTATTGAGGCTTTATCAAGTCCTCAAGAGTTTGAAACCAATGTTTTGTCCAGTGAGGTTTACCGTATGGAGAATGATCCTACATAATGTCATAAAAATATATATTTTATGGATGAATATGAAGATGATGTTGTACATGGAAAAATCAGGCCCTTGTATCTATCTGGAAAGGTCAATGACATAGACACCCAACGAGCCTTCATTGATAATGGCTCAGTAGTCAACCTCATTTCTATTTGTACACTTCATTGATTGGGCCTCACTAAATCTGACTTATCTCATTCCACATTAATGTTTCAAGGTTATGAAAAGAATGAGCAAGAACCACTGGGTGAGATTACACTCATAACTCAGTTTAGAGATCTTGTGTCTAATTCTGATTTTATGGTTGTTTGTTAGGACATAGCCTCTAACATTCCGCTTGGTAGGCCTTGGCTACATAAACATGCAACCATACCTTTGTCATACCACCAATGTCTCAATTGTGGTTTCAATGGTCAAATTGGAAAATTTTATGGTGACAAGGATCCATTAAAAACGTGTGAATCTCAATTCATTGAGGTAGAATTTTATCACAGAAAAGGAACGAGGCCTGTGATGAAGGAGGTAACCAGAAACAATGCTTCAAATGGTCTGGAAAATATCCCAGCAAACCCATTCAAACATTTGAGTATAAATAATGTGTTTCCTATCAATAAAATTGGAATGATAAACCCAAATATGAACACTCATCCAGTAACATCCATAATTTCAATTATGGCAATCAAGCCTGACATCATAGGAAAATTGTTGATATACCAAGCAGTGATGGAAGCTTAAATGGAGATGTCTTCATTTTATCCACCAAACTTCAGAAAGCCTATATATCACCAATAAGACGAGAATATGTTGTAGCAATACTAGAGGAAGACAAGGATGTTGATTCCCAACCCATCATCTACTCTTTATTACAACAGGAAGACCCTTCATCATCAGTAGGGTCAGAAATGATGGCCTCTTCTTCAGGATGTCCAAATAATTACTCCTCACCTAGCACTGAAAGTTTTTCTTCACCATCTACCATGCAAGTAGAAACAGAAAAAGTGACACGTAAGGAATAATAAGAGGAATATCTTAGGGATTCTCCTCCAGAATTTGAGGATGGTGTCTCTACCACTATATATGAGTTGAGAGAAATAAATCTGGGTACAAAAGAAGATCCACACCCCACTCAAATTAATGAATCTATGACTTATAAAGATCAAGATATGTATACATCATTTCTAAAGAAACATCTATATGTATTTTCTTATAACAATACAATAATTCCAGGTCTTAATCCTAATGTAGACACTCATCATTATGGTTTTCCAGAAGAACATCGAGGATTCAAGTAGGAAGCAAGAAGAACACACCCAAATCATGCCTCTAAAATTGAAGCATAAGTTGATAAGCTTATCAAGGATAACTTTTTCAGGTAGGTTCAATATCCAAAATGTATGGCCAACATTGTCACAGTAAAAAAGAAGAATGGTAAAATCAAAGTTTCCATTGATTTCAGAGATCTTAAGTAGCATTTTCCAAAAGATGACTTTCTAGTTCCAGTCACAGAGCTTTTAATTGATGCAGCAGCTGGCTATGAAGCTCTTTCCTTCATGGATGGCTACTATGGGTACAATTCAATCCATATGGCCCTAGATGATAAATATTCTACAGAATTCAGAGCCCCTCAAGGTGTGTTATGTTATTGAGTAATTTCCTTTGTCATAAAGAATGTATGTTCAATGTATCAACACACCATGCACCATATCTTCAAACCCTTCTTAGGAAAATTTGTCGAATGTTATGTGGATGATTTGGTGGTTAAATCCAGACAATGTTCCAATCACTTGAATGATCAGGAGACCATATTCAATAAACCTAGACAACACAATTTGAAGATGAACCCCTTGAAATATGCTTTCTGGGTAACCTTAGGAAAATTTATCGGTGTTGTTGTATGCCATCATGGCATTAAAGTTGACCATGAGAAAAAAAAAACAATCATTGGCATGTCACGTCCTCAAAATTTGAAAAAATTAAGAGGATTCCAAGGACACTTAGCCTATATTCAGAACATCATCATGAATTTGGCAGGTAATTTTTTTCCCTTCACTAGATTAATGAAGAAGGAAGTCACCTATCTATGAACTAAAGACTTTCAAGAGGCATTTGATAACCTCAATAAATATCTCTTGATCCCACTAGTATTAAGACCACCTGTTGAAGTATGACCACTTATTCTCTATGTGAAATCTTTAGTGTGGTCACTAGGTGTCTTCATTTCCCAAAAGAATGATGGTGGGAATGAAAACAACCTTTACTATCTTAGTCAAACTATTCTTGATATAGAAACTCAGTATTCAAGTATCAAGAAGTGCTACCTAGATTTAATCTTTGTAGTTCAGAAATTGAGGCACTACCTATAAAATCATGAGGTCCAATTGGTGTCTCGTAATGACCCGCTAAAATTTATCCTCAGTCTTCCTATTCTTACAAGGTGTTTGGAATGATGGGCAGTTATTTTGAAATAGTTTTACATCTAGTGTGTGCCTCAAAAGGAAATAAAAGGCCAAGATTTGACAGAGTTCCTTGCTAAACATCCATCTATGGAAGCTACATCATTGAATACTGAACTTTCGGATGAAGAGTTATTCTATATTTAAGATAATCCCCAAACATGGGAAATATACTTTGATGGTTCCTCCAGAAGTCCAATAGATAAGTGAAAGGATAATCCTAAACTCAACAAAGTTTGGTTAATAATTGTACTTATCTCCCCAGAAAATATAGTGTTTCCATATTCCTTTATGTTGTTGGAAGGAGAATGAAAAATGAGGTAGAATATCAAGTTTTCATCGCAGGCCAATAATTAGCACTCCAAGTACAAGTGAATCACCTGAAAGTGAATGTTGATTCAGAGTTGGTAATCAAACAAATAAATAGATATTATGGTATCAGAAAAGAAGATTTAATCCCTTTGTGTGATTATGTCAGAGGTTTAATGGTTGAATTTCTTTCAGAGCCGACATTTTCTTATATACCATGATCACAAAATTCCCAAGCTGATGCACTAGATAATGCAGCTACAGCCCTGGAAGATCCAAATTGGGATGAGAAAATTATCAACATTTCCCATCATTGATTGGTCTCACCTTCCTTTCAAACTAGAATGGAGAAAATTAATGAAATTAGCCCTGTTTCTAAGCTATATGATCATACCACATGTTTTATGACATCTATCATGGAATACCTTCCAAATAGAGTACTTCCACTAGATTGATATGAAAAAGAACAGATCTGATGATGAGTGGCCAATTTTAATCTTTATGATAGTCCAGATCACCAAAATATTCTCTACAAATGAGGCTTTTATGGAATCCTCTTCAGGTGTATTGATGGAGAAGAAACTTCAGCTATTATGAAAGAAGTACACGCAAGAGCTTGTGGTGCTCACCAGTCTGGGTATAGGCTTTCTGATCAAATCCAAAGTCTTGGATACTTTTGGCCTTCAATGATGTAGGATTTCATAGATTTAATTAAGAAATTTCATCCTTTCCAAGTGTATGCCAACTTCATTCATCAACCCCCGGAGTTGCTACATATAGCTAAATACTCCTGGCTATTTTCCATATGGGGAATGGATGTCATAGGACCTTATCCTCTAGCTACGGCTAAGAAATTCATGTATATTATTTCTACTACTGACTTTTTCTCCAAATGGGCAGAGGAAATACTTTTCAAAGAAATTGTATCCAAATAAATTTTTAGTTTTTTCAAAACTAACATCATCACTAGATTCGGTGTCCCTCATACTATATTGATAGACAATGGTGCCAATTTCTATTCTATTGAGGTAAATAAGCTATATCTGGAGCATAATATCAAATCCAACCATTCATCTCACTATCATGCAGCATCCAATGGATAGATATAGGCTTTCAATATAACCCTGTCAAACATAATTTAGAATATGGTGGATAGAGATAAGAAATCATGGCCTGATAAACTTTTTCATGCTTTATGGGCTTACCAGACTACTACCCATACTTCTAATCAGGAAACTACATACTAATTAGTGTATGTCATATAAGTAGTGTTTCCATTTGAAATTAAATATCCTTTACTCTGAGTTCCAATCATTGATTAGTTGTCTACAGATGAAAATTCTCAGAAATGATTTGATGATATGGAACGATTAGATGAAAAAATATTGCAGACTGTGCATCATTTAGAAGTATATCATAACAGAATAGCGCAATCCTTTAACAAGAAAGTTTACCTCCATTAATTTATTCAAGGAGAATTGGTATTGGTCCTCAAGAATCCAATTATACTAGAAAATAAACCTCCGAATCTTGATCCAACGTGGGAAGAACCTTATTCCATAAAAAAGTTCTACTCAAATGGAGCTTATTCCCTAATCTCAATGGATGGAGAGATTATTACAACTCCAACCGATTAAAGATTCTTGAAGAAATACTTTGTGTAACTTCATACAATATCCTCACTACATGACTCTAAACTACCTAACATAGAGTCCTAGTCATAGGACATTAAACTGCATAACAACCATAAGCGTCCATACTACACGATGATAAAATGAATAACATCATTATCCTTATCACACAACGTTAAACTGCATGACATCATTTTTCCTAGTTACATGATATTAAACTATACGATTAATGTCTAATCTATTTGACATAAGATTTCATGTGAAAAGCATCATTGGTATCATTGCTACTCCTTAGTGGCACATGAGTTCTATTCCTCCCTACGTTTGAGTCATATCTATATAGGGGATTCATGTCAAGAACTACATGTGGATTTAATCTCATTCATATAAGATACATAGAGATGCCTAGATCTGCAATATTGGGCCCAGCCACAGGAAACCAATATTTTTATTCCCCTTTTCTTCCTCCTTTATATGAACTTGATCTATATATAGTGATCTTTTAAGATACATGACCTGATTTTCATACCATCTTGTGTCTTAAATTTAAATCATTCTTATAGAATGTGTTTAAATCCCCTGTCTCCCACATCAAACTCAATTGGTGTGAGAAATTATTGTTCAAGAACTATGTTTGGATTTATTCTCATATATATGAGATATGTAGAGATTCCTATATCTCCAATCATGGGCCCAAACACAATAAAAACTCACTTTATTCCCTATGTAAAAATCAAACCCGCACAAGGAATGTTTAAAGAACTATGTATGTATTGATTATCATCCATATGAGATGCATAGTGACACCTAATTTTAATTCCTTGGTCTATCTATAATATTCAATTTTTACATCTAAAACACTTCATTTCCTCACTGCATGACTATAAATTGCACAATATAATATTGATTCAAAGGAAACAAAGAAAGTATTCATTTTAAATGTGAGCCATATCTATGTAAAAGAATCTAAATTCATGGATAATATTGATTCAAATATTTCTTATGTGCATTAATCATTACCCCCTTTCTTATTTGACAATATTAATCTTGAATATTTTCAGATCTTTATAATATTTCTTATGGTTTTTGGTGGAAGAGTTTCTGATATCTGAGAACTCTTTTGCCTGACTATGTAGTACGTGCCCGTAGGTGTCCTTGAATAAGTTTCCAATATAACTGGCATGTCTGTAAAAAGATGCCACTATTTGGATATGAAATACATACCGCAGTTGACCCTGTATAATACAACCCTCATAATGGGTTTGTCAAATAATGTTAATTTTGTTCTTGGTTAAAGTTCCTTTTACCCTCTTCAATCTTTGATAACAATATACAATAATTTTTATTTTAAATAAGTCATTCATGTATATTTGTCCCATTACCTTTCTCTCAATCTGAAATTATTCAAGACCATAGTTTACACATTTCCCTATCCATGTGTTCAAATAAATATGAAATAACCTTGGATCACTTGACCACATATTATATATTATTTCCATTTCTGGTCTTAGTTGTATTACCTAAAACTACAAACACCATACTCTCTAAATTTGGGTCAGACCTTCATAGAAATATTACACCTCTGATTCTTTATAAATCATGATTGGAAATACCCTCTCCATATTAAGGTACCTTTCTTCATAAACCAAACTTTGTGCTTTAGAAAATCTGAATCTCCATAACTTTTGTTAATCTTTTAATAATAGAATGTCAAACTTTTGAGATCACTTTTGGATGACTGTGTAGTACATGCCCCTAGGTGAACTTGCATAAAATTTTCCAATATAACAATCCTGTTAGTAAAAAGATGACACTATTTGGATATGCAGCATATGCCCCAGTTTTCCATGCATAATACACCCCCCATAATTTTTTTAAAAAATAATGGAAACTTCATTCTTGGAAAAGGCTTCCTCTAATTCCTTTATCCCTTTTTCATTCTTTGAATTCAAAAATTCATAAATCATAGTTTACAATTCTTCCCTTCCATACCTGAATATGGTAGTATTATTCCAAACAAATTATAATGAAATTGGGAGAGTCTCATACCTTTGGTCAAAGCTAAAGACCTTAAATTAAAGCCACATAACATCCTCACTGCATGACTTAAAACTGCACAATACAATGTTCTCACTACATGACTAAAAACTGCACAGTATAATGTCCTCACTGCATGACTTAAAACTTCATAGTATGACATCAAAAATTGCCTTTTCTAATTAATTTTAACTATTACTCATACACCAAATTTGTGTAGAAGTGTTTTTCCTATTCATGAAATATGTCGATATAGATAACCCTTTATTATTAAAGCCAATTTCCTTGAAAACTCCACCCACTATGGTATTGAGTCACCCAAATATTATTTTTCTTTTTCTATTGATAGTAAAATGTTAAATTCATAAGGTATAGTTTTCTTGACTATTCAGTATGTTCCCTTAGGTGGCCTTGCGTAAAATTTTCCTACATAACAGGACTGTTAGTAAAAAGATGCCACTATTTGGCTATGTAGCATAATCCCTAGTCGGCCCTCCATAACACAACCCCTATAACTGGTTTGTCAAATAATGGTATCCTCATTATTATAAAAGGATTCTTTTATGTTTATACAAGTTTTAGATTTGTTGACCATAAAAAATCATGACTCAAGATTCCCCTTGGAAATATTTAGAGAATATTAGATCATTTCTTAGCCATTGAGTCTTCTTTGGGATTTAATAATTTATGGGAAATTTTTTTTGACCTTAAACACTATCCCTTTATAGTCCAACATGAATGAATCTAAACATCCAACAATAAGGGACATGGTACTCACTAGATTGGAATCCTGTAAAGGTTACTCAGGACAAAAGTCAAGTACCCTCTCACTAAACATACATTTTGTAGGTTTTAGTAAATATTGAGAAATATAAAGTCAAAAGATATAAAGTTTTAGGTTTTTACATATCACCCTAGTAAAAATCAAAGTATGCTCGCTAGGCCCCGTGGATTTAGGAAAAAATTAGAGCATCATTCCAAACATGACGTAGCTCCAAATCTAACCAAATAATATTGGAATGCATCAATGTGCCCTACCTTTACCTTAGAAAGAGATTATTTTCAAACTGAACGAATCAAATTCTAGGGGGGGGGGATTTTGTAGACACTATGAAATGTATTCCATGCACACTTCCACAAAATGTCCTCAACCGGGCTTGTAAAGTTTGTGGTGCGACTCTGCATTTTTCATGGGGGTTAGTGACAGTAGCGAAGACACCAGCTTGAAATGTCGTGATTTCATCTTGTCACTAATATGAAGCAAAGGTGCAGGGGAATAACCTCTGTGATATGGAGATATTATTTTGGATAAGTCCACAAAGAGGTGCATAAGATACCTATATGCAAACACATATACACCACCATTCTAGAGCATATTGAAGTAATAATTTTAGATAAGTCCTCAATGTGTCACCCAAGTATATCCAAAACATCATCAGTGTGAAAGGTACTTGCACACCCAATCTCATTTCATCAAGGGTCTTGTTTTTTACTATAAATAGACCCTTGGGGCGTTCATTTCTATGGATGAATTTCTCTGAAGCCTAATTGCTGCTCTGGTCTCCCTATTTCTTTGACAAAGGCTTCTGAAACTTTCAAGGTAGTTCTTAAACACCTAAAGCAAAGGAATTTAAGGAGGATCTTAGGACTTAAGTCCTTTTAGTGTTTGAAATCCATAACACTTGTGTTCCTATATCACCCAACCTCCCTAAATCTAGAACACTTGAACGCCACCTATCCCACTCACACGAATTTGAGTTCCCCACTTCTGGAAATACCTGTGAATACTCTTGAAGGCATGAGTCAGGTCTCACCCAAGTATTAACATGAAGGTTGTTTGTCACTCAAGTGAACATCAGGTCGCCCAAGGCTCATCACCTCACCCTCATCCCCGGTCACCTCGACCTCATCCACCCTCGTCGCAGTAGGTGGCGCCCTCTTCCACCAACGGATAAAGAAAAGTGTGGGTGCCTTTGTTGAATCTTTGACATCCTCTTATTACTCACACCAAGCATGACTCATGTGCACTTATATATTTTTCATGATAATTTTTTTACAATGTCTCGAACTATGAGAACTCTGATTCCAATTCAAACCAGGATGCATAGGATGCCTGTTTGAAGGCCTGATCTCAAAATGGTTCCCTTCCAAAAGGGTTCACCCAATCATGCCCCCTCCAATGGGAATATCTTATAAATAATCCCCAAAAAAATGAATAAACTATGATAAATCTGATTCCCACCATAATTAGGATACAATAGATGTGTACATCAGGGCTCGAGATCATTGGATATCATCTTCAGGAATCCAACCCTAATTCCCTTAATCTGGGCATCTTTCTTAGGAGTAAGACCCAAATTAAACCCCTAAATCACCAAGGAATATTTTTCAGGAAGTAATTCCAAAATCATTTCTCTAAAAGGACTATACTCTCCTATGAGACTTATCAAACTACATGGTATTTGATTACCATCCACATGGGATACATAGGAAGCCTCCATGAGGTTCAAACCCAACACTTCAAATCAACCCTGTTCTTCCAGGGCCATAATCCCAACAGGGTATAATATTACATGGAAACCCATATTATTTACAATTTCCTTGGGAGGATTTGGCATAATACCCACACCAAAATTTAACTAAGCAGCATTCACTTAGATTTACTTACCACTTGACATTAAACTATATGGCTAGGTCCTTATCACATGACCTTAAAAGGTATGATGTGTCCCATTCAACAACACTGAACTATGAGGGTTATGATTCCTTTCACAAGGATATGTAGATATCCTATTTTATGGGTATGATCCCAATATAAAAAACCTTCATCTCCATGGATGACAATAAATTCCATAGTACCACACTGAGTGGCTTAAAAATCAGTATCATCATAACGAAGATTAAAAGAATATCTAAATAGTATACGAGAGGATACCATTGATGGAGAACCTCATATACATATATATATCTCCATTAATTAAGAACCATTAATACATACAGATGATTATAGATTTTACACATGTTAATAAGTGATTGGAAATTCCAAGGTAAACCTATGTTATACTTGGTGAATTAATAAGGATTCATGAAAACATCATAAATTTATAAATAGAGTCCCGGAGTAGACAATAATTCCCCACAAAAGGTTATGATGTGTTTGACCTCCCATCCTTTCGACCAATGCATGTTCTTAAGTATCATAATGTTCAAACTTAATGAATGATTTTCTTTTTAAAGAATGTCCCTTTTGGATAAAAAACTATTAGATGTTTCCAGTTCCATGAATACATCTAATGGAAACCACCGGGAAGCGGTGATTCTTAAACTAGAAAACATATTTCTAGGAACTACAAACCAAAAATTTTATAGAATCTAATGAATCATAAATCAAGTGTTTTGAATCCAAAATCTCATATTATTCATAACAACCATTTTTAGCAGAATAATTATTTTATCATATAAGAGAAATGAGTTAGAGATACACATATTTACTTAGATCCATATTATCCTGATGTAGTCATTTACATTGAAATCTTTGATGTGAAAACTCTATGCTTCATCACTTGAATGCATACTAAAAGATCGAGCAATTATTCACTTTATTTTATACTATTATATATTAAAAACATTTTAAAACTATACATTTGGTATCATATACCCTTAAAAATTAAAAAATAATTTTATAAAACACTGATAAATTACATTGACATTCCATAGAGTTTCAACATCCCCTTTAGATATATTGAAAAATTCCATCATATAGAAACACTATTCATACTTATAGATAACTCTAGGTTTCAATGAACTTGTAAGAATACTAGAAGAAATATTATTAGAGTCTCCAACAAACTTTTTTCTTCTTACAGTTTGAAACTTTTCTAACATGTACTATCAATATAGAACTTGAACTAAGTCATCATATGCACAGTTTATCTATACTCAAAACTATTAGAAGATTGGGTAGATTTTTTATGAAATCATTCACATCATCAAAAAAATTCAATTGATGATAAAAAAATGAATTCCATATCTCAAATTAAACCTTTAAGAAACCTTTATTGAATTATTCTATGCTTCTCATAATCATCTAGTCCCACTTGTTGAACTAATTCAACATTAAGTTACCCAAGATGGTGTTTGATTTAGCATATTTATTTTTTCTTAATTAAGAATAGTTTTTATGTTTTTTACCTGTCTTATAATTCTCTTAAATTAATTTAATTCTTTATAATGGATTTATATAAAAGTTAATTTTGATAGTGATGAGTTATTTTTCTACTACATAAGCTTTTATCAGATAAGTGTCATGTTTTACAAACATCTAATAAGGAATTTTATTAAATGTGCTCCCACTGAAATGATGTACCCATTAGAATCACATCATCCCCATTAATGGGTCAATATTAATATTTCACTATGATTTGGTCTCTTTTTAATTTCTCCCATAACTTATCTATTTAGGTAGTTATTTGTCCCAATTATATCATATATGAATCTTTGATTATTAAGGAAACAAATCATTTCCCAATCCATCATATAGATACACATAACTCTATTCATATAGAAACCTAATCCTCTTAATGTATCTTGAATAAGTGTAACCTAATGAAAATTCCAATAATGGTCACCTAATTTTTTTAGGGTCACCTATAACTTTCTTGAACAACACATGATAATCTAGGGGTATCCATATTTGGCATGATTTACTCAGTTGAATGATTGAGGTCTTGAGAAGTGTTTTCTTTTAAAGGAATCTAACACTTAGTATTTTAAAGGGGATTTAATCTTACTATATTATCTCATTTAATCTACTTTATGTATGCATGATTTTAGTAATATAGTTTAGAATCTTATTTCTTCTACCAAATTAGTATGTTCAAATCATATTGATGTGTAACTTTTTACACAACTTATAGGTCATGTTACCAACCTAAATTAAAATACAGCTATACTCATTCACATCTAAATGATTCCCATGAATAAGGTGAGTGAAACCATTTTATTAAAAGGTTTATAATCATATGAAATCAACAATCCTCACATGAGTAATCTTGGAACCATAAATAGTAAACCCTCACTTTCATAGATTTGAAAAAATCCATTAGGTCAGCGAGTAGTCCAAACCAAATTCCCTCTAACTAGAGTTACTTTACACAATAGATACTTTAATTCCATCATAATTCTAATATATAATATGAATAAATCATAAATAAATACACAATTAGAGCTCATAATCTAGTACAATCCATGTAAATGTAGATGAAAACTAAATAATTTGTCCTATCTACCATATAACTTCTTATATGTATGTATGAAAATCCCTTGAATTAGTTTAAACATCTTTAAACTAAATCATATATCACAATTAATGTTGTAAGAAGTATATCTATGAATAAATTAAGGAGAAAATAAATAAATGAACAATTCATAAATTTATCATGGGATTAATAATTTATGAAAAATTAATAAATAAAAAACTATAGATAGTTAATAATTTTACAAGAATTATGGACATCCCATAAATAGAATAAATATAAGATATTTATATTTATTCCTAAAATGCACAATTTCATATGATTCATTATATGGCCTTTTACTAAAATATTGGATATTATATGGAATAAAAACTTTTATATTCAAAATTTATTATGTTAACTATTTACATAATCCAAATATCATATATTAATTATTATTTAAATTTTTATCAAATCAATCATAAAAATATCTTTTGATGTTGTTTTAATATTTCCTCAAATAAGGCCATTAATTTGAACAATTAAAAATTAATTATAAACAATTCATAATTAAAATATAAACCCCTATATATTTTGGCCTTATTTTATAATTTATAGACACTTTATAAATCACACATACAATTTCCATATAAACCATAAATATATAAATTATAAGTTATTACATATGGTTTGTAAAATTATTTTAATATTAACAATTAATATTATAGAATATTTATTTAACAAAAGTTTCAAAATTAAATTAATTAATTATAAAAACTTTATAATTAATTAATTTTTAAACTCCTTTATAAATAAAATAAATATCCCAAAAAATATTTTCCCATATTTTATAAATAATTTATAATTTTTTTCAATTCCTAATTTAAAAACTAGAAAAATATAATATTCTATTATATCATTTTTAAATATATACTTCATATCATTATCACTGATAGAAAAAATGAGTGCTTGGGTATTATCAATCATAATATACGATTGATAACCTGGATTGTGTAAGGAAACCTTAGCCCAGGGTGGTGATGTAGGATTAACTCATGTGTGGAAGGTTTGTGTAGGATTGATTTTGTCCTGCCTATATAGGATTAATAACATAGTGCCTGAGACAATATTGGAATCACTATATTAAATTTACTCAGTGGGAAAACCCCTATGTAGAAATAACTTCATGTGACATGGAACATATATGGGAATAATCAATAGTGCTCTACTTATGACTTGTAGTATTAAATACCACACAATGATGGGCTGCATAAGAATAAAGTATGCACGTTATCAAAATAATAATGCATGGATCATATTCCTAGAAACTGTAAATTATGATATAATGCCTTATATGAATTAAACTAGCAACATAAGCATCCACATAGTATTAATACAGCCCAAACCACATTAGATTAAACACGATGCAGAACATCTCAAGTACCATTAACCCGGTGCATCATCTATTGCCGGTTATGATAGAAACTTCATAAGTATATTATTTCATGATCAGACTTATGTCATATAAAACCCACAATGTGTTATGATATCACCTATATCATAATATTGTCATAGTGCTATATTTTTACAGCTTTACAAATACTTCATTTAAAAGAGAAATTCCATGATTCAAATAACATGGTGAAGATATGATACCATTGATATGTTCCTTAAATTCTAACAAATATTATTAATCATAAAATGAGTAATAAGAGTCCTTAGACTAAGATCAACCATCTAAAAAATATGAAACCATATTGTATATAAAATAAAGATAATGCTTATGTGTACCTTAGGCCATCAAGTTGTTTCTTTGTCTTCACCCACAGTTTTTGAAAAATATTACATGGTATATCCATGGGTTTATGTGAATAACTTGATAATAAAGTGGTATTCCTCAAATCTAAATGGCATGTTATTAACTCTCATAAAAATAGTAAAGTAGAATAGATCTGGGCTAGAGAGAATCACATAATGAAACTAACACCATTTTCTTTCCCTTAGAACTATTTATATTGTCCTTAATTACACTTCCTAATCCCCATGAATTTACTCATGTGTTACATAAATCATCATTAAATATCATATTATTACAATGGGTTTGGTTATGTTTTCACAGACCAACTTGGACACCCTAGTACACTAATAATTGAGCTAGCTCTAACATAGCCCAAAGGGTGTTCCTGATCCCCATATATTGTAAAATAGCACCTAATGTCATACAAGATAAAATAAGGAACATGTTTTCTAAAAAAATTGAAAGATAAACTATACAGGTCAGTATTCTCAACACTCTAAAAGGAGAAAGTATAAAAAACCAAACATGTAACACCCTAAGTCTTTACAATATTTTCCTCTTAGAATAAATTTTAATTTTGTTCCTAGATTTCTGTATACAAAACATGAAGTTAATATTATGTTACATGCAAAATAAATTTTATCTCGATCTACATAGAATACTGATTTATCTTTCATTACACGGAAAATTGACTTTCCTTGATGGCTTATATAACACGCAATATTGGGTTTTACTATACAATAATATGTTATTAAAAATATTATTATTTAATATAATAAGAAATAACCTATCCATTAAAATTATGGTTATTAATAGGATTAAATAACTTAAAGAAATATATTTTTTAATTAATTGGTTACCTATTAATTATAAATTATTATATAAACCCAATGAATATAAAGAGAATGATTTTATAAAAGTCTATTTTAATGTGGAAAAGGTGATTTATCAAATTAAAATTTAAATTAATTACTATTATTGAATGATATTGACTAAATTTATATTTTATATATTTCGTAAAATATTTTTTACATCCATCCAATATGATTTGTAGCCATAAGATAAGAAGAAACCCAATTTTACACATAAAAACCAATATTTTTATAAAGGCAGTTTTACTACCTTTTAATGGAGCACCTGTTCTAAATCTAAATTTTCTAACTTTTATAAATTATATATGTAAAAATAAAATTCATTTTTGAAATAGAAACATCAAAATTATGTTAGGGTGAATTTTTGGTATTTTTTTATTGAGGTTTCATTTTTGATGAATAGGGAAAATACTGAATTTTAATTCAAAGTACTTTTTTTCTATTTTTTTATAAGGTTAGATTATATTTTTTTATTGATTTTAAAGTTCAAATATATAACTTAAACCTCAATTAATTAAATTTATTTCATTTTAATAATTTTCAATTTGAAATTTGATATAATAACTTACCAAACATTTGAACATTTTTACTTCAAAAACTTGCATTGTCATCTTGTCTACGGGTTTAATTTTAAATTAATTTATGCCAATTATGTAATTGTAATTTTGAAAAATGGATTATATATTTGTAGTCATAATAATTTATAATTTATATAATGTTAACCTATTTTTAACCAAAAAAATTAGTGAAAGTAACTAAAATTAATTATAGTGATTAAGAGAAAAATTAGATTAACAAGGGACTAAACGTTAAACATAAGGCCCAAAAATACAAATAAACTTGTCCAAAAACCATTTTATATTCATATTGAGACCACATAATCAAATTTACCTAATTGGAATCATTATTATATATACTTTTAATTGAAAAAACATGGGTGAAATTCCCTTTTAAAAAATTACAAGAATGACACTCCTCCTCCACTATAAAAAGAAACTTAGCCATCCCGTTTATTGATACCTCTCAGAACATTATTCTCCCAAAAAAATATACTTAAATAATCTACCAAAATTTATACCCTAAACCTATAAACCTCACCTTGTTCATAAAAACATCCAAGTAAGCCCTTTGGTGTAAACCAAAGGGAATTACCCAAAGAAGAGGTAACATCCTTCCTTATGCTATTTTGTTTTATTTTCATTATCAAACCCATTAAATATTCTTATTCCATGATTATATAATAAAATAATTATCATAAATAAAATTATATGTGTTTATTCTAAAAGTTATATCTATACTTATACACACCAACATCTAATGGGTAACGAACTTACCGTTCGTGTGTATGGCAGACTACCACCTCACGAAATGATGATTGTTCGTTCTTCATTTACCACCTCTCATGGTGGGAATTATGATGTACATACTATTTTTTATAAATTATATATGATATTTAAAAAATTATTTTTACTTATAGAATTCATTTTTAACACATACCTGTATGCACTCCATTTTGTGAGAATACAATAACATCGTTTGTGGAAGTGTGGACTACCACCTCATCAAAGCAATGTGATATGTTCACACATTACATAGAATGTATTAATGATTATTTTAATTAAAAATATGTGAAATTAATGACATATATATGTTATAAAATACATAATTACAATTATTTAAATATAATATATCATTTTATTTATTCCCCTTTTCACACACTAAAAAAGTGATAATGTCATTCGTGGACATGTTGACTACCACCTCCTCGACATGATGCGAATCCTTTTACACCAAAATAATTTTATATAGATCATATATGATTAAATAACATGGTATAAATTATATTATTATAATTATATAGAGATATAATTTTACTTTTATTTTTTCCATAATGATCATTGGAAAATGGGAATGTTACTTATGCGTACATACAACCTACGACCTCCATGATTGTAACATCATTTTTATAACCATATTTAGTATTTGTTTTTAAAAGTTTAATTGATGTATTAATATAATAATTATTTAATTATTATTATTCTATAGATTTTTTTTATAATGAACCCGTTTACCATAGTCGACCTACCAAATTGGTTTTTGACACATGAGCTGAATTTGGTAAAAAACACCCGATGTAAACTTAATTGTTTAAGAAGTTTTTTACAACATTGAAATTAGTGAATTAAAAGTAATTATAAACTCTAAAAAGGTTCATAATAAAGTAAATTATTAATGTGAGTTTATTATTTAGTAAGATAAATACACACATGACAAGTCAGACTCAGGATAATGGATTTCATCTCAATTTACATTCTATTGAGACTTATTTTTTTTATACACCAATTCAATTTTATATGGTGCATATACTACCCTTTGACATGTTATATAATGAATATAATTATTCTCATGATATTATAAGTTTCATTTATTTTTATTCCTTCATGGGGATTATGATTTAAATATTTCAAAGTGGTATGTGACACTTTTGAGTGTTTAAAGATTATTTTTCTCAAGAATGTATTAATGATCTTTTAATGATATTTCCATTCACAAAAGTCAACAATCCTTATTGTTACTTATCCTACACTAAGTAAATATTGATAAATCTTTATTATGTATTCAATAATGATATTTGATAAGGAATACAATTTTTTAATTTAATCACTTATTAGATATGATGAATTCTTTGGACATGCAGTGATGGGTGGGGATCGTAATTTATATAACTCCTCGATGTATCAATAGGTTATAATGATACAAATACATTGGACAAATTAAATGGGTTTCTATATATAGTTTTAAACTGTCTGGTGAATGGTCTTGACGGTATAGGTTTTCATGTGCCTCAGACACTACATCCAATAATTTAGAATTTCCTTCATAGATATTTCAATTATTATTATTATTATCCATGATATTTTCAAATGATAAAATATATATATGCATTTAATTATTAGTTTATTGATTTAAGTAAATCCTTTTTATGTTTCTTATCTTTCCATATTGATTATTATTTATCTAGTTATTTAAATGTAATTTGTTCTTAGTTATTTACCTTACCATGTTGATTTATTCTTATTGATTAATTATTTATTCCACTTTAATTACCCTTACTAAGAATATGAGGTCACCCTTAATATGTTTCCTTAACATAAGTTATAAAGAGTAATCCTTTGATTGATTTTCAAGGATTATAATCTTTTATTTTTTTATGATTTATTTCATTTCCCAATTTAATATGGGTATCATGTATGTAATATAGTTTTCCAAAACTACAAAACTGTTTGGTACCTTGGGATTTGAATCTTTTATCTATGAAAATGTAATAAATTAATGCATAAAATCTGGTATTTTGGGGTTGGAGTGTTAAATTTGGTACCAGAGTAAGTTTAGCAGAAACATTGTATAATAGATTTAGAAAAAATAGTTCCGGGTACCTGATAATAAGTTAGATATTGAGGATAAGTGTAGAAAAAAAATATTGAATTTTGGTAAGGTAGATATTAAGTGGGTATTCCTAGAAATACATCCCTATCTGGATAATATAAGTGGGTGTTGTTCTCAAACAAATTCACCTAGGGGTAACAACTTCAACAACGTGTGTCAGCCGTGACTTGGTGTAATGTGGTACACAAAAAATGGGCCTTACTTTGCACCTGGTTTGACACTCCTAGGGGATACACTTAGAATATTTAAAATTTTATTTACAAACAATTTTTAAGGATTTAAATGTATAAATTTACCCAAATAAAACATTTTTATGATCATTAGATTATCTATGAATAAATTTTTCATTTTATATTATGTGTTTTACTAGTTTTGGGATTATAAAATATTTTTTATAATGATATGAACTAATTTAGTGTATGTCTTAATTTATAAATGGTGTCTAGTAGAAGGAAAATGAACCTCCCAAATGTACAAGATCCAAATATTATGAAGTATCATATCTTTTATGGTGTTAGGACAATATTTCAAAGGGAAATAGTCTCCCAATAATTCTTATCATATAAGGAAATATTATAATGTGAAAATGAGATGGGTAAAGAATTATACAAGTTGTATGGATTTGAAGGAAAGAAAGAAAAGAATAGGATGGAAATTCTAAATATGTATAAAGAGAAGAAGAGAAAGAAGTATTTTCCTACATGTGATAATTATGCATAGAAACACCTAGGTACTTTCTTGAAGGGAAAGAGAGTTTATTATAAGGGTGGAAAAAAATGCCACTATTTTCATGATTGTAAGGGATCAAAAGAAAATTCCAATGTGGAATGATTCCAATATAATGAGACATGAAACTATGAAAATCAATGTCTCATGTGTTAAATGAATATACCTAATAGAGGCTAGTGGATCCTGGTTATGATTATGTTACTTCCAAAAACAATGAGTAATAATTAATGTGATTATTTTTAGATTCAATAATTATGTCATTTGAGTATTTTATCAATGATATAATAGTTATAAGAATTGTGGAATACCTGAGTATTGTACTATAGTACTTTTTAATTAATGATTTGAGATTATATGATCAATGGAACCAAGAAAATTTATTCATTAGAAAGTAATTTTTTTTTCAAAGACACGTGGTTTAGAGAAATATAATCATTAATATGTTCCTAATATTAAGACAATGATGTTTGGATAATGAAATGATTAGTTTGGATTACATAAATTGGATAATGTCTGACCACCTTTGAACCGAGTAATGATTTATTGAAATGGTGGTTTTGGCTATCATTGATAGAGTATACATAATTTTTGGACTTATGGAATATATCCAATAATCTACATTCTATTTAAGTAATACTAAGTATACATGTTTTCAATAATTATTTATGGTAATTAATGTTATTACCATATTATCATGTCTTTTATGTGATGATTAAAAGAAACTTCATGTTATTTGATAAGTTCATTTGGAAATTCTATTAACTTCCTTCTACAGTGTTGGATCATAATTTTTCTGCAAAAGTTATCCATTTATAAAAAGGGTTATATTGATATTTGGATAGGGTTTTAGATTTTGATGTATTACTTAAACATATGATGCCACTTGTATTATGTGATTAAGTAGAAGTATATCAAATCACAACCAAAGGATAATATTGTGCTTATAAAATATAAATTTATTTTTACTTACATTATTAGAGAGTGAAATAATTACTCAACTATAATAAAAATGGTATTAAAACAAAAATATTATCCTGTTATCATCATTTTTTATGATATCAATGACCTTTTTCAAAAAATTGGTGTAAGGATTTCTAGTCATCAACTTTAAATTGAACATGTTCTCTAACACTCTCCATTAGAACTTTATTGTCATAATTTTCTTTTGTATCCATATTTCCATTTCCATCATATATTCTCCTACTAGGGAACTTGGTTACATAACCACTGTACTTCAATTTAACTCTTATTAAGAAGATGTGTTATTAACCCTACTAATGATGCGGGGCTTTCAACAATATTTTGTTTTAAAATATCAATCCCTTGATTACCGAGATCAATTTTGAACTGCGAGGATGCAATTTATTTAAGGTGGGGAGAATATAACACCTCAAGACTTTAAAATATTTTACTTTTAGAATGAATTTAATTTTTTTCCTTGATTTATTTATAAAAACACCAAGTTAATCTTATGTTACATTCAATATAATTTTTATATTTCTCTTCACGAAACATCGAGTTTATCTTTCATTACATGCAAAACTGACTTTCCTTGATGGCTTGCGCAACACGTAAGACCGAGTTTTACCGAATAATAATATATTACCAAAAATATAATTATTTAATATAATAAGATATAAGTTAGTTGTTTAATTTAAGATTATGAATAGTATTTACTAACTTATGAAAATATATAGTTGAATTCATTTTTTACCTATTAATTAGAAATAAATATAGAAACCAAAGGAATAAAAAGGCAATGATTTTATAAAAGAATATTTTTATGTGAAAAAAATGATTTATCATAATAAGTAAAATTAATTACTATTATTGAATAATATTAACTAAATTTTTATATTATATATTTGAAAAAATATTTTTTACATTCATCCAATTGTCTTTATAGGAAGAAAATAAGAATAAACCTAAGTTTATAAATAAAAACCATTATTTTTATAAAGGCAGTTTTACAGCCTTTTAATGGAACATCTATTTAATATATGAAGATTGAAAATTTTATGGATTATATATTTCAAAATAAAAATCATTTTTCACATAGAAACATCAAAATATTTTTAGGGTAAATTTTTGGCATTTTCAGCGAATTATCATTTTTTATGAATAATGAAAAATGGTGAATTTTAATTCAAAAATGATTTTTCATATAAATTAGTTATAAGGTTAAATTATTTTTTTTGTTGGTTTTAAAGTTAAATTATATCAATTATAAATCAATTAATCAAATTTAGGCCATTTTAATTAATTTAAATTTGATATTGGATATAAAAACTTACGAAACTCTTGAACATTTTTACTTTAAAAACATGCATCGTCATCCCATCTACGGGATTGATTTTAAATTAATCTATGCCACTTATATGATTGGAATTTAGAAAAATTTATTCCATATTTAGAATAATAATAATTTATATTTTCTAATAATATTAAATTAGTTTTTCACCAAAAATATTAGTGAAAGTAATTAAAATTAATTAGAGAAATTAAGAGGAAAATTAGCTTAACAAGGGACTAAACCTTAAAATTAAGGCTCAAAATGACCTTTAAACTTTTCAAAAATCCCTTTTATGTTCATATTTACACCCTATAATACCATTAATCTAATTTAGATCATTATTAGATCCACGTTTCTTTGAAAAAACGTGGGTGGAATTCCCTTTTAAAAAATTTACAAGAATTCCACTCCTCTACCGCTATAAAAATGCAGTCACCCCTCTTATTTATTCAAAAAAAAAATAAACCATTTATATCACCCAAACTATGATAAAATAATCTCAAAAAATATTTACCCTAAATCTAAAATCCAAACATTGGGAAAAAATCCCTCCAAGGAAGCCCTTTGGTGAAAACCAAAAGGAGTTACCCAAAGAAGAGGTAACATCCTTCCTCAAACTCTTTTGTATTATTTTCATTATCCACACCATAAAATATTATTATTACATGATTATAAAATAAAATCAATATACTAACTATTATAAGAAGTTTTTATTCTAAGGTTTCAAACAACACTTGCACACACCTCCATCTAATGGGAAAACAACTTATTGTTCGTGTGTACGACCGACTACCGCCTCACGTAACGATGATTGTTATTTCTTCCTTTAAAACCTCTCATGGTGGTAATTATGATGTAAATACTATTTCTTTATGTTATTTATGATATTTATAATGTATTTATACTTTTGAATTATTTTTTAACACATACCTTTTTTCACTCCATTTTTTGGGAATACGATAACATCATTTGTGGAAGTGGGGACTACCATATCCTCAAAGCAATGTAATACGTTCACACATTACATGGAATGTATTAAGAATGGGTTTAATTAAAAATAAGTGTCATAAATGAAATATATATTATTTTAATGACACAATTATTTTTATAGAAATATAATATATAATTTTCTTTATTACCCTTTTCACACACTAAAAAAGTGATATTGTCATTTGTGAACGTGTGGACTACCACCTCCTCGACGCGATGTGAATAATTTTACATAAAAATAATTTTATATATAAGTATATTTGATAAATATATTTATTTTTTTTATATAATTATAATTATTGAAATAAATAATTTTACTTACCATCTTTCTATAATGATCATTGAAAAAATGGGAACGTTACTCATGCGTACGTACGACCTAAAATCTCTATGTATGTAACATTGGTTCATTTTTCATAACCATATTTAATAATTGGATTTAAAAGTATAATTTATGGATGAATATTATGATTATTTCATGATTATTATTCTGGATATGTCTATTTAATTACCCCTTTGACCATATTCGACCTACCAAATTTGTTTTTTAAACATGAACCAAATTTGGTAAAAAACTCCTGTCACAAACTTAATTGTTTAAGTAGTTGTTTAAAAAATTGTAATAAGTTAAATAAAAGTAATTATAAAAATGAAATTGGTTATGAGGAAATTAAATAATTAACATAAATTTACACAAGAAAAATCAAACTCAAGGTAAAGGATTTTATCTCAATTTGCATTCCATTGGGACTTATTTGTTGTGATGAAATAATTCACTTTTATATGGTGTAAATAATGCACTTTTACATGTTATGTCATGAATTTTCTTTATTATCATGATATTATAAGTTTCATTTAATGTTAGTCCATCATGGGGATCAAGATTCAAATTTTTCAAAGTGGTATGGGTCACTTTGGAGTGTTTAAAGATTATTTTCCTCAAGAATGTTTTTCTGATCTATTAATGGAACTTCCATTCATCGATGTACCCTTGTTGTTACTTATCCTCCATAGATAAAATATTTATAATAAATATTATTTATTCAATACAGATATTTTATAAGGCATTTTTTTATTAATTGAATCGATTATTTGATATGTGGAATGCATTGGATAAGAAGTGACAGGTGGGGCACATAATTTTTATAACCCCTTGATGCATTGATAGGTTCTCATGAGAAAAATATGTTGGCCAAATTAAACCGGTTTATATTCAAAGTTTTAAACTATCTTTTGAAAGGTCTTAACATATATATTTTCTTGTGCCTCGGACATGACACCTAATAATTAAGAATTTCCATCAAATACAGTTCAGTTATTATTGTTATTATCAATGAGATTTCATATGATAAAATATATGGGAACATTTCATTCTCAGTTTATGATATAATGGAATTTTATTTTAGTTTATTACCTTACCATATTGACTACTCCTTATCTAGTTATTTAAATGGATTGTGTTCTTAGTTATTTAACATTCCATGTTGATTTATTTTTATTTATTCAATATTTTTTCCAATTTACTCACCATTACTGAGCATATGAGATCATCTTTATTATGTTTAATTTCCCCAGGATATAAATAGGAATCCTATGACTGATTTTCAAGGATGTGGATCTTTTATTTTTGTTATGATTTATTTCATTTCTCAATATAATATGAGTATCATGTATGTAATATTGTTTTCCAAAACTGATAAACTATTTGGTCCCTTGGGATTTGAATCCTATATCTATGCCAATGTAATAAATTAATGCACCAACTTCGGTCTTCTAGGGTTGGGGCATTAAAAAACAGGTATAAAAACCCAAATCTATATATCATTAATGTACTCTTTTCAAATAAAACACCCCTAGATGATTACAACAAACCATGGTCCAAAGGATCATGAACATCCTCCACCTTTAAGGGATACTTATACTTTTCTCAGTTCAGGCATAAGAAAATACACAAACACCCAAAGGAAAAGGTAGGATGTGAGATATAAATCCTAATAGGGTCTCACCAAGTGTTCCATAATATATTCCATAATAATAAACCAAATTTTGATTTAAATTTAAATAAAATAGGTAATGACATAATATCTCATCTATATACTGAAAAAAACTTCTTTTCAAAGGATATAAAACAATTCAAACAATGTTTTAAATAAAAATTTTATATAAATTAAAGACAAAAAAAATAATATCTTTAACCAATGAAATATATAATCAAAACAATCATAAAAATAACAATGTTCATCTGGCCTATAGTATGTTAGTTTCCAGTTATTGGATCCTCACACTTCTCATATCAGTGGTAATGGATAATATATGTACACATGTCCCTCAAGCTTAGGATGAATATGACTCATAAATATCCCATATAGGATAAGATATGTCGAACTAGGTTTATGTTAGAGTTTTCATCATCAATCCATTTATATAGAATCATCATCCTAGTGTACATGACCTAAATAACACCCTAAACATCACTGATCTCATTTGCTAAATAATTCAATATAAAAAGGTAAAATAATCTCATTTCAAACCAATCATAATTTAAAATCCAATTTCCTAATTTTTCATTCCAATATTCCAATTAAATTTTAAACCAAAATATTTTTTTCAACATTTCATTCCATTTCAATAAAAAACCAATCAGAAGTTTTCATCATTTAAATTTAATCGATTTTTATTAAATCAATTATCAAATCATTTCACCAACTCCATCAATTTATAAATATACCTCAAATTCTAATTCCATTAGAATTGCATTTTTTCCCAATATGCATTTCGTTTCAAATTTCAAAACCAAATCATATCAAATTGGTTTTTAATAAATAAATTGAATTATATTTAAATCAATCATGAAAATAAAGGTTTCAATTACAAGGAAAATCTTAAACATAAACACCTACCTTTAATCAATAAATCAAATATCGACACCTGTACTGGGGTCGACCAATGAAGAACGAAGGTGTTTGAGATTATGAAATAAAACATAAAATCAAGATTCCAATAAATAGAGTTTAGATCCATTCAATATGTTAAGATATATAAAAATCTAAGGAGTAAGTAATGAGTGATCAAGAGAAAAAATTAGATAGGAGAACCACTTACCAGAGGAGATTAAAATTGATCACCTGCACTTTGATCCTCCAAGAGAAGGGGGTTGAGGAGGAAAAACAACCCCTAGAGAGATTTCCTAGCAAAGTAATTTTAGTTAGGTTGAGTTAGGGTTAATAGAGGGTTAAATTTGGGGTTTAATTGATTTAAAATAATTTTTCAAAATAAAATAAATTGTGTATTTGTGGTTAGTTGGGCAGGGCCCCATGGTTTTAAAAAAACATACACCCTAACCGTGTAACCCTATACTAGGGTTCATAGTTTCAACTAGGTGGGAGAAAATTTTTTCAAACCATGTTCCAACCATGAAAACCCTCATGCTCTAGAGTTTAGGGGTTTTTACTAGGGGGTACATGGTTTGGAAAAACCATTCATTTCCCAAGGAACCTCTAAAAAATTCAAAATTTCACCTGAAACTCCCCTAAATAGGACCCAACAAAAATGAAAATAGACTAGGGTTGAGTAGTACCTGAAAAAAAATTAATTGGATGTTACAAACTACCAATCATAGAAACTTTATATCCCTAGAAATTATGTTAAGAAGTTTCCATATAAAAAAGATGAGGCTACCGCTCTCTCATCAATGCCTCCCTCTCCCAAGTATCATAAGAATTAGAACCATACTACCATAACATAAAGACCAAAGGTATCATCCTCCCAATAATTACCTTTATCTTAGAATCAAAAATTTCAACTATATGCTTAGTCATGGATAAATTAATCTCAACATCAATATCCTCCCATTTCAATACATGAGATGGGCCAGAAAGATACTTTCACAATTGTGATACATGGAACACATTAAGTATTGATGTCAACTATAGTGGAAGTGATAAATGATAAGCCATATTTCTCACATTCTCAACAACCACAAAAGGGCCCATAAAATTAGGATCAAGATTCCCCTGACTCTTTAGCCATCAGTGCCCAACCATGGTGAAACTCTCAAGAACACCTAACTACCAACAAAGAACTCCATCTATCTATGATGATGATTATCATATGATTTATATACAATCTATGCCATTAAAATTATATGATGAATCAACTGAATCTTCACCATCATCTCTTGGAACAATATCAACCTAACCAATGATGTATCAATAGTCTCTGACCAATACTACATAGATTTACACGAACTTCCATATAAGGCCTCAAAAGAATCTATTCTGATCATGGACTAGTAAGTATTGTTATAAGAAAACTCAACTAGACCCAAATGGTCTTCCTAAGATGCCCCAAAATTGAGGATATTGGCACAAATTATGTCCTTGAGAATCTGTATATACCTCTCTATTTAGATATCCATCTACAGATGGTATGACACACTCTAACAAACTTGAGATCACATCACCCCTAAAGGCCTTTCCAAAAATGAGAGGTAAAATAGGGATCCCTATAAGTAACTATATTAGTTAGAACTAAATGAAAATGAACAATATCTTTCACGTAGATATTTCCCAACTCCAAAAATTTTATTATTTCAAAAATGGTTATAAAGTTATCCAATTTGGTCAGCCTATCAATCATAAACCATATCACATTCTTATTCTGATGGGTATGTAAAAACCTAACCACAAAGTCCATAGAGATATCGTCCCACTTCCAAGTCAGCACTAGAAGTGGATGAAGCAAACTCGAAGGCATCTGATGCTCAACCTTGAAATGTTGTAAAGAATAACAGTGTGAAACAAAGTCAGCGATGTCTTATATCATACATGGCCACTAGAATCCTTACCATATTTCATAGAACATCCTTTTTCTTCCTAGGTTCATATCCCACTAAAAATTATTTAAATCCCCCATTTTATCTTTTCTAATGGCTAATAACACAACAAATTTATTCTTAAAACATAGAATACCCTTCATGGAGAAAAAACACTTAAAAACAGTCTACCCACCATAACGAGAGTTCCTAATGCTACAGAATGCATCATCTAGTTATTTTTCATGAATAATCATCTAAATAAGAGAATAAGTTAGCTGAAAACATTCCAATAAAACCTTTAACTCTATTTCATGAACTCTTATATTAAACTATGCAAAAAGATCCATCAATTTACACTATTCTAATGATTATTTCACAACTTGGGTTATAAATTTAATTCTCAAAGCATCAATGTCAACATTAACTTTTAACAAGGTATAGGTAATGTTGAAATAAAATGACTAAAGGTACTCCACCTAATGCCTTTGGTGGAGATTCAAATATTTTTGAGAGAAGATATAACTCATTATATTTTTGTTAGAATATATGGTAAACCTTTTTCCAAAAACGTAATGCTGCCAACTCTTAAGAACATGCATCACAACTATGATTTAAATGTCATGGGTCAGATAGTTCTTCTTATGTGGCCTAAATTTCTATGATCTATATACTATGACACAATCATCCTGTATAAGAACATAGCTGAAACCCAAACTTGATAAGTCATAGAAAACCACATAGCCCTGCCTAGAATCTAGAAGATTCAATACTGGAACAATAGTAAATATAATTTTAAGATCAAAAAAATAACTCTGACATTTATCATTACAAGAAAACATCACTCCCTTCTAAGTAAGAGAGGTAATCGAAGAACCCAACTTTGATAAATCCTTTAAAAACCAATGATAATACACCACTAACCCCAATAATATCTAAATCATGAAAAATTATATGGATATTCTTATATCATAACAAATTCAACCTTCTCATGGTCAAATGAGATGACATGTTCTGAGACAATCGGTCCTAAGAACATCGATTCCTAAATTTAGATATCACATTTTGATATCTTGGTATAAAGACGGTGATTTATCAGGGTTTCTATGAATTCTCTCAAATGATGCACATGTCCTCCTCATACTTAGAGTAAACTAGTATGTCATACAAAAATACCACAAAGAACATATCAAAATACTCATGTAATATCTTATTCATCAAATCCATAAATATTATAGGATCATTGGTTAGACCAAATGGTATGAAGAGATACTCATAATGGCCATATCTACTCCAGAAGGAATTTTTATAAATGTATGATTCTTTTATTCTCAACTAGTGACAAATAGATTATAGATAAATCTTCAATAACACATTAAAACCTTTTAACAAGTCAAAATAGATCATAAATCTGTGGAAAAAGATACTTTTTCATTATAAAAACTCAATTGAGTTTCTGATAATTAACACATAAGAGAAGTGTTCCACCATCATTCTTAGAAAAGATAATAGGAACTTCCTATAGTGACACACTCAGGCATATAAAACCTTTCTATATCAGAATATATAACCGATTCTTTAACTTTTTCATTTCAATTGGCTCTATGTGGTAAGAAGGAGCAAATACCAGATGAGTACCATACACTAAATCAATAGAAAACTCTACCTATCTTACCAATTATAAATCATATAATCCAGAAGGAAAAATGTTGGGAAATTTGGTAAAAACTAGAGGGATTTCATCACTTAAAGAATCCTTATCTATATCAAAATATACCACTTATATTACTTTAACCAATTCTTGATAAAAAGTTCTAGATCTACTCGACCTCATGTCTCATTATCCTTGAAAGATACAACACACCCCATCAGGTTTTGTAATGCAGAACCGTTGAAGTTAAAAGTCAATTTAGGTCTTATTTGGAAAGATCCAATACTTCCATAAAATTACATCAATAGGTTTCATGTTGGTAAACATAAAATTACACCTATGCTAATTATATGATAAATAGAAAATAGAAGTAGGACAACAAAGACCTCGATCTCTCTTTATTCTGAGGGGTGTAGTAATATCCATCACATAAGACAAAAGCTCCATAGGAAGATCTAGAAGGTTCACAATATGAGTTGATATAGATTATTGAGGTGAACAAATATCAAATAAAGGCATCACTAAAGATGAAGTTATAATTATTTCACCTATTATAGTCACTGGACCTATATCAACTTCCTCTAGTAACTCTTCCACCCCATAAAGAAACTTTGCTTCAGATGCCTATGGTTGGAACCCCATTGTTCATGAAGCATCTAAATGCACCGTAGTAATTTTAGGAATTGATGATCCCATTCAACTTTATGGAGAATAAAATATATAAAAAAAGTTTTTCTAGTATATTGTGTGTCCTTCGTATCTATATATATTGGGTTCCATAGTGAAAATCCATTTCAAATTCCTAGGCTTACCACACTAGAAGATAGTCAATGGGCCTCTATGAGGAATTGAAGGTGGTATAGAGGATGCTTAATACTAAGATCCATCATGAGACTCATAAAACTTATTTAATTTAGTGGAACTAATATAATTTACACTGGAAGAAAAGGAACTCCTGTCAACCCTAACTTATTAGTCAGGTCAAGATCAACCATCAGTGCATTATCCAGCATGTTAGCATAAGAAAATAGCTTCAGAAAAAAAATGATAATGAATGTTAGGTATAATACCCATCACAAAAATCCAAGTATTTATCTTCTCATTATATATAATCTCAAATGAAAACTGCATAAGCTAGGAAAAGTGGTTTACATACTCATTCCCGGTCCTATCAAACTACTCAATTTTGAAAAACTCCATTGCCTTAGTCAAAACCATAGAATCTAGATTTAAATTATTAGTGAAAAGAAATTTAAATTTATTCCACTATAAACCCTCATTCTTCTTTTTCATCACCATTAAGTCTCATCGTCTCTTTCTAGGCCCCGCTAGATTGAAGGGGGTACATCTCACCTTAATTGAATCGGGAGTTTCTAAGAAAATTAATAGTATCTCTTTCTTTCTCAACCAATCCTTAGCCGATTAAGGATCATTTGAGACTTGGAATGATGGTGTATCATGGAGAAGTAACTATTGAGAATTATTATGAGATTCATCCCTCTGAGGTTCCACAACTAGAGCCTAAATGGGAACAGTTTCAGGTTCCTATCCCAGAGCTTAGATAACATGCACAACAATCTCAACAAGGATTTGGTCCATGGGAGGATTATCTCTTTATGGTTCACCAGTAGCTTCCTCATAGAACCTTTTTACATGTCTTATTGGAGGCATGATACTACAAAAAAAATCCAAAAACAAAATTGAATGCATTAGAAAATTACTCATATCAACAACTCAAACAAGAACTATAGGAAAGTTAATCCCATCAGATAAGATATCAATATTTTTATTTTAACCTATACTAGTCAAAATAATGGGAAATAATATAATAGATTAAATTATTCCCCAAGACACCTTTCCCAAACTACCAATGTTGACTTAATGATCGTTAAGATAATATTTTTCCAAGAAATCACTCACAACTACCTCATAAGTCCCAACAAGATACTCCAATCTGCATACTGACATTAAGGAAAGATGATAAACCAACACACTTGATACAAATTTTATCATGAACTAGTCTAGATACCCTGGTACCCTGATAACCAAGTGAGCTCTAACATTTCCTGAAGGGTGTTCCCGATCCCCTCAGGTTATTCACTAGCACCTGACATTATACATGATAAAATAGGGAACAAATTTTCCATAAAAAGTTGAAGATAAAGGATACAAGTCAGTATGATCAACAGTCCAAAATGAAAAATTTCCAAAAACCAAATATTTTTAAATAAACCAAAACCAATACATCATCAAAGTACTCATTATAAAGACAACATCCCAAGATGTCAACAACAACCCATGATTCAAAGGATCAAGAACATCCACCTCCTTCAAGGGGCTATTTCCCATTTCTCTGACCTATTATAATAAAATATACAAACACTGTTAGGAAAAGGTTGGTTGTGAGATATAAATCCCAATAGGGTCTCACTAGGTGTTCCAAATAGATGTAATAATAGCAAACCAAATCATGTTTTAAATTTAATCAAAATAGAGCATGACATAATATATCAATTTTATATTAAAAAAAATTCTTCTTTTAAAAGGATGTAAATCATTTTAAACAATCTCTTAATTATACATTTTATAAAAAACAGTTTTTATAAATCCACTAGTATGAAGAAAATAGTTCTATGATCAATGGAATGTATAATCAAAACAATCACAACATGCACCATGGTTACCTTCCCTACAATATGTTAGTTTACAGTTATAGGATTCTTACACTTATCATATCAGTGGTCATGAATAATATGTGTACACACATACCTCAAGTTTAGGCCGAATTGGACTCATCAACATCCAATCATGGATAAGATATATTGAACTAGTTGTTTGTTAGAGTGGGCTTTACCAACCCATTTCTAGGGATTCATCATCCCAAAATACTTGTCCCAAATAAACCACTAACTACTCGGGATCATATGTTCTCAATAAATTAATAGAAATAGGGGAAATCATCTCATTTTAAATCAATCATCATTTAAAATTCAATTTCCTAATTTTTCATTTCAATATGAGAATTTAATTTCAAAACCAAAACATGGGGTTTTTATTATTTCATGCCTTATAAATAAAAAAATAATCCTATGTTTTCATAATTTCAATTTAATCCATTTTTCTCAAATCAATTATAAAATAATATCGTCAACTACATCAGTTTCAAAATAGACCCCAAATTCCAATTCCGTTAGAATTTGGGGGTTTTCTCAAAACCCGTTACATTTTAAAATCCAATTCTAAATCATATCAAATTGGTTTTTTCATAAATAAATTGAAAGCTATTTCAAATCAATCAAGAAAATAAAGGTTTTAATTACATGGAAAATCTCAAATGGAACCACATAGCTTTAATCATGGAATCAAATATCAACACTCATTATAGAACCTTCCAATGAAGAAAAACATTTTCATAGATCAAGAAATAAAACCTAGAATCAATATCCCATCAAATGGATTTTATATCCATCCAATAAATTAAGATCCACCAAACTCTAAGGAGTAAGGAAGGAGATATTGGGAGAAACAATTATAGGGGATATCCACTTACAATAGGATATTAAACATGATAAACCTTGCTTATATCCACCAAGAGAAGGGGTTTACGAATCCAAAACCACCCATAGAGAGATTTTTATCCAAGTAATTCAAGTTATGTTGAGTGGGGGTCGAACATGGGAAAAATCATGGGGTTAAATAATTTAAAATAACTTTTTAGAATATATTTTTCATATGCATGGATAGGTGGGAAAGGCTATATGGTTAAAAAAACCATGTGCCCCCACACTAGGGTTCAAAGTTTCTTATAGATGGGCAAACTATTTATCAAACCATTCCCCAACCGTTCAAACCCTCACTGTCCTGGGTTATATGGTTTACATCAAGGGGCATACATTTCAGGAAAAACATTCACCAACCGTTCAAAGCCCATAAAACCTCTAATTTTTTTTTGGCTAGAGTAGGAAACTCAAGACCAGGGTGAATTGAGTTCTTATAAAACTTTCTCTCAAAAATATTTATTTAAAAGTTCCCCAATTTGAAATACAAAATGGACTAGTTGAACAAAGGAGAAGTTTATAAAAATTTTTGGTTATTAGAAATATTTATGAAAGAGTGATTACTTCTTGGTTAAAACAATATGGATTATTACTTTATCGTTTGAAATCAATATACTAAAGAAAATTATAATACAAACACTCTCTAAGGTTAACCATCAAAGAAAAGAGAATTTTTTCAATTTAAATAAACACAAATAGAGAAAACTAAACGTGAACAAAAACAACAAAATTTAAAAGAGGTTCGGTCTTAAGATGAGACATAATCCTCTCCACTTGGTAATCACCCGCTAACAAGAATTTTATAAATAAACTTTTATCCACACCCTAGATTGGGGTAAACAACATCATACAAAACTGTACAGGTCAACAAGACATCTTCTATAGTTTTTGTGGGAGTGAAAAAAATAGTCCATGCATGGATGTCTTCCACTATTATCCATGGGTAGTGTTATGAGTAAATGATTATTTGTGAATATATTTGTATATCTTCCATTTTTTCTTAGGATTTAGTGTGTGGTCATAGAAAAAACAGTAACACACTACTAATAATGTAAAAATAGTACACAAGCAGAGAAAAAATAGAGATAATAGAGTTATAAGGTTCTGGGTGACTGTAAATTCAGTTTTCGACACTTAGAAGTTATGTTGGAATGCATCTTGGGCCGACTCTGAAATAGAAAAAAAGGTTATCATGAGAGCTTCTGTCTTTATTTTTCTAATGAGATATTGATGTTCTGTATGATTTATTCTCCTTTCTTAGTTTGTTACTTCAATGTTTTCTTCTATTTGAGATCTCAATAGTATATTCAAGTATCCACATCAAGCAGTTATCTTGTATTCTTCTCAGGCACACTGGTTGCTCCCCTTTTTTATCAAGTTTTTACTTTATATGGTACAACCAACAAGAAGCATGATCTTGATCGTATCTAGGTACTTTGTACCTTACGCTACAGTCTAACAATGATTAAATATTGTCTACAAAATATAGAAAAAGTAATTAAAATAATTATAAGTATTACGTTTCACAAATATAATCGTTAAAAGAAATTTGAATTTAAATAAAAAATTAAGAATTTACGATGTCTCTCAATGATGACTTGGAGTGGTGTATTAGTAATGGTGGCTTGGAATGGTGACTTATACTTAATGCATCATGCAATCAGGAATTTGAGTCATGTATCAGTGACTTAGGATTGGTAAGTCATTCTAATAGTAGGCCCACATGATGGTGACTCATTCTATTGGTAGGTCATACTTTGAGAAAAATCTAAAAAGCTATTGAAAGTGGGTTGAACAATAGTTTCTCATCCATTGTCAGAATTCAGCATCTGAGTTGGCGGTGAGACAATTGATAGTGGGACATCTTAACAGTGAGTCTATATCAATATTAGCTCATACTTAGCTAATTTTATTCCATAAATTAGATGTTTATCCATTAGTTCACCTTAACGGTGACTCATTCTTAACAGTAACATTGAGTCCCACTTAATGGTGACTCATACTTAGACATATATTATCAACCCATCTTATGATGTAAAATGATAAATAAATATATTAAGATTATATGTAAGCAAGAGTAAACATAATTAAACATGATGTAACTATAATTTAACTTGTTTTAACTTTATTAAGAATGATTTGTGAGCATTAAAACTAGATCAGACGAGAAATATCCCCCCTTTTCATGATAAAAAATCATGACATTAACAATTTAATCATAATGATCAATATACAAAAGACAAATTTTATTATTAACTTGTCATACACATTATGAGAGATTAAATTATAAGATAAAAAATCAAATAAAATTAAATACCATACATCTTCTCTTTCTCAGGTTAAATGTCATACTCATTCATCAAATTATATACTTATTCTCTCCCTTTGGGGATTATCAAAAATAGAAAAAAAATATTAGAGAAATAACATAGAAAAGATAAAAAAAGATAATATATTAGATGATAAAAAGAGAATACATTAAATGAGAAAAAGTTCAAAAATAAATCCCTGTCAAAGAATAATGTTATCAAGATTTCTCAAAGAAAGGATACATGACTACCATGCCCATATTAGAAGAAGCTGGTGGAGGAACAGAAGGTACAGAAATTGACAAGTTATAGAGTTGAGGAATCAAAACTCCAAAAGTCACAATAGAGGTAATTATTTGAGTTGAAGGAGGGGTTATAAGTTATTGATAGGTAACAAGCCTCATATGAGTAATAACATGATCTAGAGACATAGAAAAAGGTTGAAGGGCTGAAGGAAGTGTAGAAAAAGGGTTCTGAGTGAAAGCAACTCTAAACTAAGGATCAAATGACCAATATATTGAACTTAAAGGAAATTATTAGTCAGAGGTAGAAGGGGGAAGGCATAAGGTGATACAAAAGTATTACTATAAACATAAAAGTAGGTCTTCAAAAGGTTTATGAAATCTATGATTATATATCCACATTTTTTCATGGCCTTAGTAAAATTGTAATGCCCTGACCCAAGTTACCCAGAGTCAGTGCATTATTTTAATACATTGGAATGATTACAAGGAATAAAGTCCCGAAGGACCGATCAGTTTAGCAGTCTTGGAAAATAGATTACATACATGAATGTTACATTACACTTCATAACATAAAAAACAACATAAATAATCTGTTATGAATGCCATTATTCCCTTGTCTTAACCCTGTATATCAATCACAATACACTTCTTGGAATCCTGGGAAAAATAAAACATAGAAAGGGGTGAGCTCAAATACTCATTAAGGGTAAGCAATACATCAGAAACATTCATAAATAAGCATAAACATTTAAGGCAATGTATAACTAAAACAAAAAACTTTTAAACTTGAACTTCAGCATAATATGGATAAAAATAAAATTAAATAATTACATTTACTTATTCACATGGATATTCTACTAGTAGAATAATCACATGCAATATCACTAACCACATTCATAATGATGGAATGCATAACTCCATACTATCATAACCACGTAGCCAAGGCCTCGTTCCAAGACTACAAATAAGATTTTGTCAAGGCCTCATGCCAAGACACTAGTTTGTCTCATGAGACCTACTGATGTATCGAGGAGCAATAGCGGGCTCCACCCGACACTTACTAAGTCCAATGCATTCCTCATATGGCTGCAAATCATTTTTTTTATTTTATCAAATCCGGTTTAAGGAAAAACGGTAACCATACAGAACCTAAAAATGCAAATTTAAACATTCAATTTCAAATTCAAATTTCGAATTTCCGCTCCACCTCCATCATTTTTTTCTAATGCATTCTTTATATGAATAGGTTTAAACATAACATAAATATTTGTATTAAAACTAGCATATGAAATGTCAATACATTCTCCATAAACCATGAATGGTATAAAAATAACACATCCACAGTCAAACATATCACAAAACATTCAATGGATGTTTTGTATAATAAGTCAACTTCAAATAAGCTTAAAATCCATCAAATGATGTTGACATAGATGAAAATGATGAGTAAAACGTTTTGAGAGAAATACCACTTTTTCATGAAAACATTTAAAAGTCACACAATTTAGAAAAGAAGTCATTTAAAGACATTTTTGAATCAAATTTTCCCATACCAGTTTGAAACTTTTGAAAGGAATTAACATTTTAAAAACATTTGTGTCCATATAAATAAATCCTTAAAAACCATTTTGAAGACATGGACATTGATGAGAAATATTTAGAAGAATAAATATTTAAAACATTTGAAATGATGTTTTAGTAAAAGTACCTTAAAATAATCCCTTTGAAAACTCTTTCATAAATCATGGACATGGATAATAAATATTTCCCAATAGATACTTACGTAGAAACAACCTCGGATAATAAGGAGATTGTGAAATTAACCCTTACCAATTTGGTAACTTACGAAACATACACCCCATGAAAGAGGTATCATACAATGAATATGTAAATTCACATAAATTAAAGTGTATTACACAAAGAATACAATTATAGGTAGTACATACACCACACAAAAGGTAATAGTGGCAATATGACATGAATCTCACGGGAATAAAAAGTGAGACGAAAACCCCTTACCTTGCACTTCCCTTTAGTCGGGGGTACGTTTAACCTTCTGTATGAAGATCATAGTATGTTATTAAATTATAACAGAACCATATTAATATTTATGATATCATACATGGTTAATTTATGACTTTATACTAACCATTTAATATTAATTTCCATGTTAAATTAACATTTCGGGTAATAATCATTTTTTTATCGTACGTGTTTTAACTTGTTACTCTTGATTGTATCACTTAGATCATGATTTAAATAATTCCAGAATATAAAACATGATAAATATATCATATATATTTAGAATATAAATAAGTATAACAGACATATATATGAAATGTAAAACACTGTTTATGGAGACGGTAGTCAGTACGTACGCATAAACGTTGTTTCTGTTTTCATATAGTATTGAACGGAAGTAAGTGAATAAGATATATGTAAGTACATTAATACTTATATATATAAATATATATATCTCCAGTATCATTATTATTTCATATATTACATACTTATTAGTAATATATATTTTTATAATCTTCGATGAATGGTGAACTTGGAAATGAATCTCATCGCGTTGTGGAGACGGTAATCCTTACGTACGCACGGGCGAAAATATCATTCTTTTGATATTAAAATAATATATAATTGGATGTTATATCATATATACAGAATCATTATCATTTTATATTTATTATTTACATGAATTATACATCATTATTATAACCATCTAAATAATAATATATTGAATAACAATTACACCACAACGTGGAGACGGTAGGCCGTACGTACGCACGTATGGTGACATGTCATTCAAGGGATGGATAGAATAATGAATTTTTTTGTTCCATAATTATAATAACATTAAAGTATATAGAATATACTGTATTTATTATTTTATAATGGAAATAACAAGGAAATAAAAAGTTGAAGAAGAAAGTAACTTTAAAGAGGGTGGTGACGACGTTACCTCTTCTTCAGGTTCTTCGTTTTGATGTGATCAAAAAGGATCCTTATGTTGGATTTTGGATCAAACTAAGGCATACAAGATGAAGTGAGGGAATTTGAGAGAGTATTTGTGTAGGGGTTGGCCGAACCAAAAGGCTTTTAAGGTGTGAATAATTGGTTAGATGTTGGGTCCTTTTATAAGGGGGAGGAGGGGCTGTTTAGGAAAAACTTAAAGTATTAATTTCTAATAAATTCATATTCAGTTTCTAAAGGATCAAAAGAGGATTATTAAAAGTATAAGGTGGGGAAGGGTCGAAATACTTTTAAAAAATAGATTTTATATAGGTTTGGGTCATTATATTAACCTTATCTTTTAGTTTTAACTCTTGGTTAATTAGTTTAACACTTACCATGTCACATTGTATTTTTATAAACAATAGTTAATAAACATACTATATACATACAACAGAACCACAAGTTGTCCATTAATGATACACCAATAATTATATAAGTCTTTTGGCCGAACCTTAGGTTTTTGGGAATAGAATATAAATTAATAATATAATATTTGTTTTAAAAACTCATTTATGTCAATTTTGACACTACTCAATAATTAATTTTTTTTAAAGTCTTAATAACTTTATTAATTCGAAAAAATTCATTTAAGAAATACTAACATGTCATATTAACCAATAAAATTCATGTATGTTATAAAAACTTTCAAATTATATTTATTTTAAAATTTATAACACCAATTATTTGATTCTTTCATTAACAAGGAAAATTCTGCATCATTATTGTGTGATATATATTTTTACTTTTTCAATGTCTAAAAATTATAAATAAAATATCATTATGTAGGAAATATTTTTAGAATTCTAATTAATATTTATAGTCTAAAATATAAAATATATAACCCTTTGTAAAAATTGTTTTCCTAAAAGATTTAATCTTATGTCATTTTTGTATTTATTTTACCTTAATTAAAATAAAGTGTCCCTATCACCTACAAGTGGCTCCATGGGGTCCACAAATCGACCCAAAGATTCCCATGGTCGGAAATGTATCCAAAAATAAGGTTAGGACACGTTTTAGGGTAATTTATTATTATTATAATATATATTGTAACCCTTATTTACCGGATTTACCCTTTAACCATGGTAAATAAAATATTTACCGAAGTAATTATTCAAAATGTCTAAAAATAAAAGTTACCTATTTACAAAATTTGGACACCCTGATTCCAAATTTGGAATCCATTTTTCCAAATTAAAAACAAAGAAGTGGCAGAAATTAATTTAAAATTAATTCCTGCTGTCAAAACAAAAAGCGTTTTTTAAGATATAATAACTATCAAAAGATTGACACTTGTTTCTGTCCGGTTTAATTGTGAAATTATGTCCAATGACCAAAATTGTATTAAATGGTAAAAATATATTCTAAATATACTTTAAAACCACTCAAATTCATAATTTATCACTATTAATTATTTTGATTAAAAAAGTTGTTTTTAATTAAAATTTTGCAATTTTCACTATTCATCAAAATATAAACGTTATCGGAAAAGTACCAAAATTTCACCCTAGGATAAATTCGATATTACGAATCCAAAACTGAAGTCCATTTTTGGAGATAAAATTCATAAAATTTCAAAAATTAGGTATTACTATTCATAACCTCTTTTGAATGGCTTGTTTGGTAAGTCATGGTGCGCTTGAACTCAGTGTTGCGTGTAGTTCAAGTTATTAAATTATTTTGAAGAAGTAACACACTATGAAATATTGGGGTGTTACATTATTACCTCCTTCAGTAAATTTCTTCCTCGCAATTTGATATTGTTTTTCAAAAATAAAGGTTGAAAATAGAAAATATCTTTGTGGGAAAACCCACATCAGAAATTTTTTTAATAAAATTTATTCTTAATAAGAGGAAAAGAGAAATGAAAGGGTCACCACCAAATTATGATCTCAATGAAAAGAACATTGGTGGTAATTAGAGACATATAATTGGAGGTAAAACATAAATATTTATAGGTAGTGATTGAGGTCATCAATCACAAACAAGTTTAAAATTGAGGTCCTTAAATTCATCAATCTATGATGACTTAAAATACCATCGGTTCAACAAAACATAAGGTATTAGGATAACACATTTTTGGTTTTAAGATTCCTTCAATAAAGTATAGGAATTAATTTCTTTATAGAATAAGAGGAGAAGAAAAATATATACTTGACAAGTAGAGTTCCATCCTTTAACTAATTTCTACCAGAAACTCATCATTCACATTAAAAGATAATAGAACTTTAAAAAATATTCTATTTATCCTATTTGTTTGGGGTTAAAAAAATGAATTTATAATTCATCTACTATACCTTCTTAAAATAAACTACATTATTTAATCTAGTACATCTCGTGGGCTAGTGGTAGGTGATACACCCTTGTCGCCCTTCGGTTGTGAGTTAAAGTCTCGCGGCCTTTCCGGTCCTGATGGGTTGTTGCCCGACCTATGGGTTGTCCTTTTATGGAAATCTAATATTAATCTCAAACTATAATTATCAAAAATACTTTTTTCCAAACTCACAGTCCAAAATTTATAAGGAATGTAAACACAATGAAGATCCTTTTTGTCGCGTAATAACATGTGAACACCTTCATCATGTATTCTTTTAAAACACTACAACATTTTGAATTACCATAAAACCTTATTGATTACATTCATGATCCCTTATTACTTATATAATAATGGATATACTCCTTCTATCCAAAAATTTTGTAAACTCCAACAATGATGGGAATAGAAATCATTAATCAGTTTCAAGGTAGTCAAGAATATCCAATATAATTTATTCAAATCAACCATCTCTAATTCCAAAATCACTAACTCATTATCAGAACCATATTAAGTTTTATCTTTCTCTAAACCATATATTTTCGAAAAATTTAACCTGCTATTGATCCACTTTTCTTGGTTTCACACAATCTCAAGTCCTTAATGAAATAGTACTGCAGTACAATCCTTATATACTCCATAATTATTATAACCAGTACATTGTTGATAAAACACTCAAATGACATAATTCTCTAATAACAACATAATAACTCTAGTCATTCATCCTCATCTAAGGTAGTATCATAACTTGATTGTTATCCAATAGCATCATTTGGGTCATACTCTGGTGATTTGGACATTGGTTCGCATAGTGTCCCAACTCCTTACAGATGAATCATTGTACATTTGAAACCTTTTTCTTACCCTTGTAGTCACGTACATGGTGTCCTTTTTCTCCACAATAATAACAAACTCCCATTCCTTTCAGGCAAGTTCCAGGGTGTTTCTTCCCACAGTTATCACATATAGGAAAATTCTTCTTTTCCCTCTTCCCTTTATCCATCTTTCTCTCTTCCATCCTTTTATTCTCTTGATTCCCTTCAAATACATAGGACTCAGTAAACTCATTACTTATCTTATCAACACATGATATTATTTCTTCATATGATTATAATACATGGGAGACTATTTCCCTTATAAATTCTTGCTTAATACCATAAAATATATGATCCTTCTTTCTCTTTTGATCATGTGCATTGCTGGAGTTCTCATTCCTTCTGCTAGGCGCCATTTCTAAACAATGACATACACTAGATTAGTTTATGAATAGAAATACCTAATACCAAACTTGTAAAACACTTAACATAAATTAAATAGTTTTTGGATATAATCCATAATCATAAAAATGTCTTCTTTGAGGAAGTATATACTCATAAACCCTTCATAATGGTTTGTAAAGAAAATGAGAATTATCCTAAGCAAATCCCCCAGGAGTGTCGTAACCAAGAGTGCAGCAAGGCCCATTGTCATGCACCAGTTCTCATTCGAGTCTAGCTCAAAGCGGTGTTTTTGGGTTTTACCCCTAGGTACATCTGTGTCAGAGCCTCCTCTAACTACTCGTATCCAAACAGAGACGTATTTCTTGGAAAACACACAAAATCTCTACAATACCAAAATTCTAGGAAGTTCTTCTTTACTAATCCTCAAATTATATCTTAGGCCAATGTGATCTAATTAGAGTTTATCTAAATATAGCTTCCAAGGTTATTTCTAAACTTCCTCTGATACCAACCGTAACTCCCCGACCCAAGTTACCCAGAGTCGGTGCATTATTTTAATACATTGGCGTGATTACAAGGAATCATGTCCCGAAGGACCGATCAGTTTGGCAGTCTTGGAAAATAGATTACATACATGAATGTTACATTACACTTCATAACATATAAAACGACATAAATAATCTTTTATGAATTCCATTATTCCCTTGTCTTAACCCTGCATATCAATCACAATACACTTCTTGGAATCCTGGGAAAAATAAAACATAGAAAGGGGTGAGCTCAAACGCTCAGTAAGGGTAAGAAATACAGCAGAAACTTTCATAAATAATCATAAACATTTAAGGTAATGTATAACTAAAACAAAATACTTTTAAACTTGAGCTTTATCATAATATGGAAAAAATAAAATTAAATAATGCCATTTACTTATTCACATGGATATTCTAATAGTCGAATAATCACATGCAATATCACTAACCACTTTCATAATGATGGAATTCATAATTCCAGATTATCATAACCACGTAGCCAAGGCCTCGTTCCAAGACTACAAATAAGATTTTTTCAAGGTCTCGTGCCAAGACACTAGTTTGTCTCATGAGACCTACCGATGCATCGAGGAGCTATAGCGGGCTCCACCTGTCACTTACTAAGTCCAATACATTCCTCATATGAATAGGTTTAAACATAACATAAACATTCGTATTAAAACTCGCAGATGAAATGTAAATACTTTCTCTATAAACCATGAATGGTATAAAAATAACACATCCACAGTTAAACATATCAAAAAACCTTCAATGGAAGTTTTGTATAATAAATCAACTTCAAATAATCTTAAAATCCATCAAAGGATGTTGACATAGATGAAAATGATGAGTAAAACTTTTTGAGAGAAATACATATTTTTCATGAAAACATTTAAAAGTCACACAATTTAGAAAAGAATTCATTTAAAGAAATTTTTGAATCAAAGTGTCCCATAACACTTTGAAACTTTTGAAAGTAATTAATATTTTAAAAACATTCATGTCCATATAAATAAATCCTTAAAAACCATTTTGAAGACATGGACATTAATGAGAAAGATTTAGAAGAATAAATATTTAAAACATTTGAAATGATGTTTTATTAAAAGTCCCTTAAAATAATCCCTTTGAAAACTCTTTCATAAAACGTGGAAATGGATAATAAATATGTCCCAATAGATACTTACGTAAAAACAACCTCGGATAATAAGGAGATTGTGAAATTAACCCTTACCAATTTGGTAACTTACGAAACATACACCCCATAAATATGGTATCATACAATGAATATGTAAATACACATAAATTAAAGTGTATTACACAAATAATAAAATTATAGGCAGTACATACACAACACAAAAGTTAATAGTGGCAATATGGCATGAATCTCACGGGAATAAGGAATGAGATGAAAACCCCTTACCTTGCACTTTCCTTTAGTTGAGGGTACATTTAACCTCCTGTACGAAGATCATAGTATGTTATTAAATTATAAAATAACCATATTAATATTTATGATATCATACATGATTCATTTATGACTTTATACTAACCATTTAATATTAATTTCCATGTTAAATTAACATTTCATGTAATAATCGTTTTCTTTATCGTACGTGTTTTAACTTTGTTAATCTTGATTTTATCACTTAGATCATGATTTAAATAATTCCAGAATATAAAACATGATAAATATATCATATATATTTAGAATATAAATATTTATAATAGACATATATATGAAATGGAAAACACCGTTTATGGAGACGGTAGTCCGTACGTACGCATAAACGTTGTTTCTGTTTTCATATAGTATTGAACAGAAGTAAGTGAATAAGATATATGTAAGTACATTAATACTTATATATATAAATATATATATCTCCAGTATCATTATTATGTCATATATTACATACTTATTAGTAATATATATTTATATAATCGTCGATGAATGGTGAACTTGGAAATGAATCTCATCATGTCGTGGAGACGGTAATCCGTACGTACGCATGAGCGAAAATATCATTCTTTTGATATTAAAATAATATATAATGGGATGTTATATCATATATACAGAATCATTATCATGTTATATTTATTATTTACATGAATTATACATCATTATTATAACCATATAAATAATAATATATTGAATAACAACTACACCACAACGTGGAGACGGTAGGCCGTATGTACGCACGTATGGGGACATGTCATTCAAGGGATGGATAGAATAATGAATTTTTTTTGTTCCATAATTATAATAACATAAAATTATATAGAAGCTAATGAAGTTATTATTTTATAATGGAAATAACAAGGAAAGAAGAAGTTGAAGAAGAAAGGAACTTTAAAGAGGGTGGTGAAGACGTTACCTCTTCTTCGGGTTCTTCCTTTTGATTTGATCAAAAGGGATACTTATGTTGGATTTTGGACCAAAATAAGGCCTATAGGATGAAGTGAGTGAAGTTGAGAGAGTATTTGGGCAGGGTTTGGCCGAACCAAAAGGCTTTTAAGGTGTGAAGAATTGGTTAGATGTTGGGTCCTTTTATAAGGGGGAGGACGGGCTCTTTAGGAAAAACTTAAAATATTAATTTATTATAAATTCATATTCGGTTAATAAAGGATCCAAAGTGGATTATTAAAAGTCTAAGGTGGGGATGGGTCGAAATAATTTCAACCAATAGATTTTAGAACGGTTTTGGTCATTATATTAACCTTATCTTCTAGTTTTAACTCTTGGTTAATTAGTTTAACACTTACCATGTCACATTGTATTTTTATAATATATAGTTAATAAACTTACTATATACATACAAGAGACCCCCAAGTTGTCCATTAATGATACAAAGATAATTATATAAGTCCTTTTTCCGAACATTAGGTTTTTAGGAATATAATATAAATTAATAATATAATATTTATTTTAAAAACTCATTTATGTCAATTTTAACACTACTCAATAATTGATTTTTTTAAAGTGTTAACAACTTTATTAATTTGAAACAAATTCATTTAAGAAATCCTAACATTTTATATTAACGAATAAAACTCTTCTATGTCATCAAAACTTTCAAATTTTATTTATTTTAACATTTATAATACCAATTATTTGATTCTTTCATTAATAAAGAAAATACCGCATCATTATTGTGTCATATATATTTTTACTTTTTCAATGTCTAAAAATTATAAATAAAATATGATTATGTGGAAAATCTTTTTTTATTTTAATGAATATTTATAATAAAAAATATAACATATATAACCCTATGTAAAAATTGTTTTTCTAAAAGATATAAGCTTATGTCATTTTTGTATTTAATTTATCTTAATTAAAATAAAGTGTCCCTATCACCTACAAGTGGCTCCATGGGGTCCCAAAAATCGACCCAAAGATGCCCATGGTCGGACATGTATCCACCAATAAGGTTATGACATGTTTTAGGGTAATTTATTATTATTATAATATATATTGTAACCCTTATTTACCGGATTTACCATTTAATCATGGTAAATAAAATATTTACTGAAGTAATTATTCAAAATGTCTAAAAATAAAAGTTACCTATTTACACAATCTGGACATCCTGATTACAAATATGGAATACATTTTTCCAAATTAAAAACACAGAATTGGCAGAAATTAATTTAAAATTAATTCCCGCTGTTAAAACAAAAAACGTGTTTTTAAGATAAAATAACTATCAAAAGATTGACACTTATTTATGTACGGTTTAATTGTGAAATTATGTCCAATGACCAAAATTATATTAAATGGTAAAAATATATTCTAAATATACTTTAAAACCCCTCAAATTCATAATTTATCACTATTAATTATTTTCATTAAAAAAGTTGTTTTTAATTAAAATTTAGCAATTTTCACTATTCATCAAAATATAAAAGTTATCTGAAAAGTACCAAAATTTCACCTTAGGATAAATTCTATATTACGAATCCAAAAATTAAGTCCATTTTGAGAGATAAAATTTCAAAAAGTAGGTATTACTATTCATAACCTCTTTTGAATGGCTTGTTTGGTAAGTCATGGTGCGCTTGAACTCGATGTTGTGTGTAGTTCAAGTTATTGAATTATTTTGAAGAAGTAACACACTATTAAATCTTGGGGTGTTACATTCTTCCCTCCTTCAATAAATTGCATCCTCGCAATTTGATATTGTTTTTCAAAAATAAAGGTTGAAAATAGAAAATATCTTTGTGGGAAAACCCACATCAGAAATTTGGTTAATAAAATTTAGTCTTAATAAGAGGAAAAGAGAAATGAAAGGGTCACCACCAAATTATGATCTCGATTAGGATAACATTGGTGGAAATTAGAGACATATAATTGGAGGAAAAACTTAAATATTTATAGGTAGTGATTGAGGTCATCAATCACAAACAAGTTTAAAATTGAGGCCCTTAAATTCATCAATCTATGATGACTTAAAATACCATCGGTTCAACAAACATAAGGTATTAGTATAATACATTTTTGGTTTTAATATTCATTTAATAAATTATAAGAATTAATTTCTTTATAGAATAAGAGGAGAAGAAAAATATATACTTGACAAGTAGAGTTCCATCCTTTAACTAATTTCTACCACAAACTCATCTTTCACTCTAAAAGATAATAGAACTTTAAAAAATATTTTATTTATCCTATTCCTTTGGGGTTAAAAAAATGAATTTATAATTCATCTACTAGACATTCTTAAAATAAACTAAATTATTTAATCCAGGACATCTCGTGGGCTAGTGGTAGGTGATACACCCTTGTCGCCCTTTGGTTGTGAGTTAAAGTCTCGCGGCCTTTCCGGTCGTTACGGGTTGTCGCCCGACCTCTGGGTTGTCATTTTATGGAAATCCAATATTAATCTCAAACTATAATTATCAAAAATACTTTTTTCCAAACTCACAGTCCAAAATTTATAAGGAATGTAAACACAATGGAGATCCTTTTTTCCGCGTAATAACATGTGAACACCTTCATCATGTATTCTTTTAAAACACTGCAACATTATGAATTACCATAAAACCTTATTGATTACATTCATGATCCCTTATTACTTATATAATAATGGATATACTCCTTCTATCCAAAAATTTTGTAAACTCCAACAATGATGGGAATAGAAATCATTAATCAGTTTCAAGGTAGTCAAGAATATCCAATATAATTTATTCAAATCAACCATCTCTAATTCCAAAATCACTAACTCATTATCAGAACCATATTATGTTTTATCTTTATCTCAACCATATATTTTCTAAAAATTTAACCTATTATTGATCCACTTTTCTTGGTTTCACACAATCTCAATTCCTTAATGAAATAGTATTGTAGTACAATCCTTGTATACTACATAATTATTATAACCAGTACATTGTTGATACAACACTCAAATGACATAATTCTCTAATAAAAACATAATAATTCTAGTCATTCCTCCTCATCTATGGTAGTATCATAACTTGATTTTTATCCAATAGAATCATTTGGGTCATACTCTGGTGATTTGGACATTGGTTCGCGTAGTGTCCCAACTCCTTGCAGATGAATCATTGTACATTTGAAACCTTTTTCTTAGCCTTGTAGTCACATACATGGTGCCCTTTTTATCCACAATTATAACAAACTCTCATTCCTTTCAGGCAAGTTCCAGTGTGTTTCTTCCCACAATTATCACATATGGGAAAATTCTTCTTTTCCCTCTTCCCATTATCTATATTTCTCTCTTCCATCCTTTTCTTCTCTTGCTTCCCTTCAAAGACATTGGACTCAGTAAACTCTTTACTTATCTTATCAACACATGATATTATTTCTTCATATGATGATAATACATGGGAGAATATTTCCCTTATAAATTTTGGCTTAAGACCATGATTGATATGATCCTTCTTTCTCTTTGGACCATGTGCATTGTTGGAGATCTCATTCCTTCTACTGGGCACCATTTCTAAACAATGGCATACACTATATTAGTTTATGAATAGAAATACCTAATCCCAAACTTGTAAAAAACACAACATAAATTAAATAGTTTATGGATATAATCCATAATCATAAAAATGTCTTCTTTGAGGAAGTATATACTCATAAACCCTTCATAATGGTTTGTAAAGAAAATGAGAATTATCTTAAGCAAATCCCCCAAGAGTGTCATAACCAAGAGTGAAGCAAGGCCTGTTGTCATGCACCAGTTCTCATTCGAGTCTAGCTTGAAGCGATGTTTTCGGGTTTTAACCCTAGGTACATCTGTTCCATAGCTGCCACTAACTGCTCGTATCCAGACAGGGATGTATTGCTTGGAAAACTCACAAAATCTCTACAATACCAAAATTCTAGGAATTTCTTCTATACTAATCCTCAAAGTCTATCTTAGGAAAATTTGATCTAATTAGAGTTTATCTAAATCTATCAACCATGGTTGTTGCTAAAATTCCTCTAATACCAACTGTAATGCCCCGACCCCAGTTACCCAGAGTCAGTGCATTATTTTAATACATTGGCATGATTACAAGGAATCAAGTCCCGAAAGACCGATCGGTTTAGCAGTCTTGGAAAATAGATTACATACATGAATGTTACATTACACTTCATAACATATAAAACAACATAAATAATCCTTTATGAATGCCATTATTCCCTTGTCTTAACCCTGCATATCAATCACAATACACTTCTTGGAATCCTGGGAAAAATAAAACATAGAAAGGGGTGAGCTCAAATGCTCAGTAAGGGTAAGCAATACAGCGGAAACTTTCATAAATAAGAATAAACTTTTAAGGAAATGTATAACTAAAACAAAATAATTTTAAAATTTAAATTAATCATAATATAGAAAAAATAAAATTAAATAATGTCATTTACTTATTCACATTGTTATTCTACTAGTCGAATAATCACATGCAATATCACTAACCACTTTCATAATGATGGAATGCATAATTCCAGACTATCATAACCACGTATCCAAGGCTTCGTGCCAAGACTACAAATGATATTTTGTCAAGGCCTCGTGCCAAGACACTAGTTTGTCTCATGATACCTAACGATGCATCGAGGAGCTATAGCGGGCTCCATCCATCACTTACTAAGTCCAATGCATTCCTCATATGAATAGGATTAAACATAACATAAACATTCATATTAAAACTGGCATACGAAATGTCAATACTTTCTCCATAAATCATGAATGGTATAAAAATAACACATCCACAGTCAAACATATCACAAAACATTCAATTGAAGTTTTTTATAAAAAATAAACTTCAAATAAGCTTAAAAATCCATCAAAGGATGTTTACATAGATGAAATTGATGAGTAAAGATTTTTGAGAGAAATACCTCTTTTTCATGAAAACATTTAAAATTCACACAATTTAGAAAAGAAGTCATTTAAAGACATTTTTGAATCAAAGTGTCCCATACCACTTTGAAACTTTTGAAAGGAATTAACATTTTAAAGACATTCATGTCCTTATAAATAAATATTTAAGAACCATTTTGAAGACATGGACATTAATGAGAAATATTTAGAAGAATAAATATTTAAAACATTTGAAATGATGTTTTAGTAAAAGTCCCTTAAAATAATTCCTTTGAAAACACTTTCAGAAAACATGCACATGGATAATAAATATGTACTAATAGATACTTGCGTAAAAACAACCTCGGATAATAAGAAGATTGTGAAATTAACTCTTACCAATTTGGTAACTTACGAAACATACACCCCATGAAAGAGGTATCATACAATGAATATGTAATACACATAAATTAAAGTGTATTACACAAATAATACAATTATAGGCAGTACATAAACCACACAAAAGGTAATAGTGGAAATATGGCATGAATCTCACGGGAATAAGGAGTGAGATGAAAAACCCTTACCTTGCACTTTCCTTTAGTCGATGGTACGTTTAACTTCCTGTACAAAGATCATAGTATGTTATTAAATTATACCAGAACCATATTAATATTTATGATATCATACATGATTCATTTATGACTTTATACTAACCATTTAATATTAATTTCCATGTTAAATTAACATTTCAGGTAATAATAGTTTTCTTTATCGTACATGTTTTAACTTGTTATTCTTAATTGTATCACTTAGATCCTGATTTAAATACTTCCAGAATATAAAACATGATAAATATACCATATATATTTATAATATAAATATGTATAATAGAAATATATATATGAAATGGAAAACAACGTTTATGGAGACTGTAGTCCGTACGTACGCATAAATGCTGTTTCTGTTTTCATATAGTATTGAAGGGAAGTAAGTGAATAAGATATATGTAAGTACATTAATACTTATATATATAAATATATATATCTCCAGTATCATTATTATGTCATATATTACATAATTATTAGTAATATATATGTTGGTCGGAGTGGACACTCAAGAGGGGGGGTGAGTTGAGTTCCAATTAAAATTTCTGTTAAAAACAATTTCTATTAAAATCCCCCAATTTCAAAAACAAATTAAACTATAGTGAATTTATACAGATTATAAAGGTTCAATTAGTTTCTAAAATATTGATTAATTCTCAGTTAACTTAATCTTATGATTAAATTAACTTTTGAAACTAACTTACTGGTTTATATTAAATATAAACACTTTCGAGTTTAACTATCAAAGTAGCTTTGAAAATAAATTATATTTCAAAGTAATAGCAGTGGAATATGAAATAAATGTATATAGTATGGATATAGATTTTAACTAAAAACACAAGAGGTAACCAAGAGGTTCAGTCTCAAGCTGAGACTTAGTCCTCTCAAAATTTATATAAAGTGATCCACACCCTGGATCTGGGTTAACAACAGTGATCACACTGTTCAGGTCAAGAGACCTCTACCACAGTTATACGTGGGATAACACACAACAGCTCAAAGTTGTCCAGGTCACACTTTACCTCTACCACTATCCACAGTGGGAAATAAATAATGTAAAGATTGTGAGTGATGATTTACAAATCCTCCAGTTCAGGTTCAGGAGACAGTGTGTGTGTAATAATTAACACGCTACACACACTGCTCATAATACAAATACTAAATCACTTAGAGCAAGATAAAGAGTTTAGAATGGCTCTAGTGATTGCAGTGCAGCTCTGGACTCCTTTGGATTTGATCAGAAATGGTTCTGAGTCCTTCTCTGGTATTTGACTGAAAAACAGAGTATCGTTTCTTCTTTCAGTGCTTCTAGGTTCAGCTTGGTTATTTGCTCAGAAAATGAAGTGTTCTGTGTAGTTCTTCTTTAGTATAGATTTCTCGATGTATGCTCTGTGTTCTGGAGTCTGGTAGTAGTATTCTTGTGAGTGTAAGTTCTCCAGTTGTTCTTGGCACGTTTGAGCTTGATCGCAAGAGTGTTCCCGTGTGCTCAAAAATCTCTCTTAGTCTATTTTTTTGATTCACTTTATATACACGTTGTCTTGTATGCCTTTATTATTCTGAGAAGAAGGAATGATTATTCTTTTTAATCGTACTTGGTACAGTTTCCTGAAATGGAAACATAAATCATTGAATAACATTAAATGCTTCAAAAGTAACAAATTTAGCCGTTAGTGTAATAAACAAATAGGGTCGAGGATATAGGATTTGACTCTGCAGTTCATTATAGGTAGCTGTTTGTTTGTAGACTTGTACGGTTGACTCTGTGCAGGATCTTCCATAGGTAGCTCTTCAAACTCTTATTGGTGGATCTTATCGGTAGCTCTTATCGGTAGCTCTTATCGGTAGCTCTTATCGGTAGCTCTTATCGGTAGCTCGATGAACTTAGTTCCATCGGTTACTCTTGACTGTCGGTAGCTCTGTGCATCGGTAGCTCTGTGCATCGGTAGCTCTGTGCATCGGTAGCTCTGTTCATCGGTAGCTCTGTGCATCGGTAGCTCTGTGCATCAGCAGCTCTGTGCATCGGTAGCTCTGTGCAGTTATGCACATCGGTAGCTCTATTCAGGTCAGTGATACTTACACTTGACTGTCTTATTCAGAACACATCTAATTCACTTAGAATCATTTCAAAACTTATATAAACATGGATAATCGAGATTAATATAAATCAGAAATTATTTGAACATTATTATTAACTTGATCATCGATTTAAACAAATTAAAGTGTAGGTCAACAGTAATTGTGAATATCATAATATATGAATACATGATTGGGATTATCAAAATAGGTGAGGTCAACAATCTCCCCCTTTTTGATAATCACAACTTATGATATGGCCATTTTAAAATAGTGAGAATATAGTATTAGATAGTATGACATTAATATTCAATTTTATCAAAGAAAACAATATCAGAGGAAAGAGGAAATAGTAATAGAAAGATATAGATCAAAAATTATCATAGGTAGAATTAAATACAATAGTATTAGAGATAAGGTTTTGAAAGAATTTGTACCAAAGAAGGAAATGTAAGAAATAGTATCAAAGGCTCTTCTTTATAGTTCTCCCCCTTTGTGATAATCAAAAAGTGGGAAACCAAAATTGAGAAAACTGAGAAACTGAGATAGTGAAAAAAAGGAATTTGTATTAGATTAGTCAAAAAATTACATAAACAGAATAGAAAAAACAAAATGATTCCTATCAAACATCCTTGCCACTTCAGCAATCCACATCTTCAATGTGAGCTTTTCCCATGGGATCAGAAGAGAATTCAGGTGTTGAGGATACTGGGGAGGACTTTGGAATTCCAGAAATGATCAGAGGTGTGAGACTTCTTATGGCTTGAGCAGGAGTCATCTGAACTGGAGACGCAGTAGAGGCAGAGGCAGGCAAAGCAGGAGGTACAATGACCGGTCTAGAATCCACATGCAGGAAGGGCATCAACAGGTTTCTGAAATCCATTATAATGCTTCCTCCTCTCTCCATTGCAGACACAAAATCATCTCTATTTTCAATGAATTTATCCAAAGCAGGAGTAAGCTCCCTGAGCTTACTAACCTGATCTCTGAAGGCCTGAGTCACTGGAGGTAACTTTAGATTCTCAAGCAGAAGTTTGAAATGGTTGGTCAGTTGTTGCTTGGTATAAACCTTTTCATAATAAGTATCCACCTTATTCTTGATTGCCTCTTGAGAAGCAGAGGCCTCTATCATGTAGTCCTGGACGATTTTCATTATTTCTCTGGCTGAATCCCTGGTAGACAGTATAACTCGACTTAAATCTGATGAGTCCACAGAGCCACTGGTTGAAATAGAACCAAGCTCCTCCTTCATCAGAGCATGAAATTGATTCAGATCAATTGCAGGTTTTGGAACTAGAGGACCAAGAGAGAAGGATACAGTTTCTTTGAAGCTTGTGGTCAACCCACTAATCAGATTTTGCATTTGAGAGTCTTGATCTTTGACATGATCCTTCACAGATGTTTTGAAAGCTTCAAATACTGAGACCAGCTGACTTACAACACTCTTCACATAGGCTAAATCCTTATCAGCTTGAGATTTTGAACTCATGAAAGAGTCTAGGGCAACAACAGATATCCGTAGAGCTTCAAGATCTGCTTCTAGCCTAGAAGTTTGAGTCTGGCACTCCTTGACTTCTTCCATTAGCTCACCCACAAAAGTTGATAGATTGCAACCAAGAGAAAGCTCAAAAGACCTTTCTAACATCTTCATTTCTTCACCAAAACAGTGCTTTATCTTAGAAACAGAGGCACTGAAGGATTCCTTCAGCTCATTCTTTAGGGATTCGAGGTTAGACTTTGTAGCAAAAACAGTAGGATCAACTGTAGTGGATACTCTTTCAGAAGCTAAACTGACTACAGAGTCAGCCATGACTGATTGAATCAAGGATACTAAAAAATATTCCATTGTCTTTACTTCTTCTACAAAACTGACTTTGAGATTTTCTTTCAGCACATCTAAATTGTGTACTCGGACCACATCAGCAGGTAAAAACTCAGAATTGATGTCATAGCTGATCTTTGGTCTATTCAAAGATACTTCATTATCCGAATCAGGATAATCCAAGCCAAAGACTATAAAACCTTGGTCTTCTACCCAGTATTTAGACTCGATAGTCACTGTAACATTTCCAAGCTTGGTGTGATGCTCCCCCTTAATGGGTGCATTCTCATATATAGCAACTACATTCTCTGCTTGTATTTCTTCATCAGAATCTTCCACAACAACTACCATATCTGCAGCAGCAAGATGATTTTCTGGAATAGGTACAACTTCTCCTCTTTCTGTTTCTTCATCCATAGAAGGTACAACTGAGCTTCCAATAACTGGACTCAGACTCAATTCAGCAGAATTAGATGATTCAGAGACATTCTTTTCTTCCTTTACATGCTTAGAGACCGACTGGTCTTCCTCATTAGTAGGTGTATCCACTTCTGCTAGCACTTCCTTTTCTAAAGACAATATTTCAGCAACAGGGCTTGGAGGCAAGTCAGGATCTCCTCCATCATCCATAGGAGTTTCTTCCTCTTCTTCTTCTTCTTCTGACTCATCACTGTACTCAAGTTCCTCTTCATCAGGTTCTAGACCTGGATCTCTTTTATCCTTTGGCCTTGAAGGATAATCTACAGGATTAAATTTATCATATACCTTTTGGTCATCATTGACCCATTCTCCTCTCCACAGATTCCAATTAATCTTCATATATTTTCAAACTGTAGTAGTGATACAAAAGTTGCTCTTCACTACAACTGTCACATCTTGAGACTCAACTATCCCTTTCACTTTGATCATTACAGAAATCAGCTTAGCAAAGAATAAGGCATTTGTCT